>OZ025290.1:160033233-161233233 GCA_964019185.1 Maratus speculifer
AGTTAATACTTTTACTCATTTTAAATTCTGCTTTCATAATTCTGTTTATTGAAATATACTCCTTAATCACTTGTTCAGAATCAAAAGTTTATGTTCCCCTCATCTTATAAATAAAAATATTAAACAATTAATATATGATGCGATAAATCATGGATTTCCTAAGAAATTCATTTACTCTTTAATACACAATTAATTCTTTTATTACTTATCATTTGGAGTAGGATGTTTATTGTGAGTTACTTTTAACATATTGCGCATAAAAAAATATATCAATAAAAATATAAAAAATATAAAAAAATACACCAAAAAAATAAAAAACTATAAAATGTGTTAAAAAATAAATTAATAGGTCGGATGGATGGGTAGATGTTAGATTAAGGTAGGTAGGGCGGTGCTGCTAGAAAATATATGCGCTTATGTTAATATTTATATTTTAAAAAAAAAGGTGTTGGCGGTAGGAAAATGGTGCAGTGCAACAATAATGTAGTGTTAATTTATTATATATGGTAATGTAATGTTATAGCATTCCTTGTTTATTCCTCTGGATTTAATATGTAATGTAATTTGAGGCTAATCAATGGTTGTTTATTTAATATAATATTTTATTATTTCTACAACTTTTTAAATTCTTATTTTAGTTATAAAAGTAAGCTATACTTTGATGGTATATTTTATAATAATGTAATCAATTATTAATTTACCTATTTTTGCTTTAAATAAGGGTTGGCACTGCTTATGTCAGTTGCTTTTAATTATGATTTAAACCATATGTATATTTTTATAACATCCTCTAGTTATTTTTTCCCTCGACAATTACTAAAGTTATTTCTTATTTTTATTTTACTTTATTTTATTTTATTTTTTTCTGAATAAATTCTGACTTCTAATTTTATACAGGGGGCCTTGGTCAGTTTTATATGTATAGGAATAACTGTTAACTTAAAATAATTTTAATAATAATTATTATTTTTTTTATTATAAAATCTATTTAATCATCTGTTTATATGTTGATTACTAATATAATAAAAATAGATTACAATAGATTGCATGAATATTATTATTACATCCTCTGTTTTTTTTTTTTTTAAATCATTTGAAAATTACTAAAGATATTTCTTTTTTTTATTTTATTTTTATATATTTTTTCTATCTAACTTCCGACTTCTAATCTTATACAGTGATACTTGGTCTATTTTTTATGTAAAGGGATAACTGTTTAAATAAGAAATAATATTTTTGTTCTCTTCTAATATCAACTTAATCCACTGTAGTTTGGTTGCTTACAAATATTCGGTTGTTCCTAAAAAACCCTAGTTTAAACAAATAAAAAATACCGTTTTATGTTAAAAAAAAAAAAGAAATGTTTTTTCCAACCCTGTATTATATATAAATATCGTAACTTGTAAGATTTTGTTTTTATAGTTAAATAACTTTTTGCGTTATTTAATTGTATTTAGCAACTATAGATGGCGACAATAATGCTTAAGTAGTCAGTCTGAATTTATCTATCTCACAGGACAAATTTATCGATATCAATCGATTCAATTAATTCTATAATTATAATTTAAAACACGTAATTAGTATTAAATAGTTTAACTATTATTATTATGTTAAAAAAATTATTTTTCTACTTATATTTTGTAATTAATTATTTTTGATATTAGTTATTTAAATATCTATTATTAATAAAAACTATTTTATTACTTTAACTCGCACATTAACTGTCTAATGTGACTGAATGCAAAATTGTATTGCTGTCACATGGTCGAAATTGATATTTGTAAGTTAACCTATTATATAATTTAATTTGTCTAATTATTTCCATTTGACATGATTTTTCAATTTAATTTAATCAATGTTACTTCAATTATATTATTATTTTCTTTTTCCTGTTCTCAATGGAAATTTTGGTTACGATTGATAATTGTAAGTTATCTTTGTAAATATTCAATTACAATTTAATTGTTTTTCTAGTATTTTTTCTTTGAAATGGTTTTTCTGTTGCAATTACTATGTTGATGATTCTATTGTGTTCTTGTTATTTTTCTTGATATTTTTCTTTGAAATGAGTTCTCATTTGCGATTAATCGGGCAATGTGGAAATTATTTTTAGGTCTATCCTGATTTCCATTCCGAAATTAATCGCAATTAATGTGACTATTTAGTATTGCTCTTGATAACGAGCTAAATAGTACCACATTTTCAATTTTATTTCTAATTCTGACAGCTCCTCTGTGTGATATGGTTTGGCATTAACAAATTTTTACAGTAATTGATGTTGATTTGTAGTATTATCTAATGGTTCTATATATATATATATATATATATATATATGTGTGTGTGTGTGTGTGTGTGTGTGTGCGTTGGTCTACCCTGTAAAATGAGTAACTTCGTCGGTTTAAACACCAACAGAGTGAGTAACCTCAGACGCTCCGAGTAACTTTTGGAGGTTACTCGGAGTGTCTGAGACCTGAATTACGCGTTTTCAATAACCAGGATGCTAAATCTGCCGTTTTTTGAGGTTACTCGGAGAATCGATTTATTGCCGTCATGAATACACACCGTGTGTAACATTTTATTTGCCACTGGTTTCAGCGCCATCTTATGGAGTGTATTTTGATAGCCTCGAACCCCAAAACTTTTACAGATGCAATGGTTTTCTACCAAGTAAGCTAAGGTTACTCGAAGATGCAGTATTTTGTCATATTCTACACAGCCACTTCAGTTACTCGATCATGCAATCTTCTACCATATATTACACAACAATATAAGTTACTCGATCGTGCGAATTTTAGCCCGTATGTATACACAGCATTATTGGTTACTCGATTGTGCAATATTCTACCCGTATAAGGAAATATAAGTTACTCGGTGGTGCGGTATTTTGTCAATTCCTACAAACAAATGTCTCCGTTACTCGATAACGTGTTCAGCACACACAAGAAGTTTAATTACACGATAATACAATAATTGACCTAGTTATAAAAATACAAAGGGATTACCGTAAAAAGATGTCGGGAAGGTTGGCTTATTTACAAGAATTTCGACAAGCATTTTATCAAACTGTTGGATTGTCTGTTACTTTTTACGATGAATATTTTTATCAAAATTTAAAAGCTGGAGATAATATGAAATATATATTAATATTTATTGGTAGTGTAATAAAGAAAATAAAAATAATAGCAATAAGATTAATATCTCTTCAGAGGACAGTGTATCTTTTCGATAATTTTGTTTATTTTTGAAAATATAGATTAAACAGTGAACTGACTACTTTTAATGTTCAGTTAACAGTGAATTAATAAAATAAGCAAACAAACTACATTATTAATTAAAATTGTGAAAATGTTTTAAAAAATTGCATTTTTAAAAAATTTTTACTACATTTTTAAACACTTTTATTTTGGCTTTTTTTTTTCCTTTGAACTTTTAAAATATGTATTACACGAGACTGCTCGTCGGTTTTTAGATTCATATAATGTTACGTTTCATATAAAATTTTTCACTGAATTATAAAGTGAAAAACTATGAAATCTAACGTATCTTTATATACTTAATAAAAAGCCCGAGGGCTTATCCCATGCGCAGATTTATTAGAAATGTTTAAATCTCTATCTCAAACACTAAAACAAATAAATAAATAAATAAAAAACAAAATTAGCATTTTCAAAAACAGTAAAGTGACGAAAGTATTACCATGGAAAAAAGTCAATAAAAGCTTTAATTTACATGGGTAATTGCACTGGGCGTATTTACAAAATATACAATATCTCGCGATATTGTATTGCATTCCGTATGGGTAAAAATTCGGTGTCAAAATATTTCCAATTAAAAGAAGCCTTCATTTAATATATTAAAAGAATCGCCTTTTAGATCAATTTTGAAATAAACTCAAATTACCATTTCATAACACCTTTACTGTGAAATGAAAGCATAAAAAATAATGCATGACATACTTGACTCTAAAAAATATCACTTTGATCATCTATACATTAATATCAATTAAAAATGTTTTCTTTTTTTGATTACTGAGTAGAGTTACTCGAAGACTCACTGTATTTTTTAAACTCTTTACACAGTTTTCTAAGTTACTCGATAATGCAATCAACAGCCTGAATACACAGCAATATAGATTACTCAATGGTAATGTATTTCACCAGTTCCTACACACAATTATCTCAGTTACTCGATAATGCCATTTTCTGTCCATTCGTACACATATACGTTACTCATTTGGTATGGTATATTACCAATTCCAACACTCAACTATCTCAGTTACTCGATAATGCGTTCTTATGTCCATCTGTAGACACTACAAGCGAAGTTACTAGATCATACAATATTTTATCTAATAATAAAAACACAGAACTATTATGGTAAAAACTGAAAGGGGTGGGGCTCACTTACAAGAATTGAGTATTGTGTAAAATCGCAGCGTGGTCTTCAACCAATAACTTGAATTTTTTTTAAAATCAAAATTATAAGAATAAATGTGAATTAAAGGAACAATTGTAAATAAATTTGTAACTGATATCGTATTATGGATTAATATTTTTTGGTGGTACTTTAAGAAAATAATTGTATTAATAATAACATTAATTTCTCTTAAATGTAAAATGAGAGCATTAATGATAGACCATATGATATTTTCATATAAAAAATGTCAGTACGCACATGATATGAAAGTATTAGAATTATTTATACAATGAACTTAATAATTAAATAACTACTTATGTACTTTTCTTTAGGTACTAAGTATAAAAGTTAAATGGATATTCTTTAGAAAAAAAAACACGATTTTTCAATAAATCTTTGAAAAATGTTACTGTTTTTTAATATCAAACAGAACTATTTTTCACTGGTTTCGATAATTTACTAATAATATCACTTTGTTTTATGTATGTCTCTTCATCTGTATCGTAAAATTTCAAACTTTCGCAATATGAGTTCAGAAATTTGGTTTGCTATCCCCAACATGTTTTTTTTTTTTTTTTTTTTTTTTTTTTTTTAATTATGTGATTTTTAACGGCATTATATAATTTTCATAATTTGAAGAAAAAAAAAGAAATTAATTAATTTTCGTAGTAAAAGAAACTCATAAAAATTATTTATAATTTTGGGAGTAACTGGATTTTAGATGGTTCAGATTCTCCTGATACATGTCGCAGCTACCTCATTCTTGAAAAAATTATGGGGTAAATGATAGACACTTGATGTACGGGTGTACAAAAAGTGCGCCTACGGTAGGAGGAGATCATAGACTGCGTTTATTCCTTCGACCATATCTCTATGATCTGTGCTCGAGGGGTAGTAATATATCATTACATTGAGGAATACCTTAATGATTTTTTACCCACAAATTCTTCTGTATGCAAATAGAAGCATTGTAACTCTTGGCGACAATAGTCACACTACTTATAAACATCTGGTCTGCATTCGTACTACATCTTACAAGATACTCAGTATATACATACAAAATAAATAAATAAATAAAATGAATCATAATTTCTCAAGTAGTGGATTACAATTTTTGCAGAGGATTTCCATTTTAAATGAAACCTGTGCCCCAAATTTTGTAAATTATTTCAAGGTATTCCATGGATTAATTAACACACACCATTGTTATTTTTTTAACTCATAGATAAAAAGCGTTTTTCTGTTTTAATGTGAAATGGAACTTTTTTCTTGCCCTTTTCAAACCTTTCCCCTCCCAAGTCGCGGGACCCGAATGTCCACCATCGTATTTCTTAGTCTACAATAGAAAAGGGAAAAAATGAGACCACTCAAGATATTTAATAATAAAATTGCAAACGGGATGTAATTAGAAAACCCACTATCAGTTTCTAGTGAATTTTCTTTTTTTATCAGGTCAACAAATTTTCTTTAAAAATAATTCGGCAAAAGTTTCGAACGGACGACGAATGGTGTTCGATAAAATTACATTATATCATAGATGTGATAGGTTTTCATTCATAAAACCTAAAGAAAGTGTCTTCTGGCTTGAAGCGAAAAGTAAAAAAAGGAATTTCCAATTATAAAATTCGAAGAATTCAGACAGCAGGAAAGTACGAATCACGAAAAAAAGCGCACTGGAAAAAAGCGCACGGAAGAAAGCGCCCCAGAAAAAAGCGTCCCTTTTTACAAATCACATATTTAAATAAGTCTGATAATAGTACACATGGTTATTCTTAGAATATAAACACTAGATTGAGACGGTTTTATGAAATTTAAGTCTTTGCTCTATCGAGACTCAGATGGGCGGGGGGGGGGGGGGACTTTAAAAGTTATCTCAAAACCTGTCATTGCTTTAATGAAAAAAAAAAATTGTAAGATATGAAGAATTAGATAATAAACACTAGGTACTTAAATGATTTTTTTAAATTCAGTCTCCCTTGTTCTCATGTGGAGTGGGGGGGGGGGGGAAGGGTGTCTACAAACTTTTGAATATATCTCTTATATTTATTTTTTAATATTATTTATAATTTGATTATTTTTATTATAAAATTACATATTAATACTTTATTATATTTTATATTACATTTATATATTTATATTTATATAATATATAACATAATATATAATAATAACTATATTAATATAATATAATAATAATACAGAATAAATAATTTATAATAAATAAGTAATAAATTAATAATACATAAATATAAATTAAATATAAAATTAAAAATAAATGTAATTAAATATTAAAAATTATACTTATTAACAAAATTTATTTAAAAATGATAATATTTTATTAACTCATAGTAAATCAATAAAAATAAATGCATTAATAAATAAAATTAAATATTAAAAATCTAGTTTCATCAACAAGATTTAATCTTAAAACTGATAATATTTTATTAACTTATAGGACATAATAAAAATAAGTGTATAAATATATGAAATTAAATATTAAAAAATCTACACATAAACAAGAATTTATTTAAAAAATGATATTTTATCATCCGCCATTACTGATACTATTGTCATACACCTCCAGCAATTTCGCTACGTATCCCCAAGGGTACGCGTATCAAAGGTTGGGAGCCGCTGTCCTACGAGAATCATATAAATGAGACATTTGTTGCCACTTTAGTTTTTATCATTTAAATATCCACAAGTTCAATATTTATCAATTCCTTGCCACTTTTTTCTGATCACTTTTTGCGCTCTTGTTTTTACAGTCACTTTTTTCCCTAAATTCCAGAAAACATTCCGAAAAAATGTCATCGTCTAAAGCAGTGATAGATTTGGAGTTTGTAGGCTCACCCCCCCCCCCCCCCCCCCACGCCCCAACAGAAGAACAAGGGTGGCTGAATGAAAAATATATATATGAGTTTATATTACTATGAGTTAATAAAATATTATCATTTTGAAATAAATTTTTGTTAATGAGTATAATTTTTAATATTTAATAATATTTATTTGTACATTTTTTTTACTTTTTTAAATTTAATTTTATATTTAATTTATAATTATGTATTATTAATTTGTTATTTATTTATTATAAATTATTTATTATTTATTATTATTAATTATTATTATTATTATTAATTTATTTATTATATTATTAATTATTTACTATTAATATATTATATTAATATATTAATAATTAATTAATATGTATTATATAAGTATAAATATATAATATAAAATGTAATAAAATATTAATATGTAATTTGATAATAATAATAAAAATAATAATTATACAATATATAAATTAATTATGTATAATTTAAATTATAAATAATCAAATTATAAATAATATCTATAATAATAAAGAGAGAAGGATGTTTGTCTGTCAGCGCTGTTCTGAAGAGACTGCTGCACGTAGAGTTACAAAATTTGGAGGGAAGGTACTTTTTTACATGTAGTTTTGCACCTCGAAGCCCGATTTTCGATTTTTTGTTTGGATTTTTTTTATAATTTTTTTAGGCGATTTTTAGCGTTATTTTTGCGGTTTTATAACTTCAGTGAAAGAAATACGGTTTCATTCTTTTAACCCAATGTAGCAATTTTTTTTTCTCTTTTCAGCAAAGTTTATTCGGAATTTGTACAGTGATTTTTGAATTTTTAACGAATTTTTAATGCGATTTTTACTATTTTTTCTCTTTTTGCGTTTTTTTTTTTTTTTTTTTTTTTTTTTTTGAGATTGATAAAAAGAAAACCGTTTTAAACTTTTAGCCCTAAATTTTGTGTTTGTTACGAATTTTAGATTTTAACGATTTTTAATGCGATTTTCAATGTGATTTTTAACGCTTTTTCAAGATTTTTTGCGTTTAGCATCTATTTTTTTCATAGTTGTTCTATCAAAATCTTGAGCTGTTGAGAATGCAATAAGTAGTATTTTTTTTTTGCGAAATTTACCTAAAATGTCAAAAATTTAGTTACCACTATTTTCGAATAGCAGTTTCATAAAATATCTTAAATTCTTGCTTAAGACCGCTACCCCCTCGAGTAATATATCACCTGATAGGTTGTTTAACAGAGTATCGTTTTGATAAAGTTTTTAAAGAATAGAGTGCGCTAGCTGGTGGTGAAAAATGGAAAAATTTGGAAATATAACAATGTGATTTATTTTAAATTTTAAAATGGTTTATAATACATGATAAAAAATTTAAACAAAGAATGGTGTGACACATTTCAGGGTGCGTGAAAGGAGGGGCGCGAACAAAATTAAGAAATGTAATAAGGAGATCTGTTTTACACTTTAAGGTAGTTTATAACGCATGTTAAAATTTTTAAAGTACTGGCGATGCTCTGGAGAGACCGCTGCACGAAGTTATGTATGACATTTTACACCTTGAAGGCCGATTTTCAGTTTTTTTAAATTTAATTCATATGCGAATTTTAGTGGGTTACGAGGCGATTTTTCCACATTAGCGAAAAGGAAAACGGTTTCATTCTTTCGACCTAAATTAGTGAATTTTGTTCTCTTTTCAATATAATTTATTTGGATTTCGTGCAACGATGTTTGGATTTTTAGTGAATTATTTAATGTAAATTTTGCCGCTATTTTTCGACATTAGTAAAAGGAATTTTGCTTAAAACTTTCAGGCTGATGTATTAAATTTTAGCTGTTAAGATTTATGAATTTCAGCTAATTTTAATGCGATTTTTCGAGATTTTTTGCGTTTGATGTCGGATTTTTGTCATTCATGAGATATTTATTTCCAATTACAACGTTTTACCCTATTAGAGTAAATTTTGACTCCTGTGATTTTTTAATATTAGTGATTTTTAATGGACTTTTCAATGCAATTTTTAGAAATTTTCCGAGTTTTATGGTGATTTTTTGATATTCGGAAGTAAAAATTGATTTCAAACTTTTAATCTAATATAATTTTAGAGATTTTCAACGCGATTTTTCAAGAATTGTTGTGTTCCGTGTCGATTTTTTTTTTTATCTATAAAGGATTTCCTTTCACTACGTGATTATCCTGTCGACCAATTTCGCCAAATTATACCAATCGTGAAACAAGCCAAATTAAGCAAATAGATTAATTTTTATGTTAAATAATGAAAGAAGAGATAATTTAGAAAAATATTAATACAAATACATATAAAAATAAGAAGTAAAAACAACTTGATGACGTATCAAACATATGTAACATGTTTAATGTCAAGTGAATATGGAATTTACGATCCGACATTATTGTAGTTTAATCTTATGGTTTGACCCAGATAGTTTCTTGGTCAACCGGATAATCAAATAGTTCAGATTTCCGATTAGAATGTTTTATCCGTTTGATGAAATTCTGATTACTGCGATTAAAAAAATAACTAGCGATATTTAGTGCATTTTTCAATGCGTTTTTAATGAACTTTTTAATGCGATTTAGTACTATTTTTTTCGATCCCCACCACAGTGGTGATTTAACAATTAAAAAATTATTTTGGTTTCAAACTTTTAGCCTAATATAGTAAATTTCACCATTTACCTTTTTTAATTTTGTCGATTTTCAATGTGATTTTTGATATATTTTGTGTTCTGCGTCGATATTTTTGCAATTCATGTAAAAGAGAATGGTTACTACGTTTTACACGACTAGAATATTTTTTTATTTACGGGATGCATTTACATTTAGCGATTTTTAATGAATTTTTCAATGGTTTTGTATTGGTTTTTTGAATCTCACGGCTATTTTTTGAAATTTCGAAAGGAAATTAATTTCAAACATTTACAATTCATTTACGAATTTTGAAATTTAGTGATTTTTTAATGCAATTTTTAGCAATGTTTTCATTATTTCTCACGTTTTACGCGGATTTTTTCATTCGTATTTAAGAAATAATTCAGATTACATTATTTTACTCTATTAATGTAAATGTTGTCCCCCGCTATTTTTAAATTTGAAACGATTTGTCATGAATTTTTGAATACAGTTTTTAGATGTTTTCGAGTCCACGGAGATTTTTTCACAATTGGAAAAGAAATTTCTAAATAATTTGTAGCTTAATGTAGTAAATTTTGACATCAATGATTCAGATTTTTTGTGTATTTTCATAAAATGTTTAGCAAGTTTTGTGTCGATATTTTTTAACTAATGAAAGAGTTCAGATTTCAATGTTTTGTCCCATTATGGTAAGTTATGTCCGCAGGAATTTAATATAAATGTTTATCTTACTATGACAAATTTTGTCCGGATTTTTGAATTTTACTGATTTTTAATCTGTTTTATAGGGATTTTTCAAGTTCTGTGACAGTTGTTGACATCGGTAAAAGAATTTCGGTTTCTAACTTTTAGCATAAATAGTACAATTTGTTCTCCACGCTTTTATGAATTTTGCCAATTTCTAATGCGATATTCAATGCAATTTTTAGTTAGTTTGGGGGATTTTAGGTGGTCCGTGTTGACTTTTCCTTATTCATGAACGATTTCCGATTACAATATTTTCGACTGAATATTAAATTTTTACGCCATGACTTTTAAATATTCAGCGATTTTTAATGTAGTTTTCGATACGATTTTTAGCCATTTTTTTAAGTTCCTTGGCGATTTTCTGCCATTCAGAAACCAATTTTGATATCAAACATTTTGTTCAATGCAGTTATGTTTCGAATGCAATGTTTTATCTCTTAATATGATTTTGGCGTTCCATGCCTACATTTTGTAATTTATGAATGATTTCGATCATAACCCCCCCCCCCCCCCCCCGCCTGGCCTTAATATTATTTTTTTAAGCATTGACTTCCAAATATTTAGCTATTATTAATGCAATTTTCAATGTAATTTTTAGCCATTCTTCAAGTTCCGTGGCGATTTTTTGACATCCGGAAATCGATTTCAAACTTTTTGTTTAATATGGTTAATTTCTTGATTACAATATTTTATATTATAACAGATAATTTTTACCCTAGGGATTTTTTAATGTTTTACGACTTTCATTACAATTTTCAATGCAATTTTTGGGCTTTCTCAGTCTTTTTTTTTTTTTTTTTTTTTTTTTTTTTTTTTACATTTTTCAAAGGAATTGGATTTTAAATTTCTAGACTAATAAGAGTTTGCTTTCAAACTTTTATACTTTACGGTAATTGTTTTGCTCTCTTAATTTGATCTACAGCAATTTTTAATGCAGTATGCTTTTTTTTTTTTTTTTTTTTTTTTGAGTTTATGGCGATTTTTTTCAGATACGGAAAAGGAATTCGGTTTTTAATTTCTTCGCTAATATGATAAATTTTCTCCTGTACGATTAAAGATTTTTATTGCGATTTTTTAGCAGTTTTTTTTCGTATTTCAATGCTTTTTACATTATCAATTAATTAGATTCAAAACATTTATCCAAGTAGAGTAAATTTTGAGTTCCGTGATTTTTGAAAATTTTGCCATTTTTAAAGCGATGTTTACGTTTCTTGTTCAATGTTTTGAGGTTCAATGTTCATGAGGGTTCAATGAGGTCATGAGGTTCAATGTTTGGCCGAATTTATTAAATTCTGATCTCTTTTCTTCAAAGTTTAATCGAATTTTGAAACACAATTTTTGAATTTTGTTTTATATTTTTATCAGATTTTTAATGTTTTTTGCGATTTGTAAGATTTTTCCACATTAGTAAAAATAATCCAACTTCAGTTTTCTAGCCCATCTCTTTTCAACGAAGTTTAGACGAAATTCGTGCAGCATTTTTTAAATTTTTAGAGGTTTTTATTATGATTTTTAAAGTTTTTTTTTTATGAACCCGGGCAACGCCGGGCAGAACAGCTAGTAAAAAAATAATGTAAGAGATAGATTCAGAGTTTGTAGAGAATCGCGCTCTCCCCTCCCAATCACCACCACAGCACAGAAGAACAAAGGAGTACCTAGTGTTTATTATCTTATTTTTCGTATCCTACAATTTTTTTTTCATTGAGGGAGTAACATGTTTTGAGATAACTTTTAAAGCCCCCCCCCCTCACCTTTGCCCGTCTCAGTCCCGAGAGAGCAATGACGCTCAAATTTCATAAAACCGTCTCAATCTAGTGTTTATATTCTAAGATTAACCATGTGTACTATTATCAGACTTATTTAAATATGTGATTTGTAAAAAGGGACGCTTTTTTCCGGGGCGCTTTTTTCCGAGGACGCTTTTTTCCGGGACGCTTTTTTCTCTGCGCTTTTTTCCGCCTACCGGAAAGTACATATAGAAAGGTTGTGGTGCTTTGTTGTAAATGATCAAACCGGAACAACCAGCCAGCCTTTCCAAAATAATGAGCAGGTGGCGAGGGTGAGAGAAAAAACGGTCAAAAAAAAAAAAAAAAAAAAAAAAAAAAAAAAAAAAAAAAAAAGATACTTTTGGTATTTTCATAGAGCAAATGTTTTGAATAATATAAAGGGATTAAAGAAGGCGAGTTTCTCTTTAACAAAATACTGGTTTTTAACTGGGATTTTTCCTGACCGCTCACAACAATGAAAGAATACAAAGAAGAGAGGTTTTTCATCTCATAAAGCTTACATTTATTAAATTTCTCTGTTCTCATCAAATGTCTATTGACTTACATGGTGATTCACTAAAATCTGGCAACTATAAATAGTACATATACAGAAGAGGGGAAAAAATTATTTGTGTGTTCTTTTAAGTTACAGCAGTAGTGATTAGAAATCTGCATTAGCAATAAAGGTCTGTACCAGCTGAAATTTTCCGGTCGGGCTCAGTCTAAAATTTAAAAGCACAGCCCGACCCGACTCGACTCGATTTCTATAAAATATTAGATTTTTTTAAATACAAGATATTTTTAATAATACTGCATCCTTCCCTTCCCCTTCGAAATGTAATGTGTATTATTCTTTAATTGATATGTTGACTGTAAAATAATGATATTTTAAAAGTATAGGTATTGTTATTAGAATAGCAAAAACGTGTATTAACAGCTTAAATTGAGGGGCCAAGCGTTAACTCAGTTCCCGACCCCCCCCCCCTCCCCTATTTTCAGGTATAAAAGTTTAAAAGGTGCCAAAATATAGTTCTCTATTAACTCTAATTTGCTCTCTAATATTAGAATTTTCTCCGGTTTTTTTATCAAGATATTTCGATTTAGATTAAGGGGGAAAGCATTAACCCCCCCCACTTTCAAGTGTAGATATTTCAAAGGTGCCAAAATGTAGCTCTGCTTGAGAACTAATTTGATTTCTATATTAGAATTTGTGCCCGGTATTTCATCGAGATATTTCAATTTACGTTAAGGGAGAAAGCGTTAATTCATCCCTTCTTCTCCACTTTCTACTTATTAAAACCAATTATTACCATTTTCTAGTATCAAAATTTCAAATGTGCCAAAATTAAACTCTCGATTAACTCTAATTTGCTTGCTAAAAATACAATTTCTCCGATTTTTTTATAGGGGTATTTCATTTTATATTAAGGGGGCAAGCGTTAATTCAGCCCCACCTCTCCAAATGTGGAAATTTCAAAGGTACCGAAATTTACCTCTCAGTCAGCTCTAATTTACTCTCTAATATTAGAAATTGTTTCCGTTATTTTATCGACATATTTCAATTTGTATTAAAGGGGTAAATGATAACTTAGCCCTCCCCCCCCCCCTTATCCCGCTTTCGAGTATCAAAATTTCTAAAATGCCAAAACATTTTGCTCGCATTTTTGCAGTAATTTGGCTTTTAATATAACAATTTACTCCCGTTATTTTATCGAGATATTTCAATTTATAATATGAAATTATGACACGAAAAATATGTTACCGGAAAAAAGGGGACACGAAAAAAGTTACTGGAATAAAAATGACAAAGGAATTAATTTTGCTGATTCGTTGGTTAAATTGGGATTCATTGATCTAGGTGAAGCTCTTTATTCAAATAAATAGATTTTTCATGCTAAATTAACTGTATTTTTCAAATTTTTAGATACACGTTCATACTGAAAAGACGCTTGACATATTTTCTAAAAATGAAATCGGATTTTAGTTTAAAAAATTTTACATTATAAAGTAGTGTTCGTCTTAAAGAAATGTAAAGTTTGAAAACTGATTGCATTAAGGCGGGTTTTCAAATTCTCTGGTCAACAAATAGAAGCTTTCTTTTTAAACATAAAGGCATAAAATTGGCAGGCCTGATTAATTAATAGATTTGGAATTTAATAAAATTAGCAATTTTTCGATAAATATATTTCTTATCGAGTTAGAAGTTAGTCTGTAATGATATGACAGGTTATGCTTCCCCTTTCTTGAGATGCCACGCCGGGATTTCGGGTTTCAAAGGCTACTTTATCAGTTTTTTTTTTTTCTGAAATTCTTCTATATGTGAATATAACTATATGTGAAAACTATATGTGATTCTACATCACATCCTCATCCACTCTAAATTAGATAAATGAGTTTTATTCAGAATTATGCAAAATGTGTCAAATTTTGGATATACGTTCTTTCTGATAAGACTTATATATAATCTATAATGCCTGGTGACTTTTGAGAGTTTAGAGGTTAAATATAGAACGAGAAATAACCTGTCTTAAATTAAATAAATGTTTTTTTTTCACAAAATTATCCGATTTGCTTGAAATTTTGGATATAGATTCATTATGGTAAAGCATATCTCTGATTAGATATGAGGTTTTTTTTTGCTAATTATGATCGGGCGATTATCCCCCCCCCCCCTCAAATTAGATAAATCGGTTTTTATACAGAATTTTCTGATGTATTTCAAATTTTAAATATAGGTTCTTTCTGATAAGTTGAATCCCTGAATAGTTTTAATGGTAATGACTAACAATAATATTATATATATAATTATAAATAAATAATAATATAATAGATTGGCAATATTGACATGTACCTCCATCAAACTCGCTACATATCATTACAATAGTGCCAGTACATGACAATAGTGTCGGTATTGGCAAATTTCCTTCTTTAGAGACTATACAATCTAACGTTCTTGTCAATTTTTTCATAAATGTGGAAAATATTGCAAAAAAATGCTGTCAAAGTTGGCGCTATGAACAGAATTTTCCGAAGCTGGAGAAAAAAAATGTCATACTGGAAAAACATTTATTTATAAATCAAATTCTAATGAACGGAACGAAAAATGAAACTACACGGTCTCTCATACATCTCTTATAAAAACCCTTCAGGAAGTTTTATGTTTTTACTTTTAAAAATGAGTCTGGAAATGTAGAAGAAAACTTCAAGCTGTTGAGGTTGGACAAAATATTTTTTTCAATATACCATTAACTTTTACAATTCCAGTGCCATTTGAAGTTGTGGCCATTTTTTATTTATTTATTTATTTTCTGTATATAGATGTGATTAGTATTGGGTGCATAATTTATGCGAATCTTGGAAAAAAGTGACTCGGAAAAAAGTTACCGGAAAAAAGTGACCTAAATTACAAAAGCGGAAAAAAGTGATGCGGAAAAAAGTTACCAGAAAACAGTGACACGGAAATAAAGTTACCGAAAAAAAAGTGACAAGGAATTGATTTTCGGGATCCATTGGGTAGTCGGGATTCAGCGATCGGGGGAGGCTCTTAATTTCCGTAAACGAGTTTTTCATGCTGAATTAATCATTTTAGTTCAATATTGGGGTATACGTTCATAATGAAAAGACGCTTGTCTGATTAGTTTTCCAAACGGTTGGTTGGTTGTATGTATGTCGGCCGATTATCTACGCTGTGGGATATAGGCCCTAAGGGGTGGGGTGCCCTCCTTGGGGGTCTTTCTAAGGGTTTTCCAAACGGACAATTACCCTTTAGTTTTGCAAACGGACGATCAATTTTGGACGCAGGTCCTTTCTCATAAAGTGGATCTCAGAAAAGTTTTAAGGGTATAACGGATAATCATAAAGGGGGGGGGGGGGAGCGGGAGATAACCTCCTTAAATTAAATACATGGCTCTTTTACGCAGAATGATCTAACTTGCTTCAAATTTTGGATGTAGTCTTATTATAACAAGGCGTATCCCTGATTAGTTATGGGGTTCTTTTGTTAATTAAAAAGAGGGGACGAACAATTACTACTCTCTCTTTAAATTTTATAAATTGTTTTTTATGCACAATTACCCGATGTTTGTCAAATTTTGGATAGAAGTTCTTTCACGTAAAATGAATCCCTGAATAGTTTTAAAGGTTTAATGAATAATAATAATATTTCATATTACAATATATATAATACAATATATTAATATATTATAATAATTATTATTAAATAAATATTTTATAATAAATTAAGAATGAATTGGTAGTACATAAATATAAATTAAATAGAAAATTAAATATAGATAAAATTAAAATTAAATTAGTAAACTAATTATAATAAAATATAGAAAATTATACTGATTATCAAATATTTATTTTAAAAATGATAATATTTTATTATACCCCATTACTGACATTATTGTCATGTACCTCCATCAGACTCACTACGTATCATTACAATAGTGTCATTACATGAGAATGTATCAATAATTGTGAATAATAAATATTATTTTTTTTAACAAATTTTTGTAAATGAATATAATTTTTAATATTTAATTCTATTTATTTATATAATTTTTATTAATTTCCTATTATTTAGTTAAATATTATCATTTAATAAAATATTAATTAATTAATTATTGATTTCATTAAATATTCAATTCATGTTATTGAAACTAATTTTGAATATATTTAATTTCACTTTATGCACATGTAAGAATTGATTTATTATGAGTTATTAAATATTATCAATTTTTAAATGAATTCTTGTTCATGAAATTAATTTTTTATATTTATTTATGCATTCATTTTAATTGATTTACTAGAATTAATAGAATTATTATCATTTTTTAAATAGGTTTCTTGTAATGAGTAAAATTTTTAATATCTAATTATGTTTATTGACACATTTATTTTTAATTTTATTTATATTTAATTTATATTAATTGTTATTAATATTATGAGTTATTATTAATAACTTTTAACATTTCATTATATTTATTTGTATATTTATTTTTTATTTATTTACATTTAATTTTTATTAGTTATCAATTATAATTACTATTATGAGTTATTATTATGATTACTATTTTTACTTTTTATTACATTATATATATATTGTGAAAATGTAAAAGTATAAAATAAAACATTGATATATAACTTAAAAATAATAATGCTTATAATATAACATTTATTTTTTATATAGTTAAAATTATAAAAAAAAAATTAAATTATAAATATTATTAAAAGAATTTATATTCAATATATAGATTCGTCTTATTATAATGTACCTATTACCAAGATTAAAAGCAAATCGGATAATTCTGCGTAAAAAAACTATTTATTTAATTTAAGGAGGAATTATCCCCCATCCCCCCTCTATATTTAGCCATTAAACCCTTAAAACTATTCAGAAATTAACTTCATCAGAAAGAACCTGCGTCCAAAATTAGAAATACATCGGGTAATTGTGCTTAAAAAATTATCTAGTTTAAGAGGAGAGAATAATTGCCTATTCCCCCCTCCCTTTTTAATTAGCAAAATATTCCCATAACTTATCAGGATACGCCTTATCAAAATGAACCTATGACCAGATTTCCAAGCAAATCGGTTAATTCTTCGTAAAAAAAAAAACATTTATTTAATTTAAGAGAGGTTTTACGCCCCCTCCCCTTATACTTAGTCATTAAACCCTTAAAGCTATTCAGGGATTCACCTTATCTGAAAGAATCTATATTTAAAGTTTGAAATACATCGGATAATTCTGCATAAAATACCGATTTATTTAATTTGAGAGGGAGACAATTGCCCGTCCCCCCTTTATAACAAGCAAAGGGACCCCATAACTAATCAGAGATACGTCTTATCATAATGAACATATGTCCAAAATGCCAAGCAAATCGGATAATTCTGCGTAAAAAGCTATTAATTTAATTTAAGAGAGACTATCCCCCCCTTTTCCCTCTATACTTAACCATTAAACATCCCAAACTCTTCAGATATTTCAGAAAGCATTATTTAAGCCAATATATAAGGATTGATATAAACAAGGAATTATATAAGTTTTATCAGAAAGAACCTATATCCAAAATTTGACACACTTGATAATTCTGAATAAAAACTCATTTATCTAATTAAGAGCGGTTTGGCAATGGAAAATAATCGTCCGTTTGCAAAACTAATCAGGCAAGTGTCTTTTCATTATAAACGTATACCCAAAAATTGAACTAAAACGATTAATTCAGCATGAAAAACTTCATTTACCTAAATTAAGAGCCTCCCCCGATCACTGAATCCCGACTCACCCAATGAATCCCAAAACAAATTCCTTGTCACTTATTTTCCGGTAACTTCTTTTCCGCATCACTTATTTTCCAGTAACCTTTTTCCTGTCACTTTTTTCCGTATACCAATTTATTCATACATATTATAGGTATGAAGCAACATTATTCAGAAAAAATTCTATCATTCATCCCGAATAATCCTTGCCCCCCCCTTCCCACCGCTTCCCCAAACTCAGAAGTATATTTTCCTTCCCCCCCCCCCTTCTCTCCACAGAGTACCAAAAATGCCGAAATAAATTAAAAATCATTCTCAGGTGATGTTATTTACTAAAAGTCTGCTTTTCCTAAAATTTTGCCAGAAAGGCTGTTATAGATTTATATTCCCTCTCCTCGGTGAATGAAAGGAGGACAAGTTAAAACAATCATTATATTTTTGAAAAGAAAACCCCATATAATTTTTAAAATTTTAATACTTGTAGAAACGAGGTCTAAATTTTAAACTAAATATGAAACATTAGACAGACTTTAATACATTTAAAAAGCAACCAAATGAAAAAATAAATAAATAAAATGATCAGTTAAAAATACCAATTAAAAAAATAATCAATTTTAAAAATTAAGTGCTTTTTAAATGTATTCAAGTCTGCCTAATGTTTCATATTTAGTATAAAAGACTATAGTATTTTATTTCAGACTTTAAAATGTACATGCATATTTTAAAAAATATAAAATATTTATCACGTATGTTATAACTTCCAATTTTCACTTTCATTTTTCAACTAAGCTTAATATTTTTTAAATGTTTGGAGGTCCTTTTTGTAAAAGAAACTTGCTCAAAATAGAGCCTTTATTCAGCAAAGAGATTATTTTGTCCGGATGGAATTTTGTCCGAGGAGATTTTGTCCGTGGGGATTTTGTCCGAGGGGATTGTGTCCATAACTCAGGAAAGACTGGGGGACATGTAAACAGTTTACATAAATATATTTTTTCTTAACTGACTTAATTTCTTTAAACAAATTATATAACTATATATTTTGTTATAATTATATAATTATAACAAAACTACTCAATATAGTAAACAGAACTTTTTTTTAGGTAAACGGAAAAAAGTGACCGGAAAAAAAGTTATCGGAAAAAAGTGACCTAAACTACAAAAGCGGAAAAAAGTGACACGGAAAAAAAGTGACAAGGATTGGTTTTGGGGATTTATTACTGATTTTGGGAATTCATTGGATAAGTATGAAAGGGGGATTGGGGGGGGGGGCTCATAATTTAGGTAAATGGGTTTTTCATGCTGAATTAACTATTTTGGTTCAATTTTTGGATATACGTTCATACTGAAAAGACGCTTGCCTGATTAGTTTTGGGAAGGGACGATTACCCCCCCCCCCATCCGTCCTCAATTAGATGAATGGGTTTTTATGCAGAATTATCCAACTTGTGTCAAATTTGCATATCGGTTCTTTTCGATAAGGCTTATATATAGTATAAAGTGCCTGAAGAGTTTTAGGAGTTAAATGGTTAAGTATAGAAGGGGAACGGGGGATAACCTTTCTTAAGTTAATGGCTTTTTACGGATAATTATCCGATTTGCTTCGAATTTTGGACATGGGTTAATTATGATAAGACGTATTTCTGATTATTTATGGGGTTCTTTTGCTAATTAAAAAGGGGGCGGGTGATTACTACCCCCGGCCTCAAATTAGATTTTAAAAAATTATGCACACTTATCCGATTTATTTCAAATTTTGGATGTAGGATCTTTCTCATAAAGTAAATTCCTGAATAGTTTTAAGCGTTTAATGGCTATGTATAGAGGGAGAACGGGGGATAAATCCCCTTTAGGGTGTATTAAAAAAAAACGCTTTTCCACCTTCAACAGCTCGAAATTTTCTGATACTATTTCAGACACATTTTCAAAAGTAGAAACATGAAACTTGCTGAGGATATTTTTGAAGAGATGTACAAGGTGCCATGTGCTGTATTTTTACGCTCAATTCATTAGAATTTGATTTATAAACAATTATCTTCTCAGTATGACCCTTTTTTTTCGTTCACAGATCTCCCACCAGCGGAAAATCTGTTCAAAATGCCGTTTTTGATTGCTTTTTTCGCAATATTTTCTGCATTTATCAAAGAATTGACAATTACGGCACCTTGTGTACTTTCTAAATAAGACAATTTGCCAGTTTGATGCATATGAGAGTAAAAATGAAGTTAAAAATAAATCGGAAAATAGGCAGTTTGAATCGAAATACACCCTTAAATTAAATAAATGGCTTTTTGCGCAGAATTATCCGATTTGCTTCAAATTTTCGATGTATATTCATTAAAAGAAGGCGTATCTCTGATTAATTATGGGGTTCTTTTGCTAATTAAATAAGGGAAAGTGGGCGATTAATCCCCCACTCTTTAAATAAGATTTTTTTTTCACATATTATCCAACGTATTTCAACTTTTGGATATAGGTTTTACCTGATAAAGTGAATCCCTGAATAGTTTTAAGGGTTTAATGGCTAAGTATAGAGGGATGAACGGGGGATAACCCACAAATAATCAGGAGTTCGCCTTATCATAATGAACGCACATTCAAAGTTTGAATCAAATAAGATAATTCTGCGTAAAAAGCCATTTATTAATTTAAGGGGGGTTATCCTCCGTTCCCCCACTGTATATGTCGGACGTTCCTCTCAGCCCGCACAACTTTGAAGAAATGTCCGTGGTAGTTATAGCTGCCACCACCGATATTACTAGGTGATATCGGTCACCCACTGTGAGGATTGTGTAAATGAACACTGACGCTGTCAATTAACTGAATTAACAGTTTATTTAGAATATATGTACACACTAAATACGCTATTTACCATTATATACAATTACAACTCGGATATAGGTGATCCGGTTCAACATTAAATTAAATACAGTAAAGGTTGGCTGTGTACTATTCGAATTACACCTTCCACCTCACACTCAATGCACGTTAGATTAACTTTATCGGAGATCACTTTCGAATCTCCCAACACATGGATACTCGGCCTGCACTTCTCGGCCCAGAGCACTAAACACCAGGACGTCTGTGTCCCTTGCTTTCGAGATACGCACTGCCTCCGCTCTACAACGCAGAGCACACCCTATCAGGACCTCTGTCTTACACTACTCTCTAGGTATGAACCCAGATACGAACTGAACTAATCTGAGATAAGACTTGCTCTTCTCAAATCACGGTGTTTCCCCAATGTCAACCCCCTTTGGGGCTTATCCATCGGACACATTCTACATTCCTTTCTTGATTAGTGACATGTTGCTTGTCAGCTCATCATCCACATACCTCACTGACGGATGAACACGCCTCTCCGCAATCTCCTCTTTCTCACTCACCACCTGTAGAGGATTACCTGTCAATTCTCCCTTCAACAAAGAAAGAATGTCACGTTGAAAATTCTAGTACACAGCCGGTATAATATGAAAGAGATTAAGATAGAGAAATAACGGAAATTCCAATCTTTAGAAGATGTGGTCTCAGAACCTGACAGTATACTTATAGCCATTAAACTCTTAAAATTATTCTGGGACTAATTTTATGAGAAAAAACATATATCCAAAATATGAAATATATCGGATAAGTGAACATAAAAAACAATATATATAATTTAAGGGGATCGGAAAATCACCCGCTTTAATTTTTAATTAGAAAAATAACCCCATATGTAATCAGGGATACGCCTTATCATAATGAATCTATAATCCAAAATTGTAGCAAATCCTATAATTCTGCGTAAAAAGTAATTTAATTTAAGGTAGGTTACATTCTATTCCCCTTCAATTCTTAGATATCAAATCCTTAAAACTATTCAGGGATCCACCTTATCAGTAAGAACCTATATTTAAAATTTGAAATACATGGGGTAATTCTGCATAAAAAACCTATTTATCTAGTTTAAGGGGGAGATAATTGCTCGCCCCCCACCCTTTATAATAAGCAGAAGAACCCCATAACTTATCAGAGATACGTCTTATAATGAATCCAAAATTCTAAGCAAATCGGATAATTATGTGTAAAAAGTTATTAATTTAATTTAAGAAAGGTTATCACCCGTTCTCCCTCTATATATAACCATTAAAACTCTTCATGCATTATATACTATATATAAGCCTTATCGAAAAGAACCTATATTCACAGGGCCCGACTTAGACAATGGGGGACCCTGGGGCAAACATTATTAGAGTGGCCCCCTTCTATCTTAAAAATGTTTGTGAATTATACTCAAGTGACTAAAATTAAAATTCAAACCTATTGTATGTATGCATAAATTTTGTACCAAGTACTGATTTCAGTATTTATATTTCACATCTTTATACATAATAACAGATGATAAATAATTTTAACTATTAATTTTCTTATTATGTAACTATTACTTTAAGGGAACGTGGGGCAGGAAAGCAAAGAGGGTAGGAGAAAAAAGACCCCTTTAAATTGAAAAAAAAGAATTTTGGTAATATTTTGCTATTTTATATCATTTGGCCCTCTTTTAACAATAAACTTTTCTCTCCTTGGGGGCCCCCCTCAAACCGGGGGCCCGGGGCAATTGCCCCGCATGCCCCTGCCTTAGTCAGGCCCTGTATATTCAAATTTGACACACGTTGGATAATTCTGCATAAAAACCCATTCATCTAACTGAGGACGGATGGGGGGGGGGGGTAATCGTCCCTTCCCAAAACTAATCAGGCAAGGCGTCTTTTCAGTATGAACGTATATCCAAAAATTGAACCAAAACAGTTAATTCAGCATGAAAAACCCATTTACCTAAATTATGAGCCCCCCCCCATCCCCCTTTCATACTTAACTAATGAATCCCCAAAATCAATAATAATTCCCCAAAATCAATCCTTGTCACTTTTTTCCGTGTCCCTTTTTTTCCGTGTCACTTTTTTTCCTTGTCACTTTTTTTCCGTGTCATTTTTTTCCGCTTTTGTAATTTAGGTCACTTTTTTCCGATAACTTTTTTTCCGGTCACTTTTTTTCCTAGATTCTTTTTTTTACACATGATAGATTCTTCTTTTAAACACCTGAATAGTTCTTAAATTTTTTATCATGTTATAAATTCAAAAATTGTTCACATGTGCCCGACCAGTGGGGTAGTTCATATATTTATCTAATTTCTGAGCGATATGTTTAAACCTTTAAAAACTAATCTGGCCCGTTCCAGCTCTGTCTGAGGTGGCATGTTGACGTAGAAATAAGAATGGAAGGTAGAAGAAAGAGATACTTTTCTACCCGGCATTCGGGATTCGTCGTTATAGTCCGCGATTGCTTTGTTTGATGACAGTGACGGAATGGTTTATAGTAGCCTCCAGGTTTTTCAACTGAAGTGATTCTATTCAAACAGCTACGTTTTTTTTACTTAGTTCTTTTCTTCAAGAGAACTATATTGTTTGCGGATAACTTTTAGAGCTAATATTTAGATTTTCATATTTTTTTTTTTCATTTTTTGTGAAGATTTTCCTTCTTTACAACTGAAGCATCGATATGTTAAAATAAAAATTTTAAATTTAGTTTTGTACTCCCTCTCCCAAACACACACTATCCAGAATTCCATATTGCCCGCCCTCGGACCTGCAAAGTTACATCCGAGAGAAAAATGTTTTTATTCAACAATGATCACAAATCATTTTAAATTTACAGTGAGTTTAAGATGGTTCTGAAAAAAGAAGAAGAAGAAAAAAAAGAAGAAACCTTACTTAGCAATATGAATTCTGGCAAATGTACTGAATCACTTTAACGTAAAGTTGTAATACAGGAAGAAAGGATTACCGAAGTGATTTAAAATCAAAAATATTTTATCAATTATTGATCGATTGAATATACATCGAGTTATAACCACTTGTTTTTCCATGACGACAGTTTTTTTCTTTTCTCGGGTGGCCAAGTCAGGAACTTCTGTTCAAATCGGTGACTTTTGCGATATTTTCAAAAAGATATTTTATATGTTCAGCCCCCCCCCCCCCTCCAAAAAAAAAAAAGTTCGATTTGAAAGTTTTCGAATAAAATGATCTGCCGTTTTTATCCGTATAGAACAAAAATGTTTAAAAACTCCATCATATGAGAGCGAGTTTGGATTTCGAAATAACCTTAACAACCTCCATGGGTGCATTTCTCTCTTCCCATGACACCAAACATTACACTTACACACATTTATACTTAGGTGCTTGTGTGGGATGCAAATTGCATTTATAAACAATGGTATTCTAGAGATGCTAGATGAATAACGGTGTATTTTTATGAATTTTTTGTCAAAAACTTTTAACATAAACAGTGAGGTTAATAAAAAATAATAACAAAGCTTTACAAAAATTATTAGGCACACAAATAATTAAAACTAATCCAACCCAACCCCTTCCCCTAAAAGGGAAAAAAAAAAAAAAAAAGTTTGTCTATTGTGGCATTAAAATCAGCATTTACAATCCATGAGTGCAAACTTCAAAGTAAGTAAAATTATATAGATATGCATTTATCCGTAGGTGCAAGTGTGCAGGCCCTTTTTACCGCATGGGCAAATCGGGACTTTGCCCATGGGCCCCGGACCTTAAGGGGCCCCCAAATCCATGCATTAAATTATAAAATATTTACTTTTTTTTTCCTATTCCAACTTTTCCATATGTTGAACTTATTAAATTCATCTTAAAGCAATATAACAACTTGATAAAGTTATAAAAAAGGGTTTTGTTCTGCACTAAGGTTAAAAAAGGGGGTAATTTTATTAATTATAGTATTTAATTTAGAATTGATGGAGCTAAGAATTTTCTTCTGTTTATATCTAAGGTGCGAAAAATATGTTTGTCCTACACATACACATATAAATGACCATGAGTTCTATTTAAATAATGTTGCAATGATTCGAAAGGGGCCCCCAAATTTATCTTTGCCCAGGGCCTCAAATTGTCATAATCGGGCCCTGCAAGTGTGCCCGGTGTTTATAGTTAGTCAGATTTCCAATGCTAATCATTTTTCGAGTCCAGCATGTAGTACTACATTTGTAAAATAAACTATATAGTAAATGAATCTCGTTTATGCAAAATGTTACAGTGCAACATCTGTAAAAAAAATAGTTGTTTTTAACTGTAAAAAATTATAAAATTTTTACTCTTTAGTTTAAAATACTACTAAAAATATATTAAATATATAATTAAAATATATTAAAAATCGATATCTCAACTTAGATGTAATTTGTAATCTTAAAGCATGCAATATAAACTTAGATCTAACTTCTAATCCAACTTGTAATCTTTACACTGTAAAAAATTCGGCAGGCAAAAAAAAAAATCGCCTGAGAAAAAATCACCCCGGAAAAAATCGCTCCGGTAAAAAGCGTCCCAGAAACAAACCGCCCCGGAAAAAAGTGCTCATAATAACTTAATTGGAAAGGATGCAGTTTTTTAAAGCGTAGAGGGGGGCGGAAGGGGTGCAGACTTTTAAGAAGTTTTATCTCTACAATAAAGAAGTCGAGATTTGTACAAGGGGGGGGGGGGTATTAAAGAAATACAATTTATAGATTCTTGCACCTTGTTTCATTGCTAATTTATGTATAAGTAAAGATGTTTTATGTATTTGACATTAATCAAGAAAAGACTTTGGTGATGTAGGAAAGGAAGGGGGGGGATTACATGCAGAGCTTTTACAGTAATAAAATAAAGAGGAAGAGAAGAGGAATTTTTCCATTATTCTGCTTTTTTAGATAAGGTTCAGGTCTCTGTGCGTAATATAACAGATAAATTCTTATCTATTGTCTGTAGGGGTGGTCGAATGTGCACAACAGAAGCAAACTAGAAATCATTATGTTTGCATAGCAATAGGGATTTAGTTTCAGTTACAAGAATGTAAACTTGTATTGTAATTTTGACAAGACCTTTAGAATAAAAATGTGAGCTTCATTTCTATCCCTTTGTATTTGAAGTGAGAAAAGGGGTTTGTAATCTGTATCAATGAAACTTATTGCACCTAGGAATGCAGTAAATGTTGAAATACCCATAAAACCTGGTTTATCACTAAAGATTCAGCTAAAGGATTTTTCATTTATACTTTTCAGGGAAAATTATAACGTTTGAGTAGCGGGGAATAAATTTTAATTTAATGAGAGTTTTAATTCAAAGCTTGTTTAAAAGTCAATGATAATTCTGACGGTTAAAAGAAAATGAATAACTGAAAAAAGAATATCCAATTTAGAAAAATATTTATTTCTGCGCATACGTTATCTTTAAAATGAGAAGTTTTAAATTCATATTCAATAGTTTTCTATTTTTATTAAAATTCAATATGCATACGCAAATATTTTACTAACTATAAACTAATTATAATAATAACTTATTGAATGAAAAAACAGTATTTTTATTATAAGTATTTTTATTATTAATACAAAAGATCTAATAATTTTTTGAAGGTTTTTTAATATAGCTTTATTTATTTTTATGAGTTTTTTGGAATCTAACTGATAATTTATTAGTCATTTAATGACTTTGAAATTTATTGATATAGATTTATGATTTTTATGTTGATTTTGGGAATCATAAAATAGATTTATAAGCTTTATAAATACTTGTTGTGATTTAAATGAAGAATTAGACTTACTTAAAATAATTTATAGCTAAATTAATGTGTATTTTGAATTAGAGTAATTGAAGATGGTGTTGTTTGAGCAACATATTGTAAATTAATTTGGTGGGTTTTAATTTGTAAAAATAAGTATCTTAAAAAAAAATCAATCAATCCTGACTCTGCAACAAGAGAAACAGAGCGTGGAATTTCATGGTTCTGTTTCAGAGAAAATATGTCAGTTTTGTCCCATATTTACGCAAGGTTCAAAGTAAGCCACGAAAACTCCGAACGGTTAGGCCGACGGGCACGATTTTGTTCGAACATAACATCTCTCTTCTGCCAGTCTTGAGAGCAAAACCTCTCAGCCACTGGTGAGGCATATAAAAAGAAAGGAACAAAACTAAAATGTAGACTAAATACGGTGATGTCTTTGTTAAAAATAAACTTGGGGGGGGGGGGGGAGGAAGAAAGCATCGGTTAAAAAAACACTTTTTGTACTTATAAGAAAGGAAATTTATTTCTATAGTATTCTCATTTCTCCGATTCTCAGTGACATTAATATCTTCAGATATTAATGTATTAACAGAAGAAGAGATAATATTTAAACCCTATTATTCTGTTAAGGCCCTACATCAGTAACGCTCCTAGATAGAACGGCTAATGTTATTTCAATGGAAGAAATTTATCGCTTTCATTCCTTTGCATTTTGCTCAAATTTAATAATTTTTGTTGTTTTGCAAACCTGTAGGTTTAAAGTATGCACGTCATTCTGAAATTTTATTTCTTTTTTGAATTTTAAGGCGATACAAGTGCGTTATTTTATAGTCTTTAAAATTCACCTTTAATGTCTTATTACGAAAAATCTGTTTGACATTTTAAAATTTGGTAAAACAGCATGCAGAGTTTAATTATTTAGCTTTCAGAAAATGTTTTTTATTTTGATTTTTAAAAAAATTTAATCAATGCTATTTGTATAAAAAGTTGAAGCACTTTGATTTAAAAGAGTCGAAAATGGTGTTTAACTCCGCCTTTAAAAGGGAGACGCCTTAAGAGTAATTAGGGTGAAAGACGATATGGGTTTACCCTGTAGGGAGTCTTACAGGGACGAAGGTGTAAAATCTTGCCTGTGGCTATTAGTAAAATGTTGTTTGCTGCTTTAGGATGAAAAAATAAAAACATCCTTTTCTGAATGCATGATATCTCACGCAAGAAGTTCGATCAGAAATGAATTTCAGAAATGATGTAAATACATGTTGATTTCAAAAAGTTTGTTTAATTAGGCATCTAATCTCAAATGTACTTTAAAAGCATTATTGATTTCGAATAAAAACAGATTTACCATTTTTATTATTTTTCTTCCATATATTTGAAGTTTAATTTCTAAAAAAGATTCTTTAATTGCGTACAACATCAAAGTGATATATTCGTTAATTCATAAAACATAACAGAATTAACTTTTTGTCATCTGCAGTCGACAAAGGGAAAAGAAGAAAGGGCAGAAAGAAAATAACAATGGTTCTGACATTAAAAATGAATAGATATATTCGCGAATAAATACATTTGTATTAAATTTTTCTATGTCTTTTTTTTTTTTTTTTTTTTTTTTTGTATCATTCTTTTAGACAATTCTTAATGAATTAGTTTAAATGTTCCTTTTCATAAATATTTCATAAATATTTCTATTTTAATCAATAAAAGTTTGCAGTATACCCACTCTAAAATATAAAGTAATTATTATGCAATTTATGATTAAATTGGATAACACTAATTCAAAAGATAGAAATATATTTATTTTGACACTTCTATCGAAAATTATGACTAATTTACAATACTTTAGCAAATATATTCTGTTGCGGTAAAATTCACATCCGTAAATGATACATTTATGCTTTATTGTATATAAACTGTCTTTCCTGTCTTTTTCCCTTTCAGAAAGATAAACGAATGATTTTTAAAGTTCTTATACTATTTTAACTAAATAATACGTATATATTCCAAAGCCTGTCATAGTCTAACTGATCTAAATTTTAGAATAACGGTTTTTTCAGTCACGCGAAAAGACAAACTCAATTATACTAAACCTACGGAAGATTTTTATAAAGATGCCATATTTTCATTCCAATTTTTAATTATTTTTTTTCTGCATAGTATAGGTGACGATGGTTAGTATAGAGGCCGATTTTTACTTTTTTCGATACTGATTGTAGATTTTAAATATGAGGATAATATCACTTTTGAAAACGGTTCCGAAAATGAAACTGTCCTGTAAAGAAAATTAAAAAAGTAGAAAAAGGCCTTTGAAGAGATCGCTCTGAACTATTAAAGGGGGAAAAAAATATTAAAATGCAGACGAGATTTATTTATAAATTTCGACCGTTGGATTATCGTCGAAAGAATTATTATAAGCTAGTAAATTGTTTAACTTGATTAAAGTTTTTTTTTTTTTTTTTTTTTTAATACCCGTAAAATAAATCGAAAAATAGAAAATGGCCTTTGTGCAAATCGATATCAACTAGGCAAAGTAAGAAAAAAAAAATACTTAAAACTATTAAAACACAGACCATAAACTTTTATAAATTTCTTTCATAGCATTAGCTTTAAAGCGAAGACATTGTTTCGTTTAACTGCAGTAGCCTCTTTAAAATAAATGAAATCGTAAAGGCTATTCAATGTAAGAAAAAAAAAATAATTTTTTAAATGTAGGCGAGATATTTTTATAAATTTCTACAATGGGATTTCGCTTGACTGAAGTAAGTCACTTTAAAATACCTGTATCGAAATCAAAAATTGTAATACGGTCTTTGTACAGAAAGATCTCAGCTGTTCAATATAAAAAAAATTATTAAAATATAGACGAGATATTTCTATAAATTTCTGTCATAGGATTTCACTTCATTGAAGTAAACACCTTTAAAATACCCGTAAAAAAATCGAAAAAAATATAAAGAGGTATTTGTACAGAAATATCTCAGAAATTCAATGCTAAAAAAAATCATTTAAAAAATTAAAATGTTGACGAGATATCTTTATAAATTTCTATAATGGGATTTCTCTCTATTCAAGTAAGACACTTTAAAATACCCGTAAAAAAATCTAAAAAATGTAAAAAGATCTTTGTACAGAGAAATCTCCGAAATCTAATGCCCCCCCCCCCCCCGAAAAAAAGTTTAAAGACAATTAAAATACAAACGAGATATCTTTAAAAATTTCTAAAATGTGATTTAGCTCTATTGAAGTAAGTAATTATAAAATACCCGTGACAAAGTCGAAAAGATATAAAACGTTCTTTGTAAAGAAAGATATCAGTTATATAATGAAACAAAAATTACAAGTATTAAAATGATCTATAGAAATGACTTTTAAATGATCTTAAAGATATCTTTATAAATTTCTACCATGGGATTTTACTTGATTGAGGTAATCATCAGTTTATATTTACTTGTAGACGAGATATCTTTATAAATTTCTAACATTCAATGCTAAAAAAATCATTTAAAAATATTAAAATGTAGAAGAGAAAAATATATATTTATATGAACTTCAAAACTTCATAGGATTTCGCTTGATTGAAGTAAGCCCCTTTAAAACCCCCATAGCAAACTCGAAAAAATATAAAACGGTCTTTGTACCGCAAGCTCTCAGATATCCAATGCCAAAAAATCATTTAAAAAGATTTAAATGTAGAAAAGATACATTTATAAATTTCTACTACAGGATTTCGCTTGACTGAAGTAGCCTCTTTAAACACCTGTAAACAACACCAAAAAAGTACTAAACGGTTTTCTCACAGAAAGATCTCAGCTATCCAATGACAGAAAAATTATTTAAAAATATTAAAATGTAGAAGAGATATTTTTATAATTTTATGCAATTGAATTTCACTTGACTGAAATAGCTTTTTTAAAATTCCCCTAAACAAAGACGAAAAAGTATAAATGGACTTTGTACCGAAAGATCTGAGATATCGAATGCCAAAAAATAATTTAAAAATATTAAAATGTAGAAGAGATATTTTTATATATTTCTACCATTGGATTTCACTTGACAGAAGTAGCTTTTTTAAAATGCCACTAATAAAAGTCTAAAAAGTACAAAACGGTCTTTGTACTGAAAGATCTTTGCTATCCCATGACAAAAGAATCATATAAATATATTAAAATGTAGACGAGATATTTTTATAAATTTCTACCATTGGAATTCACTTGACTGAAGTAGCCTCTTTAAAACACCTGTAAACAAAGTCGAAAAATAACAAAACGGTCTTTGTACCGACAGATCTTAGCTATCCCATGACAACAGAATCATTTAAAAATATTAAAATGTAGACGAGATATTTTTATAAATTTCTACCATTGTAATTCACTTGACTGAAGTAGCTTTTTTAAAATTCCCCTAAATAATGTCGTAAAAGTACAAAACGGTCTTTGTAACGAAAGATCTTAGCTATCCAATGACAAAAAAATCATTTAAAAATATTAAAATGTAGAAGAGATATTTTAATAAATTTCTACTAATGGATTTAACTTGACTGAAGTAGCCTCTTTAAAACACCTGTAAACAAAATCGAAAAAAGTAGAAAACGGTCTTTGTACCGAAAGATCTCAACTATCAAATGAGAAAAAATCATTTAAAAATATTAAAATGTAGAAGAGATATTTTTATAAATTTCTACCATTGGATTTCACTTGACTGAAGTAGCTTTTTTAAAATTCCCCTAATAAAAGTCTAAAAAGTACAGAATGGTCTTTGTACCGAAAGATCTTAGCTATCCCATGACAGAAGAATCATTTAAAAATATTAAAATGTAGACGAGATATTTTTATAAATTTCTACCATTGGAATTCACTTGGCTGAAGTAGCCTCTTTAAAACACCTGTAAACAAAATTAAAAAAAAAGTACAAAACGGTCTTTGTACCGAAAGATCTCAGCTATCCAATGACAACAGAATCATTTAAAAATATTAAAATGTAGACGAGATATTTTTATAAATTTCTACTATTGGAATTCTCTTGACTGAAGTAGCTTTTTTAAAATTCCCCTAAACAAAGTCGTACAAGTACAAAACGGTCTTTGTACCGGAAGATCTTAGTTGTCCAATGACAAAACAATCAATTAAAAATATTAAAATGTAGAAGAGATATTTTTATAAATTTCTACCATTGGATTTCACTTGACAGAAGTAGCTTTTTTAAAATTCCCCTAATAAAAGTCTAAAAAGTACAAAACGGTCTTTGTACCGAAAGAACTCAGCTATCCCATGACAAAAAATATTAAAATGTAGAAGAGATATTTTTATAAATTTCTACCATTGGATTTCACTTGACAGAAGTAGCTTTTTTAAAATTCCCCTAATAAAAGTCTAAAAAGTACAAAACGGTGTTTGTACCGAAAGAACTCAGCTATCCCATGACAAAAAAATATTTAAAAATATTAAAATGTACAAGTGATATTTTTATAAATTTCTACCAATGGAATTCACTTGACTGAAGTAGCCTCTTTAAAACACCTGTAAACAAAATCAAAAAAGCAAAAACGGTCTTTGTACCGAAACATCTCAGCTATCCAATGACAAAAAATCCCTTAAAAATATTAAAATGTAGAAGAAAGAATTTTATAAATTTCTACCATTTGATTTCATATTACTGAAGTAGCTTTTTAAAAATTCTCATAAACAAAGTCGAAAAAGTACAAAACGGTCTTTGTACCGAAAGATCTCAAATATCAAATGAGATGAAAACATTTAAAAATATTAAAATGTAGAAGAGATACTTTTATAAATTTCTACCATTGGATTTCACTTGACAGAAGTAGCTTTTTTAAAATTCCCCTAAAGAAAGTCTAAAAAGTACAAAACGGTCTTTGTACCGAAAGATCTTAGCTATCCCATGACAAAAGAATCATTTAAAAATATTAAAGTGTAGACGAGATATTTTTATAAATTTCTACCATTGGAATTCACTTGGCTGAAGTAGCCTCTTTAAAACACCTGTAAACAAAATTTAAAAAAAGTACAAAACGGTCCTTGTACCGAAAGTTCTCAGCTATCCAATGACAAAAAAATCATTTAAAAATATTAAAATGTAGAAGAGATATTTTTATAAATTTCTACCAATGGATTTTACTTGACTGAAGTAGCCTCTTTAAAACATCTGTAAACAAAGTCGAAAAAGTACAAAACGTTCTTTGTACCGAAAGATCTTAGCTATCCTATGACAACAGAATCATTTAAAACTATTAAAATGTAGACGAGATATTTTTATAAATTTGTACTATTGGAATTCACTTGACTAAAGTAGCTTTTTTAAAATTCCCCTAAATAAAATCGTAAAAGTACAAAACGGTCTTTGTACCGAAAGATCTTAGCTATCCAATGACAAAAAATCATTTAAAATATTAAAATATAGAAGAGATATTTTTATAAATTTCTACCATTGGATTTCACTTGTAGGAAGTAAATTTTTTAAAATTCCCCTAATAAAAGTCAAAAAAGTACAAAACGGTGTTTGCACCGAATGAACTCAGCTATCCCATGACAAAAAATCATTTAAAAATATTAAAATGTACAACTGATATTTTTATAAATTTCTACCATTGGAATTCACTTGACTGAAGTAGCCTCTTTAAAACACCTGTAAACAAAATCAAAAAAGTAAAAACATTCTTCGTACAGAAAGATCTCAACTATCAAATGAGAAAAAATCATTTAAAAATATTAAAATGTATACGAGATATTTTTATAAATTTCTACCAATGGATTTCACTTGACTGAAGTAGCCTCTTTTAAACACCTGTAAACAAAGTCGAAAAAGTACAAAACGGCCTTTGTACCGAAATATCTTAGCTATCCCATGACAACAGAATCATTCAAAAATATTAAAATGTAGACGAGATATTTTTATAAATTTCTACTATTGGAATTCTCTTGACTGAAGTAGCTTTTTTAAAATTCCCCTAAACAAAGTCGTACAAGTACAAAACGGTCTTTGTACCGGAAGATCTTAGTTGTCCAATGACAAAACAATCATTTAAAAATATTAAAATGTAGAAGAGATATTTTTATAAATTTCTACCATTGGATTTCACTTGACAGAAGTAGCTTTTTTAAAATTCCCCTAATAAAAGTCTAAAAAGTACAAAACGGTCTTTGTACCGAAAGATCTTAGCTATCACATGAGAAAAGAATCATTTAAAAATATTAAAATGTAGACGAGATATTTTTATAAATTTCTACCATTGGAATTCACTTGGCTGAAGTAGCCTCTTTAAAAGACTACTCTAGTTTCATTTCTCTTTCTATTTACTTCTATAAATTTAATATTATAAGTATTTTGTTGTGTACAGAGCAGTTTTGTCAGAAATGAATCATGAAATATTTAAGACAGAAAATAATATATCTTTAACAACTTGTATAACCTAAAATAAATAAAGTTACTGAAATGGCACATCTACCCTATATATATATATATTATTTTATTTTGTACTATAAGTAATGCATTCTACATAAAAATGATTTTTAATTTATTCTTTTTATTTATTACTCTGTTTTCGAAGGAGATTTCAGATGGAGACAAAATACGAAAAATGCTTTGCACATAGCAAAATTTGTAATTTCGTGTTTGTTTACATAATAGAAAATAAATGTGAAGTAATATTTGAAGGGGGGGGGGACACTTAGTAGAGCTATTGAAAACTGAAACTCTCAGAATTTTAAAGAAAACTAAAATGTTTTAAAATATTTACATTTTGATAATGATATTTCAAGTGCTGTTCGTAAGTCTAATAATGCTTTAGATTTGTTAATATTTAGAAAATGTAAATTTTTAGAAATTTTTTATGTTTAGAAAGTGTAAATTCATAGATATTACCAGAATTATTATTAAATACGCTAATCTGATTTCCAAAATGTAGCAAATATGCCTTTGTGGACGCAAATTGTGTAAATAAAATTTGTATTATCTTTGTTTAGCTTAACATATTGTATATATCATTGAAAGTGTTCATAAACAAGATATTTATTTTTCTTTGTACCATGTAACTACTGATGTAATTAATAAAAATATTGAAAGTTCAAATTGTGATTACGTATTTAAATGGTTATTTATAAATATATTTACATTTTATTCTGTTAGTTATTAGAGCAAAATCATATATAAATAAAGTCATTATCATATTTCATTAAATTCAATAAACAGGCATAGAAACCGCGATTAAAAGTTTTTTCTCTCTCTTTCTTATTAGGTACTAATTTGGAATTAAGGTGATAAAATGAAGCAATTTTTTTACAATTATTACTATTAATATTATTTTTATTTATTTATTTATTTATTTTTTAATTACTAGCAATGACAGCCCCGGCAGACATATGGTAAAACTTTCTTGAAGCTCTTTAACATTTTATTTTTCTTTAGTAGTCAATTACAGTCTGTTTATCGATCTCAAAAATAAAATCTCAGTAACAAATTGCTAAGCGAATAACTTTATTTATTCATTCATTTATTTAAATTTTACTGTTTTAACGTATGCTATGAAAACAAAAATATTTCCGATAAAAAATTTCTTCTAAAATTGAGAAATGTCAATGATTTGTCAATTTAACTCTAATGGCTATGTGGGGCACTTGTGAACAGACTAGTTGAGGCAAATACGAATAGTTCATAAATGCGCCAATAATAGTTCTGTGATCCTGTTTCTTTGACAAGTTTCCTGTTTCTTTAAAAATATTAAAATATAGAAGAGATACTTTTATAAATTTCTTTCATTGGATTTCACTTGACTGAAGTAGCTTTTTTAAAATTCCCTTAAACAAAGTCAAAAAAGTACAAAACGGTCTTTGTGCCGAAAGATCTGAGATATCCAATGCCAAAAAAAACATTTAAAAACATTAAAATGTAGAAGATATTCTTTTTTTTTTGTTATTACTACCATTTGATTTCACTTGACTGAAGTAGCTTTTTTAAAATTATCCTAAACAAAGTCAAAAAAGTACAAAACGGTCTTTGTACCGAAAGATCTGAGACATCGAATGCCAAAAAATCATTTAAAAATCTTTAAAAGTAAAAAGACATATTTATAAAATTCTACTATAGGATTTTGCTTGAATGAAGTAGCTTCTTTAAAACACCTGTAAACAAAAACAAAAAAGTACAAAACAGTCTTTGTTCTGAAAGATCACAGCTATCCAATGCCAAAAAAATCATTTAAAAATATTAAAATGTAGAAGAGATATTTTTATAAATTCCTACCATTGGATTTCACTTGACTGAAGTAGCTTTTTTAAAATTCCCTTAAACAAAGTCGAAAAAGTACAAAACGGTCTTTGTACCGAAAGATCTAAGCTATCCAATGACAAAAAAAAAAAAAAAAAAAAAAAAAAAGTCATTTCAAAATATTAAAATGTAGAAGATATATTTTTATAAATTTCTACCATTGGATTTCACTTGACTGATGTAGCCTCTTTAAAATACCTGTAAACAAAATATAAAAAAATACAAAACGGTATTTGTACCTAAAGATCTCAGCTATCCCATGACAAAAAATCATTTAAAAATCTTTAAATGTCGAAAAGACATACTTATAAAATTTTACTATAGGATTTCGGTTGACTGAAGTAGCCTCTTTAAAACAGCTGTAAACAAAAAGGTCTTTTTACCGAAAGATCTCAGCTATTCAATGACAAAAAAACATTTAAAAATATTAAAATGTAGAAGAGATATTTTTATAAATTCTACCATTGGATTTCATTTGACTGAAGTAACCTCTTTAAAACAACTGTAAACAAAATCAAAAAAATACAAAACGGTCTTTGTACCAAAAGATCTGAGATATCGAATGCCAAATAATGATTTACAAATATTAAAATGTAGAAGAGATATTTTTATAAATTTCTACCATTGGATTTCACTTCACTGAAGTAGCTTTTTTAAAATTCCCCTAAACAGAGTCGAAAAAGTACAAAACGGTCTTTGTACCGAAAGATCTGAGCTATAACATGACAAAAAAATCATTTAAAAATATTAAAATATAGAAGAGATATTTTTAGAAATTTCTAGCATTGGATTTCACTTGACTGAAGTAGCTTTTTTAAAATTCCCCTAGAGAAAGTCGAAAATATAAAAAACGGTCTTTGTACAGAAAGATCTCAGCCATCCCATGACATAAAAATCATTTTAAAATATTAAAATGTAGAAGACATATTTTTATAAATTCCTACCATTGGATTTCACTTGACTGAAGTTTTTTAAAATTCCCCTAAACAAAGTCGAAAAAGTACAAAACGGTCTTTGTACCGAAAGATCTGAGCTATAACATGACAAAAAAATCATTTAAAAATATTAAAATGTAGAAGAGATATTTTTATAAATTTCTACCATTGGATTTCACTTGACTGAAATAGCTTTTTTAAAGTTCCCCTAAACAAAGTCAAAAAAGTACAAAACGGTCTTTGTACCGAAAGATCTGAGATATCGAATGCCAAAAAATAATTTTAAAATATTAAAATGAAGAAGAGATATTTTTATAAATTCCTACCACTGGATTTCACTTGACTGAAGTAGATTTTTTAAAATTCCCCTAAACAAAGTCGAAAAAGTTCTGTAAACGGTCTTTGTACCGATAGATCTGAGATATCGAATGCTAAAAAATAATTTAAAAATATTAAAATGCAGAAGAGATATTTTTATAAAATTCTACCACTGGATTTCACTTGACTGAAGTAGATTTTTTAAAATTTCCCTAAACAAAGTCGAAAAAGTACAAAACGATCTTTGTACCGAAAGATCTCAGCTATCCAATGACAAAAATTCATTTAAAAATATTAAAATGTAGAAGAGATATTTTTATAAATTTCTCCCATTGGATTTCATTTGACTGAAGTAGCTTTTTAAAATTCCCCTAAAGAAGGTCGAAAAAGTACAAAATGGTCTTTGTACCGAAATATCTGAGATATCGAATGCCAAAAAATAATTTAAAAATATAAAAATGTAGAAGAGATATTTTTATAAATTTCTTCCATTGGATTTCACTTGACTGAAGTAGCCTCTTTAAAACACCTGTAAACAAAATCAAAAAAGTACAAAACGGTCTTTATACCGAAAAATCTCAGCTGTTCAATGCTAAAAAAATCATTTTAAAATATTAAAATACAAACGAGATATCTTAAAAATTTCTATCTTGGGATTTCGCTTTATTGATGTAAGCCACTATAAAATACTCGTAACAAAATCGAAAAAATATAAAACGGTCTTTGTACAGTTCAATGATCTCAGCTATTCAATGCTAAAAAAATCATTTAAAAATATTAAAATGTAGAGGAGATTCTTTGGAAAATGTTTAATGTGCAATCTCTGACATAATAATCACGATCTGTATGTTGTCTTTTAAAATTACATATAAATGATTCAATTTCACTTGAAACTATCTAACAAAAAAGGTCAATGTCGACTTGTTTTAAAACGGATCCGAGTGTTTTGGTAAGAAATTATCTCGAAGAAACTATCCAAATGCACATATCCCTCGGGCTATCAGTATTGAAAAGGTGCGAGAGTTTTTAGCATTTGCTAATGACTTTTTTCTTCCTGGGGTATCTTATCCCCTTTTTATCGCCTGGAGGTAAAGGGTGGCGTGAGATGACCATTTTCTTATTAATTACAAGCTTGGAAAATATCATTGGTCTTTTAAAGTGTCAATCTTTGGGTTCGGGATACGCCTTCCTGGTGGCAACACGCATAGGTTTGTGATAGGATTTTCAGTTTCGGTTTGACTGATGCAGGCTCTTAAGTCTGTTTCCAGTACAAATGCAGATGATTAGCACGTGTTTTACTTGAAATTATAATTGCCATAATCAAAGTCATCAAATCTTTGTTATTTATATGTATGGGCTTTTTCAATCTTGATTAAAACGAGCCTTATTTTTCGGTTATCTTTATTTCGGGGCGATTTTTACCGGGGTGCTTTTTTCCGGGGCGATTTTTTCCGTGATTCAAAGAATCCCGAAGTTATCTGAATCTACGGAAATATAATATATCCACGAATAAAAATATACAATGACCTGTTGCATGTCACCCATGACTCCAAAAAAATTTTCCTTATCTTTAGAAATCCCAAAAACCAATAGATTTTCGATATGAATAATTTATAAAAACAAAGTTTCTTTCGTTGCCTCATAAGTTTTGTAGTTTCCGAATAGATTTCATAGTGTATTACACAGTTTTTTCAAACCGGAATGTGGGTTTTCGGCTAATATCCTATCTCAAATGAATAATTTCATGTTCAACAAACTTATTTAACAGACAAACGTTCAAAGTTATCAGCATTAATAGTAATATTAAATTTAATATTATTTTATTACTCCTTCATGTATAAATCCAGTTTCGCGGGTAAAAATGTTTACTTGAGTAGCGATAGAATTTATAAAAGAGATTTGTCGGTTTCAGAAAATTGATTAATACTCTAAAAAATCTACTAGGAAACATTACGAAACTTACGGGCGTCAAAAGAAATTTTGTTTTTATAAATTCTTTCTTAAATCACGAAACTCTATTGGTTTCTGGGGATTCTAAAGATAAAGAAATATTTTTTGGAGCCATGGGCGACTTGGAATAGGTTATTGTATATTTTTATTCGTGATTATATTTTTCTTCGATACAGAAAACAGTGATTTTTAACAGTGTAGAAAAAAAATTTAAACACGCCAGTAATATCTGAAGCTAGTGAATTATATGAAATAATATTATGATATTTACAATAACACAAATAATGAAACTAAATTACATATAAACAGGGACCGATTTACAAATTTGGGGGCCCTGGGCACAGGTGCTTACAAGGGGCCCTCTTGGAAAGTTGCTTACAAAAAGATTGAGCTCACCCCCCCCCCCCCAAAAAAAAAAAAGTTACTTATTAAGATAACCACGATAGACTTCACGATTGAATCACTTTTAAATACCAATTAAAAAATTAAATATGATAATCATTTATTTAGGATTTTAAATAACTATTTCAAAATATGAAATCTAAATAAGTAGAAGTAGTACAATAAATTGTGTATTGATAATTATCTTTTGCTACGCAAGTTTATATGTCTGAAATGATAAAGTATGCAACAACTAATCATAAATATTCCGCAATACCAAACTATAGTTATTTAAATTATTGTGAGACTCTGCCGCCTATGAACTGCACTCACCAACCCCAAATAATTTGACAAGAACAAGAACATAATTAAATAAAAATTAAAAATAGAATGTATTTTTAAAGTGATAAAGATAAAAGAAAATATTCACTATAATAAAGTGATTAAATACGGATGTTTCAACCAAAATACACAACGTTGTAAAAATAAAATATGAACACAGTAGAATGTAGAATGAAATGTAAAGTTCCACTAGATTTTCTAAGCAGTTGTATTGATTTTGGACAATAGTTGAAAACTTTTCAGCAGCATTTGAGAGCCCCTGAAAATTGGGGGCCCTGGGTCTGTGCCCCGAAGGCCCTGCCCTAAATCAGGCACTGCATATAAAGAAGAAAACGGGGTGAACAAATATACACATACTGCAGTCACGAAAAAGGATAAATTTAGAAAGCGACTTGTGGAGACTTCCTCACATACCATTGGATCATCGAAATATTAAAATAAAGATCTTAAATTCAATTTTTTAGATCGGTGTTAAAAAGTGCAATCCCACTTCCCCCCCCCCCCCTTCCTCTCTCTCTCCCTAGAATCCCATATTGTCCATCCTCGGAGCTGCAAAATTACATGAGAGAAAAATGTTTGACTTCAACACTCATCACGAATCATTTTACATTCACGGTGATTTTTTTTTTCTTTCAATTTCAGAAATCAGTTTTAACCCTTTGAATCCTATAATAGCCGAAATCTCCCAATGCCCCGAGTCCCGTAATAGCCGAGATAGCTGGAAAGATTTCCGTTCCCCCGTAAGTTGGGGTTCGGAGACAGGAGGTGTGGTTCTTTGATGGATGGGATTAACATTTCGGGACAACACAATAAGAAGGCAAATTGCTGGAATTTTACAACTAAATTCTTTTTGCTATATCTGTGTATTTCAAAAATTGTTTCTTTTTCATTTGGTTTTTGTTAATGGAAAATAAAGGATACATTAAGTCATTATACAGAAAGTTCATGAAAATGCATACTAAGCAAGAAATATTCAATTGAAAATACTGATTAGTTATTTAATTAATTAGAAAGAGATACATAATAACATAATATGAAATAATTAGTTTTTGTATATTTCTGTATTGATATATATTTTTTAAAATCTTTGTTTTTCCAATATATTCATGTTCATAAAGTGTAATTTATTTTCCACTGATGGTTAATCATTTTATGGAAAAAATTATTTACTTCCGTTTATTTTACATCTTCATTTTACTATCGCACATCAATACATATTCACATATATTATTATAATAACTAGAACATGATTATATCCTTTTAATAACTTTAAAGTTCTTAAATAAATCAGAGTTGTTATTAAATAACCAGTTTTAAAGTTTTGAATATACTTTGAATTAAGTTGGTAAAACACAAATTATACCTAATGAAAAGTTAAATGCAATTTTTATAATATACGAAGAATACACAAATAAATTTGGCACGCGAAAAAAAAAAGGGGGGGGGGGACACAGTATGAACGTCTACTGAAAATTATTGTACTCTTTATTATTCATTTTTTAATTTTCAATGCCCAATTAATAATAATAATAATTTGAATTTGTTTATAGATTTATTAGCGAAATAGTAAAAATGAAGTATAAAGGAGTTCAGATATGCTATATATTTATCTAAATTTGCTTTCTAAAATAGGCGAAAAGTAAATGATGTCTTTTCTTTTTTCTTTTTTTTTTTTTTTTTTTCTAAATAGTATCAATAATTTTTTTTGACAACAGTAAGATTATAAAGTGAAAAAAAAATGCATTATGGAAATTGTTATTGTACTGCGCTCAAAAAGATATGACTCAATGAAAAATGAAATAGAAGTCATTTTTATCCTATTTCAATAAGAGGAAAAATAAGTAACAGACAAAACTTTTATTAATTTTTTACTTGAAAATTACGTGTATTGTTAATTTGCAAAGATATAAATTGCAATATTTTCAGTGTACGCTTTAAAAATTTAAACTAAAAGCTCTTTTTTCTATATCTGAATCTAATTTGAACTTAAAATAGTACAAATTTTAATTCTCTTAACAACATTCTAAAAACATTCAAACTCCCGAATATTACGTAACTTGGTCGTAAAGGCCAAATACTGCATAGATACAAAATATTTAGTGCATTCTATATGCATTTAAATATACTTATATGTACGTTTTTGTGAAAAATAATAACTATAATAATAATTCCGAGGATTTTTGATATAAAGTAGTAATACAAATTACATTGACCAAGTATGACAACTCCGGATAGATTGCGAAAGTTTTTGGCAACTTGTCTTTAATAAAGCGTTATTTCCACCCCCTGTGCATTTACAAATTATTGATAGAGTATATATGTGCTTGTAAAATACAAAAGATGCATTTAAAGTGTTTAAAAAATTTAATAAATATTAATTAATCAGATTAGTGCACCATTTTCAGATTAAATATTATATAACTTCATTATTCACTATACTATTTCAAATGAAATTTGTGTTTCCATTTGCAACATAAAATCATATTTATATAATTTTCTATAAAAGTGATTTCTTGAAGTAACTGAAATATTTTGACACTATATATCAGTATTGAAGTAAATGTCTATTCTTAGTTTAAAAAATTCTATTTTCTATACATAATTATGCTTGTTACGTTTTATTTTATTTGTTTTTTAACCGGCTTATGAATGAAATGTTGATTCGTTATGATTTGTATATTTCTCTAAATTAAACACAAAATCTCTGATTCGGAATTTATTACAATTGAGATCAAACCGATCTATTATATATGAATCGCATTGTTGAGCAAAGGTCTAGAACAACAGAAAATGAATATTTCCTCAACACTCGCTGAATGCAAACAAAGACGGATATTGCAATTTTGTGCGAATATATATATATATATATATATATATATATATATATATATATATATATATATATATATATATATATATATATATATATATATATATATATATATATATATATATATAACGTTGTTTTGTTTTTTTTGTCTTAAATTTTATAGTGACGAGGAAGAGAATTATCTTAGTCCATTATAGCAATCAACACTAAACACAGCAGGTAAAAATTACCGTTCTTCTGAGTAACAATTTTTATTATCTTAGTTCGAGGTTATGTTACTCACAACGCCATGTGTGTAAGCTGAACCAGTTACTCGATTTACATGCAAAAAATCTCCTGCTGTTTTATTTAATAAAAAATAATGTTACAAGAAAAATATAATTTTTAATATAGATATAGCTTTTATTAATGTGAATACGTATCAGTAAATTGCATTTTTAGGGTTTTGACCACAATTTCTAAGGTTACTCAGAACGTATTGTGTAAACACGGTTCCTCACTTTACAGGGTAGACCAACCTGTGTGTGTGTGTATGTGTGTGTATATATATATATATATATATATATATATATACATATATATATATGGGCTGTTTAATAGCCTCTGCTTATCAACCAGGAGAAGACCCTTTAATTGCCTTCTAGGAGGACTTAAAGGAATCGACTGGGAGCAGAGATTTAATGTCCAATCCGCACCTTCCATCGGTACAGCCTGTTAGTACTCTTGTCTAGTTCAAGGGGAACGAACGCGGATGGGCTTCCTCCAACCCACTTGGCCAGCGTGGAGGGATTTGGCCACAACCCCCAATTATTTTACCATGAATTCACAAAACAAATCACGGCCCTCAGTTTCCGGTAGTCTGCATGTTCCTGGTTACGGCAACGATCAGACAGACATGAAGACAGAGGGTGCTATGAATCACCGGGCTTGGCTTGGCTGCCATAAGTTGATGACCTTGGCTACGTATAATGGACGATCCCTATCTTCTGAAAATCGTTTACAGGAACTTGAAGAAGAGTTAGATAGGATCAACTGGGACATTTTAGTATTATGTGAAGTAAGAAGAAAAGGAGGAGAAAAGATTGATCTTGCCAGCGGACATGTTTTATACTACAGAGGCACAGAAAATGGAAGAACAAGTGGTGTAGGATTTCTGATTCATAAAAAGTGGAAGAACCACATTATAGAATATGATAGTACATCAGATAGAGTCGCAAGATTAGTAATGCAAGTGTCCAAAAGATACAAACTGCAAATTACCCAAGTTTATGCACCAACAATAAGTTATTCTGATGAAGAAATTGAAGATTTCTATGAAGAAGTAGCTTCAATGCATCAAAAGGGAAATTGCTACATAAAATTAATAATGGGAGACTGGAATGCTAGAATTGGAGAGAAAAAGAAAGGTGAATTATCTGTAGGTAATCATGGATATGGTATGCGAGATGAAAGAGGAAACAGATTGATTGAGTTTGCAGAATGTGAACATATGTATATCATGAATTCATTTTTCAAGAAAAAGTCGCAAAGAAAATGGACATGGCGTTGTGCAAATGGCTCAACAAGTGAAATTGACTACATCTTGACCAACAAAAAGATTCTTATTCAGGACTGCAGCGTTCTCAATAACTTCAATACAGGAAGTGATCACAGATTGGTTAGATGCAAACTGCTGTTAAATACTAAAGTAGAAAGAATTAAGCTTTTGCTACACTCAAAGAAATCAATCGATATTATAAACCTCCAGAAACATAAAGAAGAATTTCATTTGGAACTTCAAAACCGTTTTCAAGTACTTCAATCAACTTTAGAAGAAGAGCAAGATGTTACAAAAGTGAACAAGAAGCTAACCAATACTCTACAAGAAATTGCTAAGAAGATAGCCGGTGATGCACAAATAAAACAGACAAATAAAATAACAGAAGAAACAAGAAGATTGATGAAAAAACGCAGAGAATTTAAAATGAAGAAAAATGATCCTAAATCAAGAGTTGAATATGCTGAATTATGTAAAACAGTAAGAAAATGTGTTACAGAAGATATCAGAAAATTTAACTGTGATCTTGTTAAAAAAGTTCTGGAAGATAACAAAAGTTTAAAATCAGCTAAGCGCAAGTTATGTGTTGGAAGAAAAGGTATTTTTGCACTGAAGAGAGCAAATGGAACAACCACCAAAATCAGCAACGGAATAGTACACATTGTTGAAAAATTCTATAATGATCTATATAAATGTGAAGATCAGAGGGAAATTAACGTACACGATCAACGAAATCTTAACAGAAACCGAAGAGATAATCCCAGTGATGACAGATGAAGTTTTACAAGCTATTAGATTTATCAAAAAAGGTAAATGCCCTGGAGAAGATGGAATTACAATTGACCTTATCAAAGAAGCAGGAGAAGAATTTGCAAAAAGGCTATCCTTACTGTTTTCCAAATGTCTCAAGTCAGATTTACCAGAAGATTGGAATAATGCTGTGATGGTGCTACTTTATAAGAAAGGAGAGAAGGAAAACATTAAAAATTACCGTCCGATCAGCTTACTGTCAGTGATTTATAAAATTTTCACCAAAGTTTTAACGTCAAGACTTGAATCAGCTCTGGACTCAGCTCAACCTAGAGAACAAGCAGGATTCCGAAGTGGATTCAGCACAATGGATCATATCCAAACAGTAAGGGAACTCATAGAAAAACATAAAGAATATAATTTACCTCTCTGCCTTGCCTTTATTGATTATGAAAAAGCATTTGATTCCGTCTACACATCAGCTGTAGTAGAATCTCTAGAGGACATTGGTATAGACAAACCTTACATCAATATCATAAAGAAGATTTACAAGAAAGCAACAGCAACCATCCGTTTAAATAAAGGAAAAGCGAAGATCAAGCTCGGAAGAGGAGTAAGACAAGGAGACACCATTTCACCTAAGCTTTTTAATGCTGTCTTAGAAAATATCTTCAAGAAGCTGGATTGGGAAAACAAAGGGATCAGAATAAACGGGGAATATTTAAGTCATCTCCAGTTCGCTGACGACATTGTAATTTTCAGTAACAGTCCTGAAGAATTGGAAATTATGCTAAAAGATCTTACAGAAGCTAGCATCAATGTGGGATTAAAAATAAATTTAGAAAAGACTAAGGTGATGTTTAATTCATTTACATCAAAAAAGAAAATTGTCTACAAGAACACTGAGATTAAAGAAGTGCAAAGCTATGTGTACCTAGGACAGGAAATATCATCGGATAATATAGTCCAGTCATTTTAGCACCTTTTTTTACAAATAGGAGAAAAAATTAGAACAAAGCTGGATTTTTGCATAGGTGTTAGTTAGGGTATGTAGTTTAACATACTAAAAGTCCCCATCGATCCGATGTGAGCTTTCGCCGCCAGGGGGAGCTAAAGAGCTTGAAAATCGGTTTTTTGTGAATATCTCACGAACAATGGCATTTAGAAAAAAAAGTTCAATAACAAAGATCTAGATAATTTAATTTCCTACAAAAAGTGTCATTAACATTTTTTTGTCACCCCAACCCTTCCCGGCCGAAAATTAAAATAAAGTAAACGTGTTTGAAAAAAATGCGGAAGCACAGTTATAACGCGGTGAAGAGGCAGAACAAATACGGAGAAACTTTGGATCCCCCCCTCCAACCCTCCTTCATTGTCTGTATTCCGTTTTCGCGCTTGTGCAACAGTAATTGCCCAATACCCTATCTCTCTTTGCATTTGTAGAAATGTACCGCGTGCAGGTACCTTTCCAATATTTAATTAATTTTCATTTGGTGCTCATTTCACTAATATGAAATCACCCTAATTTACTACTCCAACGAAGTATTCTTTATGAGATCAGCGCCGTACGAAAGGGGGGGGGGGGGAGGCTGCAGTCGCAACCGGCGCAGATATTTGGGGGGCGCCAAATTTATACTACCAACTAATTTTTGGCCTGTCACAAAAAAAAGTTGGGGGTGCCAAATTGAAGCTTTGCCCCGGGTGCAGTTTTCTCTTCGCACGCCCCTGTGTGAAATTTTAGGAAGGAAATAATTTTATTTTCAACGCATGTTATAGAAATTGTTAAATAGTTATGACAGTTTAAAATGACTCTTTCTTAATTGCTGATTGTGAGCGAAAAATAGAGATTGACAGAATAGTATGTCTTGCATGCGGTGAGGATTGCGTTTCGAAAGATTATGTAAAAAGAGGAAAAAAGGGGACTGACGTTCCTTGTGACAGCAAGTTCGGAAAGAGGTGACCATAAGTAGAAAATATTTGAAGAAATGGCTAAAAACAATAGTGAATGTACAGTTCACCCAAAGTGTAGAAAAATTATACAGGAAAGAATTCTATTAAACCATAGAATAAATCTATTGCAGAAAAACCATCAACGTCCGCACAAATTACTCCATTGAAGGAAAAAATGAGAAATAACAGTCCGTTGTTTGAATTTAAAGAAAAATGTTTGTTATGTTCTGATACTTTAGACGAAGCTTTTATGTAGAAGGGAAAAAAAGCTCTAAAATATCGCAAAAAAGAATTTTTTTTAAAATCTAATCATTAAAATAAGACACGTCTCATATCTATGCTTATAGAGAAATTTATAGCGAATGGTTTTGAAGCGAAACAAGCAGAAGATGATGCATACATACTACTTGTTAAAACAGCTATTGAAATGGAAAAGTCTGGTGCGCTTACTGCTGTTGTTGGTCATGATATTGACTTGTTCGTATTGTTGACTGCTTTAGCACTTCCAGCGATAGAGATATTTTTAAATAAGCCAGGAAGAGGACGAATTGCAACCACCCTGTATTCATCACACAGTCTTAACGATGATGCTGTTCTGAAAGATCATATATTTTCCTTCACGCTTTTTCAGGTTGTGACTCGACATCAACGATGTTTGGGAAAGGTAAAATGTCATTAGAAAATTTTTTGAAAAAGGAAGAAGATTATAACATACAAGCTGCCAGCATTTAAAAAAACAATCAAGTATCCCAATTTGAAGTTTCCGCGGCAGGAAAAACAATTTTTCTTGCTTTATACGGTGGTAAAGCAGAAATTTCTCTGAACAAGTACCGTTATGTATGTTTCAAGAAAGAAGTTGCTGTTGGTAAAAAAAAGCCTTTCATCGTTGCCGCCTACCGAAGATGCAGCTAGATTGCACAGTTTACGTGTTTATCATAATAGTACATGATAAACATTCGTATCTCATTCGTACAATACGGGTTGGGCAATAAACTACATCCTGAGAACTGGTGCTGGCAAAATGCATCTAATTTGTCTCCAATTCCAGCTATCTTACAGCCCGCACCAAAAAATATTATTGAATCATTTTTTTTACTTGCTCCAAATGATGTGGAAAAGCATGTGGATGCCGATAATTTGGATTGAAATGTTTTGATATTTGCATAAATTGCTGCAGAGTTTCATGTCATAATGCAAGTAAAATTGAATTTGAAGACCAAGAAGATATTGACACGTATCCAGCCCATTGCAAGGGAGGATTGAAGCGCTACTTCTGAATTCAGTGATGACATCAAAAGGCAAACAAAATACTGAAAGTAGCACAAAAACGAAAGAAAGAAATACAGATAGTGACGAATCTGAACCGTGTGTACAAATTGAAGTTGTGCAAAGAACTACTAAAGCAGTTAAACGACTGAAATTGGATTAAGCCAGTCACTATAAGTGGAATATAACTACGAGGGAAACCACAATAAAGAAAACGCGCTAAATGCTTTTCCTCAAGAGTAATGTGAAAATAAGCATAAATGTATATTATATATCAACTTTCTCCATTCAAAGGTAAGAATTTTAGATCTGTTTACATAATTTTTTTTTAAAATGGCAGCAGTTTTTTCGAATTTTTATAATTTTACTTTCAAATATATTCACTTTTTTACATTTTTGTCAGGGAAGCGTTGGTGTGACAAACAAATGTTAATGGCACTTTTTAAAGGAAATTAAATTATCTACAACTTTGTAATTGAACTTTTTTTCCTAAATGCCATTGTTCGTGAGATATTCACAAAAAAAGATTTTCAAGCTCTTTAGCACCCCCTGGCGGTGAAATTTCACATCGGATCGATGGGGACTTTTAGTATGTTAAACTACATACCCTAACTAGCACCTATGCAAAAATCCAGCTTTGTTCTATTTTTTTCCCCTATTTTTTCTAAAATGACTGGGCTAATAGTATCATGAATGAAATCAACAGAAGAATAAGAAATGGGTGGAGTGCTTTTGGGAAGAACAGTATTATTCTGAAGAGTAATATGCCTCTTTGCTTGAAAAGAAAAGTGTTTAATCAGTGTATTTCACCTGCATTAACTTATGGAGCAGAAACCTGGACACTGACAAAACGGGTGATACAAAGACTACAAACAACACAGAGAAGTATGGAAAGATGTATGCTAGGCATAACTAGAAGAGACAGAAAGAGAATAACCTGGATAAGAAATAAGACAAAAGTTTTTGACATCCTTGAAAGAATCAAACAGTTAAAATGGAAATGGGCTGGGCACATTGCAAGAAGACAAGACAATAGATGGAGCACAAATTTACTACAGTGGTATCCCAGAGATGTAAAACGACCAAGAAAACGACCACAAGTAAGATGGTGTGACGAAATTTTTTGTTTGTTATGGATAACTATTATTTTTACTTACTTCCAACTACTTTTTTGTAAAATATCTTTGTTCCTTGTTTAATAATTTGGTTTTTGTGTGCTGGTAGCCCCAAATACGTATTATTTTGCTATTTCATGGATAATACGTGGATGAAACCGCACACTTCATTTGTAGTTCCAGAGCGTTTGAGGCCTGATGATTCTGCTTTTGGGGCTACAAATTCCATTTGCATTCATTTTATTTATTTATTTTTTCAGATTTACTCGTTACACTATTTTTTTATTTTATTATAATTCAATTCAATTCTAATTCTTCGTTTTGGTTTATTGTTCATTGATAAAATCCATTGGTGAATCTTGTCTACCTTTAATGGTATTATATATAGTTAAAAAACTACTAGCTGCGACAGCACAGGTAGACACTTAGTAAAAAATTTTAAGCTTTTTAACATTTTGTTTGTCCTCAGTAGCCAAAACACTGTTTATAGATCTCAAAAATAAAATCTCGGTCCGAACTTATTCAGCGAATAACTTTACTTATTTATTCATTTATTTGAATTTTAAGGTTTTAACAGACACTATGAAGACAAATAAATATTTTTGATTTAAAAAAAATTCTTTAAAATGTTAATAATCCGTCAATTTAACTACAGTGGCCTTGTGGGGCAGTTGTGAACAGATTCTAGTTGGGGCAGATATGAACAATTAATGTAAGTACCACAAATAATCATTCTTTGACTCTGTTTCTTTTAATTAACTACTTGATAAATAAATTCATCTCCAATATCTATAATATTTTTGAAATAGAAGACTTTTAGTCTACAACATTTGATTTTGTACTGAAACTTCCTCAAAAACATCTGTCAACAAGCGCATAAAGAGCAAGAAACTTGTTTACGTTCAATTGTCATTTAAATAAACTTAGTGTTTTCTAAAACGCAATAATGTTATGCAATATTTTACTAAACAGTTAAAAACAATGCTTTTTTATGCATTACATTAAATAACTTTGCAAATTTTTGTATTTCATTTCTTCTAAACTTGCAATGATGGCTTTTTTATTTACGATATTTCATCTATAATATATATATGATGCTTTGAATGAAGATAAATATCAGTAATATCTTAAAAAATTAAAATTTTAAAACTGATATCTACCATAAAATCCTGATTGCAACCCCCTCTCTCTTCCAAAAGCAAAATAAGTTAAATTTGGAGGAGCGCTTATACCGACATAATCATTAAAAACCCTTCTTTATTGTTAATTTAGACATAAATAAGGCAAATACAGGGGTGACAATATTTCATATTTTGGCAAACATTATATAAATACCCCCTCCCAAAAATATATCAGAAACAAAAATCTGTAAGCAAAATTTAAAACTTTATTTAAAAATTACTTTTTTATTCATTATTTTATAACAATAATATTTAATCAATCACCTAATCCTCCCTGTCCTCCTCATTCCATCTACTTATTTTCATTTTATAATCTTGTACTTAAACATATCACCCAGAAATTAGATACATTTATGCACCGCCTCTAAGAGTCGCCAGAGTCGAAAGGGCTAAAAATATCCTTTTTAGTCAAAGTTATACACGCACATGAGTTCACTTAAAGACTGCTTAAAGAAGCAGAAAAAAAAAATAGAATGAATTTGTGAATCCTCCTAACAATATTTCTTAAAGTAAAAATTAAATGCAACTATCTTACATTTAAAAGCTTATTAAGACTTCAATATATTTCGCAACATTTTTTTTTTTTTCGTAATCTAATCAACTGTTTAAAATTATATTTTAAAATTATATTTTAAGATACTCCTCTCTCAAACTATACCATTTGCAATAAACGTCGCGCAGGTAGAATTCTGATAATATGGCATTTTCTTAATAGAATCAAAATTTAATGAAAATCCTAGCGACAAATCTATATTCCCGGGACTACCGCCTACGTAAATTATAATGTAAGCTATCTCTGTACCGAAAGGAAAATTTTGTTTTGCCTCACTCTTTGACCTTAAGAGAAAATTCACAGACACATTCTGAAATTTTTATAAAGAGACGCAGTTTAAAATTTAATCTTTTTCCTTTCCTTGTTTGTTTTTTTTTTCTCTTTTTTTTTTGTGCATGCTAGAAGATTTAGTTTCATCTATTTAATTTATTTTTGTGTTACAAGTACTTGTTTACGTTTCCTTCATTCATATTTAAATTTAATGACTACTTCAGATTTTCTGAAGTTGAAAAATTATATATTTGCATTCTCAACTGCAAATATAGAAAAATATCAGTTGTGGTTGAATCGTGACTCGTTTTTATATGTTATATAATATAGAAAAGTGAAACAGAAAAATACATTAAAAAAAAAAAAAAATGCCATTTTGAAAGGTGTTAATACCGAAAGATATAAATATTTTTTTTAATTTTTATAAAAATTATCTGAATTTTTTAAAAGTATTTTAGTAAAGAGTTCTTTTGGCGAATAACGTCTTACTTTTATTTTGTTTTTAATTTGGTTAGAATGTTAGATAATTGTATTTTAAATATTACTGAAATACATCAAGGGTGTTCTGAAATCAAAAAGGGCAACTTTGTGACATATGCTTTAATTTATTTTTGTTCGGAAATGCATGAAAATTGCAGGTGTTGTTATTCGGAAACTGTCTAATTGCACTCAATTTTCTGTTTTTTTTTCTTTAAACACAATAGATCTTTCGTAATAAGCCTTCAAAGTTGACGCTTTTGAGTACATTTCCCGACGAAAGCAGAAAAACTGGTCGAAAAGCAGGAGAAAAACGGGTGATCACGTGATCGAAATAGCTTAGAAATGGATAGGTAATTTAATGATCATGAAATAATGATCATAAGTTCGATTCGAAATTGCTTCCATAGTCAGGCATTCCAATTTTATATCTTCCTGTTAAAAAATGAATTTGTAAATGTGTCAAAACCTGTTGCGCTTGTTGAGCGGAGCAATTGAGAACACCCTTAAGTCACTATTAATAGTCTATCGAGCAACACTTGTTTAATTTAATGCTGCAATATCTAAATTATGGAATTATGGACTCTCGGTCAGGTCTTCGAAAATACATTATCAAAATTACTTGCTTATAAAAATATAACAAATGTGACGTTATGAATTTATTAGACGGTGATGTTGTGAACTTCCTTTTTTTAATATTAAAAAAAAAAGTCTATAATCCTAATGTAATTTATGTACTGTAATTATTGTTAACACTTTCCAATATAGCTGAAAAGGGTTTATGTCTATCCGTCTGTCTATCAGAGATCTAAATTGCGTAATTACAATATATTGGACAATGATGACCGGTAACTTGCGATTTTAGAGCTTTGTTAAATATTTAGAAAAATACATGAAAAACTGTTTTGAAATTCCAGGTGTAAAAATAGAATAATATATGTCATATATTTCCGGGTAGATTTTTTGCCGAAATTCCACAGGAAACCGTCAACAAATTGAAAAAAAAAAAAAAAAAAAAAACGAAAATCTTTTGGATTCACCCTGTCAAAACTAATGTAACAAAATCATTCAAACTGTAAATTATGATTAAGAGGCTTATTGTAATAATCTGTGTTCATTTTTATGAGAATGACATACATTTGTAGAAAAATTAAGATTTTCATAAAAACAGCCCTAAATTTTGCCAAGTTTTTTGCTTATGATTGCAAAGTTCTTAATATATATATATATATATAAAGAATTCAGGCAATATGACAGACAATATTGTACATAATATCTTGCAATCAGAATTAAAAAGCAATGAAAATTGTATGAAAATAAGCAGGTTTACTAAACAGTATTTCTCTACGCATGCGCGAATGCAATCAAAATTTAATGTGTATAATGTATTAGTTAAATGTATAGAGCAACTTTTGTGAGAGTTTCAAAAACATAGCTTGAAAATTCTGAAAATTATAATCGATAGAATGAGCTCAAAATCCGTTGTTTACAAAAGGAAACAAAAAGATCAGGGGCTGTATCCATATATCCATAGATTCATGCCATTATAGCATGAACAATATTGCACTGGCGTGCTACTATACTTGAATACAGTTCCTCATCTTTTTCCTTCCTTTTGGGAACAATGCATTTTGAGAATATTCAATTGATGATAATATTTAGAATTTTCAAACTATGCTTTTGAAACTTTCACAAAAGTTGATATGTACATTTAACTGACACATTATGCTTATTATATTTTAATTGCATTCGCACACGCGCAGTGAAACTTATTTAGTCCCTTCTTTAAACCCTTCATTTCATGATTCCTCCCGGGTTATTGTTATTATTATTGTTATAATAATAATAATAATAATAATAATAATAATAATAATAATAATAATAATAATAATAATAATAATAATAATAATAATAATAATAATTATTATTATTATTATTATTATTATTATTATTATTATTATATTAAGAAAATAAACTGATTAATCGGTCCGGTTCCCAGGTTACAGATTTTTCTGCTCCTTCCTTTTTTTTTGTTTTGTTTACACAAATGCTAACATATATATATCTATATATACACATATTTACTTTTAGAATATCTATTTAGATTGCACAGTATAACATCCCCTAAAAGCATTTTTATATGAAAACTATCAGTATTGTATTCAAATAAAATTTTGAAATTTATTAAAAGCGATACTTTTATACAAACCGCATTCCAGATGTTAAATAAAAAAAAAAAAGAAAAAAAAGAAAGAAAGCTTAAAATTATGCTTACAGTAACTTTTTTTTTTTTTTTTTTTTTTTTTTTTTTTGTTCCCATTTTAGTGTTTAAGCACGCATTTCAAATGCACAGCTGTTAAATTTGTACTTAATCTATATTATTTGATTATTATATATTACTTTCTTCTATCCTCATTAGAAGAAAGCATAGTAATCCATTTTTTTTTTTTTTTTTTTTTTTTTTATTTTTGGTTTTCGATGGATTTACACGTTTTAGGGGTCAGAGATTCCAAAAAACGAGTTTTTTTTTTTTTTTTTTTTCAAAATGTCTGACTGTCCGTATGTGTGTGTGTGCCTGTCTGTGTGTCCGTATGTCGCCATTGCACCATCGAAAAATGTATGAAGATGTGCATAGAATTGAACCACATTTTTTTTAGCATATTTTTGTCTGTGGCAAGCAGGTCCTACTTCAGTTTTGAAATATTCCGCCGAAAGGGTACGCTGTAATAGCGATTTTTGTACTATTTTCATTATTGTACCATCGAAAAGTGTATGAAGTTATGCATAGAATTTAACCAATTTTTTGTGTAAGTATTTGACTATTTCTAATTGATCTTCCCGGAAATTGAAAAAAAAAAAAAAAAAAAAAAAAAACCGCCGGAAAGGGGGCGCTGTAATAACGATTTTTGTGCCATTTTCAGTATTGTACCACCGAAACGTGTATACATATATGTACAGAATTGAACCAATTTTTTTTTTTTTTTTTTTTTTTTTTTTTTTTTTTTGTATGTTTTTAACTATGGCCAGCAGATTTTCCTTGAATTTGGAAATATTCCGTGGGAAAGGAGCATTGTGATAGCATTTTTTGTATAATTTTTCCGATTCTTCGTCGTTCTATTGTCCATCTGCTAAGCTAGCTACTTGCAAACAGCTGATAATAACAGAATAAGGGAAAACTATTGATTTTAATAAATATCATGATCCAGATTAACTCGTTTTAACTCCGACTATTTGACTGAAGCAGAAATTTAAAATGAAAATCGGAGTTGCTATAATATTGACTTGATAATATTAAAGCTTTAACATGTGTACCTACTGTTTGAAATATTAAAATATATGTATGAGAAGAAAGTTTCGGGATTAGCACATCCAACTACACTATATGGCCAAAGGTGTCCGGCCACTTGCGATTTTAGATATTTGTTAAATATCCCCCCCCCCCCCCCGAAAAAAAATACATGAGAAATTATCCTGAAATTCTAAGTCTGTAAACATAATAGTACGGGTCATATATTTCCGTAAAGATTTTTTCCCGAAATTCCATAGGGGACCGTGAACAAATTGAAAAAAAAAAATGAATGTCTTTTGGATAACCCTGAGAAAACTAATGAAGCAAAAACATCCAAACTGTAGATTATGATTAAATAGCTTTTTTAAATAAATTATGTTCATTTTTATACGGATAGCATGTATACTCGTAGAGAAATTAAAGTTTTTATAAAAACACTCGCAAAAGTTTTTTGCTTGTAATTTGCAAAGTTCTTAATACAAAATAATGTTGACTTTCCGAAAGTATGACAAACAACATTGTACACAATACCTGCAGTCAGAATTAAAAAATAATAAAAATTATATGAAAAATGAGAAGTTTTACTAAATAATTTTTCATTGCGAATGCGTAAATGCTATCAAAATTTCATTTGCATATTGTGTTAGCTAAATGTATTAAGTAACGTTTGTAAAAGTCTCAAAATCATAGTTTGAAAATTCTGAAAGTTATATCCGCATCCTGAAAGCTCAAAATACGTTGTTTCCAAAATTAAGCAAAAAAAAAAAAAAAAAATAAATAAATAAATAAATAAATAAATAAATAAATAAATAAAAATAAAATAATGGGTTGTATCCAAATGTAATAGTATGTGCCATATTGTGTAGTCTATAGTGACACTAATCAATGGATAAATAGATACAGACTCTTATCTTTTTTCTTCATTTTGGGAATAACGGTTTTTGAGCTTATTCTACCGACAATCACTTTCAGAATTTTCAAGCTATGTTTTTGAGACTTTCACAAAAGTTGCCCTATACATTTAGCTAACACAATATGCAAATGAAATTTTGATAGCGTTTTACACATGCGCAATTAAAAGTTATTTAGTAAACCTACTCATTTTTCATAGAATTTTCATAGAATTTTCATAGAATTATTTTTTAATATTGATTATAAGGTATTGAGTACAATGTTGTTTGTCATACTTTCGGAAACGAACATTATTTTATATTAAAAACGATGCAAATTATAAGCAAAAAACTTGAAAAAATTTGGGAGTGTTTTATAAAAACTTTAATTTCTCTACAAATTAGAGGTCTGCACGGGCCCGGGCTTGGGCCGTGGCCCGTACCTGGCCCGGCGGAATTGTTTCAAATTTTCTAACGGGCGGGGCCGACAAACAACATAAACGGGCCGGCAAAAAAATTGAACGGGCCAGACGGGCCGGGCCGATTAAAATAATTTTTGGGCCTACCGGCCCGTTCTGAAGATTTGAGCTGGAAAGATAAAATATGAGCTATTTTCAATGGTTTTAACGAGAATAAGTATAAATGTGCATCACGAGCCATACTAGTTTGACAGCATCAATATAAAAATGTACAGTATAGAGATCAGCATCGAAGAATTACATTGTGTGCAACTCGTTTTAATATTTTTTTAGCTGACTCATGCCGGTCCGAGATCAAGCTTGCATTATATTTCTACATATAGACTGGCCGGACCGGAACTAGACTTAATTTTTCTCAAGATCTGTAGGGCAGAAAACATGATTTGTAAAATTATTAACAGCGATATAGAACTTATGTTAGCTTTATCTTCGGATATATACTTCTTGATGGTTTTTAAATTAATTTCTCAATAATGCGAAAGTTTGACACATTTTCTGATTAATTTTAAATTGTAAAAGTATAAAAGTGATAAGCTTAACTATTGAAGGGATTTAGAATCGAATAGCGTTTTTTATTTTTGGTAAATAAAATACTTGTATAACCTTGTTGAGATATAATAGTTTCTCAAATGATTACAGGTTTTTCTCCCTTCCCATGCTATCGCTTCCGGAAATTCTATTCAAATCGCTAATTATGACAGTATTTTATTTGCTTGTAGTAATCTTAAATTGCTTGTATCAAAAAATGGATAAGGCCACTCGATTATATAGTTTTTGAATAAAGATACCTGCTAATCTTATGCATTTCTGAGAAAAAAGTGAATTTAGAAATGTATCAGAAAGGAGCTTCTTTGAATTTAAGAATGAATTTGGATTTAAAACCTTTAATAAAATGATATAGAAATATTTTTATAAATTTTCTTTCATCAAACATCTTCAAAAGTAACGATGTTTTTAGCTTTCTTTCTTTTTTTCTTTTATTCTAAGCCACATTAAATTTTTAATGAATCTTTATTCGAATGTTTAAAGCCTAAGAATCTAAGTAATCATTAATGTTGTTAATGTGTATTTCCTGTAAAATATACTGTAAAAACATTCCATAGATATGAATGCAGTATTCTTAAAAAAAAAAATCTTAATTATATGATAAAAATCTGATTTTTTTTTAGAAATCGTAGAAATTGTACCGGGCCAAAACGGGCCGGGCCGGGCCTAAAATATAAAAATTTAAACGGGCCGGGCCTGGAAATTCCGGCCCGTGCAGACCTCTACTACAAGTATACATGCTATCCGCATAAAAATGAACACAGTTTATTGCAATAAGCCACTTAATCATAATCTACAGTTTGAGTGCTTTTGCTACATTAGTTTTGATAGGGTTATCCAAAAGATTTTCATTCTTTTTCAATTTGTTGAGCCCCCCCCCCCCCCATGCTATTCCGGAAAAAATCTTCACGGAAATGTATGACCTGTACTATTATGTTTACGCACTTAGAATTTCAGGGTCATTCCTCATGTATTTTAATAGATATTTTTTTTAAAAATGTCTAAAATCGCAAATGGCCAGTCATCTTTGGCCATATAGTGCATATCCCACCGCCTCTCAAGAGCTTAAAAGATACACAGTGATCCCAAGGAAAGTATTTTTCTTCATCTTTTCTTCCTGAAGGCTGGCGTCGCACTGATGGCATGCCTATAAAATAGGCCACACTTTCAGTTACACCTTAGCGTCTTTTTTTTCTTTGCGTGGGTACATATGAAACAGTGTTTTCATTACGCCTCCTCTGTGTCTTGACAACAAATGAAGATTAAAAACATAACTACAATAACAAAAGAGACCAGTTTCCTGAAAAGTGAAGCCCAATATGGAAGAAAATGGACGTCATATATTCACCTTCTAAAAAAAGAGAATAAAATGTATTCAGAAAACGAGTGATTTTTAAGAAAAAACATAATACGGATTACAAGGTATTGTTTTTCACATTATTGTACCGGTATTTGTTTATTCTAATGCTTGTTATTTTATTTCAGTGAGAGAAGTTTGGGACAACAGAAAATTTTGTGATAACCTATCACAAGTCAAGCCAATCCATTTAAACCCCCCTTTGTTATCAATACCACTCATTTTTAAGCGAGGTAGACAATCATATTAAAATTTTTGTCCATACATTAAGTTTTTGCGTTAATTTGACATTAGTTTTTGGTGCCAGTTGGGCAATGTTGCCTGGTTTCGTCAAATGTGACAATTTTGTCACCCATACAGTAGTGCGCTTGTATGTGTATGAGTGTATATGTACAGAGGAAAAAAGTAAACACCCCCTACCAACTCTACAAAAAATTATCATAGAAGAAAGTTACTGGTAAAGAACGATTGAAAATAAAGTCTTCTTTTAAATAATGTACACTGCTCAAAACAGTTAAAGGATATTGCAGTTTTAGGTGGATTTTGTATCTGGGAAACTTTTTAGCTGATTGATACATGGTCGACAGACATAGTAGGTTATATGAGAATAAATTACACATGTTTGGCAGAAAAAAGTGCATTTTATTGCGCATTTGTGTACAAAAGGAAAAAAACACAATTTGTGCATATGAGAAAAAAAGAATAAGAAAAGGTGTTTTCTTCAAAGAAAATCATTTTCAGTAGGGGGTATGGTTTCCACGGGCGGCCAGCAACGTTGAACACCTTTGAGGCATGGACTCAATGAGGCTATTAATGACGAGTTGGGGTATTCTGCCCCACTCTTCCAGAAGAGCTCTTTCCAGTTCTTCGAGAGTTTGTGGGGGTTGTTGGCGGCCAGAAACTCGTCTTCCTAGAGCGTCCCAAACGTGCTCGATTGGATTCATGTCTGGAGAACACGCTGGCCATTCCATTCGAACGATTCCTTCCTCGAAAAGGAAATCCTCCACCAGGTTTGCACGATGTGGCCTGCAATTATCGTCTATTAAAATGAAGTTATCTCCGATTGCTGCAGCGTAAGGGACTACAATAGGTCTGAGGATCTCATCCCTATATCGGCGACCAGTTAGAGCTCCATCTCGAATGGTGTAGAGGTCAGTGCGCCCGTCAATGAAGATGCCACCATACACCAACACTCCTCCACCGCCAAATAAGACACTTTCGTGCTCGAACGCAGTATTATTCCTACTGCCACGGTCCCTCCAGATGAAAATACGCCTATTATCCGGATGCACAGAAAAACGGGACTCGTCAGAAAACAGAACATTGCTCCATTCATTTCTCCTCCAGTTGACATGCTCGGTTGCCTACTCCCTGCGGTCGCGACGATGCCTTGATGTTAATCTAACACATACCATCGGTCAGCGAGCATACATACCTACAGCATGGAGCCGGTCTCGGACAGTCTGAGTTGAAATCGTGGTGCCTGTAGCCGAGCGAAGGTGTTGTTGGAGAAGAGTAGCGTTCATGTTTCGGTATCTCTGAGCTGTTAACGCTAAATAGCGATCTTCATTGGGCGTTGTTGCCCGTCTACGACCTTGCCCTGGTCTTCGGCCTGCACATCCACTCTCCAAAAAACGGTTCCAGATCCTGGAAATGACACTTTGTGACACTCCAATGAACTTGCGCTCGGCTTGAGTTTGGCCCCTTTCTAACCTACCAACAATTCTCCAAGCTTCTGAATCTGTCAAATGACTTCGCTGAGACATCGTACTCATCGAAACAAAGCAATCACTGAATGCCGATCATCCTTGTCTTCATTCTCTTTTATCCAGTTGAAAGTCAAATTTCATTCGCTGCCGCTGAAGCGACGTTTTTGACGTCGAACTCAAAATTTGCATACTCCACAGTTTGAAAACCAGAAAAATTTGCATTTGTGATTCTCTTCTTCTATTTTCGGCAAAAAAATTTCGTTTATATCTTTATTTTATATAAAACTTCAAATATCCTTTAATTGTTTTGAGCAGTGCATATAAAATTTGATTAAGAGGGGAGGAGGAAGGTCTACAAATTAAAACGAACAATACGAACCTTTTTTTTTCAACAGTAGTACCCAATTCTGATAGCATAAATAAACTCTACACCCATCAATTATCTTAAAAACAAATTTTCATGCAATTCTTACGATAAGTTTCCTAGAAATTGAATATTTTAAAACAGCATATTTTAGGGGTTGTATCCAATTTGAAGTTCTATTCTCGATTGTTGACCTAGAGAGCCCTTCTTGATTAAGGCATTTTTTGGCGCCATTCAAGCAGTCATTGAAGACTGCTAGATTACTAATTAGGAAAAAAATTTTTAAAATATCTAGTCATGTCTATTATAGACGGTCCCTTAAACCATTATTTTGCCAGCCATAATTTAAAAACTACTTGGTAAAAATTTGAAATTTTGGATTTCCAGAAATGCAGGACTTAGTAAATCTAAATACATAAAAAAAAACATGTAGGTTGTAATTTATAATTTTTTCGAATGTTAATTTCATAATCCATAATTCATATCTTAAAATTATAAAAATTTCAAATTCAACTTATTTACGTTTGGGTATTTTAGTATTATTGCTGCATAAGAAATTAGCACATTTGGAATACAATTTCAAACGATATTTTAAAAAATATGAAAATGTAATTTAACACTAGGAGAACTAAACTTTGAATATTTATAATTCAAAAACGTAATACTCAAATGACTTGAAATTTAGTGTCTAGATATAGTTTGAACCGAACATCTTGTTAAAACTGGGTATAGCCATTGAAAAAATGTTGTAAGGTTCTTTTTAATATATAGATGGCCATCTAAGCAAATTTTATATGCATCATTTAAAAGTACTCTTTATTTCCAATCGTTTGGTAGCTTTCTTGTACGATAATTTATTGAGGAGTTAATAGGGGTGTTTACTTTTTTCCCCACAACTGTACATACAAATGCTACTGTACATAAATATATCTATAACAATAAAATATGTATTTAACACCAAATTACATTAAAGATGTAACCGCAGACTGTTGACTATATTAAGATTACCCATACTATTGTGATCATGATTGATGAGTATTAAAGCAAAAATGAATTGAGTATGTAAACTAGTCGTTGGGGGCCACCGTAATACTTTCCTATCATGGATATGCATAATATAAAATATGAAAATAAAACATGTCTAAACTATTTATAAAATGCATTACAATTCCAAAACAAAATTTAAACGCATATTTAAATATTTTTAATTTACATAGTAATGCTCTATTAATGAATTGCTGATGAATCAATTTCGACAAATTATATAAAACGCCAAACTACTCAAGTTGTGCAGAATTGAGCAAAAGAAATATCCTTAAAGCTCTAAAAGAAATAATCACATTAACTAGCAGTTTACTGCGTTGGACAAAACGTCTCATTTCCAATTAAAATATATCATTGAATTGAAATTTGAATGATATACAGGGTCATGAAAAATCGAAGAATTTGGAAAACAGAATTACAAATATCTCGACAACTAATAATCTTATTGACTTCATTTTTTATGCAAAATTTGTGTTATGTTATTTCCTTTTACGTCCATTCTTTAAAATAAAAAAATTCGAAAATTTTTCTATATCTTTCATCAGAACGAATTTTTCGAGAGTCCGAAAAAATAGTTCCGGATAATCGAGGTCATTGATATTAAATAGGCTTCGTCTCATTCTTACATACTAAGTAAATACAAAATTTCAAGACACTATCTCAATTTTTTCGGGAGATAGTGCATTTACAGACACACAAACGGACAGCAAAATTTTTTTCTAAAAACATGTTTTCCAGAATCTCCAGTATCTAAAACATGTAAATTCGTCAAAAAAAGTTTTTCGATTTTCAAAACGTTTGCAAGACTTACCCTATACTACGTATGATGGGTAAGTAAAAAGAAAAAACTCTTAGACATTTTAGACATTGCATCGTTCTATCTACAGTTACGATTTTACTTAATTAAAATTTATAAAAATATAAGTAATATATGTACATTGCTTAAAAGGGACATAAAAAATAATATGAAATCCTTTAAAAATAGATTAAAGTCCTTTTAAAATTGAAACGTTTTCAATCGAAACTTACTTGGCTTTCATTAGTAGAAAACTCATTAAGAATTTTTTTACTGATGAATGTCTGGTAAGTATAGGTGGAAAACTTTTCGATTTTAAAAGCACTTTGATGTATTTTTAAAGGATTTTATATTATGTTTAGCTCATCTTTAGCCTCCTCTGCCCTATTGTCCCCACTAAATTCTTGAAAATTCTTCTTCAGCAAATATCCGCTAATAAGGAGAATTGTGTATGAATTCCTGAGTGCAACCTTGTGTATAAGGTATAGAATTTATATAAAACGTTCAAAATGGGAAAAAAAAAAAAAAAAAAAAAAAAAAACAGTTAAATTTAAAAGCGCATGCCGAAATTGAAAGTGTATTTTTAGTAATCATTATTCAAAGACAGTGCTGTAACTGATTTCTTTCGCGTAACCCTGTAAATGAACGACAAATGCTATGAATACCCTATTCTGTAGCAATCATCTTATAATTCAGTGATGTATATCAGTTTTAATACATGGGAAATAGCATAATGTCATTAAAATACTCTACAAACGATTTTATCATACATACCAAAATGTAATGGAATTTTTGTCCCAAACATACCTGGGTGAACCTAAATAAGGCTTATTAATTTCATAAAAGTCTGAGTATATTTACGGGAGTTACAGCTTGGACAAACAGGCAGAAAAACCGAATGCATAAATACTTTTCAAATTTGTTGGAAAATGTTAAAAAGCACCTATTGTACACAACATTCTTGTTAAATTTATTATGTAAAATGGGGCATTATCACAAACAATGAGTAAAATCAAAATATATCTCCCCAGAACACCTGCACGGATTAGAGCATTCATCCCGGATCTCTGTCCTGTTCCTGTTGAATCAGTATTGTATTTATAGCACAGGATCTGGATTTTTATTCTAACTTATATTTTAAGAAATTTTCATTCGAAATTCTGCACAAAAGATTCCAAGTTGCATAATGCTTTAGTGGAGTTACAAACTGGGTCAACATGAAATTAGATATATTCACCTTCTTCACTGAGAGAAAACTGATATTCATTTGTTTCTTTCTCAGTTTTTTTAGATTACAGTTTTAAACGAAATTAAACAGTATTTATCAAACTTCAAAATGATATGCCATTTCTTCCTTAAATATGAAATTAATAGCATTCAGGTGTTAGTAATCTCACTTCTGCTTAATTAACTGCGTTGCTATTTCATTTGCCGAATTAAAATTGTGACAAATCGGACGTGACCTGCGATTCGTAATTAGCTGAAAGGAACTGCTAGTTGAGTTGCTTAAGTATGATGAAACTTGATATATCTCAGAAAATGAAAACAAAACAAAAAGTGTGCCCCCACATTTTATAATTCGCAGAGGAAATACTGTACCTGTCAGAGCCGTCCTTAGGGGTGTGCGACAGGTGCGGCCGCACAGGGCCTCGCGCCTAAAAAGGCCTCGCGCTCGGAAAAAAATTTAAATAAATAAAAAATAAAAAATCAACTCATTTTTAAAAAACATCTAAGCATTTTTTTAAAATTGCTGCAAGTTATTTATTTTGTGATTAAAGTTAGAAATTTAAAATGGTTATTTATAAAGTATAAAACTTTTATTAATAAAACGTTAGGCGCGGATATTCGACAGCAAAAGATATTCCCTGTAGTCATCTAGTCTACATTGTTTATTTTTAGTTTTGTGAACATGTTGCGACATTGTTGCAGAATATGTGGAATAAAATTGTCCTAACAGAAAAATAAAACAAGCCTCAATTAGGTAGTAGTTCCAGTTCTGAGCTCACTCTCCCAGCCGGCTCTCCCCTCTTCCTCTCATTGTAGACCATAGGTTCCCAACGGGGGCGGTACCGCCCCCCAGTGGGCGCTGGAGCCTTCCAGGGGGGCGGTAGGGAGTCCAGAGAAAAATGGGGGCGTTAGGACAGTCATGGGGGGCGGTCATGGCATACCTACCTATTTAGGAACTAATCCAATAAAAATAGTTGATCTCCTCTGCATTGCCCGGTTCGTCACAAAAACCTTAACTGCACCTTTAAATGGAAATCTATGAAGACGAACATATATCTGAGAGGGGGGGGGGGGGAAGGGTGAATTTATTTTACTAATGTCCATGGAACACGTAGAAAAACTAAAATCGCGGAGAACAAAACTGTATTATATTAGGTTAACAACATTGTAGCTTCAATTCTTTCATGAATGTCATCTCAGCGGAAAACGAAAAATCGCTATTACTTGCATTAAAAATCATTATGAATTTAAAAATTGTGGAGCACAAAATTCGCCATAATTGGCTAACTAAAGATTTTAAACAGAATTATTTTTTATTAACCTGTAATTCGAAAAATTCTGTAGTTTGCGGCATAGACCTGAACAGAGATATTTAAGCGAAACCGTGATTTGAAGCTGTTCAAGAAATTAGTTTGTTCTTAGCGAAAGTGATAAAAATCATTATATCTACTAGCAAAAGCCATGCTTTGTTTGGATTCGCGAAGTATTATGCTATAAGATAAATATTTGAAAGTAATAATACATATTTTTTAATTACTTTTGCATTTTTATTAAGCAAAAATGTAATTTTATGTTTCGGCTCATTTTAATTTTAAAATTCATTTCAACTAAATAACTAAGAATATCCAGAGAGGGTGTTTATTTATGATATAAGACTGGTATAAATAAAAATATTTTCGAAGTAGAATTATACAAAATATTAATTTTATTTGTTTACAATTCTTTTATTGCCACTTCACAAAAACATAATGTAACTCTTTTAAAATTCATAAATATCGTCTGCTTAAATGATTTCACAAAATAAAAATAAATTGTGTATTTGAATTCCTAACACAGAAAAATACTTTTATAATTGAGTGTTAATAAGAGAATTTTTACAAATTTTTATTCATTAAAAATATGCTATAATTTTTATAAAAAAAATTATTTTATAAATTTTATAAAAGAAATCATGAAACTATACATAGTTAAAAGGAATGAGCATAGTTTGAAAATCTGAAAGCAGTTTTTGAGATATTTTGTCAGAATAATGAAAATATATTTTATTTATTTAATAATGATTCTAGCTATAATTACTGACCACATAATTTAAGTTTTTTTTTTTTTTTTTTTTTTTTTTACTGAGAACGTACGTGTTTTACTTTTTATTTGAAAAAATGCGTTCATAATGGGAAAAAACGTAAAATAAATTAATTAAAATAATAGTTTTTTGAAAAGTATTTCTGTAAAAAAATAATATTCTGCAAATCTACAAATCATAATTTATATTTGTGTTTAATTTCAAGACAAAATACTGTATAGTTTTTTTGTAAAGTCTACGACAAAGTGTCATTTGAGTGGCCTAGTAGAGGATTCGCTTCGCTCATCCTAATAAATTTGTTCAAAAGTAAATTTATTTAAACATAAATAAGAATTTTTTTTATATTTCAAAATATCTTACCGTAAAATACCGTTAATTCGCCCTCCCCCCCAAAAAAATCGGAAAATTTTCAGAGGGGGCGCTTACACGGGATTTTCCAGGGATCTTTTTACAAAATTTGCATTTTTTAAATATTTGCGAATTTTTTCTCGAGATATTTAACGGAAGTTACGGAGTTTTTCGCGATATTTGATGGAATTTACAGAGTTTTTCGCGATGCGTGACGAAATTTGCCTTTATTTTACTATTCATCAACGAAAATTACACCCCCCCCCCCGCAATCTTTTGACGAAATCTGTGTTTTTCAGTGCTTGTCTTTCATTATCCTCTGATGAAATCTGTGTTTTTCAGTGCTTGTCTTTCATTATCCTCTGATGAAATGAGCTTATTTTTTCGCGATTCTTTTACGGAATGCGCGTTTTTACGGCGGTTTTTTTTAACCAAATTTAGCGCCTTTTTGACAAAATTCACATTTTTTTCGAGATTTTACAAGGAATTCGATTTTTTCGTGATCTTTTGACAAAACTCCCTTTTTTCTGCGATCGTTTGACTTATTTTGCATTTTTACTGCGATCTATTGGTGACATTCGCATTTTTTTTATCGCGATCCTTGACGAAATTTGCGCTTTTTCACGACCCTTTGACTGTGTTTTCTTTATAAATCTGACATACTCGCATTTTATTCCTGCAGTCTTTTGACAAAAAGTGCATTTTTTGGCGATCCTTCAAGAAATTCAAGATTTTTTTCGTAATTTTTTTAACGTAATTATTATTATTATTATTATTTTTTCCTGAGAGAGAGTTTTTTATATAATTTGCTTTTTTTAGCGATCCTTTGATAGCATTTTTTTAGATCTGATGTAATTCGCGTTTCGTCCTGCAATCTTTTGCTGAAATGTTCGTTTTTGGTGATCCTTCGATGAAATTAACGAATTTTCGCAATCATTTGAAGAAATTAGAGTTCTTTTTTTCGCGATTCTATAACAAAATTTTCATTTTTTCAGCGCTCATTAGATAAATTTCCCTCTTTTTTTCGCGGTTCTTTGACGTATTTCCCGTTTTTCCACGATTTTTGGACGTAATTTACGTTTTATCAGCAATCTTTAGGGGGAGGGGGGGTGTACGCTTTCTTGTGTTTTTTGAAATTTTCAACTTTTTTTTTTTTAATAAAGTTAGGGTAGGGCGTATTAACGGTATTTTACGGTAATCAAAGAAGAAATACCGACAGTACAGTATTGAGTATTTGAAATATGGATCTAAGCACTCTTCTACAAACCACTCGTTAACTATGTGCTTAATTTGCCAAAAAGTTTTTTCAAATGAAGCCATGAAGCTTTCTAGGCTACAAGAGCATTTGAATAAATGAGTGCTGATAGACAAAACAAAGAAATGTTCTATTTTTACTTTCTTCTATCTTTACGTGAAAGTATTGGATTCGAGAAATTTTTCCAATTCCGGTTTTCGACAGATTTATATGTTTTAGGGGGTCACAGATTCCGAGGAGCATGTTTTTACAAAATGTCTGTCTGTGAGTCTGTGATTATGTGAGTATATGATTCTGTATTTGTGTGACATAAATTTTGTGAGCGCTTTATCTCAACAACTACTGCACGGAATTCAACAAAAATTTATATTCAGGTAATCACTGATGTGAATTGAGGACGATTACTTTTTGGTGTGAATCACTGAACAGGTGGCGCTTCAATGCTGCCTTTTTCTCGATTTATGCAACAGTTTTATCCCAAGAACTACTGCCCAGATTTTCACCAAACTTCAGATTGTGTTAGTCCTTGATATGAATGGATACTGTTCACATTTTGTTGAAAATTTCTCAACAGGTTGTGCTGCTATGCTGCTTTTTTCATGATTTCTGCAACAACTCTATCTCAAGAAATAACGTATGGATTTTCACCAAACTTCATACTTGGTTAGTTCTTGACATTGATATTTATCATGAATATACCAAGTTATTTTTAGATCCTTTCGCAAATGGAGATACAGCAGTATCAACATATTTGGAGGAGGAAATCGTGGAACTCGCAGCAAATGAGAACTAAAAGTAAAATTCAGAAATGGATACCAAGAGTTCTAACTTCAAAAGCCAATACAGCCGTAAGTGAGAGTACATAAAATTTTAATTGTTTTTCCTTCATCATATTTGGCTGAGAGTGGTTTCCGTGGAATAGCTAATTTACTGTATAAGAAAAGGAACAAACATCTTTGAACCTGACAGTTTGTGACTGATGTTAAATAAATTTGAATCCAACATGAACAAATTGTTAAAACTCCATCATCTTGAACCATTTCATTATTTTTTTTATATTCTTATTAATTTTCTGTTTATTTTCCAATTTTTAATAAACAATTTTTAACTACATTTGATGGTCATTTAAATTAACTTCTACTTTATAATTCTTAATAGATAGATCGATAGATAAAATATAGATAATATGCAATAATACTTTAATATTTTGTCTAATTAATTATTATGGAAGAGGGGGGGGGGGGTTGGCATTTTTTTCTGTTATAAAGGGGGCGGTGCTCCAGAAAAGGTTGGGAACCTATGTTGTAGACATTTTGGCGTTATTTCAGTAGTCAGTGCTGATGCAACAAGTGATAATTTTTATTTTAGTATCATTTGAATTAAACACATTCAGTATTCTTGATGTTGTTATTTCATGAGCTCAGGTATTTATCTAGCTTTTTCAATTATTACCAAAACTTCTGAAAGTATTTGTTTTTTTTTTTTTTTTTGTTTTTTTTTGTTTTTTTTTGTTTTTTTTTTTTTTTAAGCAAAAATAATCATATTTATAGAAAGGTGGAATATTATATTTTTACATCTTTAAATAATTAATCGTTCTGTATTTCGTCATAAGAATTCAGATAATGTATCTATATGAGAGATGAGACGGGCTCGGGCTCTATTTTCCTTTTAGTCTTCGGGCCTGGGCGGGTTCGGGCTCTTTCTTTCTGAAACCAGAAAATTAGTTATTCACGTGTAGAAAAGATTGAAAGAACATTTTCCCCTTTAAAATTACGTATTGTTTTTCAAGTCATTTCAGTGCTACTTTTATCAAAATAAAAAAGATACTAGAAATTGTATTTTTGTATTTTAATAGTTGATTGGTGCTTCAAAAGAAAATTTATGATGTTTGGGGATTTATGTCTATTGAATTTCCGACGACGAACTATTGAAATGGCGCCAATCAAAACAAGCATAAACAATAAATTAGATTCTAGTTGAATTTTCGTTTGTTGCAGAGGCTATTTTTTAATTCGATCGTTTATTTATCATCCATTTAGTTAGTTATGTAACATTTAGAGAATTATTTCTTCATTTTTTATGTAGGCCCATTTTTTATGTAGATTCGCGTGATTATTTTTTCTGTTTGTCATCATGATCTTTGCTAATGCTGAGCGTTTTTCCTCGTAAGTAAACATATTTTCCATGTTATTAAGTATTTATAAATTTCATGTTAAAAAACAATCGACCAGTGTTTCTTCTTTTCCTTTAAAAGTATCGGATCTTTAAAAAAATGTACCAACATTTTAATTTGCGTTGATTTTCAGGTTCACGTCAATCACGAGCAGTGATGTAGTCGTAAAATATGCAGAGGATATACGCTCAAGGCAGAAGGCATACCTTAGAGTCTAGGTACTATTAGCTTTCTTGAGAAACAGAAGGTATACGGTGTTCCTTAAAAAAATTCAGAAGGCATACGGCGTATACTCCCGTATACCCTCCACTACATCCCTGATCACGGGAATTGTTATGAGAAATAAACTAATTATAGTTAAAAATGTACACATTTTATAGGAAATTGAAAACGTTGTTCGATTCTTCAGCATACAAATAGTAATTTCTGCAAATTTCATCCATTTACTCGTTACACTACTTAGTATGTCCATCAAATTTTCTTATTAAAGAACAAAATATATGGGAATCCTTTTAAATATGAAGTACGTATATTTTTATTTGATACCAAATTGCTCTTTTCATAAGATTGAATTTAAATTTTTATTTGAGAGTAAATTTTATGTAAGAAATTTTTAAAAATGAGATATTACATTTGAAATAATTTTTACATATCATGCATCATTTTTTTTTTTCATTGGACTCGGGCAGACTCCGGCTCTGATGACGAAAAATCTGTCGGGCTCGGGGTCCGAAAAACGAGTCCGAACTTATTTCTAATCTATATCAGTTTTGAATTCAGAAAAAGAACGGGGGAATGGCACTTTCTCCCCGCAGCAACGAGATGTCCTCCGGAATTCAAGAAATCCCTTCAGAAGAAAAATGCCTGAATTTAAACTGCGACCGAAGAGAAGTGAAAGCTACTACGACCAAGTCGCCGTTTTTAAATAACGCTTAAAATAGTGCATTTATTTATAATTTAAACATTAATTGATTAAGTTTAGCATTAATAAATAAATAAATAAAATAATAAATTTAAATGAAATGTAAATTGCTGAAAATTCTCATGACTTTAGTGGATTTTAAAGCAAAATTTTGAATTTTCTGAAAATAAAACAATTTGTTAAAACGAAATTTAAAATTCCAAATTCTGAAAAATTTTAACCCCTTTGCTACGAGAGCCCTTTGCTTAGTTTTTTTTTTTAATCTTTTGCCATTGTTTTTTTTTTTTTTTTTTTTTTTTTTTTTTGCCTTTAACAGAAAGTTTTCTGTAATTGCGAAAATTCTTTAATTAAAGGTAAACTTTGCAATTAAAAATAACAGGTAGAAATAATGCAGGAATCAGAGCAGCTTAAGTGGAACGTATACATCGGTCGCTCGTCCCCTAGGGATTAAACATATAGCTAAATTTTAATCCAACTTTAAGTTTTCGCAATTAAAGAAAAAAAAATGAATTTAAAAGAATACAATTTAGCGCCAAATATCCGAACAAGTTGGTACGGACCCTAGTTCCGATAAACGAAAGTTCAGAAAAATATACAGGCAATTTAAAGCTTGTTCCTTACTATTCTAAAAAGTAAAAACGACTGAATCCCACCAACCTTCCCCTCCCCTCCCCTAGTTATGGCCCTGATTCGATATGAAGGAAAAGGCCTCGCAAAAGTTCTCGCACCCGGCCTCGCTTTTGCTAGGGACGGCTCTGGTACCTGTCCGGCAACAGGTTAAAACTTTTCACCACTCATATCAGATCTGTTCATTTTTCTTTTAAACAAAGCCAATGAAAAGAGACATGGGTAATAAGAAAATACCATTTTTGCTTTAAGATAATCGCACTTATCTGTCAAAAGCGACGTGTCCGTAATGAAAAAAAAAAAAAAAAAAAAAAAAAAAGGAAAAACCGGTTCAAACTCGTGAATAGAATTATTCCGAATGGGTGCTTATTTGTGGGTGTGTCGGTAGAATAAGTCGAAAATTGCTCTTATTATTTTAGAATAAATTGCTACAAGAGTGGACGAGAAAGAGAGAAAGAAAAAAAGAAAACGAATTACTGGAATTTGGTGGCGGATGTGTTGTACTTTATTACAGGGCTTCATGTAAACTCTTTTACTGGCGTTATTCTAATTTGTTTTCGGTTATCATTCTTTTCATATGATTGTATTGCAAGCAAAAAAAGGATTGGAATGACATCGTGATGATTCGACTGGAATGTGATTGGTTATTATTCCAAACATGTGTTCTAAAATTTTCAAGTAAATTAATTATTCTTTAGAAAATTAATTATTGTTTAACATTTGCAAGAGAATGTTTGAAAGCAATTTTGATTTCAAACACGGGTTTGAATCAGCTTGGGTTTGATCGGGATTAACGGGTTTGAATCAATGAAATTGGTTTCAATTTCATTGGTTTCAATGCAGTGAATAACATCATTTATCATCTTTTATGGCTTTACAAAGAAACTTGTGGACAACCTGCAGAAGGGAGAAATTTCCTTCAAAGTCGATCTAATCATGTTATCGACTTTTCATTCTTGAATTCATGATTTGAATCTCCCGTTCTTTTCATTTGATTGCTTTAGAATGATAGAAGCACTTTTCTTTTTTAAACACAGTCTTATACTTTTTTATGGACATAAGTGTAATTTTCCCACCGGAGTTTTAAAATATCCCTATAGAACCGCAGAAATCCCTTTCGAAGAAAAGCGCATTGATTAAACACTAGTTAACCGACTTCAAAAAAGGAGAGGAGGTTATTAATTCAACGCGTATGTATATATATTTTTTATTTATTTATTTATTTTTTATGTATGTTCACCGATTACTCCGAAACTATGCAACCGATTTATGTTATTTTTGTTTTAAATGAAAGAGGAGGCTCTCGAATTGGTACCATTCTGTTTCATCGAAATTGGTTCAGTACTTTTTTAGTAATTACGCAAAAACTAATAAAATTGGTGATTTTTCTCTTATTAAAAGTGTTGAATAAGTTCGCTTAATGCAGTGCAGTTAGGATGGCCGAGCGGTCTACGGCGCCAGATTTAATCTCTGGTTCTGGAAAGAGAGCGTGGGTTCGAGCCCCACTCCTGACATACGTGTATAATTTACAATACTTTTTTTCGTATTATAATTTTTATTAACCAACTCAAAAAAAAAAAAAAAAAAAAAAGGAGGAGGAGGTTATCAATTCGACGCGTATGTTTTTTTTTTTTTTTTTTTTTTTTTTTCTTTTTTAATGCATGTTTACCGATTACTCCGAAACTATCCAACCGATTAACTTGGTTTTTGTGTTAAATGAACTAGGTTACTGTCGAATTGGCTCCATTTCATTTCATCGAAATTGGTCCAGTACTTTTTAGTAATTAGGCAAAAACTAATAAAATTAAGGATCTTTCGCTAATTAAAATTGTTGAAGAAGTTCGCTGAATGGAGTGCAGTCAGGATGGCCGAGCGGTCTAAGTCGCCAGATTTAAGCTCTGGTTCTCGAAAGAGAGCGTGGGTTCGAACCCCACTCCTGACATACGTGTATAATTTACAATACTTTTTTTTCCGTGTTACAATTTTTATTAACCGACTCCAAAAAAGGAGGAAGAGGTTATCAATTCGACGCGTATGTATTTGTTTAATGAATGTTCACCGATTACTCCGAAACTATCCGACCGATTAATTTGGTTTTTGTGTTAAAGGAAAGAGGTTACTCTCGAATTGGTTCCACTTCCATTTTATCGAATTGGTTCAGTACTTTTTTAGTAATTAGGCAAAAACTAATAAAATTAGTGATTTCTCGCATATTAAAAGTAACATGGACATTGAATAATCTTGCCGAAAGGATACGGTCAGGAAGATCGAGCGGTCTAAGGCGTCAGATTTATGCTGTGAATCTTGAATGAGAGCGTGGGTTCGACCACCCTCCTGACATACGTGTATAATTTACAATAATCCTTTCCGTATTATAATTTTTATCAAACGATTTCAAATAATCGTTAATTTTTAACTAAAAAGAGAAAAATAAACTTTTCTACCGAAAATTGAAGCGACTTCAAGAACTACTGCAAAATGAAAAATATTTTTTTTACATAATAGTAAAAAGAAATTAAATTAAGAGCGTAGTATTTACCACGCGTATTATTATATTTATGTACATTAATTTGTTCTTTTGGAGTCGGCCAAGCCAAGTTCAAAATTAAAATTAATTATCCAATGCAAATCGTAAAAGAGTAAAGTTAAATTTTTTGACTAAATATTAAATCGTGAAAAAACTCTCAGATACTTGAATGTGCGTCTATTGTAAAATTCCATGTAACTTGGCTTGGTTGGCACGACTTCAAAAAATCAAATTAATGTACATAAATATAATAATACGCATGGTAAATACAAGGCTTTTAATTTAATTTCTTTTTACTATTAAGGTACCCTGGGGTAATAACGCCACGTTAAGATTCTACCAATTTTCACGGCTTAGTTTTAGATTGTATTTTTCAAACAAATATAGGATCTGATACAGCAACTCATTGACTATCTATATAAAATAAAATAATTTAACAGATATGTATTCATAAAATGTAATGGCGTTTTTTCTTGACCCATGCTATTTGGCGTTATTACCCACCTATATGGGTAATAACGCCATGCAAATAAAACTATGAAATACGATGGAATAATTGCATGTAGATAGCCCAATTCTAAAAATACAAACTCTACAAACTTAGAAATTGACAAATTGCATTCTAAGCTATTGAAAATGTTCAATTTTTTGTGAAAGTGTAAGAAAAATAAAGGTGTGGTGTGGGAGGGGGGATGAGGCAAAAGAATATCAGACCGTGAGCTTCTTTTTGCTTAAAAAGGACCGTTTAAATAGAAATATGAGAAACATTGCACAGTTTTAACTGTGTTTATTTGAATCAGTATTTAGGATGTATCTCGGCCACTGTAGGGAATCAACCGGGGTATTAATATCAAGGATTGGCGTTATTACCCCGGTATAGTTATTGCACAGTACATTTTACATTAAAAATTATCTCGAGAAGATATCCAAAATCTTCAACAACATTTTAAAAGTACATGAAATGCACTACAAATTTATGTAATTAACAAAGTATTTCCGGATAAAAAGATAGTCTTCACATCACAAAACGTATCTTGCAAATTTTAGATCAAGCGTTAATTTTAGTTGTTTGTAAAAACAATAAGACCTAAAAATGAAACAAATTAACTTGAAGCTGTTTTTTGTGATTTATATGACTCAAAACCCTTCTGCGCAGAGCACATGGGTGTCATTTACCTGATTATTTCATAATTATGCAAAATATAAGCACTTGGCGTTATTACCCCGCCTGGCGTTATTACCCCAGGGTACCTTATCTAAAAAAATTATTTTTCATTTTGCAGTAGTTCTTGAAGTCGGTTCAATTTTTGGTAAAAAAGTTTTTTTTTTTTTTTTTAATATAAATACCCTTACATGATTGTTTTGTAATCATCTTATTCAAAAACGTAAATTTTAGAGCATTAAATATTCCTTAATATACAGTAAAAATCACTTACAACGAAAAAAAAAAGGAATTATACATTGGTATGAATTTTACTGCAACCGATTTACATTCAAGATTAATCACTTTTATTTGAAATTATTTATTTGAAATTACTTAATTTGAAATTTGGATACAATTAGAGAGAGAGAGAAAAAAAAATCTATTTTAACCACCAAATTGCTACAGAGAAAAATTGAAATATCCTTTCGACTTGTAATTAAGTCTTCTTTCAATTTATGTAAAATAAATCCAAAAATCGTATACGTCGAATATGGCAAATCAGGTGCTTTGTAGTCTAGCTAGTTTTATAAATATTCAGACCTTAATGCAGCAGCTGTTGTATGCTTATGCAAAAATGTATGAATACAAAATCTATTACAAAATATTTTTACTTGGTTTACTTGGTAAAATCCTTGTGGATACGACTGTGAGATGTATATGCATCATTTAACCCTTTCAGAGGCTGTGGTATGTTTATTAAAGCACTTAATTTTAATTCTTAAATATATTGGCACATGAAATTTTGCAAAATTTTTTTTAATTTATTTTATAAGCAAAACATAGCTTTTTCTTATATCTAAATAAATTTCTAAGTAAATTCCGATGTTATCCATTCATTTCAAAACTTTACCAAGAGAAGTGCTTTACCCCTGAAAGGGTTAATACGCGGTGTAGCCCAATTTATTCAGCTTTTTATACAATTCATCTATTGTTATTTCCATATAGTAATCTTAGTGTATTTTAATTTCTGGCATTCCGTGATTAAATAAAACGAAGATTAATATTCGAAGACAGTGATAGATATTTTGAATAAAAAAATGCAATAACCTCCCTGTTCTGAGACAAATATAAAAATCAGTTTAAAATTATTATAAAATATCTCCAAAGATGCATCAGTCTATGTATCGATGCTTCTATTATTAAAAAAGTCTAGATGTAACTTTAACTATTCTAGAAACATTTAATTAATTTAAAGGGTGTTCTTTAGTGTCGCCTCCTGGTGACATCAGGATTGAGGGGGATAAACAGGGTAAGACTGATAAGAATTGTGTGTATTTCGGTACCACTATTTTCAATGAGAGTTTATCGTTGCATGAAAAATGGCACCTTTTATTGTTTACTGGCCGGTGCAACGTCGCGCTCTGGAAAATCAGTTAAAGGGGTCCCAACTTGGGACTCCATTAACTTCTTTACCAGCATATACATTGAAATTCCCAATGCATAAACAGTACTGGACTAATAAAGTGGATTTTTAAACTGCATATATCATAGAATATGTATATATTATAGAATACTATGTAATACAGATAATAAAAGGTTTGAAAAAATGCCACTAATTTCACATATAATTTCCAATTTTGTTTATTTACATTGTTTTAAATATTTCTTTTCTGTATTCACGATGACTTGCAAAATCATCAAATCGATGTATCCCCCCCCCCCCCAATTATACCATATACAAACTTTGCTGGTAATTGTATAATGGATAAAGTTTATACTACTTTTTTTCCCCCAGAGAAACATTTAAAAACAAATCTGGAGCTAAAATGTTATTTTGTACAGATGAAACGTGTTTTGAAATTTATTTGATTATTGCCTAATTGGGGCAGAATCATCAGACTTAAAAGATTCGATGTGGACCCGGAGTGCTCTCCGGCACGCGGGAAATCTTTAACAACCATAAAGAAAACTAGTTGGAAGTGCCAATCCAAAAACTTTCTTCTATTTCATACGTACATTTTAATATTTTCTATCCCATACGTATATTTTAATAATTCAAAAAGCTGTTACACATGTTAATAGTACAACATTTTAAATTTAATACTATACCAACTTTAATTTTTATCTTAAATTTCTGCTTCTGTCAATCAATCGAAGCAAAAACGAGTTAATGTGGATCATGATATTCATTAAAATCAATAGTTTTCTTTTATTCTATTATCATTAGCTGTTTGCAAATAGACGGCTTAGCAGGACGCGAGTTCCCGTCTCTACACGAGCCGATGGACAATAGACTGACGAAGAATCGAGAAAATGATACAAAAGCGATATCACAATGCTTCTTTCCCGCGGAATATTTCCAAATTCAAGGAAGATGGACATAGCCAAAACCACGTACAAAAAATTTGGTTTAACTCAGTACATAAATTTATACATTTTTCGTTGGTACAATAATGAAAATGATACAGACATCGTAATTCTGGGCTTTTTTTTTTTTTTTTTTTTTTTTTTTTTTTTTTTTTTAAATCCAGGGAGGATCAACTAGCCATAGCTACACACTTACACAAAAAAATTTGGTCAGTGTTGAATTCAGACATTTTTTTCTCCAGATGGGACTTCTGTGGCTCCTGGGGGGAAAATTAAAAGTTCCGGGGAAGGGAATTGCACTTTTTGACCATTGAAAACCCAAAATCTTAAAATTTCCGGGGGGGGGGGACATTTCATTGCTCCGGAGGGGAATGTCCCCCTCCCTGGATTCAATACTTAATTTGGTTCAATTCTATGCATAAGTTCATACACTTTCTGATGATGAAATATTGAAAATGGGCCAAAAATCGCTATTACAGCTCTCCCTTTCTGTGAAATATTTCAAAAGTGAAGGACCACCTGCTTGCCACAGCCAAAAGTGTGCACAAAAAATTTGATCCAATTCTATGTATATCTTTATACACCTTTCCATCGTTCAATGGCGACACACGGGCAGACAAACAATTTGTAAAAATTGTATGTTTTTGGTTGTTTTGTATGTTTTTTGGAATATCTGACCCATAAAACGTGTAGATGTATCAAAAACTAGAAGACTAAAAAAATCTTTGATTACAATACTAGAAAGAAAAAAAAAAATGTTGGAATATTAAAAAAAAAATAAATTCAACAAGTAAGAAAAATCATGCATTAAGTATAGATTATGAAACACTTTCCAACAGTTCTTGAAATCTTTAACAAAACTTCGTTATCCAGGGAAATGACGTATTATTGTTCATTTCCAAATATGTATTCCAATACTTTTGAAAAGCTCTGTATTTGAACTGTCGGTTAATATATAGACTATATAATGGTAAAATTTAGTTTAGAAAGAAAACGCCTAACTGGTTGAAATTTTCCTTTTAGCAATTTATACTAATAGATGGAAACATACTTGAATACTTTTATTTAGCCCTGTAAAATACAAAGTACCTTTAATACACGAAAGTATTTTGCTAAAGTTTAGTTTAAAAATAAATCTCTTTAAACTACTCATATCAAATTTCTTGAAATTATCATCCAAAGGCGATCATGTATCCAGTTCTTTGCGTGACCCTGTATATCATTTTATCTATATTCTACAAATATTTCTTATTAAACTAAATGCAGTTCATCGTAAAAAGGCACATCATATTTTAAAACCACCTTTATGTAAATTACACTCATACTCAGTAACCTTTCCGAGATCTTTTGTGTAACCATGTATATCTAAATGGTGTAACAATTAGCATTTATATAAACCATATAATATGCATACATCTTGTGAAACTTAAAAGCGTAATATCATAATGAAAAATGCATTTCATCCATCTAACAGCCATCTTCCATAATATACTTGACTTCGGATAGAATATACTATTTCTAATCTTTTGTGCGTCCCTGCAAATGTTAAGCATTAGTATTATGCATGAAATAACTCATAATCCTCAGCTTTGATTATATATGAAATCGTTTACCATAATTAAAATGTCGCAACCCCCCCCCCCTTTATTATTTTGTATTGGAATTCTTTTGTATGACCCTGTAAATGAATAAAAACTATTCTTTTCGCTGCATACTTTACAAAATGCATATTTTAGTGCACTTTGTTGATGCATATAAATTTGAAAATGTTTGACAGGGTGTAATATCTTTATAATTCATCTGAAACGATTTTTCCCCATAGGCCGTAATGTAATGGAAAATTTTGACTGTCCCAGTAAATAAACTTATCATGGTAGAACCTTCATTTTCAATAGGGTTCGTGCTCGGGTAAATGTCATCAACGTCCAAAAATTTCATGACAATCCGAGTATATTTACGAGAGTTAGAGCGCGGACAGACAACCAGACAAACCGAATGCATAAGCACTTTTCAACTTTGTTGGAAAGCACTAAAAACGGAGAAACGAAAGCATTCCCGTAACTACTGAAACTAGAATTCCTTATGATATTGCCATTATGAATGAATTATTTCAAATATTGAATCATTCTGTATTATTACCTCATGACTCACGGTCTTCTTTTCTTTATTTTAGGAGGATATGGAAAAGAAGGAAGAAAAAAAAAGAAAGAAAAGAAAAGAGAAATGAATGCGAAATAGAAATGACAAAAGAATGATAAAAGATAAAAGAAAATGTAAACTTTCTTCTTATTTCAAAATTATCTGGTCACTTTTCAGCAAGAAAATAAAATACTCTCTTCTATCGAGTTTTATATGAAGTCATTTAAAATTCTTTACCATTCAGCTGTACCAGTAAATATCACTTTATGAATTTAATTCTCTTCGTTAATGGCCCTTTTTGACATCATCTGACGGAGCTTCAAAACCCTTCATAAATTCAAGCTATTTAATTGGAAGTTCTATTCGACTGTGGCCGTAAATATTTTTGTGGCTAAAAATTATTAGCCACTTGGGGATTGAAATGGAGTAAATGGTGTCATCAAAATGATAGGAGAAAAATAAACGGTTTTTAAATGTTTAATTGATTTAATTTTCTTGTTTACTTTAATCTTTCACTGCACAAATTTTTCTTATATTTGTGGGAAAAAAAAAAATATTTGAAATCTAGATATTGGTCTAACAATAGGAAAAATAGTAAAAAAATAAAAAATAATCATAAAATTCAATTTTTCAGCTAAAATTCGACATTTTATGGTGCGTGCCATTTGCACACAATTAGGATTTTTTAAATATTGTTCTGGTATGTTTTGAAACTAAATGAATTTAAATTAATTAATTTTATCTGCTTAACACTCTGCAACTGTTTTTGTATTAAATTTTTTAAATATTTAGTAGAAATTCGTTGGATGTGCCAATCCCAAATCTTTTTTCTATCTCAAACATATGTATTTTAATATCTCTTCAATACTATACTAACTTCGATTTTCTTCTTAAATTTCTGATTTAGTCAATTAATCGCAATAAAAACGTGTTAATGTGGATCATAATATTATTAAAATCAATAATTTCCCTTATTCTGCTATCACCAGGCTGTTTGCAAATAGCCGGATTAGAAGGACGCGAGTTCCCGTCTCTGCATGAGCCGATTCACCATAGATGGACCGGTAAACGGAAAAAAAGTGACCGGAAAAAAAGTTATCGGAAAAAAGTGACCTAAACTACAAAAGCGGAAAAAAAGTGACACGGAAAAAAAGTGACAAGGAAAAAAAGTGACACGGAAAAAAAGTGACAAGGATTGGTTTTGGGAATTTATTATTGATTTTGGGGATTCATTGGTTAAGTATGAAAGGGGGATAGGAGGGGGGGCTCATAATTTAGGTAAATGGGTTTTTCATGCTGAATTAACTATTTTGGTTCAATTTTTGGATATACGTTCATACTGAAAAGACGCTTGCCTGATTAGTTTTGGGAAGGGACGATTACCCCCCCCCCCCCAATCCATCCGTTCTCAATTAGATGAATGGGTTTTTATGCAGAATTATCCAACTTGTGTCAAATTTGCATATAGGTTCTTTTCGATAAGGCTTATATATAGTATAAAGTGCCTGAAGAGTTTTAGGAGTTTAATGGTTAAGTATAGAAGGAGAACGGGGGATAACCTTTCTTAAATTAATGGCTTTTTACGGATAATTATCCGATTTGCTTCGAATTTTGGACATGGGTTAATTATGATAAGACGTATTTCTGATTATTTATGGGGTTCTTTTGCTAATTAAAAAGGGGGCGGGTGATTACTACCCCCGGCTTTAAATTAGATTTAAAAAAAAATTATGCACACTTATCCGATTTATTTCAAATTTTGGATGTAGGATCTTTCTCATAAAGTAAATTCCTGAATAGTTTTAAGGGTTTAATGGCTATGTATAGAGGGAGAACGGGGGATAAACCCCCTTAAGGGTGTATTAAAAAAAACGCTTTTCCACCTTCAACAGCTCGAAATTTTCCGATACAATTTCAGACACATTTTCAAAAGTAGAAACATGAAACTTGCTGAGGATATTTTTGAAGAGATATACAAGGTGCCATGTGCTGTATTTTTACGCTCAATTCATTAGAATTTGATTTATAAACAATTATCTTCTCAGTATGACCCTTTTTTTTCGTTCACAGATCTCCCGCCAGGGGAAAATCTGTTCAAAATGCCGTTTTTGATTGCTTTTTTCGCAATATTTTCTGCATTTATCAAAGAATTGACAATTACGGCACCTTGTGTACTTTCTAAATAAGACAATTTGCCAGTTTGATGCATATGAGAGTAAAAATGAAGTTAAAAATAAATCGGAAAATAGGCAGTTTGAATCGAAATACACCCTTAAATTAAATAAATGGCTTTTTGCGCAGAATTATCCGATTTGCTTCAAATTTTCGATGTATATTCATTATAAGAAGGCGTATCTCTGATTAATTATGGGGTTCATTTGCTAATTAAATAAGGGAAAGCGGGCGATTAATCCCCCACACTTTAAATAAGATTTTTTTTTTTTCACAATTATCCAACGTATTTCAACTTTTGGATATAGGTTTTACCTAATAAAGTAAATCCCTGAATAGTTTTAAGGGTTTAATGGCTAAGTATACAGGGATGAACGGGGGATAACCCACAAATAATCAGGAGTTCGCCTTATCATAATGAACGCACATTCAAAGTTTGAATCAAATAAGATAATTCTGCGTAAAAAGCCATTTATTAATTTAAGGGGGGGTTATCCTCCGTTCCCCCACTGTATATGTCGGACGTTCCTCTCAGCCCGCACAACTTTGAAGAAAGTCCGTGGTAGTTATAGCTGCCACCACCGATATTACTAGGTGATATCGGTCACCCACTGTGAGGATTGTGTAAATGAACACTGACGCTGTCAATTAACTGAATTAACAGTTTATTTAGAATATATGTACACAGTAAATACGCTATTTACCATTATATACAATTACAACTCGGATATAGGTGATCCGGTTCAACATTAAATTATATACAGTAAAGGTTGGCTGTGTACTATTCGAATTACACCTTCCACCTCACACTCAATGCACGTTAGATTAACTTTATCGGAAATCACTTTCGAATCTCTCAACACATGGATACTCGGCTTGCACTTCTCGGCCCAGAGCACTAAACACCAGGACGTCTGTGTCCCTTGCTCTCCAGATACGCATTGCCTCCGCTCTACAACGCAGAGCACACCCTATCAGGACCTCTGTCCTACACTACTCTCTAGGTATGAACCCAGATACGAACTGAACTAATCTGAGATAAGACTTGCTCTTCTCAAATCACGGTGTTTCCCCAATGTCATCCCCCTTTGGGGCTTATCCATTGGACACATTCCACATTCCTTTCTTGATTAGTGACATGTTGCTTGTCAGCTCATCATCCACATACCTCACTGACGGATGAACACGCCTCTCCGCAATCTCCTCTTTCTCACTCACCACCTGTAGAGGATTACCTGTCAATTCTCCCTTCAACAAAGAAAGAATGTCACCTTGAAAATTCTAGTACACAGCCGGTATAATATAAAAGAGATTAAGATAGAGAAATAACGGAAATTCCAATCTTTAGCAGAGGTGGTCTCAGAACCTGACAGTATACTTAGCCATTAAACCCTTAAAATTATTCTGGGACTAACTTTATGAGAAAAAACATATATCCAAAATATGAAATATATCGGATAAGTGAACATAAAAAACAATTTATATACTTTAAGGGGATCGGAAAATCACCCGCCTTAATTTTTAATTAGAAAAATAACCCCATATGTAATAGGGATAAACCTTATCATAATGAATCTATAATCCAAAATTTGTAGCAAATCCTATAATTCTGCGTAAAAAGTAATTTAATTTAAGGTAGGTTATATTCTATTCCCCTTCAATACTTAGATATCAAATCCTTAAAACTATTCAGGGATCCACCTTATCAGTAAGAACCTATATTTAAAATTTGAAATACATGGAGTAATTCTGCATAAAAACCTATTTATCTAGTTTAAGGGGGAGATAATTGCTCGCCCCTCACCCTTTATAATAAGCAGAAGAACTCCATAACTAATCAGAGATACGTCTTATCATAATGAATCTATGTCCAAAATTCTAAGCAAATCGGATAATTATGCGTAAAAAGTTATTAATTTAATTTAAGAAAGGTTATCCCCCGTTCTCCCTCTATATATAACCATTAAAACTCTTCATGCATTATATACTATAAGCCTTATCGAAAAGAACCTATATTCACAGGGCCCGACTCAGACAGTGGGGGGCCCTGGGGCAAACATTATTAGAGTGGCCCCCTTCTATCTTAAAAATGTTTGTGAATTATACTCAAATGACTAAAATTAAAATTCAAACCTATTGTATGTATGCATAAATTTTGTACCAAGTACTGATTTCAGTATTTATATTTCACATCTTTATACATAATAACAGATGATAAATAAGTTTAACTATTAATTTTCTTATGATGTAACTATTACTTTAAGGGAACGTGGGGCAGGGAAGCAAAGGGGGTAGGAGAAAAAAGACCCCTTAAAATTGAAAAAAAAAAGAATTTTGGTAATATTTTGCTATTTTATATCATTTGGCCCTCTTTTAACAATAAACTTTTCTCTCCTTGGGGGCCCTCCTCAAACCAGGGGCCCGGGGCAATTGCCCCGCATGCCCCTGCCTTAGTCAGGCCCTGTATATTCAAATTTCACACACGTTGGATAATTCTGCATAAAAACCCATTCATCTAACTGAGGACGGATGGGGGGGGGGGGGAATCGTCCCTTCCCAAAACTAATCAGGCAAGCGTCTTTTCAGTATGAACGTATATCCAAAAATTGAACCAAAACAGTTAATTCAGCATGAAAAACCCATTTACCTAAATTATGAGCCCCCCCCCCATCCCCCTTTCATACTTAACCAATGAATCCCCAAAATCAATAATAATTCCCCAAAATCAATCCTTGTCACTTTTTTTCCGTGTCCCTTTTTTTCCGTGTCACTTTTTTTCCTTGTCACTTTTTTTCCGTGTCACTTTTTTTCCGCTTTTGTAATTTAGGTCACTTTTTTTCCGATAACTTTTTTTCCGGTCACTTTTTTTCCTAGATTCAGATGGACCATACCATGGTCCAGTAAATAATAATTATATTGTATAACCCTTATTGATAAAACCAGTGTTTAATCAATACGTTTTTCTTCGGGAGAGTTTTCTGCGATCCGATAGAGATATTTTAAAGGTCCGGTGGGGAAATGACACTTTTGTCCATAAAAAAGCTTAAGGCTGCATTTAGAATGGAAAAGAGCTACTCTCATTCTAAAGCAATCAAATGAAAAGAACGGAAGATTCAAATCATGCATTCAACAATGAAAAGTCGATGACATAATTAGATCGAACTTGAAGGAAATATCTCCTTTTTGCAGGGTGTCCAGAAGTTTCCTTGTAAAGCTATAAAAGATGAAAAACACCGCGTGACCACAAGAAAAGACGCTGACACTGAAAGAAATTCAATAATATGTCTATGGACCATACCATTCAGGGAGGATTCAAATTCAGGGAGGATCCAGCTTGCCATACCCAAAAATAATCATACACAAAAAAATTAAGTTCCGTTCTATGCATAAATTCATATACTTTTTGATGGTTCACAAATGATAAAGACACAGACATCGCGGTTATCGCGCCTCCTTTCAGCGGATTTTTTTTTCAAATTCAGGGAGGGTCAACTGACTGCAGCCAAACACTTACACAAAAAATTTGGTTCAATTTTATGCATAACTTCATACACTTTTCGGTGGTACAGTACTGAAAATGGTACAAAAATTGCTACTACAGCGTCCCCTTTCGGCTGTTTTTTTTATTTTTATTTTATTAAATTTAGAGAGGTCCTAGTAGCCATGGCCAAATACTTACGCAAAAAATTTGTTCAATTCTATGCATATCTTAATACACTTTTCGATGGTACAATGGCGACTTACGGACACGCTGACACACCAGCAGTCACACACAGACAGACATTTAGTAAAAACATGTTTTTTGGAATCTTTGACCCCTAAAACGTGTAATTCCGTTGAAAACCGGAAATAGAAAAAAAATTTCGATTACAACACTTTTTTCTATTGAAGATAGAAGAAAGTAAAAATTCTAGCACTCTTCTAGCACTTGCCATATCGACAGTGGAACGGAAAGCATCATTTATTGCTATCAAAACAGATGAACAATATTCTTTCTCTTTTATTTTAATCAGCAAACGCACAACAGGTATTATTTGAAACAAATTTTGAAGCTCGTTTTTCCAACAGCTCATATGCGCATACGGCAGAAGAACAGGAATGCCGAATGTTGGGGTATTGCATACTTTGAAAGGAAATGATTTTATAATCCTTATTGACTTTTATAATAGTTTTGTGTTTTCATAAAAATAGACAGAACCTGAGAAAGGATTACATATTATTTTGTTGTTAAAAAAAGTTACAAAAAAAATGTTTGGACAAAAAATAATATCAATATCAAAACGCACCCTTATACAGGTATCTTACGATATTAAGTACCAGATCCCCACCCTAAAGTGATGACTTTATACATGCAAAGCCACTTACTTCCGAGTAAAACAGATAAAAATATTGTGTTGTTTCAGAATTCCTAAACTAAAAAACAAGTTATATTCAAATTTTTACCGAACACTGATACTAATTAAAAAAGTCTTTATTCCTCCAACCCTCTGAAAAATAAATAAATAAATAAATGAAATAAAAATAAAAAATAAAATGAAATAAAATAAAACGTTTAACTTTATAGTTTAACTTTATATAGTTTAAAATTTTTTTGTCTTTTGTTAAGAAATACTTTTTCTAATTTTAATACCAAGCTTAATAGCAATCGTTGAGAACTTTCATTTAAAAAAGTCTTTTTAACTTTTCGAAATTTTACCTGGGGCATGACTTCTTGGTGTATTTTGACTTTCTTAAACTTTCAGACTCAAACTTTTACCAACTGTTTCGAAAAGGCTTGAGTTTAATAATGTGAATATATTTTATTTCTCTTAATAATAAAAGAAGAATAAAAAACCAAATTCTCTTTATAAAACTTATTTATTAAAAAAATATATTTTTTACTTCTATTAATTGAAAAATATTTTATAACTTCATGTTAAAATTTTGTTCAGTGAAAGTTTAATCTAATACATTTTTTTCTATTTTATAAAATTCATTCAAAAATTCTTTTCTTCCAAAATAAACGAGTTTACATTAAAAAAAAGTTTCATACCTGTAAAGATATTGAAAATTTTCACTAAATTAAGCTGCTTTCACGCCTTTCTACTGATTTGTAGTAGATAATGACATAAAAAAATATTGTTTTATCAAAATATTGATTCGTTTCGTTATTTTGAACTCCCAAAGTTAGGCGTTGCCAATCGTCCATCGCATAATTATAAAAGTTTCGCATGTTGGCATCGATAAAAATTTCCTGGATAATTATATTCGATCGAAAAGGAAATCGGGAAAAAAGTGTATCATAGCGACAAATTCGATTTTTTCCCCTCGCCTTTTTCCTAGTTTCTAAAGAAATAAAACAAAGGCATGATAAACAGAAATTGTTTCATAAATGGAATCGGATTTTCTATTAAGTAAGTAATATGACATATTAATAAAAGTGTAAGGAAGCAATTTGAGATTAATGGAAAGTTTTCTATTATCTCCGTTGCCTGATTCAAAGAATAAATTGCAATTTTTGTTTCATAAAGTGAATTTGATTATGCAAGAAATCCATTTTGCTCCACGAGTTTTGTGTATTTCATTCAAAACTAATCAGGGGTTATACATACCCCACAAATTTGGAACAGATACTTATTGACATACTATATTATGCAAATTTACAAAGAATGAATTTCTTTAATTGCATTTTTGTAAAAGTGAAATTAGTAAAGAATATTCACTTACATTTTCTAGTCGATGCGATAAAAAATGAAAATGTTATGCCGATTTAAGGAAGTCCGGGATAAGAATCTTCAAATATTCTAAAAATAATTTGATTGCATTAAAATTTTTCTGTTTCTATGCATATAATAACGTTTAAATCATGTTTCTATCTAAATTAGAAGAGGAATTATTATTTTTTTTTTCGCTTTGGTTTGTTTTCGAAATCTAGCTTTCAAGCAATAATTATCATGGAAATGACTTCTTGTGAAAATGCGTTTTTCTTCATGATGAGTTTTTCACAATTTTTCATATTTAAATTGTTATAACTCAAGAACCGTTTAAGATAAATGCTTAAAACTTGGAACATGCCTTTTTTGATTATTTTACTTTAATTTTGATTCTACAAATTTGAAAAATAAAATTTTATTTTTGAAAATATGCTTTTTTATAAATAAGTTACATCTATTTTTTTAAATTTTTACTTCAAAAATTTGAACTTTTTTAACAATTAATATTTTTAAAAATGCTGCATCAAAATTAAAAATTAGATATTTCTGTTTGTTGAAATGTACAAAAATTGAAAGTCTACAAATAATATTTTGAGTTAGAACGATTTTAAATTACTCCATTTTTTAATAAATTTCAAATTAAATTAAAAAAAAAATATGAGAAGTTCTATGATATAATTTTATTTACAAATGATACATTTAAACATCACAAAAAATTTCAACATTTTAACTCAATAATAATAATAATAATAAAATGTGTCCCGGATCTCATTAATTTACTTAGATTAAGGGACCGCTGCACTGAAACTCCCCGATTGCGAAATACCGTTAATCTATGAGAAAATTTCAAATTGCAATTACCGTATACAGTCGGTAGAGGTCTGCACGGGCCGGAATTTCCAGGCCCGGCCCGGCCCGTAGGAAAAAATTTTCGGCCCGACCCGGCCCGTTGTAAAACTTAAAAGTTCGGCCCGGGCCCGGCCCGGCCCGTTTAAATTTTTATATTTTAGGCCCGGCCCGGCCCGTACAGAAATCAGTGAAAACAGACCCGGCCCGGCCCGGCCCGTTTTGGCCCGTTACAATTTCTACGATTTCTAGAAAATTCAGATTTTTTTAATATAATTAAGATTTCTTTAAAGAATACTGCATACATATCTACGTAATGATTTTACAGTATATTTTACAGGAAATACACATTAGCAACATTAGTGATTACTAAGATTCTTAGGCTTTCAACAATCAAATAAAGATTCATCAAAAAATTAATATGGCTTAGAATAAAAGAAAAAAGAAAGAAAGTTAAAAACACCGTAACTTTTGAAGCTGTTTAATAAAAGAAGATTTATAAAAATATTTCTATATTATTTTATTAAAAATTTTAAATCCAAATTGCTTCGTTAACTCAAATATACGCCTTTCTGATACATTTCTAAATTCATTTTTTTTTTCTCAGAAACGCACTGCAGGTATCTTTATTCAGAAACTATATAATCAAGTGGCATTAACCGTTTTTTGATGTAATCAATTTAAGAATACTGAAAGGAAATAAATTATTGTTATAGTCAGCATTTTCAATAGAATTTCCGGAAGCGATAGCATGGGAGGGGAGAAAAACCTGCAACCATTTGAGAAATTATTGTACTTGAACAAATTTATGCAAATATTTTATTCATCAAAAATGAAAAATGCTATTCGATTCCAAATGCCTTCAATAGTCAGGCTTATCACTTTTATGTTTTCACAATTAAAAATTAATCTGAAAATGTGTCAAACTTTCGCGTTATTGAGAAATTAATTTAAAAACCATCAAACTTTCGCGTTATTGAGAAGTTAATTTAAAACCTTCAAGAAGTATATATCCAAAGATTAATCTAACATAAGTTCTTTATCGCTGTTAGTAATTTTACAAATCATGTTGTCTGCCCTACAGATCTTGAAAACAATTAAGTCTTGTTCCGGTCCGATAAGTCTATATGTAGAAAAATGATGCAAGCTTGATTTCGGCCCGGCATGAGTCAGCTAAAAAAAAATATTAAAACGGGTTACACACAATTTAACTGTCCGATGCCGATCTCACACTGTACAAGTTACATTTTTATATTGATGCTATCAAACTAGTATGGCTCGTGACGCACATTTATATTTATTCTCGTTAAAACCATTTGCGTTGAAAATAGATCATATTTTATCGTTTCTGCTTAAATCTTCAGAACGGGCCGGCAGGCCCGAAAATTTTTTTTATCGGCCCGGCCCGGCCCGTTTATTTTGTTTGTCGGCCCGGCCCGGCCCGGCCCGTTGAGAAAACTATTCTGATTCTGCCGGCCCGGCCCGTTAGAAAATTTGAAACCATTCCGCCGGCCCGGCCCGGGCCCGTGCAGACCTCTAACAGTCGGCTCTCGTTAATTCGAACTCATCGGGACCACATGAAATATTTGAATTATCCAGAGTTCGAATTATGTAAAATATAAGAGGAAAGTTTGAGAATATCGAAAGTATATGAGAGGAAAACATGTTTAAAGAAGAGTATTACAAAAGAATTAATGTTATAATATTTTTAAAATTTATTTCGGCCGTTATCATCAGAATGTGACTTAATATTAAATTAAAAGATATAAATACATAAACTAATTAAGGGTTTAGGAACAAGCACAATGGAAAAAAAAGGTTGGTGGTGATATTGATGAACAGACTGATCATTAAGAAAGCGGGTATCAAAGGAATGGAATTATATGGATATTAGTTCAGAGGAATTTAAACAAAAATGAAATAAAGAAAATTATTTTAAGAATCTAAAGTCTGTAAGAAAGCAAGGAAAAATGAAAAATCGGAATTCTCGTTACTTCGAATTAAACAAGAGAATACAAGTTTAAGTCAAGAGAAGTCAAGAATTAATCAAGAAATAGTCAAATTAGTCAAGAGAAAATAAGATCGAATTAAGGGAAAAATTTAACGTTATTCTGCCCTGGAAAATTTCGGGACTTCATGTTTTGTTCGAATTAAGCGAAGATTCGATTTATCCGATTTCGAGTTAACGAGACTGGTCTGTATTTCAGTGTATAAGCCGAGTATACGATTTTCAGTGAAAAGTCGTCCAAAATCGACAACCCGTATATAAGCCGATGTCAAAAAATGGTATGAAAATTTCAGCGAACTTTGCACTCTTTTGTACATAAATATTAGAAAAAAATGCCCTCTCCGAAATTATTGATCTCACCTATTTGGGAACGCTGTCAAATCTGTTTAATTGGTTGCCGCTTATTCTGTTGTGATTTTCTCGTTCATAAAAACCAAACATCCTATTTTCGGCTTGAATTATCGCAAGGAACATTTACCGTCATATCCATTTCTCGCTGTATTGGTGATTCTTATGACCATGTCTTTCACAGCATTTTCTCCTTTCTTTTGACGGACCTTGTCAGATCACAAACCTTTTATTTCTTGGAAGACTTTAATATCTTCCTGCATAACGATTTAGAAAACAGGTACAACATTGAGGCATTTAGACCTTCGCAGATCGTTTAAGCTTTCATGAAATACAGTGATGGTCAAAATTTCCGGCCAACATAAGAATTTTGTTAGATTATTTTTTTTAAACACGATTATTCAATCGGTAAATTAATTATAACAGATGTAAATTTTCCATTTTTCATTTTTGGGTGAAAAAAGTCCGGACCAGGATTCGAACCAGGGATGTATTGGCTGAAGCCGCCAATGCTCTACGAACTGAGCCATCCCGGACACAAACACAGGAGGACTATTTCACCCAATTAACCTCAACGATCACTTTATCTGGTCTAATACTCTGGATCAGCTCAACAGAATAAATCGAAGGTCAATATATGGAATTGTAGAAAATCGCTGCATATACGAAATTACATTAGATTACTTTTTTTTTTTAAATCAGACCAGAAAGTCAATCGTTGAGGTTAATTGGGTGAAATAGCTCTCCAGTATTCGTGTCCGGGATAGTAGCTCAGTTGGAAGAGCATTGGCGGCTTTAGCCAATACATCCTTGGTTCGAATCCTGGCCCGGACTTTTTTCACTCACATGGAAAATTTATATCTGTTATAATTAATTTACCGATTGAATAATCGTATTTAAAAAAATAATCTATTATAATTTCGAATACAGCGATTTTCTGCAGTTCCATACATTGACCTTCGATTTATTCTGTTGAGCTGATCCAGAGTATCAGACCAGATAAAGTGATCGTTGAGGTTAATTGGGTGAAATAGTCCTCCAGTGTTCGTGTCCGTGATGACTCAGTTGGAAGAGCATTGGCGGCTTCAGCAAATACATCCCTGTTTAAAGATAGAAAATCAACGATTATAAATGGACAAATAAAGTAAGAAAAGGGGAGCAAACAGCTGTTGTGAATCTACTAACGAGATTCTTCATCAGCGCAAAAAACTCAGCGAGCTAGACAAAGCAAAACTGAGCAAAGAGACAGAGAGACGCAGGCTTACATACCCTCTACGGGAACGATCCCACCTAAAGGAAAGCAACCAATGAGAAGAAAGTAGCCGGAACAACTCGGTGGACAAGTAGCGACATCTACCGGAGAACAAACAAAACAAAAACTAAAAAGCGAGGGAAAAAAAGGAGAGAATTAAATTAAAGATTTCCAAATGCTAGGAAAATAAGGAGTAATTGATAAGTCATTAACTAAAGAGTGAGAATTTTTAATGATGTGGTAAGCTTCCCAAAAATCAAGATCAAGAATGGGAGGACACTTATGGATGATGGTGGCTGAAGAAAAGTTAAATTTATGTTGTGAAGACCAACAATATTGAGCAATAGAATAGCGTTTAAGCTCTTGATTTTTGACATACCTTTTATGCTCAGTTAAACGGAATCTTAGAGCACGTTTAGTCGGGCCGATATAAGAAAGACCACATTGACAAGAAATTTGGTAAATACCCCAGTTATCTAAGCGATCAATCGGGTGCTTAAGATTTGAAAAGGCAATTTTATTAACAGGAGAAAAAATAACATTGAAATCGAATCTTTTCAAAATTTTAGCGACTTGCTGACTGATTTTGGTGAAAAAGGGCAAAACAACCAAAGTATTGGAGTTCGAATTAAAGTTTTTTTCTTTCAGATTGGGTGGATTTTGTCAATTTTCTATGAATTGAATCAATAATGTTAGGGGAATAACCACATCAACAGCAATAGCTTTTAGATAATTAATTCATCACTGAGTAACTGAGGAGTAGAACAAATATTGGAAGCCCGGAAAACAAAAGTTTTAAAAACCGCAACTTTCTGGTTAGGAGGATGAGAAGAATATCTGTGAGGTGGAAGACTGACCGCAAAAGGTTTGCGAAAGACAGTAGTCTGAAAATTATCTTCATTGCGAATAACAAACATCTAGAAAAGAAAGGCAATTGTTCGATTCAACTTCAAAAGTAAATTGAATACAAGAATCAATAGAATTCATGACAGAGAGAATATGATTTATATCTGAATTCACTTCAACTAAAGCATCGATATCATCTACGTAACGAACATAAAACTGAAATTTTAAGACTTCAAACAAATTTATTTCAAAATAGTGCATGTACAAATCGCATAAAATCGGACTAAGAGGATTACCCATAGCCAAACCGTCAGTCATACGAAAGAAATTCCCATTAAATACAAAAGTATTTTGAGATAAGCAAGCACGAGTGAGATGAATGAGCTCCTCAATTTCGAAAAAAGAAAAATGAAATTCACAGAGCCTTTTCTTCAGGCAATCTAAAGCCCCTTCGACAGGCCAAATCTTAATATTTTTTCAAATCTTAAGCACCCCGTTGATCGCTTAGATAACTGGGGTATTTACCAAATTACTTATCAATGTGGTACAAATTACTTGTCAAACCAGAAAGTTGCGGTTTTTAAAACTTTTGTTTTCCGGACTGCTAATTTCCGTTTACTCAAGGATACAGCGCTTGGCGAAATTCAAGGTGTGCCAAATGTTTTGACTAGCATCTACGCATTTTCTCGCGCATCATGGCTGCTTCAGACATTTTACTTACAATTTTTGTCATATATGAGGCACTTGGAAGCTGTTGTAGAGTATCAGAGGCATAGCGAGGTGGTTAAAGCAGAAAGCTTGTAATTATAAGATTGCGAGTTGTGTCCTTGCTCTTTTAGATTTTTGTTTTGATTTTTATTTAAGTAATCAATGAAGAATGTTATAAAACTCAGTTACTTTGTATTAGTTTTATTGTCAATTAGACAATTAAATTTTAATTACAATTAAGTTATAAAAATTTATTTGAAATTTTATTACATAAAGTTTAATTTGAAATAAATGTAAATAATTAATATAAGTTTTTAAATTCTGCTTTTTAATAATTAAATAAATATAATTTAAAATACAATAATTATTAAAATAAAATAAAAAAATATTTTTATTTTAGTTATGCTACCACCGTGTTGTAAGAGATGAATATCAAATTAGTAAAACCAATTTATTAAAGTTCTTATGTTTTAAAATGAGGCATCATTCATACACACACACACACAATATATATATATATATAATATTTATTAGTATTTATTTTAATAATTACTGTTTCATTTACAATTATAAAGCAGTGAAACATAAAAATATTAATTATAAATATTCAAATTTTAATATTTCTATGTACTTAATTAATGATAATAATTTAAGAAAAAAAGAAAAATCTTTAATCTTCCACAAACATAATTTAAGTTTTTCTTTTAAAAAATTATCAATATTTAAATATATATAACTAATATTAACTATTTATTAATTAATATTAATATATATACATATATATATATATATATATATATAATTATAAAATTATATTAATTAACATTATTAATTATTACATATATAACTAATATTAATAAGTATTATTATTTAAATAGATAATTAATGTTTTTAATGTTTTCGTTTAGTGATTTGTTATTAGTTCTCTTCAATTTTCAGTGTCTAGTAAAATATTAAATATTAAAAAAAAAAAAAAAAAAAAAAAAAAAAAAAAAAATTCCATTAGATAACTTTTAAGGTGGTTTTTTTATATAAAACGTGATTTTTGTTTTGTATTTGTACTTTGTACAAATTCAATCATTATATACATGTATATTTAGTTTAGACTTATCAATTTATGAATAGGAAGGGTGCATTAAATCAGTGTCACAAAAGTTGGTGTAAATTCCTAAACATATTTTATTTCAAATGAAAAATTTCCAAGTATAAAAAATATTTTAATTTTAACACAATTTATTATTAATTGAAATATATACTTTTTTGATGATTCTTAGAATCTGGAAACTATACTTTTTTTTTTTTTTTTTTTTTTTTTTAATATGTTATCAACGTTAATGATATATTTGTATAACATCAAAATCTGAATAGATCGGAACAGATGATATCGAAATTATGTACATTTTCTAACTATATAATTAAATGACCTAACTATATAACAACTATATAATATACACATACATAATATTTAAGCAGACATGTATGAATGTATAAGTTCATACATACTATGTACATATGTTGATATTTATGAATATATATTGATATATATTTCCAACATTAAGAAGTTTTAATTTATCAATCTTAGTGCATTGCTATACTTGGTGATTTATATCACATTAGTAAAATAAATAAATAAATAAAAATTTGATATAACAGATCTCAGTATTTTCTTATAAAGTTCTTGAATTGATACTTAACAAGAAAATAAATTAAACAAAATAAAATTTATTTTTAGCTATTATCATGTAATTTATCCGAATACAATAACAGCTCTCTTTCGTTCTTTTTATTTTTTTTCATTATTATATTATTCATTATAAACTGAAATACTATAAGAAACGTAAAGAAATATACATTAAAATTCACAAATTAACACAACAAGTTACTCGTATATATTTCATTAATATTTGGTCGTATATAAAAAGAAAATTCTATTAAATTTATTATTATTTTTCTTTTCAAATAAATTATTTGTATAATACATTTTTTCAGTAGATGGCGACACTGTACGATGTTATCAAGGAATCTCGGAAGAGGAGTGAATGATGGGTGGAATAGCATTTGGCACACCTTGAATTTCGCCAAGCGCTATATCCTTGAGTAAACGGAAATTAGCTTCCGGGCTTCCAATATTTGTTCTACTCCTCAGTTACTCAGTGATGAATTAATTATCTAAAAGCTATTGCTGTTGATGTGGTTATTCCCCTAATATTATTGATTCAATTCATAGAAAATTGACAAAATCCACCCAATCTGAAAGAAAAAAACTTTAATTCGAACTCCAATACTTTGGTTGTTTTGCCCTTTTTCACCAAAATCAGTCAGCAAGTCGCTAAAATTTTGGAAAGATTCGATTTCAATGTTATTTTTTCTCCTGTTAATAAAATTGCCTTTTCAAATCGTAAGCACCCCATTGATCGCTTAGATAACTGGGTATTTACCAAATTTCTTGTCAATGTGGTCTTTCTTATATCGGCCTGACTAAACGTGCTCTAAGATCCCGTTTAACTGAACATAAAAGGTATGTCAAAAATCAAGAGCTTAAACGCTCTTCTATTGCTCAATATTGTTGATCTTCACAACATAAATTTAACTTTTCTTCAGCCACCATCATCCATAAGTGTCCTTCCATTCTTGATCTTGATTTTTGGGAAGCTTACCACATCATTAAAAATTCTCACTCTTTAGTTAATGACTTATCAATTACTCCTTATTTTCCTAACATTTGGAAATCTTTAATTTAATTCTCTCCTTTTTTTCCTTCGCTTTTTAGTTTTTGTTTTGTTTGTTCTCCGGTAGATGTCGCTACTTGTCCACCGAGTTGTTCCGGCTGCTTTCTTCTCATTGGTTGCTTTCCTTTAGGTGGGATCGTTCCCGTAGAGAGTATGTAAGCCTGCGTCTCTCTGTCTCTTTGCTCAGTTTTGCTTTGTCTAGCTCGCTGAGTTTTTTCCGCTGATGAAGAATCTCGTTAGTAGATTCGAAACAGCTGTTTGCTCCCATTTTCTTACTTTATTTGTTCATTTATAATCGTTGGTTTTCTATCTTTAAACATTTTTGTACAAAGGCTTTATTTCCTATTTTAATACATCCCTGGTTCGAATCCTGGCCCGGACTTTTTTCTCCCAAAAATGAAAAATGGAAAATTTACATCTATTATAAGAATTTTGGTTAATTTGTAAGTATACTCATACGAAGAGGAATCTCAAAAGGATACTTATACATTTTATTGGGAAAATAATTAGGAACTTATTTATTGAATAACAAATAAATGCCAGTAAATTTAGCTGGCAAAATTAATTGCAAAGGAAAATGCATGTTCTCAAAAGTTTTCAGCCATCTTGGCAAATTTGGAAAAAAAATGGTATTATAATAAAAATAAAAATGATCAACAACATTTACAATTGGTATTTTGTCTTCATAAGCTTTAGCAATAAGAACTGCGGCACAATGACGTGGCATCGATTCAATGAACGGTTGAAGATCGTCTATAGAAAGTTTTTTCTACTCTTTATGCAATTTTTGCAAAAATTTTGCTGAATTGGAACATTTATAATTCCGCTCACGTTTGTCAAGTTCGTTCCAAACACTTTATAATGGATTCAATTCGGATATTTACGTTAGTCATTTCAAAAGCAGATTTTTTTTTTTTTTTTTTTTTTTTTTTTTTTTTTTTTTTTTTTTGTGCGAAAGACACTGCTTGACAAGCTTGCATGGATCCTTTTGGTCGTTATCAAGCTGAAACAAATATTTACAACCACAATTTTTCCTCTAATAAATCTATCAAAGTACCTTTGGCATAATGCGTCCTCCGAGATGCTTCATTGTAGAAATCACATATCTCCAATCATATCTTTTGTTTTTAGGTCGTTTGACGTAGTGTTTGCCATTACTTCCAAAAAGATTGAACTTCGATTCATCGGAAAAAGTACTTTTTCCCAGCTATCACTTTAGCAATCTTTGTGTTCCTTGGCAAACGCCAGTCGAGCCCACTATTTTTTTCTTACTTATGAATGTTTTTTTAGCACCGACTATTCCATAAAATTCTACCTCACATAAGTGTCTTGACACGGTAGACAGACTTATTTCAGCAATATGTACACTCCATAAATCGCGAGATATTGCAAGCAGCATTTTCATGTAAGTCATCTGTGACGAATTTTCTTTCACGAGATTCGATTTTGTGCTATTGGTAGCTTAAGTAAGCAAATCCGTTTTCCATGTTAATTATTTTTATTAAAGATAAAGAAAAGAATTATTTTTATTAAAGATAAAGATAATAAATTACAGTTCATTAGAACTCAGGGTTCTTTATGAAAAATAGCCTCATTCACACGAGCCTTTTCAGCGAGCTCCCTTCTCAAGCATCCTTCTCCAACTTTCTTCTCTGCTCTTCATCTCAATCTGGAGAGCCAGCTCCTCTCCCTCTGGCCCCTCCCAGATAAAAGTCCGATTGGTTCAGCTGGGATCCGCCTTGGCGACAGATTGCCAGCCTAAGTCTTGGGAGAGTGAAACTATTTCCTTCGACGAACGGCTACCAGGGAGGTCCAGGCGATTAGTCAATGGTAGCCGTAACTAATATGCTAATGTCACATGAAAAAGGCCGAGCTAGACTTACTGTCGACAGGAAGAAAAAAGACCTTAATCCTTTCAAGAGCTTATGCCTTCACCAGACTTCAATGTACAAGTCCATTGTCTAGCTTTAATTAGCCAAATTAGATTCTTACAGCAATCAGATCTCTACACATCGTTTGCTTTTCTTCTAATAATTCTGTCTTCACGAATAGTCATTTTCTAAAGTCTCCTATACCTTGGCAAGTCTTAAAAACCATGACCACCTTTTAACATTTTTGAAAAGTATCGCTTACAAAAGATTTTCCGATCTATAATCTTTTACGCAATCTCACGAGGGGATTGACCCTTTAGCGATAAACAAATCATTAGTTTACTAACAATAATTGTTGAACGTCTCATTTTTCAATTCCAACTACGTTATTCACGTTTATTAATTAGCAAATACGGAAAAAAAATACTGATAGCAAAAATTAACAAATGACAAATGTCCGGGCACACGCAACTTTGATTAAGATTAGGATAAATCTCCCTAAATAAAATGCTATTTCGAATTCAAAACTACGATATGTTTTATCTTTAAATCTGAAAACGTTTAACATAAAAAAACGATTAATATGACCTATTAGTATTCTCACTAATACAATATTGTATATTATGCAAATCCAGGACTACATAGACATTTGCACAATACACTTTGATTTATATAGTTATTAGGAAAACTTTTTGTCTGATTATTGAACGTTTACGATTTTTTTTTTTTTACTTCATCACACATTATATTCGATTGCCAACTTTAATTAAAAGTATCTAGAAGAAAAAATGAAGCTTAATAAGCTTAATTTTCCAGATCCTGTCCATTAACAAAAATATCCAATTCTCACATTTTAATCGATATGGATCTAGCTACATAGATATAAGGAAAAAAGTTTAATAAATTGCTTTTATGAAACTTTTCTTAAAAAAAAAAGTCCTTTGGTTTCAAATATTGCATTGTGAAATGCAATAAATCAGTTTAAAAGATAATCTTAAATTGAGTCCTTTGAGTAATTTTATTAATCTCGAAGAAAATATGATCCGGTTGCTAAATAAATAAAAAAAAATAACCTAGAATAATAATGACATTCTTTAGGTACTGATCTAGACTAGTGGTTTTCAACTTTTTTACGTATGTTCGTAATTATGAAAAAACGTAGCACCTATAGTTGTCGTTCAGTCCGGCCGTGTGTCCGTCTGTCATTCCGCCCGCATATAACAACTTAAAAACTACGCAACTGAATCATTTGAAATTTAGAGTATATAATTATTACATAATTTTGTAGAGTCATTTCAAATTTTATGAAAATCAGATGCATGGATCAGTTAGAGGGACAACCAAAAAGTATTCCGTTACATTCGATCAATAGGGAAAAAAGTTTCAAATGCATTTTAATCGTTTGAAATTTAAAATATGTAATTATTGCATAATTTTGTCGACTGATTTCAAATTTTATGAAAATCGGATGAATAGATCAATTTCAGGGACAATCAAAAGTATTCCGTTACATTACGGTCAATGGGGAAAAGTTTCAAATGCATTTAAATGGTGTTACACTCATTCGAACATAATTAAATTGATATGAATCTATGAAATACATATTATAATATACATTTTGCACAAACTGTGGTGCAAAGAGCATTTGTTATTTATTTACAAGGCCACACAAAAGTATTACATTACATAATGGATTATGGGAGAACATTGTTTGGCGAGCGTTTTAGTTGTAATTAATTATTTACAATTTTATGAGATTGATATATGTGAGTGATATTTTTAAAACTTCGTTATTGTACGAACGCACCTCATTTGCTACGCTTCACGTGCAATTTACAACTTGTTTTACTTCTCGCTTCATTTAAGCACATAATAAACTACCGAAGCAGACTAAAATTATAATAAAAAAAGAAAAAAAATGAGTATGAATAAAATGACTACATATCATTTTCAATTGCACAAATAAAAAGAAAATAAAATCGTTGCAAAATCAAAAAGAAAATTCAGATCAAAAGAAAAGAAAATCCGCCATCACATGCGATATCATTGTTAAAGTCTATCTCAGGAGCGATGTTTTTCCATATAATTTTTTCTGAAGGGGCAATATCTTCATTATTTTCACCCATTTTTACTTGTGTGCCTAGAACTCCCGCTTTCTGAAAAAAAAAAAAAAAAAAAAAAAAAAAAATCAATCGTATTTTTAGAAATTTGGTCCCAAAATTTTCTCGCAAAATATATAGCACTCAAAACATTGACAACATTGATTTTCTACTTTTTCCCGCATTTTCGTTAGGGTAATTTTCCGTAACTTAAACTTTCCGTAAAAATTGAAGTTGAAAAAATTCGTTAATTCGAGGTTAATTATTCGTTAAATAGGAGTTTTTGCCTTCATTTTAATCGGGGAAAAAAGGTAAATTAGTTAAATCGCGAAATTCGTGATGTCGGGGTGCGTTAATTCGAGATCCGGACTGTATATCACTAAAACTATTGTAGTTTATTTTTGACTGCGTATTACATAAGGCAAATTTTACTGGTGAGGATAAAGAAGGATTCTGAGCACTTTTTACGGCACGTATACGAGTCGCTCGTCCCCAAGAAGCTACTTCATTCAAATGAAAATATCCATTCGCTAATGCTAATCCTTTGGAAGAAATTTATAAAGATATCTTGGTTCCATTTTAGTATTTTTAAATGATTTTTTTTCTACATTGGATAGTTGAGATTGATCTGAATGCAGGCCGTTTTTTATTTTTTTGATTTTGTTTACGTATATTTTTTATGAGGACGCTTTCATTTTCGGAACCGGTTTGAAAATCGAAAGAACCCTCATAAAAAATATGTGCATAACCAAAATCGAAAAAGTAAAAAAAAAAAAAAAAAAAAAAAAAAAAAAAACGGCCTGCATTCAGATTAATCTCATCTATCTAATGCAGAAAAAAAAAAAAAAAAAGAGTCATCTAAAATATTGAAATGCAACTGACAAGGAAGGTCTCCATACGGGCATACCCCAAAAAATCTCAAAAAAAAAAAAATAAAATAAAAAAATAAAAAATACAGAATGTTCTTCTCATGTGGATATATACGTTTATAAAAAGAATTTCGACGGAACCTCCATTCTGTATCCGTAAAAAAATAATGAACATTCGTTATTTGGCGATTTATCGCCGGTTGGTGGTGGAATGTAATTTTAAAAAATACTTTATGTCAAATACACTTCAAGAAAAAAAAGTTTCATGTTGAACTTGTTTTGATAATTTTAATTTAAGAAACTTTAATTTTATAAGTTTTAATTTGTTTTAAGTATAATTTTGTTATATCGATATTTATAACATCGATATATTCAAATTTAATCATCAAAATTTGAGATTTAAAAAGAAATTCATAATTTAAATTAATTAAATTTGTTTCCTGCTCAAAGTCCAATTGAGAATTGTCGATTATATTTTGTTGCTATGGAAACATGTGGCTTTTATTTTTGAATACGCTTAAATTTAGGAAGATAACTTTTCTCAATATGATTTTTTTAATCTATAAAAACATTTTTTCCCGTGATTAATTAAGCAGCTACTTCAACAAGTAATATATATATGCAATATGATATGTATATATATCTTTATATATAAAAATCTTCTGTGCGTGTGTATGTAATTGAACTCCTCCTAAACGACTGGACCGATTTTGGTGAAATTTTGTGTGTGCGTTCCAGTAGATTCGAGAATGGTTTAGATTCACATTTCGTCGAAATTGATTCAATACTTTTTTAGTAATTAGGCAAAAACTAATAGTTAGTGATTTTTCGCTAATTAAAAGTGCTATATATATTGAAGAAAGCCAGGATTTCGTATTAATCATAGCACAAAAAAATCTACCATACCAAAAATCTTGAAAATTGGGGTAAAAATACTTTTTATAGCATCGAGTGCCGCTAAAAATGGATTTTCGAAAATTCCATCCCTACGATGAGTAGAAAAAAGAACGAACTTTTAAAAAATGAGATCGCGGATCGCGTGATCGAACCTCACTCCTGACAAACGTGTATGCTTTACAATAAGTTAATTATATTAAAGTCTCTCATTGTTTATGCTTAAATTCATTAAATACGATTTACACGCATTCTAAATATCCAACAGTTTTGAGTTGCATAATAATCGTTTGCTTTTGACGAGGAAAAGAGCTGCTTGCCAAATCGAGTGACTCTTTCGTCTTTTCACGCCAAATTTTCGAAACTATTTTACTTTTTTATATAATTTCTAATGTGATTCCGCCGCTAATTTTGACTGATCCTTTATTACATACATAAGTAGTTTAATTAGTATTTTTTTTCATAAAATTCTGAGTATGCCCAGTATGGAGAGCTTCCTTGTGAGATATCTTCATTAATTTCTTCCATAGGATTAGCATTAGCGAACGAGTCTTTTCATTTGACTGAAGTAATCCCTTAACTGAGCCTGCACAAATTTGTTTTGGTTTTGATGGATATCTCGGAGAAGGTCAGTTTAAAATTCGATCAGGGCTACTAAATGCTTAGGCACCGTTTTGCTTTCTTGATCTTAACTACATACAAAGCATGTCCAGGCCTCTATTCAAAAATTTCAGCTGAAACATTAAAAATATTCCGTAAAATGGGGTGAATCGGAACACTTTTCAACTTTAACGTTAAAAAAAGCAACAAGTGATTTTTTAATTTTTTTATTTTTCTACTAGAAACTTCGGTATTGTTTTGTTGTTTACTTTTTAAGCAAAAACGAGACATCTTTATTTATTCCGATTCAAATTTTAATAGGGTTGATAAAAACAGGTAATAATGATAAGGGAGGAATAGGAACACGTAGTTACTTGGAAACCAAGCCTTTATATTATATAGAAGTAAAGATATGCCTTTTTAAAAATTAGGAAACAACTTTTAAAACAAGAAAAATTAAAATTTATTTTAAGAAATTATATTCGAATTGGAAATGTAGAATTTAATGCAAATTTAGCCCTGTTATGTGTTATCCATTACTAGTAGTCATTGGGTAAGTGAATCTATTGAGTAGCCCCAATCGCTGCAAGTATTAATGCGATCTACTAATGCGCCTCATCCCCAGCCCTTAGTACTGTTTGCATCCCTCTCTTTTTTAATTATTTTAATTAGTTTTTCATCTTGAGATGCTTGTGTAATGTTGTGGATGTCAGAGAATAATTCTGTTCAGTTTTTCTAGCTAATTTGCTATTTTTAAATTATTTTATTGTGTGTTCCATGTCTGTTGGATTAGACGTTGACTTTTTTGTTTAACTAAGTAATTTCTTAGCACCTTTAAACTCTTCAAGTAATTAGAACAAACAAAATATTGTTACAATACATATTTCTACATATGTTTTCAGGTATTACATGAAACTATTACTACACAGAAAAATAAACCATGAGAGAAAACGAGTTCCGATTCACCCCGTAAATCTTAAACCTCTGATGTTACAAGCCATTTTTCATTTTTTCATTATGTAGTTTAGAAATAAGTAGAATTTAATACAGAATATCGTTTACAGGACTATCATTAATTAAAAATCCTCTCTCTCAGGTTCAAAATACGAAAAACACTGTAGTTACATACAAAGTTTTGAAGACGTTGCAAAAATGAGGTTTTTGAGGATCCACTTGAAGTTTTTTTTATATACCCCAGTAGTTGTACAAACATGTCAAAACTGCATTTCCCAACTCTTAATGTTATTACCTTCTTATAAAAAAATTGGCAACTAAAAATATCATCACATATATTTATAATGAATTTATTTGTATGACTGGGAAGTTTCGTTCCTATTCACCCCGCTGTTCCTATTCACCCCATTTTACGGTTTGTTATTGAAAAAAAAAAATTATAAATTATATGTAAGTGGTAAATTCTATTTTGAAATAAATTTTGACTTTTCATTTAAAAAAAAAAAGTTACAAATATTGTTAAGTACTACAAAAAATAAATAAATAAATAAAATTATGAAATTAATTCTGTCTAGCTGTTTGGGGAAAAAATTAAACAAATGAAACATGTCCCATAGATATCTCTGTCTCAGAAACTTATTCCTCCCACCAAGTAGTGTTTTTAATACAAGACTTTTCAAATGACTTAACCATAGTGCCTTTTAGGCTCTTTCATTTAGTTAATTGTAATTACGGGATGTATGGAATTATTGTAACTTAATTAATGGTAAATCATGGCATTTATGCTAACATAATTATTACGGTATTGCGTTAAACTGACCACCTGGACGGGACAAGCGTTGCATTGCACCTCCGGACCCAGGGTCAAATAAACTGATTGAGGATTAAGCATTATAGACCCCAATCCTTCATAAATTTTATCGCGACGTTTTTTTTCTTAAATTATTCTATACATTGTTATTACTACAATATTACAAATTTAATAAATGGAAAACTATTTAAAAATGGAATTTGGTTTTTTTTATCTATAAAAATGCACATATATACATATTAATATTTATTAGAAATACTTAAACGCTTTCAAAAATTTGTAGCTTGTATAAATGGGTTTACAGATACTCCACCTTGAGTAGAAGAAAAAATGACATTTAGTTAAAAAAAAAAAAAAAAGCATTGTTTACTCTTTTTTTTTATAAACAAGGAGACTGAGTGAAAACACAAAATTTAAAAATGAAAAAAAAAAAAAAAAAAAAAAAAATCCTCTTATTTTTTGTAATAAAGATAATTTTGTGTCATCAACATCACAATCATTACCCTGAATTAACAAAATAATAATTTGTCTTTATAACGCTAAAAAATTATGAACTGTTAAAAATTCAATAGACTCTTAAAAGACTCATCAAATTAACTGCAAGTATAGAATTTTATTTTTACACTAAGAATAATTTAATTCAATAAATATATTAATCAAAGATTTCTAGAGAGCTGTGATAAATTAATTATACAATTAAAATGCAAAAACTTATTAAAATTAAACACTTAAAGTGATCTCAGTGTATAACTTCTTTCTCGGTTATTATACTCGTTACTGACAACTTTAGCTGTTTGCTGATAATGATTAAATTGGTTTCCTACATAAAAGGTATTTCGTCACTCTAAAATTATTAAATTAACCGAGGAAGGCAAAGCTTAAAAAAGCTATTAAGTGTTATTTATGAAAATACTATGCAAGTAAAAGAATGGGGCATTTTCTAAAGACGCCATAATTAGACTATATTGATTGGAAAATATCTGTGTACTGTTGAATAATGCGAGGGAATATTTTTGACTATAGTTTCTTAAACTTATAAAGCAGAAAAGTAAAAATTAATGAAAAACCAATTAAAATAATGTTGAACGGATTTCTAAGTTTAATTTTGTGTTTTCATTTTTTAAATAGAAAGGTAAAATTTAATTAACCAATAATTAGAATAATGGTGGGATTATTATTATTATTATTTTTAAAATTTTTGTACGGCATCGAGGAAATTTAATTTATGGGAATAAAACTGAAATCTTGATTTTATATTTTCTCTGAAAAGTACATAGGAAATTTGTTGTTATTGTTATGCATTTATTTCACACTGTTAATGGCACTTCTCTAAAAGATCTTACAAAATAACAAAGATATTGTGAGATTATTAATTTTATTATTATCTAGATTATAAAATAAAAACATGTTTGTGAGTAAAGTCAATGTCACATGGACGGTGGCAACGATGTAAATAATACATTTCCTTTTTTTTTTTTCAAATTTATTTATTTCTAAAAATCGCATAATTTTGTGAAAATTTATATCAATTTATTGATTTGCTTTTTGCTTTTTCAAATAACTTTCAAGTATGAATTTTGTCTAAATTTATCTTATCCGATCTTTGTGATGTTGTTAGTGGGCAATAGAGTTACTTTTGGTTAACAGGTTACGATGTTACTCACTTGCCCAAGTAACAGGTTCGAACAACCTGTTATTTTTATAACATATATCTAAAGGTATGCTGTCAAGAGATGATTTAATTATAAGGAGTTTGAAATAATGTTGGGACTTGAGTATAGACGCTGTTTTTTGATCAGATGAGTCCACACCATTAAAAGACTTAATTTTTACAAGACAAATCTTACCTAGTTATGATACTTTTAATTCCAAGCATTTTCGGCTTTTCTGGCACTAACAACACTTTTCCCGTTCATGGGCACAAAAACGTCAAAAATTCATAAAATTCTAAGTATCCTAACTCAGTAAGTTTTATCTGTAGAATAATACATTTTTACTGTCTTAAAGTTCCTAGTCATTCATACAGCCCCACCAGTGGCCGCGAGGTTCTGACCTCGGAACTGGTAGATGGTAGGTGCTGGGTTCGAACCCAATCGCGACCATCGGCCTAACCGTTCGGAGTTTTCCGTGGTTTTCTTCGAACCTTGCGTAAATACGGGTTAGGTTCCCTTAGAAAGACCCCCACGGAGGGCATCCCACCCATTAGGGTCTATATCCCAAGCGTAGATAATCGGCCGTCATAAATCAAACCAAACTTAGTCATTCAGAGGCCGAATTCCCCTCAATAATGTTAAAAGTCTATAGCCGTTATGAACTGTTGAAAAATCATTTTCAACTTGTTGATATAAACTTTTAAATTTATTTTATTTTGAACTCCCCTTTTTTATGAAAGAAAACAGCTCTCGAAAGACTCATCGAATTAATAGAATTTTATTTTCCCAATAAAAATAATTTAATTGAATAAATATATCACTCAAAAGATTCTGGAGAGCTATGATAAATTAAAATACAAAAACTTGTTAAAATTAAACACGTAAAGTGTCCTCAATATATAACTTTTGTCTCGTCTATTACAACTCGTTAGTGACAATTTTAGCTGTTTACTGATAATGATTCAATTGGTTTCCCACTCAAAAATAATTTCGTCACTCTAAAATTATTAATTAACCGAGGAACGTAAAGCTTAAAAAAAGCTATTAAGTGTTATTCAGAACGTATTATACAATTAAAAGAACGGGCCATTTTCTAAAGACTCTATAATTAGAATATATTGATTGGAAAATATACGTATACTGTTAAATAATGCGAGGGAATATTTTTCGCAATAGTTTCTCAAACTTATAAAGCAGAAAAGTAAAAATGAGTGAAAAACCAGTTAAAATAATGCTGAACAGTTTTATAAGGTTTAGTTTTGTATTTTCGTTTTTAAATAGAAAGGTAAAATATAATTAATTAATAATTAGAATAATGGTAGGATTTTTCTTTTAAAATTTTTATACGGCATCGAGGAAACTTAATTTATGGAAATAAAATTAAAATCTTGATTTTACATTTTCTCCGAAAAGTACATAATAAATTTGTTGTTTCTGTTATGAAGTTTATTTCATGCTGTTAATGGTACTTCTCTAAATGATCTTGCAAAATAACAAAAATATTGTGAGATTATTAATTTTATTGTTACGTATCTATATTATAAAGCAAGAACATGTTTGTGAGTAATATCGACGTCACATGGACGGCGGCAACGATCTAAGTAATTCATTCCCTCCCCTTTTTTCTTTCTTTTTCTTTCCTTTTTTTTTTCTTTAAATTTATTCATTTCTAAAAATGGTATAATTTTTGTGAAAATTTACATAAATTTACTGATTTTCTTTTTAGTTTTTCAAATAATTATCAAGCTATGAATTTTTCTAAATCTGTCTTATCTGATCTTTCTAGTGGTATTGGGTAGGCAGTCTAAATCATAGATATTAAATTACAAAATACAGTTTTCAATTAAAAATTATTTTTACATGCATACAGAACATTACCAGTATGTTCTGCAGCGCTGGAAGCCTCGTTTAGATCAACCCTTACGTGAGTATAGATGTAGATTGGAGATGAATCCCCTGTTTTTGTTTTTGTTTTATTTCTATATTTACAAGAAGAAAGTATTGGATTCGTGAAATTTTTGACTTCTGGTTTTCGACGGATTTATATGTTTCGAAAGTCCTGAACACGATTTGACGTTTTTTAGAAAATGTATATCTGTATGTCTGTATGTGACACTAATGTAATAAAATAATAATTTGTCTTTATACGTTAAAAATTTATGAAATGTTAAAACTTCTAAGGCCAAAAATCATTTTCAACTTGTTGATATACATTTTTAAATTTATTTTATTTTCAACTCCCTTTTTTATGAAAGAAAACAATTGTCAAATGATTCATCAAATTAGCTGCAAGCATGGAATTTTATTCTCAAACTAAGACTAATTTAATTGAACAAATATATTACTCAATGGTTTCTGAAGAGCCATGATAAATTAATTGTATAATTAAAATACAAGAACTTATTAAAATTAGACACTTAAAGTGGTCTCAATACATAACTTCTGACTCGGTTGTTATACTTGTTACTGACAATTTTAGCTGTTCGCTGATAATGATTAAACTGGTTGCCCACATAAAAGATATTTCGTCCCTCTAAAATCATTAATTAACCGAGGAACATAAAGCTTAGAAAAAGCTATTAAGTGTTATTCATGAAAGTATCATACAATTAAAAGAATTTTTTAAAGAAGAAGGGCATTTTCTAGACACTATAATTAGAATATATTGATTGGAAAATATCAGTATATTGTTGGATAATCTGAGAGATTATTTTTCGCAGTATTTTCTTAAATTTATAAGCAGAAAAGTAAAAATTATTAAAATATCAATTAAAATAATGTTGAACAGTTTTGTAAGTTTTATTTTGTGATTTCATTTTTAAATAGAAAGGTAAAATTTAATTAACTAATAATTAGAAAAGTGGTGGGAATTTTTTTTTCAAATTTTTGTACGGCATCGAGGAATTTTAATTTATTGAAATAAAATTTAAATATTTATTTTACATTTTCTCTGAAAAGTACAAAGGGAATTTGTTGTTTCTACTATGCATTTATTTTACACTGTTAATGGTACTTCCCTAAAGAATCTTGCAAAAAAAAAAAAAAAAAAAAAAAAAAAAAAATATTGTGAGAATGTAAATTTTATTGTTATCTATATTATAAAGCAGAAACATATTGTGTCGACGTCACATGGACGAAGGTAACGGTCTAAGTAATTCATTCCCTTTATTTATTTATTTATTTCTAAAAATCCCATACTTATTGTGAAAACTTATATCAATTTACTGATTTTCTTTTTAGTTTTTGCAAATAGTTTTAAAGACATGAATTTAGTCTAAATCTGTCTTATCTGATATTTCTGGTGTTGTTGGTGGGCAGTCTAAATCACAGATATTAAATTAAAGAATACCGTTTTCAATTGTAAAGTATTTTTTACCTACAGTCAGTACACCACCAGTATGATCTGCAGTGCTGGAAACCTGGTTTAGATCAACACCTACTTGAATATAAATAAATGTTGGTTGTAGTTGAATCCCCTGTCTTTCTTTCTTTTTTCTTTTATTATATTATATTTTACTTTCCATATTTACAATAAGAAAATATCGTATTCTTGGAATTTTTTTACTTCCAGTTTTTGATGAATTTATACATTTCGACAGTCCTGAACACGATTTGACATTTTTTAGATAATGTATGTCTATGTGTTTGTATGTGACACTAATATAACAAAATAATAATTTGTCTTTATACGTTAAAAAATTATAAAATCAAAAATCATTTTCAACTTGTTGATGTAAACTTTAAAATTTATTTTATTTTAAACTCCTTCATTTTTATGAAAGAAACAAGCTCTCAAAAGATTCGTCAAATTAACTGCGAGCATAGAATTTTATTTTAACACTAATAATAATTTAATTGACAAAATATAATTACTCAAAGGTTTTCGGAGAGTTATGATAAATTAATCGTGTAATCAAAATACAAAAACTTATTAAAATTAAACACTTAAAGTGATCTCAATGTATAACTTCTGTCTCGGTTATTACACTCGTTACTGACAATTTTAGCTGTTTGCTGATAGTGATGAAATTGGTTTCCCATACAAAACATATTTCGTCACTCTAAAATTTTGGTGTTTTATTTAATTAACCGAGGAACGTAAAGCTTAAAAATAGCTAGTAAGTGTTATTCATGAAAGTATTATACAATTAAAAGAACGGAGCATTTTCTAAAGACGCTATAATTAGAATATATTGATTGGAAAATATATGTATACTGTTGAATAATGCGAGGAAGTATTTTTCGCAATAGTTTCTTAAACTTATAAAGTAAAAATTAATAAAATACCAATTAAAATACTTTAGAACAGTTTTGTAAGGTTTATTTTGTGTTTTCATTTTTTTAATAGAAAGGTAAAATTTAATTAACTAATAATTAGAATAATGGTATTTTTTTTTTAATTTTTGTACGGCATCAAGGAAATTTAATTTACGGAAATAAAATTGAAATCGTGATTTTATATTTTCTCTGAAAAGTAGATTGCACATTTTTTATTTCTGTTATACATATTTATTTCACTTCTCTAAAAGATCTTCCAAAATAACAAAGATATTGCGAGTTTATTAATTTTATTATTATCTATATTATAAAGCAAAAAAAATGTTTGGGAGTAATATTCACGTAACATGGACGGTGGAAGTAATTCATTTACTTTTTTTCTTTCGAAAATTTATTTTTTTCTAAAAATTGCATAATTTTTGTGAAAACTTATATCAATTTATTGATTTTCATTGTACTTTTTCAAGTGATTTTCAAGTACGAATTTTGTCTAAATCTATTTTTTCCTATCTTTCTGATGCTGTTAGTGAGCAATCTAAAACATAGCTTTAAAATTAAGAAATATAGTTTTCAATTGCAAATTATTGTTTATTGAATTCTGTTCTCCTCCAGTATGTTCTGCAGCGCTGGAAACCTGGTATAGATCAACATCTGCAGGAGTATAAGTGGGTGTTGGTTGGTAAGAATTCCCTGTTTATGTATATATATATTTAGAAGAAGAAAGTATTGGATTTGTGAAATATTTTGACTTCCGGTTTTCGACGGATTTATGTATTTCGAAAGTCTTGAACACGATTTGACAGTTTTTAGAAAATATTCATTGTTTTTAAGGTAGAGATACCATACAATTATTCTAATTTAATATATATAATTAGGTAATATTCCTATCATAAGGAAAATGAATTTTTTCTTTTAAAATGTCATTAATGTCATTATAAACAGGTTCTATTTTCACAGGCGTTACTGAAAATCTGTTGATATATTTTAAAAGTAGAATCCTAAAAATCGTAAACGATTCCGTTTTAGGTTGGTTTTTGTTTAAGCAGTTAGATTTGTAAGATCTTCCTTTTGAAGGGTCTGTAAAATTTCCCATTATAGGCAGGTTCTGCCTTAACAGATTTGACTTGAAGTTCCAATTGATTCAAATTATCGAAAAGCATGCCACGAAAAAAAAAAATTAAATAAAGGATTTGAATATCCTAAAAAATTGGGACTTTTGATTTCCCTAACATAAGTTACGGGAAGCATAGCTCTAAAAAACAAAACGTCCCAAGGAAATCGTGACACCTAAAACTACCCCCCCCCCCCCCTCCCGGTCAAAAAAAAATTGTCCCACTGTAAACATAATTAAATGCATTATATCCAACATTTTTTCGAGAATCTATTAGTATAGCCTTTTAGGTATTATTTCTCTATAAATTTTTCGAAAGTAACTGATTTTCATATTCATTTTCGAGCTCTGTTAACATAATGACAAAATTTCGGCAGGGATTATGACATTGGTCGCAAGTTTGGCGATTTTCTTGAAAATATACGTATTATTTCGAATCAATTTGGAAAAGATCTCAAACTTCAGAAGATATGGAATTCATATCTAAAAAATTTTTTAAATCATCACATACACAGGAATCGATTTTTACATTACTTGAGGGCTTCAACGTCATCCTTGGATTTTTACGAATATTTGATTTTTTTTTTCATATGTAAATTCGTCATATTCTTGGAGGAATACTTGTGAACTACATAAATACAATCAAAATTAAATATAAAGATTATTATTAGGTGCATTCGTAATTTTGTTAATACATAGCATTTATAATCGTCGTTCAATCCGCCCGTTCGTCTGTCCATCCTGATATAACAACGCAAAAACTACCCAATCGAATCGTTTGAAATTTAAAATATATAATTTTTGCATAGTTTTGTCGAGTCATTTCATTTTTTATGAAAACTGGATACATATAGTACAATTACAGGTACAATAAAAAATATTCCGTTAAATTACGGCGAACGGAAAAAATTAGTTTCAAGTGCATTTGATATTACTCTTTTTCGAACATAATAAAAATGATATGCATGTATGAAGTACATACTAGAATATACATTCTGTACAATATGTGGTGCAAAGAATATTTTTTATTAATTTACAGCATTACAGAAAAGAATCCCATTACATAATGATACAGGAGGAAACATTGTTTGAGAAGCGTTTTAATCATATTTAACTTTTCACGTTTTGTAAAATTGATGTACTTTATTCAGGTTTACTAAAGATTACTTTCTTAATAATAGAAATCAGATAGTATTTACAGGAACACATACAAAATTTCGGATACTTATACTGTATCAGAAGTATTGAATACTATTACACAATGATCTGAATATGTCTAAAACTTCGTTACAATAGGAATGCACTTCATTTGCTAAGTTTGACGTGCAATTTCCAACTTGTTTAATTTAGTAAATTTTATTGTTTCTTACATAAGCATCTTCTACATAAATCATTTATTTTCTTACATAAACCTTCTTATCCTTTTATTAAGCAAAATTAATTTAATAAAGCTCTACAAGCATGTACTTTGCATCTAAATTTTGTAATGGAAAAAGTAAAATATTTTATAAAAATTCGCTTTCGAAAAATTGCAACGCTTCTGAATTATAGACGTTACCTAAAACTATTTGAGTAGAATCATTGAAAATGGGGTCACCAAAGTAGAGTTGAAAAACTTATTATGATATTTAATATCTCCAACAAATAATATGTATTTTTTAGAATTGCAGATGTATTTTTTATTTTCCTTTCAAGTAGAAAATATATTTATATGGTTATGTTATTCTATGTGACAAAGGGTTCTAAAATATTAATAACTAGAGGTAAAATATTATTAAAAAAAAAATAAAAAACATATTTAACTAAATACGTTATAGGAATTATTTTTATTAAAAACTGGTTTTAAAGGTAAGTTTTCTGATAGCTTAACTCTCCTTAGTTTAATTTCAACAGTTAAAAACTAGTCGTTGGGGGGCCACCGTAATGCTTACCCATCATGGATAGGCATATGAAAATAAAACATGTGAAAACTATTTATACAATGCATTGCAATTCCAAAACAAAATTTAAATATTGTTAATATGCATAGTAATGCTCTATTAATGAATTGATGATGTACCAATTTCGACAAATTATATAAAACGCCAAACTACTCAAGTAATACCGAACTGCGTAAAAGAAACATCCTTATAACTCCAAAAACAATTATAATATAAACTAGCAGTTTACTGCGTTGGATTAAGCGTCTCATTTTCAATTAAAATATACTTTTGAATTGAAATTTGAATAAAATACAGGGTCATGAAAAATCGTAGAATATGGAAAACAAAATTACAAATATCTCAGCAACTAATAATCCGATCGACTTTGTTCTATATGCAAAATGTGTGTTCTTTTATTGCCTTTTACGTCCATTCCTTAGAACAAAAACATTCGAAAATTTTTATATACCTTTCATCAGAACGAATTTTTCGAGAGTCCGAAAAAAATAATTCCGGATAATCGAGGTTGCTGATATTAAATAGGGTTCGTCCCATTCTTACATAGTAACTACATACAAAATTTCAAATCTCTATCTGAATTTGTTCGGGAGATAGAGCGTTTACAGACAGACAGACAGACGGACGGCAAAATTTTTTTTCTAAAAATATGTTTTTTGAAATCTCCAGTGTCGAAAACGTGTAAATCCGTCAAAAAAATTTTTTCGATTTTCAAAACGATTGCAAGACTTACCCTATACTACATATGATGGGTAAGTAATAAATATGAAAGTTTTTTTTTTCAATTTTCAATGAAAAAATTTAAAACTGAGCATTATAGAAAAACTCAAGTATTTAGATTAATGCACTCTTGTCAATGAACCAAACCCTGATATTTTTAAAGAACAAAGTTGCTCATTTTTTCAATGGTTATACGGCATGTTATATATGAGAAAAATATCTTAATCTTGGGGGGGGGGGAAGGGAGGGAATTGTAGTGATTTTTGTTTGTGGATTAGTATTTGGATGATTTGTCATCAAATCACTATTACTTTCATTTGAAAAAAAAAAAGGATTGTGTTGCTATATCAATTATATGTATTGAAAGTTGTTGTATGTAAGAATGCACCTTATAAAATGTATATAATTATGCAAGTATCTATAATATAAAGGACAAACGTGTCTCATACGTAACACAGACGCTATTTTGACGTTAGTAATATCCGACGATTAAATGTCGGTTTTGCAATTTTTCGCTACTGCAGTTTTTAAACTTTTATCTAACTTCTAGCATATTTTCAATTTTTACACCGTCGTATAGAGAAAAAAAAATGTAGTTTCAAAAAGCAATTCGCTAAAAAGCTGTATTGCAATTTACTTATTTATTGTGTTTTTTTTTTTTTTTTTTAATTATTTTCAAGCGTGGCATTTTTTAAAACCCATCTCAACCGCATGCAGGCTAGAGGTATGCACGGGCCGGAATTTTCAGGCCCAGGTCCGGCCCGTATGAAACTTTTTTTGACGCGGCCCGGCCCGTTGTAAAGCCCAAAAGTTCGGTCCCGGGCTCGGTCCGTTCATATTTTTACGTTTCTAGGCCCAGCCTGGCCGGAAACGTCACAATTTCTACTATTTCTAAAAAATTTAGATTTTTATCATATAATTAAGATTTTTTTAAAAGAATACTGCATACATGTCTATGGATTTTACAGTGAGATTTTACAGTATATTTTACAGGAAATGCAAATTAGCAACATTAATATTTACGTACATTCTTAGACTTTTAACATTCAAATAAAAAAGTAATATGACGGCTTAGAAAAAAAAAAAAAAAAAAAAAAATGTTAAAACATTGTAACTTTTGAAGCTGTATAGTAAAAACAGATTTATCGAATTATCTCTATATCATTTTATTAAAGATTCCAAATCCAAATTCATTTTATAGAAGCTACTTTCTGATACATTTCTGAATTCATTTTTTTTTTTTTCGAAAACGCATTAGATTAGCAAGTGTTTTTATTCAGAAACTATGTAATTGAATGGATTTATCCATTTTTCGATACAAGAAAACACTGTCAAAGTTAGCGTTTTGAATAGAATTTGCGGAAGCGACAGCATGGGATGGGAGAAAAATCTGCAACCATTTGACAAGAATATCTTATATCTCTACAAGGTTATACACGTATTTTATTTATCAAAATTAAAAATGCTATTCGATTCCAAATCTCTTCAATAGTCAGGCTTATCAATTTTATACTTTTACAGTTAAAAATTAGTCAGAAAATGTGTCAAACTTTGGCGTTGTTGAGAAGTGAATTTAAGAATCACTAAAATGTATATGTACAAAGATTATGTTAAGATAAGTTCTTTATCTCTATTAATAATTTTACAAATCATGTTGTCTGCCCTAAACTTCTTGAGAACAATTAAGGCTAGTTTCGGCTCGGTTCGTTTGTATCTAAAAAAAAAACAATGCAAGCCTGATCTTGGTCCGGCATGAGTCTGCTAAAAAAAAAGCTCGGGTTACAGACAATGTAGCTATCCGATGCCAGTGGCGTAGCTACGGGGGGGGGGGGGAAGGGGGGCGTCCGCCCCGGGCGTCGAGTCTAAGGGGCGCCAAACTGAGAGAGGTTTAAACCGAAATTATCTTACATATTCTAAGAATAAACAAAAAGTCTTGACTTTAATTTAATTTATTTATTTATTCATTTTGTGTGTGTGGTTAACATTTTCTTCAGTAAAATATTTTGTTATATCCCTATAATGAATAAAGAAAAAAATTCTGTAAATATTTTTACTGTCCAAGAAACGACAGCACAAAAACCTGTGTTATCGAGCACAAGAATAGAAACTTTATTTTATCGAAGAGCAGTAGTAATAAGGGAATCTAATGATCCATTCTGCCGGAAGTTAAATAATGCATAAGCCAAAAATTAATACTACTAGTGGCTCACTCGTAGGTCTGTCACTGTGTTTTCCTGCTCCCAGTTTCCCATGTTTTCATACCTCCGATTGTACGGCAAACACAATGTTAAGCCTACGAGTGAACCACTAGTGGTACCAATTTTTGGCTTATGCACCACTTCACTTCCGGCAAACATGGATCTTTAGATTATTCTATTACTACTCTTCCATAATATAAAGGATTTTTTCTTGTGTTCGATGTCTTAGGGTTTTGTCTTGGACTATTAGGATGGCTCAACACGATAGGTACCGAATATAATTATATTTCTGAAATGAGGCGCAAACGATTAAATATAGGCGCTAAATTCAGAGGAGCTTTAAACCGAAATTATTTGACATATTTTGAAAATAAATAAGAATTGTTGACTTTTTTTTATGTGTGTGTGTGAATCTTTTGAAGAAATTCGGTGAAGGTAGGAAAAATGGTGAGATTCACAATTGTCAATCGCTGATGGAAGTTTCTAACTGTCTAGTCTAAAGTAAATAAATCAAAAGGCCTATTGGCGACATAAAATCACATCAAGAACATTTTTCACTTGTATCTAGCTGTCGGTCCGTCGATTTTTCCAAATCAACCATGAATAATTAAAACCTCTACTCAAATTTTAAAAAAAAATCTTTCAAAATGACCATCTGGTATAGATTTCCGGTGTCTTCGGCAGCGTAAAATGATGTACTACGCACGCATCTCTAACCATTAAAAATATGCATTCAAATTTAACTCTTTCAAAATGAATCTCCGGAATGGATGTGCGCTACCTATGTCAACGTGTAGAAGGCGTGCTGCGCACAAGCAAGAACTTCTAATGATAATCGTAAAATGAGCTGAAAGAAAAAAAAATCGGTTGAAATAGGTACCTTGAAATCTCAGATAAAAATACGGTGGAAGATACAACTAAAACCTGTAAGACAATCAAAAACCAAGTTGAATGAGGAAAACCTTGTGGAAATTGGGTCCATAGAACCCGAGATAATTATTATATCTGGGCTAATTATTATAAATTAGCTATAATAATTATTATGCATTATTATTCATGCATCACCTGAAGATGGAGTTAAAAACATCAAGAAAATCGTTAGCTAATTTTCATGAATCAATGTCTGTTGAAATTTAGTCTGTAGAATTCGACAAAAAATTATCTTAAAATTTCGATAGTGGTGGTAAAAGAAGTGTATATATTTAAAATCACACTTTAAAATGTGAACAAAGGGGAAAAACTCTTGTGGGCAAACTCTTAACTCATATCACTTCACTCTGTCTACAGAACACACTAGCAATCTTCGATTGAATTGATAAAATACTTTTAAATTGTGATTTTAGCATTCGATAGCGTTTAATAATTAAGTCGATTGTCTGCATGTTACATAATCTGTGATCAATCGATTTTCGAAAAATTAGTGGAGTGTTCGGACGGAAAAAAAAAAAAAAATCTTTTTAGTTTTGTTTTTAATGATGCTCGTCCCTGATGTTTCTCTCGTATGCAGGGCTGCCACAAACAATTATTTTTTAATTCTAATAGGCACCATTTTATCAAAACAGAAATCCTTAACTCACACTTTAATAACATTTGAAACAGAAATAAACATCAAAACTTATATTAGAAAAATACTGGTGCGAACAGAATTAAAAAAATAGTCGAATGCGGCAGCTTTTTGCGCATTGGGTCTCTCTCTTTTGTATACTGCTGCCGTCAGTTAAAAAAAAAAATACTGACCGATTTTTAAAAATTTTATAATTTTTTTACATATGCTCTGAAATGTTCACATCGAAATGTTAATTAGTTTTTTTTTCTCTTTTCACTGATTTGTGAAAATTTTTAATTTCTTTCGACTGGGGAATCAGGTTTAGATGAGCGTGCGATTTTTGTCATTTTGTGAAAAAAAAATCGGATTTTTAATGAGTTTTTAATTGATATTTTCGACTATAAGAAAAAAGAAAATAAGAATTCAGAGTCTTATATGCATTAGGATCTGCCTTGTACTACCTTCACCCAAATTTTCAGAGTTGTATGTAGTAGATATCTCTAATCCTCTCCGTCCCACACACGGACATACATAGATTGTTTTTCACGCTGATTTTTGTGTTCTTAGCATTCCATGTAAATATTTAAAAATGTAAGTTTCCTTGAATCAATGCAAAAAGTGTTTAGCTGGAAGAACAAGAAAAAAAGCTATTATTTCTTCCTTATTGGAAATTCGATTTTTTCGTCGAATTGTCATTGAGGAAACCAAATAATAAAATGTGGGCGGCCTATACCCCAAATTTTCCCTACAAATCGTATTAAAAAACAAAATAGAACTTTTCAGTTTTCCTAGTACGGCCAGTACAAACGACTATTTTCGTCTTTTTAAAAGTTAAACTTACTTTACATATACTTAAATTCAGCGCTCATGCAAGAGAAAGCTACATCTATCTATGTAAAGAATAACTGGGAGATTAATGGGATAAAATAATTGACTCGGGAAGCTCATTTGTTTCATCTTTGCATCTTACAATCATCTCCGTGATTAGATCTTAGATTTATTTACGCCATTGTTGGGACCTACATGGTCGTAGGTCATGCAAGTTTATTAGAATGGCAAAATCTAAACTTTTTCGTTCCAGTTCTTGTGAATATGTTGAGGTTTATATTATTTTCCAGTAGTTGTGAAGATATCAATTTGCGAGAAACATTTAGATTAATTAGTTAATTAGCTCTTGATTGACATATGGTCAAAATCCGCACAATTCTTGGGATCTGGGATGTACAAAGATTTAACCACAAACGAAAAAATAATTATCTAAACTTCAGTATTTTCCAGTTTAAGTTACTCTCCGATTTTAATGGCGAACATAATAGATGCCATGCTGAAAAACAAAGTTCAAGGAGTAAAACGGATTTTAAGGAAAATAATTTAAGGATTTTAATTTAAATTTTTGAATTTCAAAAGGATTTTAGTTGTCATTTTCATCTATACAGTCTGTTAAGGAATTATAAGAGCAATAACGAAATGATGCACATCTGAAGAAGAAGATTCAATATGCAAATTTTTAGCGTGTGTATTTAAAATTGATCGTAGAACGCTTTCTGTTATAACTGTTACATTAAAATTTAAAATACATTTCATTAAAATTTAATATATATATTAAAATCTAATATATATATATTTTTATGTAAATAAGGTGATGGTTAAGAAATTATAAGACAGCCTGAGAAAATTAGCATATTACACTTCACATCAGAATCTTACAAAACACACGCATAAAATCGTGAAAGTATTCCGAGAAGCAAAGGTGCAGGTTTATATAGTGTTATTTACGATATATTTGAAGATGTCGCGGGATAAAGAGTTATCTGCGACCGAAGTAAGAAATTTTTTTTTAATAAGGGTGCCGGTAAATCTGAACGAGAAATAACTCGATTAATGAAGTGTTCTAAAACTGTCATTCACAATTAAATAATTAGAAAAAAGGAATTTAAATAAAATCAATTGATTTGAAACAAAAAGGATTTTGACAGTACGGGACGACCGACAAATGTTTCGATTATCAATTCAGAAATGTATTTCAACTCGGGAAATTTCGAACCGTTTCAGCAACTTATAACAGTATGGAAGAGTCTGAAATCAATAGTATTGTAAAATATTTGAAAGTGTTGGAAAAAAAACGAAATTAATGAAACATCTTAAAGAATAAAGGTTGAGATATACTAAAAATGTCATGTCGTGGGAGAAGAAATGGAAACAAATGATATTTTCAGATGAAAAAATTTAATCTTTGCGATCCGAATGGTAATTAAAACTATTTACATAGTTTGAGGAAGGAATCAAACAATGTTTCAGTCAACAAATGGGAGGAGAATCAGTAATTTGTTTGGGGAGCTTTTAGTCATGATTGGATTATGCGATTTCTCCTGAATTTCGGGACGTATGAGTTCTCGCAATATCAGGTTATATTATATGATCATTTGATACCGTTTGGACCTTATTTAGGTGATGCTAGCAGGATGCTTCAGCAGGACAATGCTTCTTGCCACGTGTCTAAATCCACCCAGCAATAGTTAAAAGAAAAAAAATGTGTTTTGTAATGATCAAGTTGAAGTCTAAATTTGAACCCTGTGGAAAATCTTTGGGGCGTATTAAATTGCAAAGCTCATGCTAATAATAAAAAGTTTTATGTGCCAATAAACTAGATGTGGCCATTGTAAAAGAATGGCAATACCTATTAATCTGTATTTAATCATCTGGTCTCTTCTATGAAAACAGAATATTTGAGCTTGTAAGGAAAAATGAAAGACTAATATCGTATTAATTTACATTTATCTATTATTTTTGTTTTTAGACAAGTGGTCTTATAATTTGTTAACAATATATTTTTCAAGCATTGCTTATATTTGTATTAACATACTTATTTATTGCATTATTCGAAACTATTCGAAACTAATTTTGATATGTATGTTATATTTTTATATGTCATGAGTTTAAACTATCATTAGAACCTTTATTTACTTCATAACTTTCAAAATCAATAAGGTCTTATAATTTCTTAACGCACTGTTTATATAGCATGTATTTCTCAATATAAATTACTCTCATGCGACTGTGCTCATATTTATAAACAGATTTGGATGCGTTTGAGCATATGTTAAAGGTTTATTAAGATCTCAAACAAATTTGTTGGCCATCTTGATCTACCATAAGGATTCAAGACACTTTTTTGTTTTTACATCTATCTTTCAAAATGGATGAGTACAATGTAAAATTCTAGAGTGGCTGCAGTTTTCAATCAGAAGATTTTATTACTATAATCGTGCGTATTAGAATTTAGGAGTTTAGCAAATGTGATTTTTTTGCAAATTTATTTTCTTTATTTAAAAAAATATTTATAAGGTATTTGTACCCTATATGGACAGGGCTCTCAATATGGACACCCCTAATATTTTTAAAGGTAATAATTTTGATCGAGAGATGGCTCAACATTTTCGCGAAGAAAGGCAGTTGAAAAGATAATTAAGACTGGAAAGTGTAAAAAAGCCCGTTGTTCACCATTTAGGAGGAAACTTGTTGTTTCGAGATGTGCTGATCTTAATTACTTGTAATCTTAAATTCTTATTAGATATGATAAAATTACATTAAATGTTGAAAAGTGAAGTATTTTAGAAAGCTAATAAAACATATTTTCGATTGCTAATGCATATTTTGCTTAAAAATATTTTCCTTTTTCATTTGTTACAAGATTTAGTAAAACTACGCCCGGTTCCCAATATGGACAGCTTATGACCCCATCGACTACAACTGTAAGAAAGAAGAAAATTAAACGTTGCCAAGCAGTAAATTGAAAAGGCATCAAGTGGTAAAATCTTTGTTCAACAAGATGCCATTTGAACAATCTCCCAAAAACCTTCCTCCAAAAAACCCTTGCAGAAAAATAAAAAGAAGCCCTCCCCCCAGTAGGATATCTGTTGGCGAAATCGTAGGTACCAATGGTATGACTTCCCCAACAAAGGAGAGCTGGTACTGCTGTTTTTTTAGTATTGATGCTTTTTCAAACATGCGGTCATGCATCACATGTGGCAGATATGTTCATGAGGATTATGTAGGACTTACTGCCCATGGTGAAAATGTTTCTATTTGTCCATGCTGTGAGGACTGAGTAATAACAGATGTAAATTCGCAGACAGATGCAATAAAGCTAAACAAAACCAGCAATATTATTTCATAATATTTACTAGTAACTGAGAGGCATGGGTATTCGAAGGGTAAAAACCGAGAAGGACTCCCCCCCCCCCTTTCTAAAATGCATGTTCTGAAGATATTTACTGTCTCCTCTCCTCTTCCGAATATTTTAAGATACATTTTTTTAATTCCCTCTCCTCTATAATCCCTTAGAAAAGTGGCTTTTCCATACACACTGTGTAGAAAGTGAATAAGGAAATACCTGTCCATAATAGGGACAGGTAGTTCCTTATATGGACACTTGTAAACATTTTTTGTTTTTATGATTTAAATTAAACCAGAATAATTACAAGGTCTCTAATTTTTATAATGATAGCCAATAGTCTAAGGATAGTGGTCATACATTTTTGGAGTCCTATGACGTGTATAAAGAGATGAAAAAAATTCATTTTCCTTAGGGTGTCCATATAGGGTACAGGTACTATATTCTTTATTTTATTTTCTTTGCAAATTTATTTTTTGTCGCTGCTTCCATGTGCTTAAAACAACATAAAATATTCGTGAACGTACCGTTAAGTTTTTAAAATTCCCATTCAAATTTAGTGTTGGTGAAAACTAGAAATCTTCTGTAATCCAGTTCTATGCATTTGAGTTTCGTACGTTTGAGTAAAATTAGCCGAATTCTTAATAACAAGAAAAAGTGAAAATGCCTTTTCCTTCCGGTAAAAGCAAAAAAGTCTTTTTGTTTCTACTTTAAAAATAAATAAATAAATAAATAAATATTTTTTTTAATTTACGGAGAAAAGGGGGGGGCAGGGGGTGCAAAATTTTTTTCTGCCCCGGGCGCCAAAAAACGTAGCTACGCCACTGTCCGATGCCTACCTTTACACTGTAGAAGTTACATTTCTGCATTGATGTTGTCAAACTAAGTATTGGCTCGTGACACACATTTCTACATGTTATTTTCGTTAAAGCCATATGCATTGAAAAAACTCATATTTTATCGTTTCTGCATAAATCTTTATAACGGGCCGGTAGACCCGCTAAATTTATTTATCGGCCCATATGGCCCGTTCAGTTTTTTGCCGGCTCCGCCCGCGGGCCGGGTATGGGCATTGGACCCGTGCAGACCTCTAATGCAGGCACCATACAGAAGAATAATAACTCAATTGCACTTAAAAAAAAGTAGTTCAGCATTTATATTCGTCTAATTTTCCATAACGAAATTAAAACTTTATCAATAAATAAATAAATAAATAAATAAATAAAATAAAATAAAATACAATAAAATAAATTTAAAATGCATGTAATCAAACAATCTTATTACCACTGAATAGTATAAAAAAATGTACTTTCAAATGTAATTTGTTTTAAAACTAAAACTCAGTTTACTAGTATGTTTATGGTTTTAAAAATAAATTTTAAGCATGAATTATTTTAAAATATATCTCTGTCGTACGCATTCTGATTACAAAAGATTAATCTATTTGCATTTAAAACAATATAAATAATCCATCCTTTATTTCCGACTAATATTCCAGAATGAAATTAAAAATTTCTCAATCAGTAATAATAATATAATATAAATAAAAAAAAGTTTAATGATTTCTTGTTAAGTAACTACCGTTCATAGCTGAAAAAGAGTTCCAATTCTTTCGTGCAACTCTGTATATGATCTATAGATTAGTCAAATTTCTACATAATATGATAAAATCTTAGGTTAGTAAAAAAGTGCATAACATAATTGAAAATTCCCCTTCAGCTATTTCTATAAATCGATGGAAATATATATGATTTCTTTTGCACAGCCCTGTATATTACACGCAGATTTTTTGCTTCACATATTAAGCTCAAATTTAATTTAGGCAAAACCATATTTAAAGCTACTGACATTAACTTTCTCGGAATTACTACTCAGTTAAAATTTTGCAGCCATTCTGTCTAGTCATTTAACCGTTTTTTTTTTTTTTTTTTTTTTTTTTTTTTTTTTTTTTTTTTTTTTTTTTTTGAAAAAACGGTTACATAATCGTAATTTAACAATATTCTGACCCTAAAATAGCCGATAATATGGTCAGAATTGCGTTTAATTGCGTTTATGTAATCGTTTTTTCAGAAAACGGTCAAATGACTGGACAGAATGCTGCAAATTTTTAACTGTGTTAGCCATAGGCGGCTATGTATTCAGTTCTTTGCACAACCTCATATATGATAACCGAATTTCGATTATTTTCCTTGCACCTCAATAATAAATGTAATTATGTTTTAAAAAAGTAACATTATTAAAATACACTGGAAATAATTTTTTCTCCGTAGACCAAAATGCGATAGAATATTTTTGAAAACCTCTGTAAATGAACTGTGAATGACACACACTTTTTTTTTTTCAAAACTGAACACGCAAAAGTTGGAACATCAATGACATATATCAGTTATTTGTCATTCCTAATTGGCAGACATTCAAACCCAATTCATAAAGCCTTTTAACCCTTTATTTACCGACGGTACTTAAAAGTACCATTAAAATTACTTATTATAAAAGTCTTTTAATACGTCAATTAATTTTAATATTGTTTAGAATGAGCTACAGATACATTATTTTATTTTGTTCCAAAAGCATTATTGGTTCCACAAAACAAAAATATTTTTTAAACTATGATTTCTTTTGCCTTTGTATATTTTCAGCTTTCTTGGCACTGAGGGAGGGAAATGGGGATCTTTCAAATCGGAAATATTTTTATATTTAAATTGTAAGAACATCATATTTGTACATTTTATAATTCTACAAAATACTAAGAAAACAATTTAAAATAAAGGATTTGAATGGGGTTATAAATATTGCACAAAATCCCTGTAAATTCAAATTTTATTAATCCTTCTAAATCCTTCAAATCTTCTAAATTCCTTCAAAAATCTATTAAATGGTCATATAAATCTTTTAATTTAGTTTAAAACAATTTCCGTAAATGCTATACCTCTTCAGACCTGAGTATAAAATAACTCTACAAATATAGATTTATTGCTTTTTCATAATCGAAATGACACCATAGATAACATAAAGAGTCATTTTTATGAAATCAGTACGTAAGGGGACTGGCAATTTAGATTTACAAATATGGATATAAAAAACTAATCCCCTTAAAACATCAGTTTAACTTTCAGTAATATAACTTTACGCAATAACAAAATTAAATTCTATAAACAAGGAAATGATCAGCAATTCCTCAAGATTTTTTATTGAAAAGCATTTAAGTTAAATAATCATAAATATTTCTTACTTTCTTGGCCACAATGTCTTGAAGGCATTTTCAAAACTCGTATTAAAATATTATTTATTTTATGAGGTAATATTCATCAGTGCTGACATTTGTTGGTTTTGTTTTAAAGCAAAAAATATTCCGCTGTATAGAAGTAAAGCAAAAATGCATAAAAATTGAACAGTTTAGTTTTTATGAAGAAAAGAATGGAGGTACACGTTTGTGTACTTCAGGTCTGAAGAGGTTAGAATGTAAAATTTGCATGAATTCATAATTCGGTAGATGAAAGGTTAAACTATGTTGGAAAATGTTCAAAATATGTAAATAAATGCTGTATAAATATAACTGACACACATATAAATTTTACTGACTGATGTTAAGCAATAAGATTTTTAAGAAAAACACGAACTTTAAATTATTTTAATCATTTTCTCTATATTCGAAAAATAACGATATCGTTTAATCGATTTAGATATCGACATTTAATCAGCTAAAACTTGTTTTCAGTTTCTTTCAGCGGAAAATTGAAATTTAATGTCGAAATTTCGTGATACTAAGCATAGGTGTAGAAATAATCATTATGAGAGCTATACATGAAAGCTTTACTACATAATCATTAGGCGAAGTGTCTTTTTTCCAATGCCGCAGTGATGACATTTTGTAGTCGTTTGAGATATCACCATCTATGTTTGATCATCATATAAAAAAACTGATGGAACCAGAGAGAAAAGTAGAGCTCGATTTAAAAAAATGTTACAGTAAAAATTGGGAAATATTTTCAATCTAAAAATGCGCATAGAAAAAAAATGGAATCAGATGATCTGTAAAGCTCATGAAATAACCCAAATTTTTGTTAGCTGAAAGTGAGGACTGGGACTGGTGCCTTAAAATCAATCAGGGAAAAAGTGGCATTTTTAACTCACTCTGTATTTCAGTCATCCATAACCAGTAAAAAATTCAGGTTCATAACTATATATTACGGGCTGATGTAATGAAGTATGAGAACGGTTCTTTCAGAACAAAGTGTGGACACAATTCCATTCCAGCGGTTTTGATAAGTGGGAGATCAATGCTCCAAGTAAACTCAAAACCTTGTACAGATACGATTCAACCATATGCTAAATATTTGTGTTCAGACATATTTATCTGCATCAATTCCTCAACAACCTGATTAGTGAAACCTCCAATTAAGGGATACTCCGAATAAGGGACTCTATTTAAGGACAAATCTTCCAGTCCCAGTCCCTTGGTATAGGACGTGTAATGTATTTACCTCTGAATAAGGGACACTCGATTTAAGGGACACTTGAAAATGATATTAAAGAGACTGATTTTTGCGTTTCAGATAATGAAATAGTCTTTGATGAATATGAAAATACAGATTTTTGTGAACTTATCAAACAGACAGACCGTCATGTTGTTATAGAGGCATATGACACTATTAACGGCCACTTATTTAACCACAATTCTTATTCAACATTAGTACTTTTATCCGCATTGAAAGTAATGATGAAAATTGTGAGGATGATTCTGAAAGTGGAGAATAAAAGAAAATTGTGAAATAAAGAAGTTACATATGCATTTAAGCTGTTATCAAATCTAAAAAAGCAACTTTTAAGGCATGTGTTTTAAGTAATTTTTATCTAAAAATGCCAGAAACTAGAAAGTGTTGCTCAGAAAATATGTAATCGACCAATTTTTTCTATTTTTCGCAAATGTAATAGATTTTTCAGAAAATATCGATGTGAGCATTTTGAACCGAATTTCCACACGAAAGAAAGGTAACTATTCAAGAAAGGGTAAAAAACATCTTTGTCATGTGATCAAAATCACTTATTACTCAACAGGTAATTTATTTTTCAAAAAAGTTTAAAATACAGTTCAATTGCAAATCGCTTCCATTGACAAACATTCCAGTTTTATACCTTTCAATAAAAATATTAATTTGTAAATGCGCCAAAACGTTTTCTGCTTGCTAAGTAGAGCAGTTGAGAGATTTGCTGCCTTAAAATACGTAAAACAATTGAATACTTTTTTTTCTTTGGTGAATACTGCTGGTAATGAAGAACTAAAATTTATAAGTATGGTAAACTAACATATGAAAGGTTTATACCGAAAAATTGAAATTTGCAAAACAATCCTTTTCATTGTTACTTCAAGTAAAATCCTTTCAAATCTATACTAATAAAAGAACAAAACGCTCTGTCTGTGTGTGTGTGTGTGTGTGTGTGTGTGTGTCTGCGATGGCTAGCAAAATCTACAGCCCGTACGAAGCTCAAAATTTTTTTGAGAGTAGCTACAAATCTCTCCTGATGCACCTGGGTTTCAGAATTTCGAAATTCCAATTATTAAATGAGTAATTAATTAAAATCGAGAGGTCACACTCATAAAAAAATCATCGTTTTCCCATTTTTTTCTCTTTCATTTGTTTACGGTTGGTTGGTTGTGTAAAAATGTTCGCAAACGTAATAAGAAAGCTGAAACAGAATTAAAGAAATCCATGGATGAATGAGATAAGTGGAGGTGAAGTAAGCCTCAAAAATGGTTTGCAATATGAAACCATTTATCGCTCAAATTTTAATGTGTCAAATAAAAGGACGTGGAAGGGATTTTGTATTATAAGACGAATTGAAAGAAATGAGTTACAATTTTAAGCATATTTTAAGAGGAAATAGCAAATTTTTAAAATGGTCTTTGTTCTATAATTATTTATCAAAATAAATGTTCGTTTTTCAAATGAAGGAAATTGGAAAATTAGCAATAATTAAATATCAAATTAAAATTAAATAAGATATTGAAAACATTTGATACGAACTAAAAATTGTATTACTAAAAGTTTCCTTCATTAATGTAATTTTAAATACTTTATAACGTAGATGAAAAATGTTTATAACTTAGTAATTGCATGTAAATAAATATTTAAAATATAATGATGAAAACATTCTTTTAAAATCGTGTATGAAAACTTAAGTAATAAATATTAATCTAAAATATAGATTTCTGACTGCAAACGATTTTTATGTACTAACAAAAGAATGTTATATTTTCAAGCAAAACGTTAAAATAACTTTCTATATTGATATTTAAAACACATATGATAAAATAATTAATTTATTTTTACCGGTGAAGCTATAGATTGATTCTTTTTAAGAAACAAGAGAAAAAAAAAATACGGGTTTAAACCTGTTTTAATTGATAGGCGTGTCAAATCACGTGCCTTTGTTGATACTTAATTGGACTTAATGTAGGGTTACATTTTTAGCATCACTTCCAGAGATAATTATTTCCATGGACGTGAATAAAAATAATTTCCAAAATAATTTCCATGGACGTGAATCCGACCAGAACCTTAAAAATCAATTTGGAAAAATCTGAAATCTGAATCGAACCAAATCTGAATCTGACGAAAATATTCCAAATAACTATAACCAGATACGAACAAGGCAATATAATTTCAATGACATAAACCCAATCCGAACCAAAATATTAAAAAAAAAAATCCCGAAATTTGAACCAAACTTTATCTGAACCTAACAAAAATATTTCGGTAAAGTATAACCTCATTGGAACTAGGTAAAATAATTTCCATGCAAGTACAACCCGACCCGAACTTAAAAATCCCATTTGAAGGAAAAAACTCCACGAAATCTTAATTGTACGGAATCTAAACTGAACAAAAATATTCCAAACAACCATAACCGTATCCGAAGAAGACAAAATAATTTCCATTAACATGAATCCAATCCGAACCTAAAATTCGGATGTTCTACAAAACATAATGCGTTTCGTAGCGGTGGCAAGTGAAACTAAGTACTTAGCGCGAGATGGATAAGATATTTCGTTTATAGTTAGAGTTAAATTATAACTTGATTATGGTTAGGTAACTGTTAGGTTGTAGTTACATTTCGATGAGCCTTATGTTATATTTAATTTCCGGTTAGGTTACAGTTAGATCATGGTTAAGTTCCAGTTAGGTTAAGGTTAAGTTGCGGTTAGATTGTGATTAGATTATGGGTAGGTTATGATAAGGTGACGTGCACGTTACATTTATGGTCTATTTAAGTTACATTTAGGTTACTGTCAAGATACAGCTAGGTTACAGACAAGTTATGATACAATACAATTAGGTTACGGTTAGGATTTTGTTCACAGAATGAACATTACGCATGTTTGATAAAAAATATACACCTATTTTTGTAAAATGGCTCTGAAATTATAATACTATATACTAACATTTTAGCTAATCATCGAGAATCGATTTCATTCACGGTATAGTCGGATTTAAGAGTGATATAATTAGTTTGAAATTCAAAATATTTCACTTGGGATATCTGTGTGAAAAAAGTATATTTAGTTAAGTCACTTAACAGTAATTTTAAGGATAAATATTAACACTTTAACACGAAATTCACGCAATCGTTTGACACATATTCCCTCCTGCGTTTCCCATTGCAGTCATTTTGGGTATTTTTGGAGCTAAATATTAGTTTTTTTTTAAACCAATTTTTGACACAGTCAGGGGGTACGTATTTAATATAATGTACACTGTAAAAAATTTGACCCTTTTGCTGCATCATCACTCCCCCGCTTTTATAGAATATCTCTCTTTTGACCTATGAGAATGCTCCATAATAAGCTGAAGTAGTCATTTTCTATAAAAGCGGTGGAGTAACGATGCAGCAAAAGGGTCAAATTTTTAACAGTGTATTTACACATATTTCGAGTTAAAGATAAAATCATAAAAATTTCAAATTCGTTTAACATTATTATTACGGACCCGGGCAACGCCGGGCGGGTCAGCTAGTGCTTTTATACTTTTTAAAGCTACATGCACGCAGTTTCTATAAAAAATACAAATCAACAATTCTCCAAATCATTTAATGATTTAGTAATTAATTTAAAATTTTAATTAATTCTCTTTTCTTCCTTTTGTCTGATTAACGTATACACTTCGAGTCATTTAAGGGGCATCATTTTTAATGCTTTGCTATTTTTATATCTTTCAGAAGAATTAATTAAAAATAATAAAAAAAACAGTTCCGGTCCCATAGGTGTCCCTTATTTGGAAGTTTCACTGTATTAATTTTATACTTTAATTATTACTTCATGGTTTATATTCGTTTAGCATTGTAGGGCTTAACTGATTTGAGACAGCATAACAATATATTCTATTGACTTGTTTCTTCAGTAATCATTTTGGGTGGATATTAGTATAATTCTGAATATGAGGCACCAGTAAAGCTCAGTTCACATTTTCAGCTAATAAAAATTTGGATTATTTCATGAGCTTTACAAATCATCTGATTCCATTTCTTTTCTACGCACATTTTTAGATTGAAAATATTTCCCAATAACAAATTTCCTGTAACATTTTTTTAGATCGAGCTCTACTTTTCTCTCTGGTTCCACCAGTTTTTATATGATTTCACAGCTTTTTCAGATCCTTTCAGAAACTTTATCAATCACGTTCAACTAACAAATCTAAACTATTATTAGTATTAGTTTAAAGTTATTAGTAGGCATATTAGTTTAGCGAAATACCGGAAATAACGTCAAGTAGGCTTCAATTTTGGCGAGTATTTTTAGATGCCAGATTTGGCGATATATCGTCAAGTTAGCGAAAAACTTGGCAACATTTGGCGACAGAACCGGTCCCTCCCAGATGGTAGTCCCACTACAGTTTCTCGGTATCTACATAAATTTTCTTATGATCATATACACAGATTTTCATAGCTTCATTTTCAAATCGTTATTTTTATAGATATAGAAGACTGTTTTTTCTAAATTATCTCTTTTTAATTGAAATATCTGTATTGTAACTGATTTGACGTCGAAAACACTCAAATAACTGTGCGGTGTTGTTTTAACACATATTTAGTTACAATTTATATATATGTTTATGAAAAAAAAAATATGTATTTTCTCTTTCGAATGATGTCAATTTCATAAATTAAAATATCTATCGGGAGAATCAAAATTTTTATTAATCTATAAAAAAAAAAAAAAAAAAAAAAAAAAAAAGAATTCGTGTTATCATTTCTTTTTTAAATTATTGAACTGTTTTTTAGTTGGTAGCAACTCGAAAGAAATAATTGAATTAGCAATTAAAACGGAGAGATTTTTATAATGTTAAATTATGGATAGCGTTATATAAATTTTAAATGAATGCTATTTTCTTAATATTGGATATTTTTTGACAGCACTTTCGAAAGGCACATACCTAAATTAAAAGCTTTCGAACAAGCTATTACACGTCGCTGAATGTTTCCTGGTTCGGGTTATAATTGAGTTTTTTTTTTTCTTTTTTTTTTTCTTGTTTTAAGCGAAAAAAAGTGACAAAACAGGGGTTCTGGATCTCCATAACTAATCGGTTGACCTGGATGATTTTTTGCAAACTTTGAGGCCTAGAGTAGAACACTCTGCCTTTTTAATTTCATCGCGATCCGATGATTGGGTCCAAAGTTATTAAGAGACAAACTTTGGACTTTAACATTAGAGATGCGGCTGAGCTCTACTATACACCACTATCGTGCTGTATGATATTTAAAGCTGCAAGATGAACAGAAGAATTCAATAGTTAGAATAGATTCCATATCTAGATTTTTTTTTCTTTTTTTAACATTGAAACACCTATTGCAGCTATTGGTAACTTTGAAAAGTACAAGATTATATATAAGGTTGAAGTATTCACGCTCCATTCAACTTACTTTTTTAGAAAGCAAAGATTTCTAAGAAATGAATAACTCTATTTTAACTATGAATGGCACACACTTCACATTAATACTGAACACGCCAAATATGAACTTCAATTACGTATATCAGTTGTTCCTCTCGATCTCTGACATTGTCCCTTTACGGACCGAGTCTGCTCCAGCTGATGACGAGCTGTCATCGTTTTAGCTCGAAACGCGTCCTGCTTTGTTTTTTATTTTATTGTGATATTTACAAAGTATACAACCCTTGGCAAAAAGTTTCTGATCACTGTTATTAAGTTTATGAGTTTTGTATTTTGAAGCGTATACTTCGCGATTCAAGAGCATAGGAATGTTTTGCAATATGCCAAATAAAAGAAAGAATGTTAAAATATAAATAAAAAGTGAATTCAATATTGCAATCATATAATTTATAATTATAATGCAGGCAAAAAATGTTTCCTCGTGAGAAAAAAATATCCGATCAGGATCGAAGTTGGAAAATAATAATCGATCACTGAGGAAAAAAGTTTGAAATTTGCATATTGAAGATAGATTAGAGTGCCTGCGCATGCGTATGATACATGAATCCTATTTAAAAGAAGAAATCTTCCAGTTGCGAGATCAAAGGCAGCTCTGAAGTGCTGGAAAATTATTCTTGTGAAAAACCTGTCTCGCGATTTAAAAATCCGCATGATTTAATTATTAGAAGAAGTAAATGCACAATGGAAAGTGGCTGATTTATGAAATTGTGCTCAAAGTACAGTATGCGATATTTGGAAAAAATATCAGTTGACTAATAGCGTGGTAAATTTACCTCGAAGTGGACGACCACGAATGTCAATACCTAGAAAGAAAAAGAAAACTTGTGAAAATATCAAAGAGAAAGCGGCGAGCAACCTCAAAACAACTTGATTCCGAATGGTCTAAGTATAACGTAAAGGCGGGCGACCGCAGTACGTAATCATCTAAATGTAGCAAGATTTAAATCTTGTAAAATGAAAACAAAATCTTACATGATAAAGAAGCATAGAAAAGAGCGCCTGCAATGGTGTAAAAAACATGTGCACTAGCCATTTGATACATGAAATAAAGTTATTTTTAGCAATGAATTTCGCATATCTATCGGTAAAAGTGATGACTGTGGAACATTTGTTTGGAGGAGAGTTGGTGAAAAGTTCAATGATAAGTGTATCAATACGAAAACTAAATTTTCATCTGCATTTTCAGTTTGGAGTTGTATTACATCACAAGCCGTCGGCAAGTTGTGTATTGTGTTACGTACTGTAAACTTTGAAGTTTACATTGACATTTTAGTGGATTTCTTTATTCCCAGCATCGATCAATAGTTCGGCAATCAAAATGACTTCTTATTTCAAGATGACAATTAGCTCCCCCAACGCACCAAATCAATGAAGAAATTTCTACAAAATGTAGGTAAGATACCGATTCAAACCATGATGTGACCGCCCAATAGACCGGATCTTAATCCCATCGAAAATATGTGAAATATATTAAAAAGAAAAATCGATTTTCGATGAATTACAAATGCCATAGAACTTACGTAAAGCTATAAGGGAATGCTGGGGTGAAGTTGCTCCCAATGAGTGTAAAAATCTTAATGAGTCCAGTCCACTAACAATTTCGACTGTTATTCGAAATAAAGGTGGATTTACGAAATATATAATTACAGTGATCGGTTATTTTTTTCCAAATCAAAGCATGATCGGATAATTTTTTCTTTCGTGCCTAAATTTCAATCACAATTTTTCTGTTTATAAATTGATGAATGGTGATTTTTCTTTATTGCATATTGTTATTCATTATATGTAACAAAAATGTATTATCGCTAATAGTCGTTTCATTTTTATGCAGTGAGAATAAATAATCTTTTCTTACAAAAGATGGTAGTGTTGATGTAATGATCGGAAACTTTTTGCCAAGGGTTGTATTACTTTAATTAACATGAATCAGTTATTTGTCAATCCGAGTATATTTACTCGAATTAAAGTATGGACAGGCAGACATGCAAACCCAGTTCATAAAGATTTTTAAACTATGTTGGAAAGTATTCAAAATACGCAAGTAAATGTTGTATAACTGACACATATATAAATTTTACTGAATGATGTTAAGCAATAAGATTTTTAAGAAAAATTAAACTATTTTAATCCTTTTCTCTACATTCGAAAAATAACGATTTCGTTTAACCGATTTAGATATCTACATTTAATCAGCTGAAACTTGTTTTCAGTTTCTTTCTATAGAAAATTGAAATTTAATGTCGAAATTTCGTGATACAAAGCATAGGTATAGAAATAATCATTATGAGAGTTATACATGAAAGCTACTACTTAATCATTGACGAAGTGTCTTTTTTCAATGCCGCAGTGATGACATTTTGTAGTCGTTTGAGATATCACCATCTATGTTTGATCATATTTAAAGCTGCAAGATGAACAGAAGAATTCAATAGTTAGAATAGATTCTATTAGATTTTTTTCCCTCTTTTAACATTGAAACACCTGTTGTAGGTATTGGTAATTTTGAAAAGTCCAAGGTTACGTACAAGGTTGAAGTATTCACGCTTCATTCAACTTTCTTTTTCAGAAAGCTAATATTTCTTGGAAATCAGTAATTCTATTTAGATTCGATATTTTACCGTTTATTGTTTAGGTCAATGTTTTTAAACTCTGCCCACCTTAAGGTGCATTTTAACCCGTGATAAAATTTCCTCAGTACGCCAAAATTATAAAAATGAAAGAAAAAAAATATGAAGGTATATAATGTGATTTTTAATTTATTCAACTAAACACAAACAAAGTCTTTCATCGGGACTATAAAAAAAAAAAACAATGCAATTTATTTTATTTGAGTGCTTATGGATCGTTTCGTGGTAACTTACGTTTCATTTGGAATTATTTTCAGTAATTTTTGTAATATAAGGGTCATTCTCTGATAAAGGGAAATGTTATGTCCTTGGCTAAAAAATGTGAATTAATCAAGTCAGTTATGAATGTTTGCATTTTTTGTGAACATTTCTGTTTGAATACTACATTGTGCACTAGTTTAAATATGAAAATAAAAATAATTTCAATATCTAAAAAAGCTGTAAAGTTTCAAATGTCATTACCATGGCTTGTCCCAAAACTCAAAATTTTGAATTTAAACCCTTATTGTTAAGATTTAGAAAGCTTTAGACCAAATGTAACGATTATATGGGTATATTTGATGTTTCTACTTTTTATACATTTAACACCTAGCACAAAACAGAAAACATTTTTATTGATTACACTTATTTAAAGTTTGTCCCTAGCATTAAGTGTCATTACCATGCTCCACAGTAATTCTTCATTTAATTTTCCCCTATATGTTATTTTTATATGAAAATTCTCTTAGCTTGTATAGTTCCACATTTTCTTTACCAGCTGTAGCATTTATTTTTAATTAATTATGCAAAAACTACTTCAATTTATGGATTTTGTTCCAAAATTATAGTCTGTGTACTTAACATGTGTCATTACCAAACTCCTTATTGTTGAAATGCTTATTCAGTAATTTAACTTTACAGAATCAATTACAAAGACAGTTTGGGACTGCTTTCAGAATAAATACTCCATAAGTTTTAAATTGTTGTAGTTTAGTTCTAAAATAGGGTTAACGTTTAAAATGTCATTACCATGTTCATTATCATGACGTATTATATTTATGTTTTCAAGGTCATACTAATGACAATTTTAAACATTTAAAAAAAAATCATTGCTATAACTTAGCAAAAAGTCCCATTGGTGGTGTAATTTGAGTCAGAAATCAAAAGTTAAAATATTAGAGTCTAATCATTTTATCGAAGTCAAAATTTCCCTTTATCTGAGAATGACCCATAACATGCACAAAATATTATTCAAAATGTAAATTTGACTTGGTTTGCTAATTAAACTTATTCAAAGTCTAATTTAGATGAAAATTATCAAATATTAGTATTATATCTTAAAATTTGGTAGTTATATTCATTATGGTATCTGACATTCCTGAAAAAGGAATGTAAGTTATCATATAAAGTGTAATTTTTATTATCATTTTTTAGGCAATTTTAATTCAAATTGACCCTTAGATAGGTTTCATTGACAAATCATGTTAATTTTGCATTCGAATATTTTTTTAGTGTTATATTACTAAAATTACTGCAGTAAATTGTTCTAAATGTAACATAAGTTACCATGGAATGCAACTGATAAAGCTTATTTAGAGTCATGAAAGCATGTTTGGTATTGCATATAAGGTATGTAGATTAATCTTTCATTTACAGGGACACTCAAAAGAATTCGATTACATTATGGTACAGGGGAAAAATCGTTTGGAAAGTATTTTAATGACAATACGCTGTTTTAAATGCATTCAAACTGATATAAATCACTGAATTTTACTATGATTATGTTGAAACAGAGAATTCACAGCATTTTTTATTGATTTACAGGGACTTGCAAAAAAATCGGTTACAGTACTGTCTTTGCGTAAATAAATGCTGGACAGTACGTTTTAAAATTTGGTATGCACTTATAAATTTAATTAGTTTTTCGTATATTACTCTTTATGTATAAATTCAATGCCTCATACACAGGGCTGCACAAAGGTATTCGCATACCATTCTCCTTATGAGAGAAAATTTTTGAAGAAGTATTTTTAACTGAAATATGTGTATCGCTTAAATCAATTAAATTTTGGAATGCATGTTGTTAATCGATACAAATCTCTATATCACATACAGGGCTGTTAAAAAATTGTACACGGTAATAGCTGAAATTCGGTTTTAAAATGCGTTATACATTTCCACATGGCGAAATGAGATGTAATATTTTAATTTTTAAAAGGATGCAATTTTGTTACATTATTCTGAATGTGTTCGAAAGTGCTTCATAATCTATACTTGACGCATGATTTTTTTCTTTCTTGTTTTCCTTCCCAAGAGTCTGGCTTTATTTTTTTTTCTACATACTAAAACAAGTCGATAGTTGTGATCCTAGATTACACAGAGGATTTCATTTAATGTTTCTTTCAAAACAACTTATCCTTAGTGAATAAATCCAAATTATTTATTTATAGTTATTAAATTCTTACATAGATGATAGCACTAATAAATTTCATTTTAACATAATTATAAAAAAAGGATGTTATTTATTTTAATGAAATTAAAAAGGTTCAAATCAAATTATTTAAATAAAATCCAAAATTCCAATATTTTTGAAAATCCGAAACTTAAAAAAGTTAGCGGAGATATAAATAAAATTTTAAATTTATAAAAACGAAAAAAATTGTTTAAACGAAATTTAAAATCCTGAATCATCAATAAACTACAATAGTTTTTTTAAAATAGAAAGAAAATTAAATTTCAAAAAATGTGAATGTCATTGATTATTTACCACAGCATCATAAACCCTTAAATTAACGGGGGGGGGGGGGGGGGGAACGAAATTTCTTCTAACTAAATCCATAGAAATATGAAAATGTCTACTTCAAGAACCTAGAACTTGTTTAGTAGGGAGATGCTTTACCTCTAAGCTATGATGTGTGCAGAAAAATCTCATAATTAAGGTTCTTTTTTAAAATTTAAATCGCAAAAAGGAACGGATGACACTGAAAAATTAATTTAATTAAAATAACATACTTTCAAAAAATTTATGATTTATCGTGTAACACGAGGTATTCAGCTGTACTCAAACTTGTAATCTATCACCTATACAGTTTTTGCGCTCGGACTCTGTGACGCAGTGTTGAATTCAGACACTTTTCTCCAGTTGACGAATAGACAGACAGAAGACAGATACGAATAGAGTTTCGTCAGATGAACGAAACCCTAATTATAAAAATGAAAGTTAAAAACTTATGAAAAAAATATAATTAAATTTTTAATTGATTCAACTAAATACAAACAAAATCTTTCATCGGTGCTAGAAAGAAAAGAAGCAGTTTAGGTATTTTTACAAATCTGTGTAATAAACAATAACTATGAAAAGTACCTGATAAGAAACTATATACACTATATTGCCATTGATTATGGGACACTTGCGATTTTAGACATTTTACTAAATATCTAGAAAAATACATAAGGAATCATCTCGAAACTCTTAGTGTATAAATATAATGGTATACGTCATACATCTCCGTGAAGATTTTTTACAGAAACTCCATAGGGGACCGTCAACAAATTAAAAAAGAATGAATATCTTTTGAATAACCCTGTCAAAACTAATGTAGCAAAAGCGCTCAAACTCTAGATTATGATTGAATGCCTTATTGTAATACACTGTGTTCATTTTTATGCAAATATCATGCATACTCGCAGAGTAATTAAGGTTTTTATAAAAATGGCCCCAAATTTTTCTACGTTTTTCCCTTATAATTTTCAGAGTTCTTAATATAAAATAATATTATTTTCAGAAAATATGACAAACAACATTGCACACAGTACCCTGTAATCAGAATTAAAAAATAATAAAAATTGTATGAAAAATGAGCAGGTTTACTAAATAATTTTTTACTGCGCATGCGTCAAAGATATCAAAATTTCATTTGCATATTATGTTAGCTAAATGTATAGAGCAACTTTTGTAAAAGTCTCAAAATTATAGCTTGAAAATTCTGAAAGTAATCGTCTATAGAAAAAGGACAAAATCCGTTGTTTCCAAAATGAAGCAAAAAAATGAGGGATTTTATCCAAAAGTAGTCGTAACATCCCGTATTGTGTATTCTATATTGATGTTAATCAATGAATATATGGATACAACCCCTCTTGTTTTTGCTTCATTTTGAGAATAACGGATTTTCAACTTATTCAATTGACGATTATTTTCAGAATTTTCAAGTTATGATTTTGTGACTTTCACAAAAGTTGCTCTATACATTTAGCTAACATAATATGCAAATGAAATTTTGATATCGTTGACGCATGCGCAGTAAAAAATTATTTAGTAAACCAACTCATTTTGTATAAAATTTTCATTATTTTTTAATTCTGATTACAGGGTACTGTGTGCAATGTTGTTTGTCATATTTTCTGAAAAAAATATTATTTTATATTAAGAACTCTGAAAATTATAAGGGAAAAACTTAGAAAAATTTGGGGCCATTTTTATAAAAACCTTAATTACTCTGCGAGTATGCATGCTATTTGCATAAAAATGAACACAGTGTATTACAATAAGGCATTCAATCATAATCTAGAGTTTGAGCGCTTTTGCTACATTAGTTTTGACAGGGTTATTCAAAAGATATTCATTCTTTTTTAATTTGTTGACGGTCCCCTATGGAGTTTCGGTAAAAAATCTTCACGGAGATGTATGACGTATACTATTATATTTATACACTAAGAGTTTCGAGATGATTCCTAATGTATTTTTCTAGATATTTAGTAAAATGTCTAAAATCGCAAGTGTCCCATAATCAATGGCAATATAGTGTATATTTGTATTCACTTACCTATTTATTTTAGAAACAGGAAAAATTAAAATCTTCTGGAAAAGGAATTTTGATATTCATTTTCCAGACTACTTGAGCGCCACCCTTAATGCATGAAACTTGCATCTTGATAAAAGAGGGAAAAGGAAAAATAAAACAAAACAATAACTTTCAGAGCTTAACTTTTCCAGAAAGCCCAACAGGTAGTAATTATTGTCACTATTTACCTATTTATTTTTTATCCTAGAAATCTGTAATTTATTTCTGACCACTAAACAATTTCTTTATTAAATCTTATGTAAATTTGACAACAAATGACAATTTTCCCTCCTTCCTTTAATAAAACTTGAGGTAATTTCGTAATAGTTCATAATCTGTGAATTTCTAATTTGAAAGTCTAATGAAATGATATAATAACCTTGCGAATATCAAAATTTGATAAGTAGGAAAATAAATGGAAAATGAGATGAAATAAACCCTGTTCTAAGTATGAAGCATTTCTCATATCGCAAACACGTGGTAGATACGAAAAGTTGAAAAAGAAGGCATAACCTTCATACCTTTAACAAAGGAATCTAATTCAATGGCTCCGTATGGCTACAGATGCCTTTGCAGCTATCAAAATTCGATATTTTTCTTTAAATTCTTTGTGTATCAACTCATGAATAAAGGCTTAACGGAACGGCTGGTGGCATCTTATGAATATTCAACGGTGGAACAACTCTAATTTCATTCAATCCAATTTACTTTTTTATCCATGGATATTAGGATATCTCATGGAAGACATTTGGAATAATATTCAGTATGTTCTGTGTTTTTTCCTGAGATCTAAAGAAAATACAGAAAGTTTCCGTAACACATTTTAAAAGAATTTAATAAATAAAGGATGTTAAATAGAGGCAAAATATTGTATCTCTTATTTTGTGATTTTTAAAAATTATTGTAGTCAATCCAATGTAAAAATAATAAAGAAAAAATCAAGCAGCATTTATCACTCCTGTAACACTTTTTAACATTTTAGCAGGGTTGGCAAAAAATTGGTTTATTTGGTTTAAACCGGGTTTTTTAAAGCATCTTTTTTATTACATATACAAGCATATTTAAAGACAAAAATAGACGTTTTATATATAAGTAGTATAACTTCATTTGTAAATAATTTAAATTAAATGATTACAGTCAATTTATATAGAAAATTGAAAAAAAATCATAGTTTAATTTAAACAATATTAGTAAACAGTCTTATGTTTAAAGAATAAATTGCACTACGCACTGAAACATTGATACCTCGAAAATCTTCAAAAACAATCTTTTGTTTACTAATAATAAACATTTAATGCAGTTTGATGAATGTAATATTCTAATAAATTTCAAATATTACTCGGGGTTTTGTTTTTTGAATGACAATTCAAAGTCAAAATTTTTAGCCATTAGATTCAGCAGATAACAGAAAAGAAAAAAAAACATACATTGGTACTATTAAAATGCTATAACCAGCACTCATTTTTTAAATACTCTCTTATTCAACTTCATATTTTGATTTTAATTCTTAAAAATAATCTCTCCAAAGAAGAAAAAATTCTTTTACAGCTTAACCGAAATCCTAAAGATCATGTTGTGTATGCGATGCAAACAGTAGTTATTATTCATTTACAGGGCACACATAAGAATCCCATAACATATTTGTATAGTAGGAAACGTTATCTACATCGTATTTAAACTGTGTTATACTATTTCATCTATAATGAAATTGATATATATAGATAAGGTTTACTGTGATTTTTTTCATGTGTAACATGAAGCGCATAACATTTATAGGGATGCACAAAGGATTTCAGTTATTATGTTATATACGAGGTACAAACTTGAAGTTTTTTATTAAAAAATAACATATTTTTCCAGAAATAATATTTTTAATATTAATTAAATTTTCCAATTTAGATGTCATAAGATTATACCTTGAGTTTAATTCTTTTACATAATTAATATACATTAATTTTGAGCATCTGCTTTATTTTCTGTTGATTTCTTCTATTTCTTCCAGTTTCTTCCACTGTTCTTGAAGAAACTGGTTTCTTCCGGAAGAAACTCAATCCTGGTGTTTCATTAATTTATGAATAGCATGGTTTTTTCTTTCTGTTTCATGTTATTTTTGATATACATGATATCATGTTATTTTTGTTATCCCATTTTTTAAACATAGGAAAAATCTTTTAACTTTTTGAAGTCTTTTACTTTTCTTCGTGAGTGAAAAGAAAAGAAAAAAAATTAAAAAAAGGGCCCACACAAAACGAAATCATTAATGTTTTGAAACTATGTATAGTGAAAAATGGCGTTCAGTGACCATATCCAAATGATTTTTCTTTTTTCTTTTCTATTCGCTTATAATTACTTGAGAAAGTTCTCTCTATAACAATTCTGTCTGATGGACTCTGATCATTAACGATAATATACATCTTGCATTTTTTTTTCCATCCTATTCTTTAGCTAACACTTCTCATAAACTTTCTAGTGCCAGAAGTTTTTTATTAATTAATGATGATACTAGGGGCGTTGGAAAGTGTCGTTCAGTTCATAACATATGCAAGGAGTCTATAAGAATAGTTATGGATAAAAGCTAGTCGGATGTGCCAATCCCAGAACTTTTTTCTAATTGATGATTGCTAATACTTGAAAATGACATCACAGTACCAACAAATGGGAAATTACACGTTGAGCGTAGCAAATGAGGTGTGTTCGTATTGTAGCGAAGTTTTAAAAATATCCAGATGTTGGTGTCATAGTATACAGTAGAATATCCGAAATCTTTTGCGTATCCCCTGTAAATACTATCTAATTTCTAATATGCAGGAAGTAACTTGTAAAAAAACTGAGCAACGTACACCAGTTTCATAAAATTTGAAGTAGTTTAATATTATTAAAACGCGCCCCAGATAATGTTTCCCCAAATATTATTACGTAATGGAATATTTTTCTGTGGCCCTATAAATTAATAAAAAATATTCTTTGCACCACAGATTATGCAAAATATATATTACAATATGTACTTTATGATACATATCAATATTATTATGTTTGAATGAGTGTAACATGCGCGTAGCCCGCATCCAAGATTGATTTTTTTAAAATCAAAATTTAGAAAAGAAAGAAGAAGGAAAATGTAAGCAAAGTTAGTTCAATTAGTTAATCAAAAGTAACAGTCTATGTTTTGAAATGTGATAAAAGAAGAGACCTTGATTCTTTCTTTTTTTCTTTTTAAGAAAATTATTTTATTCATCTTTTTTAAAACTAGAATATTTACTAGAATCTGTATTAATCACAGTAAATCAAAAAAATTGGTTTTATAATCCCAATTTGATGTCGTTTCTTTATGGAATTTTTTTAACACCTGTCTATTGAAAGACGTTTGTCTTATTAATGGCGTGAGTTGTCATTATAACCTCAATACAATAGTTTTTCTTTATTTCTTATCATTAATCAGAATTAAATAGGAGAGTAAAAGGTACTCACCCGATAAATTCTTCTTCATTGAAGTATCCAAGAATTAAATCCACCATAGGAGAAGGGAACCGGGCGTATTCACAATTTGATCTATACACTGCACTAATTCATCTTAATAAAGACGTATAATATTATTATATGCTAAGTGTAAAACACACACACAAATTATTGTATACACACTTCTTCATTTTCTACTTTTAATTTTTACCACGCGAGAAAAACAAACACAGCAAAAGGGTAGTGCTCACATCAAGCTAAAAAACAGAGAACAGAATGAATTTAAATCGATACATACATAAATCATAATATAGAAACAATTATTAATAAAAAAAGAGTCATTTAGAAAGTTTTGACAGTTTTTGTAAACCTGTAATTGTTCGCTCGTAATCACTGCTTCCAAGGTCACTCTAACGAGCACTTAACTTTATTTATGATGCCATGATAACTGTCACTTGTTGCACAACGGAGGAAATTATTTACGAATTGCGCAATGTTTCTATCAACTCCTCCTTAATTTCTGAAGTTGTGTTGTCACTCAGATGCAAGTTCTTCCTGTGAATTTCAAAAAGAGGTTTTGGCAGGGGTTTTGTGAATAAGTCAGCTATCATGATTTTGGTTGGGCAATATACGAGTTTTATTATGCCATCTTGTTTCAGTTGTTTTATGAGATGATATCTAAGTTCTATGTGCTTTGTTTTACTTGAATGTTTTTCAAGCTCTATCATTTTGATAGCCGACTGATTATCCTCGAAGAGTTCTATAGGATATGTTTGTGAGATATTGAGTTCTTCAAGTAAATTCACCAGCCATTTGACTTGATTAGCTGCATTAGCTGCTGAGATGTACTCAGCTTCGGCAGAAGATAAAGCTATGCAGGATTGTTTTTTAGTTGACCAAAGTATGGGATTTTTACCTAGCAAATATACATTACCACTTGTCGATTTTCTTGATTCTGTGTCTCCACCCCAATCAGCGTCCGCGTAGACTTCTAGCGTTGGTTTTGAATTTCCATCTATAACTAGATTAAAGGTTTTTGTTGTCTTGAGATACCTCATGACCCGCTTTACACTGTTCCAATCTTTCATTCTTGGCTTTTCGTTCCTTCTGCTTAAGATGTTGACAGCTGCACAAATGTCTGGTCTGCTCACTGTGGCAAGATATAAGAGTGCACCTATGGCTTGTCTGTACTGTGTGTTGTTGGGTAAAATATTGTCATCATCTTTAAAGTGAGTGTAATTTGTTTCCATGGGTGTACTACATGGTTTTGCTTCTTGTAAATTGAATTTATTAATTAACTCTTCAATTTTTGAAGTTTGGTTAATTAAGTAGCTTTTGTTTACCTTTCGAATGTTCATGGATAAATAATTGCTTACGTCCCCTAAATTCTTTAATTCATACTCTTTATTTAAGTTCGCGATTATTTCCTCAATGGTTTCGTCTTTCCCTGCAATTAAGAGGTCATCGACGTATGTTATTATATAGGTTGTTTCATTATTCCTTTTCTGTGTAAAAAGACATGTGTCAATTTTACTTTGAATGAAATTCATGTTTTTTAGTGTTTCTGTTATTTTATTATGCCACGCTCTCGCGGCTTGCTTAAGTCCGTAGATTGCCTTATTTAATTTACAAACTTTGGTTTCCTGGTTTGGTTCAACGAATCCTTCCGGCTGCGACATGTATATCTCCTCATCAAGTTCCCCATGTAAGAACGCGGTGTTAATATCTATATGCTTAACATTTAAGTTTTGGTGCAACGCCGCTATTAATAATGCTCTTATCGTAATATACGATACGACCGGTGCGTAGGTTTCGTCATAATCCTCTCCGAATTTTTGCGTATATCCTTTAGCTACTAAACGTGCCTTATATTTTTGTATTTTTCCGGTATTGTCACGCTTTAATTTGTAAGTCCATTTGCAACCTATTATTCTCTTATTCGGTGGAGGATCTACAATTGACCATGTTTTATTTTTTCTTAAAGAATTCATTTCGCTCTCCATGGCTTCTATCCAATTCTGTTTTACCGGAGAGTTTTCCATTAATTTAACTTCCTTATAATCCTTTGGTTCATTAATTTTGTCGTCTTTGACAATATATATAAGCCTATCAGGAGGTACGCCTTTATTTATTCTATCTGAACGCCTTGGTTCCGCAATTTGTTGTTGGGACGCGGATGGTGTTGTTTTTCCGTTCGAAATTTCTATCTCCACGAGATTTTTACAATTGCGTTTTTCGTCTTCATTTTGTTTTTGTTCAATTTCAGGCTTATCATTTACGTATTTGAATTTATTTTCAAGAAATTTTACCGTTCTCGCGATTTTTATTTCATTTCCTCCTACATATATGCGGTATCCCTTAGATTCATTGTCGTATCCCACAAAAATACCTTCAACAGCTTTATTATCTAATTTTTGTCTTCTGGCTTTATCAATATAAGCGAAGGCTTTGCAGCCAAATACTTTAACGTAACTTAAGTTTGGCTGTCTTTCTGTCCATAATTCATATGGCGTTTTTGCATTAGCTTTTGTAGGCAGTCTATTTTGTAGGTGGTTTGCCGTACAGATTGCTTCCCCCCAGAACTTTAAAGGTAGATTTGATTCATTTAACATTGTCCTTGCCATCTCAACTAACGACCTATTTTTCCGTTCAGCCACCCCGTTTTGACTTGCACAATATGGGACTGTATGTTGATGTTTTATCCCATTTGATTTGAGATAATTCTCAATTTCATCTGATGTAAATTCTCCCCCATTATCCGTTCTGATTTCTTTCGGTTTTTCACCAAATTTGTTGCTTATCAGCGCAATGAACTCTTTGAGTTTTTCATAGACTTCACTTTTTCTTTTCAATAGATAGATTATTGTGAATCGCGAGTAGTCATCGATAAAAGTCAAGAAATATGATTTCCCCCCAATCGTGGGTGTCTGAAAAGATCCACAAACATCCGAGTGAATAAGTTGAAGCCTTTTACTTGCTCTATACTGAGCAACTTTCGGATAGGGTTCATCAGTTAATTTCGCCTTAATACACGGTTCGCAATCTATATTATGTTTACAATTGTTTATCTGGATACCTCTTACTAATTCCTTTTGTGTAATTTCTTTAATCGATGTTAGATTTCTGTGTCCTAACCTTCTATGCCATAGTTCTAGACAATTTTTATTGTTGCACGTTTGTGTAATGTTCGCGTGGTTTTCGTTAGCCAACTGGACTTCATAGAGGTTATTTACCTTTTGTGCTTCTAAGCAGATTTCTCCGTTAAGTTTGAAAGAGCATCGGTCACTTTTAAATACAATCTCACATCCGTTTTGGGTTGCTTTGCTGACTGATAGTAAATTCGTTTCGATTTCAGGTACTAGAAGTACATCTTTAAGTGTTATTTTATGAATTTTATTATCCGATGTCAGCGCATTTAAATTTACATCGCCTGAACCGTAAGCGATAAGTTTTTTTCCGTTTGCGATAGTCACGTTTGTTTTTTCCCTCGATTTTATCTCTGTAAACATTGATTCAGAGGATGCAATGTGACTTGAGCTACCGCTATCCACAATGAATGTTTTATTTTCTATCCCTTGTGTTATAAATGCATAATCTTTGTTTTCGCTGTTTCTCCATGTATTGTTTTTTCCTTCATAGCGATTAAACCTGTTATACGATTCCGATGCTTGTTCATTCTTAAAATTGTTTTCACCCCTTTGAAAAACGAGTGATGTAGAATAGTGTTTTTTGTAATTTTTGTTGTGTTGATTTTGTTGTGTTGTGTGTGTTTTGTTTTTATTGTGCCAACATTCTTGTGTGTTATGGCTTCTCATTTTACAAATCGAACAATATTTTGATTCTTTTTTAGCTGGAAACTTTTTCTGAGCTTTAAAAGCTTTCGCTGTATTATCAATACTTTCATAGTTTTCATTTCGACGATTAAACTCGTCAATCAGCTTGTTTTTAATATATGACGGAGTTAATTGTGCTTCTTCTTTACTTTCGAGAGCAGTAATTAAATTATCATAAGACTGGGGCAGAGAGCACAGGAGGAGCGCGGAAATGTGGTGATTATCAATTATTTCGCCTATAGCTGCCAAATGATCAACGAGCTCCATTATTTTTGTAATATGATTTATCATATTTCCATTTTCTGCTAATTTTATACTATATAATTTTCTAAGGAGAAACAATTTGCTTGTGAGATTTGATCTTTCATGTATTTCTTTTAATGCATCCCATGTTTGTCTAGCAGTTTGTAAATTCTTAACATGGGTTATCTGTGAATCATCGATAGTTAGATTTATCAATGCCCGGGCCTTCCTATCATTTTTGGACCATTGATCGGTCAAAGGGGTCGGTGGATTATCGGTTATTACATGGAACAGCTCTTCTTTAGTTAAGAGCATTTCAATTTTAAATTTCCATGTACTGTAATTCGTTGCTGTCAATTTTTCAATTGAATAATTATCTTTTAAGGTGGCCATTCTAATCTTATATTTTTATTTGTTTTTTGTTATTCAATATTTTTTATTTGTGTGTAATTAGTATATCACTATGTTATCAAATTGATATAACTTTTTAGATCGTTCTCATAATCATTGAAAGACGTTTGTCTTATTAATGGCGTGAGTTGTCATTATAACCTCAATACAATAGTTTTTCTTTATTTCTTATCATTAATCAGAATTAAATAGGAGAGTAAAAGGTACTCACCCGATAAATTCTTCTTCATTGAAGTATCCAAGAATTAAATCCACCATAGGAGAAGGGAACCGGGCGTATTCACAATTTGATCTATACACTGCACTAATTCATCTTAATAAAGACGTATAATATTATTATATGCTAAGTGTAAAACACACACACAAATTATTGTATACACACTTCTTCATTTTCTACTTTTAATTTTTACCACGCGAGAAAAACAAACACAGCAAAAGGGTAGTGCTCACATCAAGCTAAAAAACAGAGAACAGAATGAATTTAAATCGATACATACATAAATCATAATATAGAAACAATTATTAATAAAAAAAGAGTCATTTAGAAAGTTTTGACAGTTTTTGTAAACCTGTAATTGTTCGCTCGTAATCACTGCTTCCAAGGTCACTCTAACGAGCACTTAACTTTATTTATGATGCCATGATAACTGTCACTTGTTGCACAACGGAGGAAATTATTTACGAATTGCGCAATGTTTCTATCATCTATTGCATGCATATTTCCATAAAAAATTAGAGTAAATTCTCGACAAGGATAGAAACTACTATTTATATCTTTGCTTTTGTTATCTAAAGTCTAGATAGGAGCAAAAAAAAAAAAAAAAAAAAAAAAAAAAAAATATGAAAGGAAATACAGATGTGAAACGATAATTCCACCATCTGATTAGCCTGGAGAACGGAGGGGGTGGAAGGTTGTACAAATTAGAGATGAGACAGACTCAGCCCCAGCTCGAAAGCCCGAGCCCAAACCCGGGTCCGAAGCGGGTACGGGCTCTATTTTCATTTTAGTATTCGGGCCCGGGGGGGGAAGGCTCGGGCTCATTCTTTCTGAGAATTAAAAAACATTTATGTGTAGAAGAGATTGAAAGAACTACTATTTTCCTTTTAAAATTATTTATTCTTTTTCAAATCATTTCAGTGTTATTTTGATCAAAACGGAAGAAAAATAAAAATATTTTTTTTTTAATGTTTCAATAGTTGATTGTTGCTTCAAAAGAAAATTTGTGATGTAAGGAGATTTATGTCTACTGCATTTCCGTCGACGATTAATTGATAAGGCGCCTATCAAAATATTCATTAATAATAAATTAGCTTCTGGTTGGATTTTCGTTTAAGGCAGAAGATATTTTTTAATTCGATCGTTTATTTATTTATTTTGTTAGAGAATGATTTCTTCGTTTTTGATGCAGACTAGATCTTGAGGTTTGCAAATTATTTGATTGCGCACGAATCACAATCGTTCTTCATATGACAACAGTGTGATGTAGAATCACATATAGTATTCTTAAATTTTACATTTTTCTAAATTACAGTTAAAACTAATCTTTAATTAAATAGCTAATTTATCTTAACGTTTATTTTCGATTCCACAATAACTTTTCGTTCAAAAGAAAAGAAAGAAAAACACCTAGCATCTGCTTTATTACTGAAAAACAGCTGTCAGATAAAGAGAATTCATTAAGATGCGTATTTCACCCTTGCTGGAAACAAATAAAAAAAGAATAAAGTTCGAATGTGTTTGCGGTCAGTGAAATTTCATTTTCTCTCTGCGTAATGTTGAGCCTAACTTCTTTATTACATAAAAACTTTTCATGTACATGCTCTGTATTTTGTCTATTGATAACATTCTCCCAAAACAGACATATAACATACGATGTTGGCGCGAATTCTTTTTGGCGTATTTTTTTTAGGACTGCCCATTTCTGGTTGCCCTGCATTAAATTCAAAATCATCTTAATTGTTTAAAGCGTAACAGAAAATTTCATGGTTATGATATCATTCACTTTTCATATGCTCCTTTTCGCCAATTCCAAGATGCCAATGTGTGAATTCTGAATGAGAAATTCAATTTGCCTCCCTCTCGCTTCATGAACTCAGTCATGTAAAAAGCTGCTCTCTTAAAAAAATGCTTACAGGCACCATCCCTAACCATTTCTGTAAGAAATGATTTAATTTTTATAATTCTACTTCAAATAAATAAATTTCTCAAAAGGCATTTATTTTATTGATCACAGCCTACAACTCTGGCGAATGCATTTTTAAAAAGAACCTGTCAACATACTTTAAATTACAGATCTATACTATATAAATTTATGGTGCCTAACACCAGGCATTCGCAAATTTTTTTTAACGTCAAGGGATGGTGCCTGCTTTAGTTGCCTGCTTTTAGTTGCCTGCTTCGATTTGCTTGAAAGTTTAGTTTCTGGACTATTTATTAGCACTTACCTGGACTATATCTGGACTATTATCTGGACTATTTATCTACCTGAGTAGTATGACATTATCTTATTCATTGGCTGTTAACAAGATTTTTGAAAGCCTATTTCCCCGACAGATGACTATCTATTACGTTTGCGGAATATAGAGTATTAGATACTACGAGTGTTCTTAGTTCATAGACTATCGTTTACGGTGCCTATAGAATGCGGACTGTCGCTGTCGGATTTTCCCCTGATGGATCGCTTTGGAGTTCTTTCCCGGCGCCGATGTTGGATGCGGCTGATTTTTCTGATCAAAAAATTTCATGAGGCTCAGCGTAAAGAACTCCTGCTCGTTAACGCCTGCTCCTCCCGATGTAGGCCTAAGAATCTGCGGTAGACTGGTGACTCCTATTTCGCTTCAGATAAACTCGCAGCCTTGCTTTCGGCAATATAGTGCATTTTATTTCTACTTTGTGTACTTCAGAAGTTTTTATTTACTTCAGAAATGGATCGAGTGCTGCAGTGTGATCAGTGCTACGGATTTTCATGTGTGGGCTCCAATTTAACCGGCATACACAGATGTGCTTTTCGCACTGGATTTGATGTGTCTGTGATGGTCAACGTCCAAATATTGCATTTCTTCAAAATTAAAAAAAAAAAAAAAAAAAAAGAAAAAAAAAAGAAAGAGAGAAAGAAGGTGCACAAAATAAATAAGCATCTGCGGTATAAAATGTGAGTACGAGAAAATATATGCATTTTATATTTTATGATTTTAATGCTCAATCTCTATTTTAATTACATGACTTTTTGTTATTATTTTAGAATAATATGATGAGTTATTTTATTACAATTATTGTTTATTATGCATTGTTTTCTCGTGCTCATATTTATTTTTGTGAATAATATTAGTTAGAAGTTTTCTTAGATTACGTCGAAATATTTCATAGTCTTACAAATGCTATTTCAGAAATAAGACGCCAAATATGATAACAGGATAAAAGGATATTTTTCATATAACTAAGTATCTATCAACCGTGCACTCTTACTGAAATTTCATTCAAAGTATTAAGACAATCTTTTTAAAAAAAGAATTCAGAATATTGACTTCATAAATCGTATTTTTTTTGGATGATTGTGCTAAAGAAAAAAATCTATTATTTTACTTATTTTCTTTAAATATTACATTTTTATTTACTTTGCAATGCGATTCTTTTTGAACTATTACAATCTGACATTTATATGTATACATTTACAGTTTTATATATTTCTTTACCTGATTTTATAAGAGGATTAAAAAAAAAAAAGAGGTTAAAGGTAAGTTAATGGTGCATCTAAAACATTCATGTTTCCAGATAAATAAGAGAGAATGTTTTTGTGTCAGACTATTATTTTTGCATGTTAGGAAAGTTAAAAAAAAAAAAAAAAAGTATGAAGAAAGATAAATATGAATACGTGTAATAAATAAAGATGTATGCACCTCTCTAGATATTTGACACTGCCTTCATCTTGAGATACATAAAATTGTATCATTTCAATTATATTTTATTATGCTTTGAAAATTCCATAATCAAAGGGTAAGTTATGTTTTACTGTGTTTCTATTGAGTATTATTTACAGATAATACTTTATTTTTAGATTTGTACTTAAAAGTAATATTCACTTTCTTTATTGCGTAATTCAATATATGTAATCAATATCTTTAAATGATCTTGCCTATTGATTATATCTATGTAGGTAGAGCTATTTCTTGCAGCTAAATATTACAGAATTTTTTTGTTTCTTTATTCTGAGTAGATAAAGAAGATGACGGTTTTATAACATATAATATTTAAGCGTATACGCATGATTATTCTTCATCAGTAATTATAACATTATAAGAACTTTCATTTTAAAGGTTATTTCATAAAAATATATCTAGGTAATTTTCTTGAAATAACATAGTATTTCTTAGACATTTATTTGATACAAAATGGTACTAACAACTTTATTTTTATTAATCAATGTGTGTATTTGTTTTATTATATAGGTGTGTCTTTTAGATATTTGTGTATAGATATCTTGTTTTTAATGTTCATAAAATATAAAGTTCATTAAGTGGTATATCACGACATACCATTATAAAAATATTTTATGTGTTGTCATGTTGACAAATTTAGAAATATAATGAATGAGGCGAGAAGCTTAAATTTGTTTTCGCTTATGGTAAATTTTCACTTGTTTTTACTGAACTTTAAATAATTGACAGCAATTAGACATTTCATAATTTACATTTTAAAAAATTCTCGCAAATATTATATGTTTTTAAGTTTGGTGATCTTATGTGTAAAATATAATATTTTCTTTAGTTAAATTATCTCAACCTGTCACAAGCTTTCCTCTTAACTTTTTAACGCCTGCTCGAGTCATCAATATTATTATTAATACTAACAGAAAGAGAGATTTTATTTACTTCATTAATGCAGTTAAAACATATAACGTACCAGTAGATATTTTAAGTCAATTGTATGCCGTGTTGTTGCATACCAGCACACATTTTTAGATGTGAAATCTCAGTATTTTTAAAATTCAGTTAATATTTTTATTTTTGTTTCTAATATTTAGTGACTGTTTTCGATAGATTTCTTCTTGCATTGTGTTATTTTCTAGAGGTAGCACAATGCCAAGAATGTTTTTTCCTGAGGGGTTTCTTTTCCTTTTGGGGTAAGATGGCCACTTACCTACAAAAAAATCCCTTTCGGCATGGCCTATAGGCGGAGGTAGATTTCGAAAAGTTTTCATCTCAAAAAAAAAAAAAAAAATGCCTATCTCTACTCAAATGCCCATTTTGGCAATATATTTTGAATTATATTCTTACTTTATTTAAAAAATTGACCAATATGCTCATTATATAGTTCCTAAATAACAAAAAACTGTTAATTAAATTCGTTTGACAGCAAAATTGAATTTAAAAATGAGTCATAAAATAACCAATTTATTATTTTAATACATCCACAATTCTTTAATCAAGATCGCTTTGAGATATTTTGTGCGAAGTGCCCACTTTGACAGATATTTTTAAATATGTATTTAGCCTTTATCAAAAATCTGACCAATACGGCACATTACACAGTTCCTAAATAACAAATAACTGTGAATTGAATGCGTTTGAGAGCAAAATTGAATTTAAAAATGAGTCATAAAATAAACAATTTGTTATTTGAATACAACCTCAATTCTTTTATTATGATCGCTTTGGGAAATTTTTTTGCGAAGTGCTTACTTTGACAGCTTTTAAAATATATATATTCACCCTTTATCAAAAAATCGACGAATACGCACATTATATAGTTCCTAAGTAACAAAAAACTGTCAATTGAATGCGTGTCAGAGCAAAATTGGATTTAAAAATGAGTCATAAAATAACCAATTTGTTATTTGAATACCCACAGTTCATTAATCATCTCGCTTTGGGAAATTTTGTGCGAAGTGCCTATTTTGGCAGCCCTTTTTAAAAATATATTCTGCCTTTATCAAAAAACTGGCCACTCCGTCACTTTATATAGTTCCTAAATAAGCGAACCTGTAAATTGGATGCGTTTGAGAACAAAAAAAGATTTAAAAATGATTCGGTAAAAACGCAATTTCTTAAATTTCCTCAAATTTTAATCACAACTTCGTGAAATTCTGTTCAAAATACCCTTTTTGGCAGCCTTTTAAAAAATATATTCTGCCTTTATCAAAAAACTGGCCAATACGTCAAGTTATATAGTTCCTAAATAATAGGACCTGTAAATTGGATGGGTTTGAGAACAAAAATGAATTTAAAAATGACTCATAAAAAACGCAATTTGTTATACTTAATGAATTTTTTAATGATGAAAACTTCGGGAAATCTGTTCAAAATACCTTTTTTGGCAGCCTTTTTAAAAATATATTCTGTTTTTATCAAAAAATTGGCCAATACGTCGCATTATATAGTTGCTAAATAAGAGGATCTGTCATTTGGATGCGTTTAAAATCAAAAATGAATTTTAAAAATGAGTCAGAATATAAGTAGTTTGGACTTGAGGTTTTTTCTCCAACTCCTATTTTTGTTTAATTTATTTTTGCTATAAGAATTGGTTCTATGAAAAACTTGTCAATATAAAAGTTGTAGATATTATTGTGAAGATGTAAAATAAATTTAATTAGATTTAATTGCTTAAGAATTGAGTAAGTTATGGGTATTTTTCTTTTTCCTCCCCCCTTTTTCTTTTCGTTTTTAATTTTTTTCATCGGTAAAAATTGGTCCTATAAAAAACTTGTAAATACAAAAGTTTTAGATAATATTGAGTACATTTATATAAAATTTAGTTGGATTTGATATCTTGAGAATTGACGAAGTTATGAATTTTTTTCTCCCAAAAACCATGTTTTTTTCGCCCCTTGAGCCCATTTTTAACTTTATCAAAAATCTGTCATGCATAAACTTTTTGCCCATTGTTTAGAAGTAATATAAACTTTAAACTGATTCGATATCTATTTTAATTAAGAAGTTATCGCGTTTTTTCTGTTTTCACAAAAACCCTCCTAACTTCCACCCCATTGGTCCGATTTTGCCCATTAACGAACTTAACCGAGATTTTATGCCCCTTGATTTTATGTAAAAGTTTGATGAAGATCTGAGCATAATTATGGAAGTTATCGTGTCTAGAAGAAAGTGATATACACCGATAGATAGATAGATAGATAGATAGATAGATATATATATAAACTTTTTTACTGATGGTAGTTTTGGGGTCTAGGAGTCATGATTCGTGTAGATCCGCAAAAATTTTTCAGAAATTCCAACATGGGAGACAATGCAATAGGTAGTATTTCATACGAAATCTACCTAATATTTCATACGAAATCTACCTAAAAGGGGAGAGAATGTTTGTCTTCATTTACAAAATTCATTAATTCATTTTTTTAAATTTACTATTATTAGACTCTTTGCTAAATTCTCATCGTTTTTTTTTTTTCATGTGTAGAACATTTTTAATTTTTATTGATTTAGACATGACATTACTGAAGAGTGGTCTCGCGCGACCTCGCGGTTTTCAAATTAATTCGTTAGAATATATTTCACAGAGATTTCCTTTTTCTTGCAACTCTTGTACATATTTGTTGTGGTTTCATATTCAACCTGGCTTTACATGCATACACATACTTACACTTCATTCTCACAAAATTATTTTTGGTTATGGTTCAAAGATATCACTCGCCTTGGTTGAATTCAGTCATAATTTTTATGTACTTCTGTAATATTTTTTCTACATACTGTGTCATGATCACATTCCTTTTATTTTACTCTGCAGACAAAAAAACTATTTTGTTTTACATAATTTTACACTCATTCATGCTGGTTGGTTTACTGTTAGGAACAGGCATTTTTCCTCTTTTGAAGTTTAAATTGTTATAAATACACATTATTTACATCTTCAATTATTTTATACACTTGTTTTTGTTTTGTCATATAATGTATTAGTTCCTGGTACACATTAGAATTTTGTTCATAGAAAAAACACAGGAGTTCATCGCACATTCTTTGTTCATTGATGTTACACTAGTTCATCGCTTTACTTTCCATTCTTGTTGTACATGGGGAACTAGTTACATTCATTTTTGTTAAAACAAAAAAAATCGCTTTTTTCCTGGACATTTTAGTTCACCGAATAAACACTTTAGTTCATAGAATATTTACATGTTTGTTTATAGAATTTTACACGTTAGTTCATCGATGTTTTTCACATTAGTTCATAGAGATTTTATACATGTGTTCAGTCATGTCGTTCGTTATAGTTCATAGAGATGTACACTTTAGTTCGTTGAAGTTTTATATTATTGTTCATAGAGTGTTTACACATTAGTTCATTGAAAATACACATCTTTGTTCATAGAATATGTAACACATTAGTTCTTAGAAAGTTAACCACATTTTAATGTACATTATCTTTAAGATATAATTTGGAACCTCTTTTTAGTTATTTTTTTAGATAAAACAGTAGTTTTTTTAATGTATTTTTTTCTAAAAGTCCATACAACACTCAGGAAACTGCCAGCACATACTTTAAGGATTTTAATACAGGAAATAAATTATAATATGTACATGCCTTTCCACATACATTTTTTCTTTACTAAAAATATTTGACTGATTGGACGCGGATGGTGACTCGATGCTAATTATATCATTTCACAAAATGATTCTTCTCAAAATAGTATAATATATCTTTAAAATTGGACATGTTTCTGATACAATATTATTTTGGTTCTTGTCACTAGTTAGATATACTTTTATCTTTAAAAGTATATATGCTAGAACAGGTATGACCATTACATCATTTGTACTTTCCTCTATTTTAAATGACACTTTAAATTTTCACACATTTAAGCTTTTAGAAATACATACACTTACTGCAGTTTGTTTAGATCACCATGTACACACAAAAATATTGTAAGCATTTTTATTATTTTACAATAATCACAATTGTTTTGGCATGACTTAGCTATACCTTAAACATCAAGAGTATTTAAATCGAGGAAGTTAAATACTTTTACAGTTTTAATAGTACATATTTGTCACATTTGATATTCCGGTAATATTTTATGCCTATACACTTAATTTTTAACCTTTTGCTAACCATAGTATTCGACAGTTTTTTTTTCACTTCACACATAAATCATAGTTAAAACACGTAGTTCACTGTAGCTGGTTTAGAGTTTAACCAGAGTTTCTTTTTACATAACACATGTAGTTCATTGAGACAAGTTAACCCTTATTCATTGAGTTGTTTAATGATTGTTAATTCATTAATTACGTAATTGAATGTCACTCATTGGTAGGTGTTTTTGGGTTCTTGTACACATACTGTCTGTTTCTTACGTTAGCAAAAAAAAAAAAAAAAAAAAATCCTAATTTGTTTTTCTACACAATCGCGAGAGCGTTGCTTGGCATGCGGCAATGGTATTTACAATGGTATTTTATTTTACAAAGGTTTTACAATGTTACTTTTGCGGCATGCTACGCGGATGAGCTTGTGGTCTGTGGATAACAATTTTGTGGGATTTCACCTTTCTTATTTTTCCCTCATCAATGGCATTCCTTGTGGTCCAAGACATTTCACGTGAATATATATATATTTATTGTTCACGAATTTTCTTATAGGTAATGCACAGGTTTTCATTTTTTTTATTACATACATGCAGCCTTCTCCTGGTTTATACCAGTTAATTATTTAGCACATATTAATTGAGGCTGAGTTCACACGCACACGCAATTTTTCTCTTCTGTATTACCTGTTGTACAATTCACTTAAAATTTCATTTTTCTCATACATTTTTACATTTAAAAGATTACATGATGGAATAACTCAATTTTTTTTTTACACAAGTAAAGGCTTATTAAATCACAGTTTTATTTAAACTACATTTACATTAAGACAGGGGAATACAGTTGTCACATGGAATTAAATGGCTTATGACAGTGTTTGAGGTATTTTTTTTATATCCTGATTTTCTACAGTTTTTTATTATTGTCTTCTTTACCTTATATCTATCTCATGAATATACATTTGTTTAATATTCATGTTGAGAGATAAAAAAAAAAATCTTTAAAAAAAAAGAAAGAAGCTTAAAACACATACTTTCGTTCATTATTATGGGTATTATTTCTGGATTCTTAATTATTTACATTATTTTTGTTTATCTGTGTGTTATATTATGTCTTTTATTGCATTATATTACTCGAGTATCTTATTTTATTTTATTATAATATTGATCAATATATATATTTAATGTTTATTATTGAAAACATTTTGAAACTTACAGCCAGCTGGTAAGTGACCTGTTTACTTAGGCCTAATATATTTTTATTTTGTATGTGCACATTTCTGATACAGGTCATCGTCTAAATAAGACGAATTGAAGAGTGATCACAAATTTTATTGATGAAGCTGCAGCTGTTTCTAAATAGAAACAATATATGATGTCATTTGTGTGACAAAATTTATGGTACCAATATATTATATCATGATATATATACTTTTATTTGGGATGGTTGCCTACTTAAAGAGGAGTTCAAATGCTGTTTACTTTATTTAGTAAATATTTAGTTTGTTTTCATGAACATTTTACACATGATTACTTGTAAGAGCATATGAAAATTGATTTCTCTCCCTCCATGTACATTAAAAAAATTTTTTTTTTCGCCTGTGAAAGGGGTGATATATGTGATGTAGAATCACATATAGTATTCTTAAATTTTACATTTTTCTAAATTACAGTTAAAACTAATCTTTAATTAAATAGCTAATTTATCTTAACGTTTATTTTCGATTCCACAATAACTTTTCGTTCAAAAGAAAAGAAAGAAAAACACCTAGCATCTGCTTTGTTACTGAAAAACGGCTGTCAGATAAAGAGAATTCATTAAGATGCGTATTTCACCCTTGCTGGAAACAAATAAAAAAAGAATAAAGTTCGAATGTGTTTGCGGTCAGTGAAATTTCATTTTCTCTCTGCGTAATGTTGAGCCTAACTTCTTTATTACATAAAAACTTTTCATGTACATGCTCTGTATTTTGTCTATTGATAACATTCTCCCAAAACAGACATATAACATACGATGTTGGCGCGAATTCTTTTTGGCGTATTTTTTTTAGGACTGCCCATTTCTGGTTGCCCTGCATTAAATTCAAAATCATCTTAATTGTTTAAAGCGTAACAGAAAATTTCATGGTTATGATATCATTCACTTTTCATATGCTCCTTTTCGCCAATTCCAAGATGCCAATGTGTGAATTCTGAATGAGAAATTCAATTTGCCTCCCTCTCGCTTCATGAACTCAGTCATGTAAAAAGCTGCTCTCTTAAAAAAATGCTTACAGGCACCATCCCTAACCATTTCTGTAAGAAATGATTTAATTTTTATAATTCTACTTCAAATAAATAAATTTCTCAAAAGGCATTTATTTTATTGATCACAGCCTACAACTCTGGCGAATGCATTTTTAAAAAGAACCTGTCAACATACTTTAAATTACAGATCTACAATATAAACAGCATTGTGATTTTTTTTCTTGTTTGTCATCATGAATTTTGCTTATGCTGATTTGAATTTTGCTTATGCTGATTTCCCTTCGTAAATAAACATATTTTACATGTTATTCCTATAGAAAACATTTGATTAATGTTTCTTCTTTTCCCATAAAAACAACGGAACTTTAAGATACTGTATCAATGTTTTAATTTGCGTTGATTTTAAGGTTCCCGTCAGTCATGGGGAATTGTTAAGAGAAATGAATTGATTATAGATAAATGTACAGGGGATGTAGTGAAGGGTATACTGGGGTATACCTTCTGAATTTTTTTAAGGAACACCGTATAACCCTCTGTTTCTCATGAAACCCATAGGAGGTACTCTCTAGAATATACTCTGTGCATTGAGCATATACCCTCTGCGTCCATCGTGTAACCTGTGGTTTTTTTACGACTACACCCCTGAAGATGTACACTTTTTATAGGAAATTGAAAACGTTTTTTGATTCTTCAGCATACAAATAGTAATTTCTATAAACTCTATCCATTTATTCATTACACTTCTTTAATATGTCCATCAAATTTTCTTCTTAAAGGACAAGAAATATGGGAATCATTTTAGGTATGAAGGATATTTTTATTTGATAGCAAATTGCTCTTTTCATAAGCTTGAATTTAAATTTTCATTTAACAGTAAATTTTATAAGAAAATTTTAAAAATGGATATCACATTTGAAACAATTTTAAAATATCATTAAATTTTTATTTATTTATTTTTGTATATTTTTTGTATCGGGCTCGGATCAATAGCGGATCTAAGGGGGGGGGGGATGGGGCGATCGCCCCTTCCCCTTGGGCCGATAAAGGTTTTCAAACCAACATGAGAGATCTTCATGGAATAGGACTTAGGCTGAAGGCCAATGTCGGCGCGGCCCGGGCCGCCATTTCATGAATCATGCAGTGGCGGATTTAAGGTGGGGGGGGGGGATGGCGAAGGGGCGATCGCACACCCTAGGTTTGGGCTGGGTCAGGTTTTCTGACTTTTAGAGCCGGGCCTGATCTTTATTTTTTTCTGATGATTTGGGTCGGACCAGACTTGTTTTTCTTCCATGTCGAGCCCTGCCTGGAGTCATTCTTCCTAAATGTCTGTATTAGAGAAAAGACAGTGTTCGGACCCGGACTCATTTTTTCTGAAACCTATAAATTTTATTTATCAATGAATAGAAAATATTAAAAGAACTTGCCCCCCCCCCCCCCCCCCCTTAAACATTACTTGTTCCTTTTCAAATCACTATATTGACATTTTGATTAGAATGAAGGGGAAACAGAAATTGTATTTTTTTTTCTATTTTAGCTTTAGAATGCTATTTTAAAAGTAAATTATTAGTCACTTCTACAAACCTATTTTAGCCATTTCCGACGATGTTCTGGCGCCAACAAAAAAGCGGGAATAATGAATTTGTCTGTAGTTTGGTTTTCGTCTGTAGCAGAGGTTATTTTGTAATAGGGTTGATTATTATCATTATTATTTAGACATTTAATGCGAAGAGGATATTTTCTTCCAATTTTAGTTTGCTTTTGGAGCATAATTTAGATTACTATTGTACCCAGCGAACACAGGTCGTAATCGCTTTTCATATGGAAATAATTTTAGTGATTGTTGCTTTTTTGTGAATTCTGGTGATGCTGAAGCTGTTACTCTGCTATTTACGAAGTCACTTTTGGTCGTAAGTAAATTTAATTTCCATATTATTCCGATAGAAAGCAATTGAGCAGTGTTTCCTTTATTCCTATAAAAGCATCGTAATTTAAAACTTTTAATTTAATGTTATTGTCTGGGTCACGCCTATCCCAAAAGATTGTTATGAGGAATGAAATGGTTATAGTTAAAAATGTGCACATTTTATAGAAAATTGATAAATTTTCGATTTGACAAATAATCGATAATAATTTCTACAAGTTCCATGCATTTATTCATGAAACACACTTCATTAACATGTCCATAATATTTTCTTATTAAAGGAGACAGAATATGAGACTTTTTTTATGTATAAAGTACAATTTTATTTTATGCCAAACTTTATTTTATATACTATTTTTTACCAAACGATTCGTGCAATTTTTCACTCCGAGCCCAATTCGGGCTGGCATCTTATTTATTATTCGTAAAAAATATATTTATGTTGCACATTTGTTTAGCGAAATCTTAAGAAATGCATTTTTTAAAATTTACTTTTCTTCGTATTGTACAGCTTTACTATTATGATTTATATTATAAGTAGAAGTTAACCCGACCCGCAGCAAAAAAGAAGTCATCCGGACCCAAACGCAACCCACAGCAAAAGAGGTTAACCTGATCCACTGCAAAAAGTATAAGTCAAATGGACCCAAATGCGAACCACAGAAAAAGTATTAGTTACAGCTTGGTGCGAAAGGGTGGGGGCGGCCGCCCTGGGTCCGGAAATTTAAACGACGTCAAATTTATACTACCAACGTCATTTTTTGCCTGTCACAAGAAAAGTAGTCTGGGGGGGGGGGGGAGGGCAAGCTGAAATTTTGTTCAGGCACAATTTTCTGTTCACACGCCTCTGATTAGTTAACACGACCAGCAGAAAAAAGTAGAAATCAAATAGGCCCAAACCCGACCCGCTAGAAAAAAAAGTCGACCTGACCCAAACCCGACCCGCAGAAAATATAGAAGTTAACCGGACCCAAACCCGACCCGTAGTGAAAATATTAGCCCTGACCCGCGCATAGGATGCGAGTCTCCCAATTTTTACAATCGCCCCCCCCCCCCCCCCCTTGAGGACTCTCCAAATCCGCCCTTGGCTCGGATGGTTTGCGTACTACAAGTTATTTCAATGCTACTTTGATCAAAATAACGGGGGGAACTAAAGTCGTGCTTATTTATTTTAGTATTTTATTGCTGTTTGAAATGAAAACTTGTGATAATTACTGATTTATGTTTACGGATATCTTTATTTTATATCTATCATGTTTTATTTATATTTCTATATCTTTTTCTTATCCATTAGCAGCGTCGTGCGAAAGGGGGAGCGTAGGGGACAGCTGCCCCGGCGTGGAATTTTATGGGGCGCCAAATTTATACTACCAACGTCATTTTGGGCTGTTGCAAGAAAAAGTTGGGTGGAGGGGGCGCCAAATTGTAACTTTGCCCCTGGAGCAGTTTTCTCTTCGCACGCCCCTGTCCATTAGATTTAGTTTTAAGCAATTTCTCATCCTTCTTCACGCAATGAAAAATTGCGTTTGGGTCCTTTTTAAAAGAAGTTCTACACAATTATACCTTCCGCAAAACCTGTCTAAAACGGAAATTTGATAGGTTTTATGGGGTTCCGTTTTATTAGGTTTTATTACATAAGATATTGTTTGTACCCAACATGTTCAGGTTAAAAAATTTGGGCACCTCCCCGTTCAAGAGGCTGGCTACGCCTATGTGTAATACCATTAAAATGCATTTGAAACTTTTTTTTTTCCATTGACACTTAATTTAACGGAGTACTTTTGATTGTCCCTGTATTTGATCTATGCATCTAATTTTCAAAAAAATTGAAATAACTTGACACAATTGTGTAATAAGTATGTATTTTAAATTTCAAACGATTAAAATGCATTTGAAATATTTTTCCCCATTGACCGTAATGTAACGGAATACTTTTGATCGTCCCTGTAATTGATCTATCCATCCGATTCTCATAAAATTTGACATGACTCGACAAAATTATGTAATAATTATATATTTTAAATTTCAAAAGATTCGGTTGGGTAGTTTTTGCGTTGTTATATGCGGACGGACAGACGGACGCACTGAACGACAACTATAGGTGCTACGTATTTACATAATTACGAACGCACCTAAAAACGGCGTTCAATGACTATATCCAAACGACGTTTCTCTTTTCTTTTCTTTTCTATTCTCATATAATTAGTTGAAAAAGTTCTCTCTATAACAACTTCTGTCTGACGTATTCTGATCACTAACGATAATATACAGCTTACATTCCTTTCATCCTATTTTTTATCCAACTCCTCATAAACTTTCTAGTGTCAGAAGTTCTTTATTAATTAATAATGATTCGAGGGCAATTGGGGGCTGTCGTTCAGTTCATAACATATACAAGGAGTCTATAAGAATAGTTATGCATAAAAGCTAGTCAGATGTGCCAATCCCAGAACTTTCTTCTAACTGATGATTGCTAATACTTGGAAATTCGCTATCACAGTACCAACAAGTTGGAAATTGCACGTCAAGCGTAGCACATGAGGTGTGTTCGTATTGTAACCAATGGTGCAAACGTTAAAAAAAAAAAAAAAAAAAAAAAAAAAAAAAAAAAAAAAAACAGAAAGCATACTTTTTACGCAGGCAGAGAGTAAACCCTACAGTGTATCTACTATAGCTTTTTTCAGAAACAGAGGGTATACGATGTCCCTTGAAAAAAAATCCAGAAGGTATGCGGCGTATACCGAGAACAACAGCTGTTTAAATAAAATAAAATAAAATAAAATAAAATAAATAAAGAAAGAAAATAATAATAAAAATAATAAGTAAATTAATAGAGTACATTTTAAAAATCTATTACCTTTTTGGCTTCTTTGATCAGTTTCTAAAACATTTTTGAGTACAGAACTCACCAGTTTGTATTACAGACCGTCATGACAGTGGTCAAAAAAGTGAAACGTGCATTCAAACTATCTCAAAAATTGAAATATGCTTTTAATCAACAACCTCAAATACATTATTTAGTGTACAGCTACTTTAGAAATTGGGATATCTATAAAATTCAAACATAAAACGTCATGAATTATGAGCTCTTATTTTGAAAATCAGGCAAAGTGTGATAGTTGTATTTTTTGATTTGTTTGATTTTTTTTATATGTTGAAGTCGATCATATTTTGATGAATAATCTGTAATTTTGAATCCCTGAAAAAATTTCCTCTTTTCCATAAAAAATGTCAAAGTTCAAGGTTGTGAATGCCATTTTTCGTGAAAAATGAAATGCTGATATATTTAGAGCACTATATCTCTCGCAAGCAACAACATCCCAAAATTCTTTCAGCATAAACTGTTAATATAATTTAAAATTTATTTGTTTCCATGGGACATTGTTACTTTATATTGTTATGTTGCCACAAAGTACAGTCAAAATGACGTTTTTGTCCATTTTCCGCACTTAATATCTTATTTAAGGAATAGTACCCCAAACCTTTTCTTATAAAATATGAAAGTGTACTACTAGGACAAGCAAAATAATATAGTACCGTACCGAAATATTGTTGCTGTTAGCAGATATAACCTGTTAAATACTCAAAATTTTAAAAATCTGCAACATTTAAAGTACTGTTATTTCAAATAAGCGCCACAGTTAAATAAAACAAATTATGTCACGCAATAGGTAAATATATGTACAAAAACATGGAAAAGAAAAAGAAGTGGGCCTCGTGATATTTTTATTTAAAAAAATTACAAAATTTTCAAATAAACAATGTCGATGATAAAATTTCTTCGATATCAGAAAATGAAAAATCCCATTTCTCGTTCCTCTTTCTGTGTTTTTTTCCTATGAGAAAATGAAATATCCCTTTTTTGTTGTCTCTTCCGAAAGAAAAATAGGATGTTTCATTTTTCTCTTAGGGGAAAAATGTGATAATGGACATTGCTTTTCTTCTAATTTTTGTCATTTTTTTAAATAAAAATATCACGAGGCCCCACTTTTTTTTTCTTTTCCATTTTTTTGTACATATATTCACCTATTGCGTGACATAATTTGTTTTATTTAACTGTGGCGCTTATTTGAAATAACATTAAGTGTTACAGATTTTGTAAATTTTGAGTATTTAACAGGTTATATCTGCTAACAGCAATAATATCTCAATACAGTACTATATTATTTTGCTTGTCCTAGTAGTACACTTTCAAATTCTATAAGAAAAATTTTGGGGTACTGTTGCTTAAATAAGATATTAAGTGCGGAAAATGGAAAAAAAAACGTCATTTTGATTGTACTTTGTGGCAACATAACAATGTAAAGTAACAATGCCCCATGGAAACAAATAAATTTTAATAAGTAGGTATGGTTATAGTAACAGTTTATGCCAAAAGAATTTTGGAATGTTGTTGCTTGCGACAGATATAGTGCTCTAAATATATCAGCATTTCACTTTTCACGAAAAATGTCATTCACAACCTTGAAATTTGACATTTTCTATAGAAAATAGGAAATTTTTTCGAGGCAAAATTGCAGATCCTTCATTAAATATGATTTACTTCAACAAAAGAAAAAATTAGCGAGGCAATTAAAAAATACAACTATCAAAGCATCATTTTTTTGTCTGAATTTCAAAATAATGGCTCTTAAATCAGCCATAATCAACTTTCTTTACTCACGGGCCGCAAATAAAGTAAGTGGTTTGGGCGAGTCGCAAAGAACTTTAAACAAGTTGGAAATTGCACGTGAATTGTAGCAAATGAGGTGCGTTCATAAAATAACGAAGTTTTAAAAATATCGATGTCAATTGTAAATAGTTAATTGCAATTGAAATTTGAAATGAGCACCAAACAATGTTCTCCTTATACCATTATGTAAATTAATAATTTTGTGTGGCCTTGTATATCAATAAAAAATGTTCTTTGCACCACAGACTATGCAAAATGTATATTATAATATACTTGATAGATGCATATCAGTTTTATTATGTTCGAATGAGTGTAACTCCATTAAAATGCATTTGAAACATTTTTCCCCATTGGCCGTAATGTAACGGAATACTTTTGATTGTCTCTGTAATTGATCTATGCATCCGATTTTCATAAAATTTGAAATGGAAAAATTATGTAATAATTTTGTATTTTAAATTTCAAACGATTAAAATGAATTTGAAACTTTTTTTCCATTGACCGTAATGTAACGGTATACTTTTGATTGTCCCTGAAATTGATCTATGCATTCGATTTTCATAAAATTTGAAATGACTCGACAAAATTATGTAAAAATTATATTTTTTAAATTTCAAACGATTCGGTTGGGTAGTTTTTGCGTTGTTATATGCGGACGGCGACAGAAAGACGACGGACTGAACGACAACTATATGTGCTACGTACTAATTGATTTAGCAGATTAGTTTTTTTATATAACGCAATCTTCTTTTAATAACGGATTAATTGCTTGCAAAATAATAGATTTTCTTTCCTTTAATTTTTTGCATATGCATTATTATTATTAAAAAATATTTTAAAGTAAAAACTATTTTATTATATTTTATTTTATTTCTTTTACTTTTTTTAATAATCTATATTAACCGCACCAGATAAAAACATATCAGTTACTCCCATATGTGTTCTGAAAATCATTCTCGTCTTAGAAAAATTGTTTACGGGTTTTAAAAGCGATAGCATCAAGACTTTATAGTGATTTTATTTTCAAGTGCATACATTTTTTTTAAAAGACAGCGAAAAAGCCAACAAAAGTCTTAATTTAGCACAGGAAAACATGATCTTCGTCATATTTCTTTTTCTTCTTTTTAGTTGAATCAACATTCTAAAAAAGTAAAATATTCCGTGATATCTATGCAATACTTGCAAAATTCTTGTAAAAACTGATGAAGAAGATATTTATACAAAATATATAAGCTTAGGAAATCAATGCACATATGGAAAAAATACATATAATTAATCGGCAATTAAATGCACTGTCTCATACACTCTAAATAAAAAAATTGTGACTATAAAGGAAATTTCGTATCTCTCCAACTTTTTGTCTGAAATTTTGCACACGAATTTATTAATATATAGCGCACATATTTTATTCATTGGGAAATTTTCGGTAGCAGCCTTCTAGAAATTTTAATTTTGTATTTCTTCAAATTTAATATTCTGGAATCTTTAATCTATTTCATAAAATTTTAAACTTTTCTTACGTTACTTTGTAATTTGTAATATGGCCTATAAATATAACCAATATTCAAAGAATGAAACTTGAGGTCAATGTTTTTCAGAATTCTGTATAAATAATTTATCATTATCACAGTGCCAAAGTGAAAAATCAATTTAATTTAAACAACGCTTAAAAGAAATTGTTGCTATTTAAAAGAATTTTATGATAAATTTTTGTCACATAATGCATAATGCATTCAACGGTAATAAAGTCTTGTTGTTTTTGCACCTAACGGATTAGAGATCGGAGCAGATTCCTATCAACAAAACAAATGGACAACATTGTTTCTCTTTCTATTTTACTTATTACCCAAGCTTCATTTCAGATATACTTCACTTATGGTTTTTCGAACTGTAATTATTATGTATACACAATGAAGAAGAATAGGAATTTCAAATGTTAAGGGGTATTTTATAATGAAATAATTTTATAATAATGTAGCTATTTTAACTATAACTTTATATTTCATAAACATAGCTAACAAGCTAAAAAAAACAAGCATGCTATTTTGAACCAAAAACCATGCTTCAAATAAAAAGAAAAAAATTTAATTGAATCAAAAATTATAACAATAACAAAAAATACCCCACCCTTCCCCTAGAGATATCCTATGATATGATGTGCCAGACCATATGATATGATGTGCCCCTCTTTTCTATAATGATATAACGCTATATATGCACCTTCCGAAAACAACGTGATACGGTGTCTTGTAGAATAAGTCTATGTACGCTAACGGCACCTGGTGTATGTAAAATCCATCGTGGGTGCAAAGTCCTCCAAGTTACCTGTGAATTATACCTCTGAAGGTGCCTAGTCAGGCGAAGATCTCGTCACCCGATCAAGGCTCTAAATTACGATATCAAAATCGAGTATCGGTGTCGTATAAGCAGCTCGTGTGAATTCTGTGGTAGAATTAGCGTTACCCCCGTCTTTTCTTTTTAATCCCATCCATTTCCAACAACGTACGAACGAACCAAACAGATATTAAAAGTAACATAGAACAGCCCAGCATAGTAACAAATATTATAAAAATAATAGCGATACAGCCTCAATCAGATAGATCTCAGCTTGTGACAGTCAAGCGGCTTCTGCCCCGCAGCCAGGTAAAAAACTCGATAAGCTAGGCATATTGCCTGGCAGGTAGGGGCCTGGTCTGCGGTATAATAATAATCTCACCCCAAACTACCCTAACAGACAGACATAGTAAAAAAAGGTTAAGTATTTAAATTTACTTATAAAAAGATAAAAAATAAAATAAAAATAAATAATCTATTCATTGGCCACAGGATTAACAGTGGACAATGGAATTCGAGTTCTGATTGAAAACGAGCCTTTTAGGCAAATCTATGCAATCATTCTACGAGAGAATAAGTGCCTGCAGTGATTTGCAATCTATCTCTTCCTGCATGATATTCGTACGAAAGTGGAAGTTATCTCGAGTTATAGGAAAATTATACTTCGGAAGTCTTTCAATACAACATTACTGCTTTTGTCCTTGTTTTTTCTGCCAAAACTGGGACTAACAGGTTCAAATGTTTAATGTTATTGTTTCAAAACAATGAAAAGTTTCTAGGAGGGTATGTACATACAAGTCATTTGATTGGCATATGACATTGAAATATTTTTACTAAACAATTAACTTTTGAAATAAAAAAACCCCATATTTTCTCATATCCAGCATTAAATTACAATTCGAATGATAAATGTTTGCAGTAAAGTTTTCCACAGATAATAGAATACATAGCCCAATATTCGTAATGCTGAATGTTATGTTGGTAACTCTTTATGAAGATGAAGTTTTTAAAGTTTCGTTAAAGAAAATTTAGTATATAATTTATTGATATGTCTAAGTTAAGTGAACCGAGAGAACAAAATCTTTAAATAAAAGAAAAAAAAACTTTATTGCATTAATTTTTTTAATCATGTATAAATTATTTTTCTATCTTACTGGAACAGAACAGGAAATATTAAGTTTTCCGTTTTGATACGATTTCAAAATCTAGCTTTAAAGCAATGGTTGCCATGAAAACGACTCCTTGGGAAAACGCATTTTTCTTCATGATGGTTTTTTTTCACCATTTCTCATATTTAAATTATTATAAGTCAAGAACCGTTAAAGATAAAAGGTTCAAACTTGGAACATGTCTTTTTCAATTCTTTTACTCTAATTTTAATTCAACAAATTTGAAAAAATATATTTACTTTTGAAAATAAGATTTTTTCTTTAAGTAACGTCATTTTTTTCTTAAATTTTTACTTTAAATATTTTTAATTTTTATTTAAATTAGTAATTTAAAGAATGCTGAATAGAAATTAAACTTATATATTTTGTTTATTTCAGTGACAAAAATTGAAATTCTACAAATAATCTTTCGAGCTATGAGGATTTTAAGTCACACCACTTTTTTCATAAATTTTGAATTGTAAATTATATATATATATATATATATATATATATATATATAACTGAGTTTCACTTGAAAGACACATCAAGCCAGATATAAGTATGGTAAATATTTTAGTATATATATACTTTTTAAGAAATATTATATTATTGTTATTATGCATATTGTTTTTATTTTCTTCAATGAATATCTTTTTTTCCTAATCTGTAACAGTAAATAAAATCCAACCAGTAGGGTGCATTGTGATTGTGGGACGAATTTCTTAGCTTTTAGCACGTCCCATAACAGAAACTGGTTGGATGTTTTAGCTTTTTCATTAAATTATGCACCCCTGATGAGTAGTTTAATGAAAAAGCCTTCTAATGTCCATTTATCCATGTATCTTTTATTATTTTGGTAATCTGCCTTCTATTTCGCTTCAAACTTCAACTGTTTTCAATAAGATGATTGTAAAAATACTGGTTTCATTGGTTTATTGAATGGTAATTGTCGACAGCGTTAGAGAAAAGTGGACTGATTTTATTTCACCATAGGTTTTTATTGATTATTGCCAGGGGGCAAACATTTAAATGAGCTTTTGATTTGAGAGCGAGGGCGCTCGATACAGACGTGTTGTTCGAAGGACAACGAAGCTCAACTGAGCGTTACATCATTTATCAGCTAGGTGGCGCTGATCTCTTAATCAAACTTCGGGAGCGCACATACCGGCCCCCATTGAAGTATTCTGATAGTTCAATGATACACAACAATTAAATATACAATAACATACAGATACTATTACAAATTAATGGTTACACATAAAGCACTTAATATAAATACAATAATAAGAAATAATAAATTCAATAGAAATAGGTTAAGCTTAATTAATATTTTCGTTATTTACAATTGGAAGAACACAAATATTAGAGATACTTCTTTTGTAAGTTCCGGATGGGGTCCGGACTATTACAACCCTAACATTGTCATCATTTCCCTTGATGATTTCTGAAATACGACCTATTATCCATTTACAAACTGGTAGGTCACCATCCTTTACCAGAACCATCATACCTGGTGCAACATTTTGTTTTTAAAGAGCCATTTGGATCTCTGCTGCAAATGGCTTAAATAAGAATTGGACCAATTTTTCCAAATTAGTTGCACGATTTTTTGAGTTTTTTGCCATCGGTCGAGCAAGTTTTCTCTTACATTAATCAAATTTGGCTCAGGAAGAGCATTAATTGGTCTACCAATCAAGAAATGTCCTGGAGTCAAAACTTCATAGTCTACTAATTCAGAAGATAATGGGGAAAGAGGGCGCGAATTTAGAATACCTTCGATTTGAGTAGTAATAGTTAAAAATTCTTCAATGGTTAATTTCGTAACACCAATAGTTCTTTTTAAGTGGTATTTGAACTGTCCGATGCCTCTCTCCCAGAGTCCTCCAAAATTTGGGGAACGAGGGGGAAGAAATTTCCAGAGAACTTGCTCGGATGACAGAAAATTTGATACATCATCATTGTTTTTATTTATAGAATTTAATAATCTCTTTAGTTCCGCACATGCTCCAACAAAGTTGGATGCATTGTCACAAAAGATAGTATTACTTTTGCCTCTGCGAGCAAAAAATCTTTTAAATGTTGCAATTAATGCAGCAGAAGTTAAGTCAGAAAGTAGTTCTAAATGAACTGCTTTAATAACCATGCATATGAAAATGGCCACATAAACTTTATTAAATATCCCTTTTCTCTGGTTGCGATATTTAATAAAAAATGGACCGCATAGGTCAAGACCTGAATTGGAAAACGGTGGCCCTTGTATTACTCTCTCAGGGGGTAAATTACCCATTATTTGACTTACTTTTTACAGGGACAGACATGCCCTTTTTCAATGCCGAAATTTCTGATGAAAAATACTCACCTTGAGCTCTCTTAATTAAGAAATTTCTAGAAATTCTTAGCTCATCTAGAGTTAAGAAACCCTTAAGTTTTTCCTGATTTTTACAGTTGTGGACAAACCTGAAAATAAATGCTAACACTCTCATTAATTTAATATAACTATTTGAAATGGTAAGAAAAGAGTTATTAAAGTCATAATTTATAATTGAAGTGAGAACCGGAACTGACTTTAGTTCCTTTAAAAAATGTTCGTCTTTGTTATGAGAGTCCTTTTGTGTGGACAAAAATTCACAATGTCTTGTTTCAGGAAATCGGGTCCTTCAAACCACAGTTTATTTGTAGCAAGCGATTTTGCATCTTGACCTCGGGATAACACATCCGCTGGATTTAGTTTTGACGGCACATATCTCCACTCGTAGTTTTTGGTAAGTTCTTGAATCTTAGATACTCGGTTTGCAACGAAAGTTTTTAGAAGATGTGGGGACATGTTTATCCATGCTAGGGCAATCGTAGAGTCCGACCAAAGTATGACTTTGTCGATTTGGTGTTTCATAGCTCTAATTACCTTTTGAGCAAGTTGGCACAACAATAGACAGGCTGAAAGTTCAAGCCTCGGTATGCTGACAGTTTTGATAGGGGTAACTTTACTTTTGCTGCAAATGAGGTAGCAAACAGGCGAATTTGAGTCAGCGTTCGTTTGAAGATAAAGGGAAGCTCCGATTGCTTTCTCACTCGCGTCAGCAAACCCATGTAAGAGGATAGTTGATGCATCTTTAATCAGAATACATCTGGGAATTTTGATGGTTTCTATAAGAACTAGTGAATTGAGGAAATTGTCCCACTCTTGAGCAACATGAAGTGGAATTTTATCATTCCAGTCGCACTTTAGCAACCATAGTTGTTGCATGAAGATTTTTGCACGGCAAATTACAGGACCGAGCAAACCAAGGGGGTCAAAGAGTCTTGCAATTTGACTTAGAATTTCGCTTTTTGTTTAGTCAGAACTTTTGTTGACGATAACTTTAAAGTTAAATGTATCAATAGTACAGTCCCACAGTATTCCTAGAGTTTTTGTTGAAGTTTCTTCGGCATTTTGATTAAAGGGAAATGTTTGATAATCAGGATTTATTTCTTCAATAACATTAGAACGCCATTTATGCAAGTCCATCTGACCTTTTTTGAAAATGTCTGTTAATTGTTTTTTAATTTCAAAAAATTCGGAAATGTCTGATGCACCTGACAGGCAATCGTCCATGTACATATCGTTCTTTACAACTTCGGCAGCTAATGGGAAATTGTTGGCTTCATCTACCGCTAACTGTTGGAGCACTCTAGTGGCAAGGTATGGACTGCTTGCACAACCGTAGGTGACCGTTTTCAGAGTGTATATTTTGTCAGGTTCCTCCCTCCCTTCTCTCCACAATATTTTTTGGTATCTAGTATGCGACGGATTTACTTCTATTTGTCGAAACATTTTATTTACATCAACTGTAAATGCGAAAATATGTTTTCTAAAACGAATCATAATTGAAAAAAGATCATCCTGTATTATCCCTCCTTTAAACAATAAGTCGTTTAAAGACTTCCCATTAGTAGTTTTACAACTCCCATCAAAAACAACCCTCAGTTTAGTTGTAGTACTTGATGGTCGCAAAACACCGTGATGAGGGAAAAAATATCCTTTATCAGGATTTGTGTCATCGGAGTTTTCTTCCATGTGTCCTAAAGTAGTGTATTCCTTTAGAAATTCTGAGTATAATTCCTTTAATTTGGGATCCCGCTCTAAACGGTTCCATAACTGATTTAATCTTTTAGCGGCAATTTGTTTTGAATCTCCCAGAGAATTATCTAACATTTGAATCTTAAAGGGTAATTCAACTACATATCTGCCGTCCGGTTTCCGATAGTGAGTCTTTAAAAAATGTTCATTACAGTAATTTAACTCCTCACTAACTAAGGGTTTTAGTTCACTTACTTGTTCCATTTCCCAAAAAGCACTTATTTCTTTTTCCAAATTTTTATAATCTGTTACTAAAAAACAAGAATCAGAATATTCCCTTAAATTTGAGATAGAATTGCATACAGATCCTGATATAACATGCCCGAAAAACGTTTCTACTAACATTAATTGGGAATCATCAATTTTAATTTTATTAGACCCTATTAATTCATAGAATAACTGCGCTCCAATCAGTGCATGTACGCGTTTCGGCTTATTCCAATTATTATCCGCTAATTCTATGTTCGACGGCAATTTTAATTTTGACGTATTTATATATTTGGGTGGTAGATTAGCGATTTTAGGAACAACTAACATATCTAATTGATAAGATTTAGTTTTGTTTTCATTCGTTAATTCCGTACTAACAAATGATTTAGCGTTTAAACATAGATCATTAAGTCCGGAAATGGAAATATGAGTTTTTTGTTTACGCAATCCTAATAGATTTGCAGCATGAGAGGACAATAAATGCGAACTCGAACAACTGTCTAATGCAGCAATTAAAGGTTGAAATTCCCCAGAACCGTCCTTCAAATATATCACAGCTGTGTTTAAAATTACACAAGATTTATTTATTTCATTTTCCTTCGCGAAAAGTGTTTGATTATCAGGAGAAAGGGAGGGGGTGAATCCACCTGGCGCCTATCTGTCTGGTCTTCAACAATGAATTGCCTTCTAATATTATTTTCATTTAATGGATGAAGTAATGAATTATGCTCTTTGCTGTTACAAGAAAGGCATTTATTTTTAGATAAACAAGGGTTAGGTAAATGGCTGTTTAAGCAAGATTGGCATAAATTGTTATTTTTAACAACTTCTGATCTCTTTATCACGTTCATTTGTTTAAATTTCTCACATCTATATAAAGAGTGTGAATCTGTACATCCTAAAATACAACCTTTTCGCTGTTTTGATTTTGTTAAAAGGGATTTTTCCATGTTTGGCTTAGTGCCAGATTTCCAGTTATTATAAGGAGATTTTTTTTGTTCCTTTGAAATAACAGTATTTTGAAGAATACGACTTCTTTCTTCCAAAAAGCTTAAAAAGTTAGCTAATTTAGGAATTTCGTTTTTATTTAATTTCATTTCGAACGATTTTTTTATTTCAGAATCTAATCTTTGAAACAAGATGTGCATTATTAAAGCATCTGACAGATCATTAGATTCAAATTCAAGTAATTTTAATGCACGCAAATTACATTTTGTATTATCAATTAATTGCATCAAATGATTAGGAGAATCGGGTACTTTTGAAAAATTAAGTAGTTTAATAATATGGCAATCAATGACAGCTCTTTTATTTTCATATCTTTCTTCTAAGATTGCCAAAGCGATTCGTAAGTATCTTGAGCTGACTCAAGCCTTTTGGCTTCACCTTTTAAACAGCCCTTTAAATAGCATAACTGCTGAGTTGAATTTAAATTCTTATTATTTCCGATAATAGACATAAATTGTGTCTTAAAATTTTGAAATTCATCATATTTTCCAAAAAAATTGGGTAGAGGTAAGTCTGGAATTTTAAAGCTATTACTAACAGTAGGATTTTCATTATTCATATTAACACATTCATATTTAGAAAGAATAATGTTAAGTTTTACCTCTGAATCTTCCAGTTCATCCTCTAGCTCAGTTGCTAGTTCCAAAGAATCTGTAATGTCGACATCTTCCGGAAGAGTTGTATACGATACTATCAAATTACGTAATGACGTTTTAATTTCCAAAATAGAAGCCCTTTTGCTTTCTAAGACGAGTTTTTCTTCTTGCTGCTCTTCTTGCGATCCTTTTAGATGAATGCATTCATATTCCTTAATGAATTTCGTAATTTTATTTACTTTAGTTTCAATACGCCGCGTTGGCGATTTAAAGTAGTTAATGTGGTCATTTTTTAATTAGCTGTTCTCCGGTCGCCTAGGACCATATGTCGACAGCGTTAGAGAAAAGTGGACTGATTTTATTTCACCATAGGTTTTTATTGATTATTGCCAGAGGGCAAACATTTAAATGAGCTTTTGATTTGAGAGCGAGGGCGCTCGATACAGACGTGTTGTTCGAAGGACAACGAAGCTCAACTGAGCGTTACATCATTTATCAGCTAGGTGGCGCTGATCTCTTCATCAAACTTCGGGAGCGCACAGTAATATCTGAATTACATTGGTTATATTTATAAAAGTATATATATATATATATATATATATATATATATATATATATATATATATATATATATATATATATATATATATATATATATATATATATATATATATATATATATATATATATATATATATATCTGATAAATTTTATTATGTGATTTTGCTTTCAAATAGTATGGTTAATCAACACAAAAAATTTCAAAATTTTAACTCAATAAATAAAAATTATTTTAAATTGTGTCGGGATCTCCTTAAGGGCAAATTGGAACATAAAATTGTTCAAATTTTTGAGTTTTTAATGATCAGCCTAAAAAATAGAGCTAAAAGATTATGGTGCTACATGATTATGCACTTAAACGGTTATGGGGCTAAATGGTTATGGACCTAAAAGATTATGGTGCAAGAAGATTTTAAAATAACATATTTTATTTTAAGCACTGTAGGTGTGTATATAGTTTTTCCCCTTTTACTCGAAATGTGTTTTTATATGTTTTGGTACATTTTTTTCTAAAAATCCATTTTAGGTAAATAGTTAAAAAATTTCAAAATTGTGTAACTAAGTTGTTTCTTTAAAAATACATAACACTATAGGTCTAACAAGGAAGGTCTCCATTGGGGGCATACTCAGAATTTTTTGAAAAAAATACGAATTAAACTACTCATGTAGGTAATAAAGGATCAGTGAAAATTAGCGGCGGAATTACATTATTAGATATGTAAAAAAATAAAATAGTTTGGAATAATTGGCGTGAAAAGCTGAAAGCGACGCGGATTTGGCTAGCAGTGCATTTCTTCGCCAAAACCTGACGATTTTAACGAATCTGAAAATTGATTTTAATTGACTTCACTGTTAAAAATCTGCAGCATTTACTGCAACGTCACTCCACTACTTTTATAGAATATCTCTCTTCTGACCAATGAGAATGCTCCATAGCACGGTGAATTGACCGTGTCATACACTGTTAAAAATCTGCTGCATTTTGTTGCAACGCACTCCACCCCTTATATATAATATCTGTATTCCAACCAATGAGAAAGCTCCATTTCACGACCAAGTAACCATTTTCTATACAAGCAAGGGAGTGCGTTGCAACAAAATGCAGCAGATTTTTAACAGTGTATTTTTCAATTTCGAACAATTTTTATCAATTTAAATTGTGTTTTAAATGATAAAATTTATTAATTTCATTTTGTTATAAGTGCATATAAACGTATATGACAAAATTACACTTAAAGTAAAGTAAAAATGCAAAACTAAAATTACTTAAACTAAACTTATTTAAATGAATTGAACATAGAAAGTTTTTTCTTTAAAAAATTCGAAGCGTAAAAGCTTATTTTTCAAAATTTCGTTTTTTCGCCAACCGGAGATAAATCGCCAAATAAAAGAAATTTTTATTATTTTTTTACGGACGTTATAAGAAGATTCCGCCGAATTTTTTTTTATAAGCATATATAACTATATGAGAAGAACATTCTGTAATTTTTTCAGATTTTTCTGAGTATGCCCGTATGGAGACGTTCCTTGTAAGCGGAAACTTTTTTGAAAAAATGAAAAATATGGTGTTAAAATTTTTAAGATTTTCAAAGATTTTTAATAAAAGATTTTTAATTTTATTTCTTTTGAGGCAAAATGAAAATCGCTTCTCACAGCAATAGCATGTTTTATGATACCACAACAAATTTTAAGGTGATATATACAACAATTTTTTTTTAGAAAAGTATACCAAACAGACATATTGTTCAAAAATATATAAAAAGTTAATAATTCTTAAAAACTAATTTACATATGTATTTAATTTATTTTTATTTATATATGGGTTAGAATGTGTCATATTTATTGAAAAAAAAAGTCATTTTTATCACTATTTTAAAGCAAAATACATTTGATGTTAAATATTTCGGAAAAAAAGCTTTATTTTACTTATGGATACATTTCGAGTGCCTTTAATAACTTAAGGCTAAATTTAAGCACAGCGACAAAACTAAACATTTAAAAAAGCTGGATATTTTTTTTTTAATCATCTACGTATAAAAATAATTTATACATCTGAAAGCTAATGTGTAGTGGGAAAAATGTGCTCAAAATAAAGAAATAAATAAAATTATTTACAGATAAAATCTCAATACATCTACATTTTTTAATTTATAAGAATTGGAATACTTAAAAATCCAGCATATTCCTTAATTAATTGTACACTGAGAAAAAAAAAATATACCGCCTTTACCTAGAATGAATAGTTGGTCATTTTTTTTAATTCTTATACTAGAATTATAGATTTCCGAACTATGCAAATAGGTTAAACAACTAAGCTATATAGACGAAAGGATCTATAATTTCTAATCTCTTGTTTTCTAGGTGACGAAATGATATTGAATCGTTTCAGTAACGAAAAATTTACGCTTGATTTCGGGGATGTTTTCATTAACTAAAATTATAGTTACTAAAACTAATCTTTTGTATTCGCATCTATTTACAAAGGTTTTTAAATAAGTTTGACCACGAGAATACAGGAAAATGCTCTTGAATTCTAGTAGGAGATTCTAGAAAGTTCTAATAAAGGGAACTAGAATTTATACAGATGACATGGAACTATTATTTCTGGAGCCACAATTTAGATTCCAGATGATTTAGATTCTCCCCCCCCCCCTCTTCTGATCCGGCATATTTTTCCAATCACAATTCTAAGTTATTATAACAAATGGACATAACACTTCTTATTTTTCTTTTATCCTCCTGTATAAAAAAAGGGGGAACGGCTTATTACTCAACCCATATAGTCAGCATAAGTCAATTTGCTGTCATTATGTCGAAGAAAATTCTTTCTTTTAAAATTTTCTTTTACTACCCACTCATTGGATAGGTAGGTTTTTGTTTTCTGGTGCATGTCTTATTTAGATGCATCATTCTGCATAAAATTTCACATTCTCAAAGAAAAGAAAACTAACTCTATTGCGTCGTGCGCTAAAAATTTCATTTTTTTTCAGAATTCCTTTCCAAAATCTTATAAGATTATATATATATTTGCAAACAAAGATTAGGTGTCACCCCTTAAAGAACGACACCCGGGGCGGACCGCCCCCTGCTTTCCACGGCACTGATCGATACATTCTGATTCAGGTTCTAAGGAATCTTGGAAAGTTTTTCATTTGTCTGTAAAAATTACAAGACATTCAAAGCTCATGTTTGTTTTACCGTGAAAGCCACAAAAAATGTATCCTCATGTAACAATCGAGAAAAACAAACACCACTAACTGATGAGACGATAAAAGATCCTTCTATTTTTTGGCACCTTAGAATGACTTAACAAATTACGCACATATGAATGAAAGTATAAACATATCAAACACTGGCAGTAAATAAATGCGATACATTGTTATTAATAAACCACTCAACAATTTTCGTAATTATTACCATTCAAAAATAACAATGAAAATACTTATGACTTATCAATCTTTTCGTAGTTTGATTCCTTTCCTTTTACTTATCCTTGTGCGATGTTATTTTCCTCTAATAATTATCAAAAAAAGGTACGCTTGTTAATATAAAAATTGAAAACAGAAAAACTTATAATATCCAATGACGTAAAATAATGAAGGAAACACCACATGATTTTACAATTTTAATTTTGATAGTTTGGAAACAATGGAAGTTTTCAGAGCGTGTAAACTGCTCGTGTGTCATCAGATAATAAAAGATAATATGTTTCTTAATTTAACTAAATTTTTCTAATTTTAATCTATACTGTGAAGTTCTATTGAGACATATCTTCTAGCATCATAATCTGAAACAAAATTTATTAGTACACAGTCTAAAATTTAACAGCAGCTAAAAACAGGCTTAATTAAAATAATGAATATGACTGTTTGTGACTTCCTTTTATTCTCCAAACTATTTTCAATCAAATTATTACTTCAGACACTTTGATGGCTCATTTTTTTTATTCGGGTGTTTTAATAATTAATTCCTTTGTTTTGGAGAATAAATATTTTCTTTGTCAAACTCTTTGTATCAGGATTAAAGCAATTTTATTTTTCTCAATAGCTTCCTTTTAATGAATAACTATATCTGATTTTGGGTAATTCCATTTTGAAATAAGCCAAAGTAGGTAAAAATGAAAGTTGTACAAATTCATAAATATGAGGTTTTCGTTTCAAGAAATGCCAATGTATCAGTTAAATTTTTTTTTTTTTTTAATCTATTTTTTTTTTTTTTTTTACGAAAGTTGGAGAAAGTTTGTGTGGTGTTCAAATGGTTCAAATGATGTCGCAACGATTAGTAAAGAAGAAATAAGATGTTACTTCTAGAATCTTCGTTCGCCAACAGGGTAAGACTATTATTGGAACATAACGTTACAGTGTGTAACTTGTAAGAGTTTGTAAGTATTTAATGCTAATAAATATATTTATATAAGCTTAACTGTTTCTGCTTCTTAGAAATGAGCTGTGATTATCATCTAAAAGCTTACAAGGAAGGTCTCCATACGGGCATACTCAGAAAACTTTGAAAAAATTACAGAATATTCTTCTCATGAGGATATATATGTTTATAAAAAAAATTTGGCGGAACCCCTATAGAACGTTCGTAAAATATAGCGAACATTTCGTTTAATTGACAATTTATCACCGGTTAGCGACGAAATAAATTTAAAAAAAAAATACTTTTCATTTTGACAAATACTTTTTAATGTAAAAATGTTTCATTTTGCAATATTTTTAAAAATATTTATTTAAATAACTTTAATTTCGTCGGTTTTATTTTGCTATAACTATAGTTTTGTGATATATATATTTATAATGAAAGCTAACAATGAAATATTATGAATTAAAATGAAAATTAAATTAATTAAATTTGTTTTAATATTCAAAATTAAGTATAATTGAGCGCTGTCGATTCACCTTTGTTGCTATGGGAACAAAAATTTATCCGATATTGTAATGCATTACTGCAACATTCTTCATCTAGCTTTTATTTTGAAAAACGCTTAAATATATGTAAATATACTTTTCAGTATGAAAATATCTTTTATATATAAAATTATTTTTACAGTATTAAAATTAAATAACTACTGCAACAAACAATATATAGATGCATTACAATGTAATACATATTAAATTCTCTCATTGTTTAAGTTTAAATTCTTTAATACCATTTACACGCCCCATTCTAAAAATATATTAACAAAAAACTTCCAGTTATATGAAAATCGTTTGCTTTTGGCGAGGAAAAATGCTGCTCGCAAAATCGCGTGACGTTTTCGCCTTTTCACGCCAAATGTTCGAAAGTATTTTATACTTTAACAAAATTTCTACTGTGATTCCGCCGATAAATTTGGCTTATATTTTATTACATACAAGAGTACTTTAATTTTAATTTTTTTTTTTTTTTTTTTTTTTTTTTTTTTTTTTTTAAATATTCTGAGTATGCCCAGTATAGAAATCTTCCTTGTTAAAAAAAAAAAAAAAAAAAAAAAAAAAAAAAAAAAAAACATAAAAAGTTTGACAAATTTAGAACTGATACGTCCGTTACAAGTGTTTGTACATATGGGACAATTTACCTCGATATTTTTTATTCATAAAAATCTTATGAAGTCATATGTAAGTATCATACTTTTGTTGGTTAAAATAAATTACTTTTTTTACGTGTATATTTTCAGAAAATTTTAAATTTTTATAAAAGAGTAAAAATAACATTTATTTGTGAGATACGTCTGTTACTGAACACACACACACAAAATAATAAAATAAAATATATTATTTTTGCAAATCTTCAAAATTTAATTGCATTATATAGAAGCAGAGTCCTTGTTCTTTTTAAAGCGCATGAAATAAAACAAAGATCTAACATATTTAGTATCTTTGAAGTTGTTTTATGTACTGACTGATACGTCCGTTACCGTGGAATTGCCCTTTAGTAAGTCGTAATCACGTACAGTCAGTAGCATAAGTATAGAGTGGATGGCCACGGGACAAATAACACGATCCCTAAATATCGATGAGTAAAATGTAAAACAAAAAATTCAGGCTTTATAATTTTTGCAATTTTAGAAATCCTGTTAGGACTAGTCAGATATAGCAATCCCAAAACTTTATTTTATCTCATTCATGTTAATACTTTAAAAATCGCTATCATAGTGCCAAAATTAAACGATAATCTATGCACATAGTGCGAATTCTAAAGGTATGGAATTTCGTGCATTGGTTCTGGAAATAGAACTATAGTAGATATTAGAAAAAAATGTAACATAAAAGCACCTCCTGTTGGACTATCTACGCCTAAACTTAATCAGCAATAATATTTATCAAGGCATATATCTGAATTTGAAGTTTGATGAAAATTCGTGTATTAGTTCTTGAGATGGAGCTATTTCAGGAATCGGGAAAAATTCAGCACAGAAGCGCCACTTGTAGGATGATTGACACGAAAACATAAACAAAAGACATTCGTATAAAGGATTATTTGAATCTAAAGTTTGATGAAATTCCGTGTGTTATTTCTTTAGATAGAGCTAGGGCGAAATCATGAAAAATGAGCTTATCTGCGCCATCTGTTGAGCGATTTACACCAAAATGTCAACAACGTCAATTCATGTCATAGACTAAAAGAATCTGAAGTTTTATCGAAATCAGTGCATTAGTTCTTGAGACAGAGTTGTTGTGAAAATCGTGAAATAGGTGTTTTCTTGCTAAAGTAAATTTCCCCATTATATAATATATACATACTACATAGGGTGAAAAGTTCCGGGACTAATAATGAAAAAATGCTTTCCTTTTAGAGTGATACAATTCTTCCAGCGATCATTTAACATTTAAATACCCTTCATACAGTAATATTTGACAAGGCCTTCAAAATATGCATCACTTTAGCAATTCTCATTTAGTGAAAATCTCTTACCCTGGAGCCTTCTTTACAAATTAAGAAACAAATAATAGTCGCTGGGAGCCAGATCTCGATAATACGTGTGATGAGGAAGCAAATAATAATTTAATTCATCCAATCTTTCTATCGTTTTCATTGATGTGTGAGCCGCTGTGTTGTTTTGGCAAAACAGCGCTTAACATCACTTACATGATCACGATTCGTAAAAAAAGGCCGACGTATCATGAAACTTTGACATAAGTTATTCAAGGGTTCGTCCTAAGAAAACATAATATGGATATTTGATTGATGCTGCCATCTAGTGCCGGGACTTTTCACCTGATGTAGTATATATCAAATGCAGGCTCTTCAAAAGAACTGGGATACATATTTGGCTATGGACAGCAAAATCTTATTTCCCCAAATAACGAAGTTTTGTTAAAGATTTCAGGAAGTGTTGGAAAGTGTTTTATTATGCTTAACGCATAATTTTAGTTACTTGCTTTTCATTTAATCTGATCGGCAGATTATTTACTTAGCAAACATATAACCTGTGATCTGGATTGAGTCCGAGATTAAAACCTTTCGACGAGACGTTATTACCGAATATTCTGTTATTAAAAAAAAAAAAAAAAATTTTCATGATTAACACTAGAACTATCGAAAATTTGAGTCAAGTTTTATAAAAATGTTTTTCACCAGAATTTTGATTTAAAACAATTTAATGTTATTATTTAACGTTTTCCTTCTTCGTATCTGTTAAACTTATTTCAAAATCGAATTTCTGGTTTGAACCGAAACATATTGGTAGCCCTCAAAATGGTGGCTCACAGTCGTTCTACTGTTAAAAAAAATGACAAGTACAGAAATTTTAAAAATGTTACTTAAAAAAAAAATCTGAATTATTTATTTCAGTTCTTCAATATAAATGAGCTTAAGAGAGCTAAATTTTTGTAGAAATTCTAATATATACGCATGTCCGCACGTATATTATACTTATGAAATAGATTTAAAAATGGTTAAAACAAAGTCAGACAACCTCTAAATGACAAAATATGCAAATATTTCCATAATCGGCTTTTATCACGTTTCAATACGTTTTTTCAAACTCATATGATGTTATATATTCACTTGCTGACGTTCCTTATGTTTCCAATATAATGCAATATTCACATTTTTTAAAATTCGTCCAACAATTTATTTTATTTTCACTTATCATGCATAAATCTTGCAATGGAAAAGTTATGAATTATTACTCCCTTTTTTTAAAAATTCGTCAAATTATTTTTTTCATTTTCATTTTTTACGTTGAAATCTTAAAATAGAAAAATTTTTTGTGATAAGAATATTGTTGTGGATTTTTAATTGTTGGCAACTACTATAATGAAAAATCTTTAAATTTGATAGGAATTTGTTGTTAAATTTGTGACTTTTTATTGGTTAAAATTTAGATATAAATTATTTCAACTCCGTTGTCTCGGCTGTGTTTTAATATGCATGTACGTACATTTCACAATTCTTTCTTTTAAAATGTGGATTTGTATAGAATTATAAACAGACAAATACTCGTTTTTATAAATTAGATTTAAAAAAAATCCATTTTATTAACTATTTGGAAAATTGGGAAATATGAAGTCTATCTGAATCTTTTTATTTGTTGAATTCCACAACTTATTTTATTTTATTCGTTTCCTGATCGGTCCAAATTTAATGTCCAAAAATGGAATACTTCTGTTATTCACTTTATTCCTTTTCTCATTGGTCCAAGTTTAGTGTTTAAAAACGGAATGCTTCTGTTGCCACAATAACAAAAAGAGTTATAAAAACTTTTAAAAAAATTAATATTTTAAAAGCAAATTGTGATAGAGATTTCAAACAAATTTCATTAAAAAGTGCATTTTTTTTTTTCTACGCAATGGTGTAAAAATTTAAAATGTGCGATGTTAAGAAGTTTAAAAATTTACCGTTTTCAAAATTGTAAAACTGAAATTTTATTTAAAGTTTGTTTGTGAAGGGTCTAGGAATATTAATGTTTAATCCATGTCGTACGTAATATGAGACGTTCAGAAGTCAGTCTGAGTAACTGGATCAAATAAAAATGCACATTTTAAAAAAGTTAAAGTTGTCTGTGTATAAATTACTGTTTTTTTTTTTTTTTTTTTTTTTTTTTTTTTTTTTTTTTTTTTCTTATCATTGGTCTAGGAATGCACGGAATGTTTAATGTAAGACGTACGTAATATATGACTCGTTATAATCATTCTTAAAATTATGTTTATTATTATTATTAATTTAAATATACAATTTCTTTGAGAATATCATTTTCAAAATAGTTGTTGTAATTTGTTAAATTACAATTTTCTTTATCAACTTTAATTTTGCGTGACAGAAAAACGATTGCATGCACTACCTCCAATACGCTCACTGTTGGTTTTCATCATTCCTTAAATTATCTTTTGTCGATGAAAACTCGTTTAGCACTTCACCCACATAAAATAATTGAAACAAATTCTACATTCTGCTATCAAACAAACTGGCAATGAATCGGAATTATAAACAAACTTAAAACATTCCTAACTTATTTTCTGTTATCGCCTTTCTGGATCACCTAATAATGACTAATGTATTTGTTCTATTGAATACATTGAATTTAATACCCGATTAACAAAAAAATTTCCACGGAACGTTTCCCGGTATTTGGTTCAGGGACGTGTACGTACGGAGCTTTTATTCCCCGTTGAATTTGGTCAGTTTAGCGCATAAACAAAATTTCAAAAAACTATTCGTGATTGCGTTGCGATTTCAAGTTGGTGACGGATGCATGTTTATGTGTTTTCCTCAGAAAAACGCGTCCGTCTGGTAACACTTGACCCTTGATTTAACCTTCAAGGAGATCATGGAATGACGTCATTTTCTTGGCATACGCTCATGGAAAAATAAATTAAGTGCAGTTAATCAGCAAGATTTAAGATCTGAAGAAGCAGAAAGACGTCTTTTATCTTGATTAGTGTTTTTTACTAAGTACCTCAATTCTTGATTCGGACGTTTTACTGGGTTTGGATTAATCCCTTGACAGGTTCTGAAATTACTCAATGAATTTCTGGGTTAAAGGTCCGTTAGAGTACAGGTGTCGTGATTTATAGCTGTTTTTATTGATATTTATTGGCTTAAGTAATGGTTTAACAGTCCGGACATTTCTCTCTATTTTGTTTTATTTTTTCTCTATCTGCCAAAAGGTGCCCTTGCAGTGAGCTTTTGCGAAAACCAGTATGATCATGTGAGCAATATTTAATTCAGATTCAGATTATTCTATATACTTCCGGGTAGGGGAGCGGGAGCAGTGGCGCCAACTTTTATGAGCCGACGGGGCTCAAGCCTACCTAATAATTTTGAATCCTAGCATGCCCAATTTTCATTGTTCTATTTAATTATTTATTTCATTACTTTTTTATTTTTATTTCTCTCTATAGAACAAAATTTATTTTGTCAATGACCATATGTTTTGATTCCCCAACTGACACCCATAAATCCCAAATGCTTGAAATGTCCATATTTAATCATACGAATTGAATACAGTAAAACCTCCATAACAGACACTCCCGAATAGCGGACACTTTTCCAATCCCCACTCCCAAAATTTGAATTTTTGTATGTTTAACCTCTGAACAACGGACATTCCGCATAGCGAACAGTAATTTATACAAAAAATAATAAAAATTAGTTTTTAACGAGGCAAAAAAAAATTGTAATTCCCTAAATTTATTAGGGCAGTGAGTCACAAATTTTGTGATCACAGATAAATGTGGGAATGAGCTGAGGAAAATCCTCTCTTCCCTTATATTTATCTGTGATCACAACCCACCCTCTCCCCTTCACCAAGATGACTTGAGATAGTATGCTATTAAGAAGCAGAAAAATATAGTATACAGTTATAAAAAAATTTTGTAGAAAAATATTATTCAAAAGGATTAAAACTACTAACAGAATTAAAAATTCACTTTGAAAAACAAATTACATGTAATCGCAAGTAAAAGCAAATTTTTGTAAAAAAATTTTTAGTAAGAATGTAATAAACAATGGATAAAGGTATGCACAATTTTATTTCAGTTTTATTGCTTTAAAAATATTATACTTTCTGGTTAATCATATAATAGAGGTTTTACGAAACATCAAAGTCAGTTAATGACACATTAAGCATTCATTAACAATTTTTCAATCTCTGAGGTTTTCCCAATAGCGGACACTTCCGAATAGCGGACAGTTTTTGCGCTCCCGAGGTTTCCGTTATATAGAGGTTTTACTGTATTTCCAACTGAGCGAAAAATTGCCCAGGCCGGGAATCAAACCCAGATACTTGGATTACAAGGCCAATGCTTTATAAAGCATCTCTTTTATTATAAAGATGGTGCAGAAGACAATTTTATGTTGGCCACATTAGTGTCACTTGCCACACTAGATTATGTTCATGGAAAATGTTCAAACAATACTTGGCATTTAAAACTTCGACGATCAACTCTATTGCATTCATAATATAAATGTTCAAACAAACCAAAAGTTAACATTTGTACTTTTTTTTCTTAGCAACATCATTCATTAAAATACCAAACGACAAACGATTTTTTTACTGGCAGCGTACAAAAGCTCAGAAATGATTTATGTATAAAGCTACAGACAGAATCGAACATAAATGCATAAGCCACATAAAAAGATGAATAAAATATATCATGCATTATTAATCCTAGCAGAGATAAGAATCTCTCGCTTACGTACACAATACTAATTATTTAATTCTTGCATGCAAGAACACGAAACTAATCACCTGAGATCATTTATTTATTCAAGAAGCTTTCTTGCTCTAAAATACGCACAGGTCAAGTGGCAACAAACGAGCTTTTGATTCCGCGAAGAAGATAGTTCTTTTAATAGCTTTTTATCTTTCATATACCTACGTCTATTCTTTGAAACTCCATTTCACTGATCGTATCATTTAATTGAACTCCTTTAAAGAACTTTAGATTGAATGAATTTGACAGTCTAATGAAGCAATTTTCCATTCATTGAATTCTTTTTTAGATAGATTTCGTAAGAAATACTTACCTATATTGCAGTCGTTACCATGATACGACTTTCGAAAAATTTCTTCATAACTTTTCATTACATGATCCCAGGAACACAAAATCAACCCCATCTAAAAAGTTTATATATATACTAGCAGGCTATGCCCGCTGCGCTGGTCAATATTTCAAAATCAACCGTGGATGAAACGAACTGGTGAATTTAAATTTGTATTTTAAATAATTTGGACCTCCAGCAGCACCTTGCTCATTGCTGAAAACGATTAAGACACCATTGTGATATGAAATTATCTTAAGCGTTGCGCAAAAACCAGCTATTTAGAAGTAACTATTTTAGTTTATTACTAACAGTGCACATTTGGAAGCGAAATGAGACCATTATGGCAACAGGATTTAAAATTTTCCCTTATCTGAAGAAATATTAATTATTAAAGTCGTTACCATGGTACAATTTCTGAAAAATTTCTTCACAACTTTTCATTATGTGAAGCCAGGAACCCAAAGCTACTCCCACCTAAAAAGTTTATACATATATTAAATTTTGTCCGCGCGATAAAAGGCCCAATTATGTAAGAATCAACTTCAAACTCGTCAAGTACATTGAGATGGTTAATATCTCAGTGGGAATTGCAAATGAGCAAAATCAGCCCAAGGGGGTGGTAATTGGGAAAGGTTCAAAATTTTGAATACCATCTTAACATGGCTTTCACAAAACCAGCTCTTACAAAACAATAGCAGGAAAAAAAAATAAACATTTTTCGTTACAGCAAGTTGCCAACGATAAAAAAAACACACACATTAAAATTATCACTACAACAATTACTTTATTATTGCAAAATTTCCTCCTGAAAAATGAAAACAAAATTATTTGCTCTTTCGTATTTAAGCATTTTCTCTTTAGTTATTTAAGATAAAATTATGTAAATTTGTATAATTTGGCGAAATCGGTTGACGTGATAATCAAGTAGTAGCCAATTTACACTTTTCATATTTCACAAAAGATTCCTACACAGACATCATATACGCAATAGGTTTAGCACGATTATCTTGCAACTATAATGTTGCAAAATCCTCGTTTTAGAATACCAAAGAAATTTATGTATATTTTATTATTTTCCATCATTTTAAACAACAATTAACAATAAATAAAAAGTAACTGTAGAACAAAACAACAAATATCATTTCAAAAAAGAAAAAAATGAAAGTAAATAAACAACTTATGATCAGATAAACAACTATAGCTGGGTTACTATATGAGGCAAATAATGCCATTTTGGCGCCAATGAGATACCTCGATGAGTATATGACCAAATCTGTGACAAAATTTCCATTTGGAAAAAACTTTAATCGGTATTTATACTGCATTTTCCCTACTTATGTATAAGAAAAAACTTTGACACAGATGTCATGTATGCACCACATTGGCGCATTTTTTTTCTGGCGCCAATTTGGAGAACTTGGTTTTTAATTACCAATTTCATAAATATTTTTTAATTATTTTATATTATTTGAAAAAAAAAATAATAAATAAAAAAGTTTAATTAATAGCTATAGAACAAAATGATTTATATTATTTTAAAAAACAAAATGAAAGCTAATAAATAGTTTATTAATCAATAAACAATCATAGTCGGTTTACCATGTGTGGCATAAAATCGCCATTTTGTTGCAATCGTGCGAATGTGGTGCGTATATGACATCTGCTCCAAAACTTTAAAAAGTTGCAATTAAATTATTTAACAGTTTGGATGAGGAAGACATTTATACTAAAATTGAAACATTATACGCATTTTTTTTTTTTTTTTTTTTTTTTTTTTTGCTATAACTGCTATTTATATATATTACAAATTTAAAAATTTTTCGCCAAAACTAATCTTTATACTATCTTAATTTTCGTACTTACTTCAAATTATTAAATTAAAATCTTGTTTCTAGATCTAATCTGTTAATCTGTATCAGACGATATAAATTCTTAATTTGCCTTAAAAAACATTATTCCAGTATGCGTAAATTTAAAAAAAGATGGCTCTAAATTAAAAATATTCTTAATTAAAACTTTATTTCTTAATATTCCAAATAAAACTGATTTCTTCTATGTTTTTATCAACCCTTTTTAAGAAAGTCTTATTAAATTTATTCCAAAACCATACCTTTCAAAAAATATCATTACTTTATTTTATCTATTTATTTATTTTTCCGCCGTCAACCTTCGATAGTGTGCATATTAATAAATTCATTTCTTTTCTTTTTCTCTTAAAATTAATCATTTATAAAAGTCGTCTGCCTAAAAAATCCCGATTCGATTATAAATTGGTTAAATAATATTTTTTTTAAAATAAATTTATCGTTTGTGGAAAATAATCTCGTAGCTGGACAAGAATTCTGTTTACATAAAAGCAAGGGCGGCGCCAGAGGGGGGTCCGTGGGGGCATATGCCCCCCTGTCGGGCATACCTGCCCCCCCCGCCCCCATCGGGGTCAAAATTCAATTTCGTCGGGGAAAATATTTTGACTTTTGAATTTCAGCCCATTCAATTTGGGTCGAAATATGGAGCTTTTTTTTTTTTTTTTTTTTTTTTTTTTTTGAAAGTCGGATTGACTAAACTAATTCTTTTTTGTACATCGGTTTCTGACTGAAGTTTGATTCTTGCAATTTGAGTTTAAATAAACCCAAATTGTCGAAAAAAATCTGAATTTTTAAAATAAAAATCTTCATGGATGACAGCATAGGATGATGCATGAATGACTCTATACATGTTTATTTTTCAACAAAAAGATAAAATTTACACTAAAAATTAATTTTATACTTTTTTTTTAACTACATTAAATTTGTGGATCAGTTTTCGCTTATTTTGGATTTACGATCAGCTTGGTAATGAAGAATTTTTAGTTCAGTTAAAATACGAAAACTAAAATTATTTTGTCGGGGTTGTCTTGGATAACAAGTAGGCTTCATCGTGTCGGGCAAACTGCACCTGACATGACTCGCAGTCTGGACCGGATCGGGTTGAGCCTAAATTTTTGTCGTTGAGTCGAATTAAAGTCGGGTTAACTTAGTTAAAGCTTAAAGTCGGGTTAACTTTTTAACTTTCAGGTTCGGGTTGAATGCTGATACTTATGGTTCTTGATTCGAGATTAATCGATCTCTCAAAAGAATTTATAAAACTTATTTTAAGATGAAAAACTGTATTTGAATGTCAATGAATTTATGTATACTGATTTTTTTTACTTAAAATCTAAAATTGTTACTGAATATATAATTGTAAACATATTCTTACATAACTGCATTGCAGCATGGATATATTTTTTCATCAGTTACAATTAGGGTTTGGTTGGGTTGAAATATTTCGGGTTCAGGTCGAAATGTAGAGATGTCGAGCTCAAATCGGGTTTCTGGTAGAAACCCGATCCTGCATCTCCTCGGAAAATTAAACTCACCTCGACTGGTGGTTTTAGTCGGACCTGGCTAAAGTGAATTTTTTTTCGGAGAGTTTAGGATTGACTTCTATTTTTCGAGTCGGGTAATTTTAATTGTTTTAGCGTATGGGCTCGATTCTATCAGATTCCTCAAAAGTATCCCCAAAATATATTTTAAAATAAAAAATTATATTATTTGAATGTCAATGAGTCAATATACAGATATATCGATTTTTCTACATAAAAAATATAATTGATACTAGACTACTTTTCCATTATTGCTTTACAAGATGGAATTTTGTTTTTTCATACTGAGTTGGGATTGCGTTCGGAATGAATACTATTGATTTTAGATAGAAGTTTTGTCAAGTTCGGGTCATCTATTTTTTAAAAACTGGTTCAGGTTGAATGGATATATAATTAATTAGCTCAGGTCAGGTATAACCCATTCCGCGGAGGATTCCGTGCTCGGTAAACAATCCGTGAATTGAACTATTCCCCCCCCCCCCCCCCCATTGATTAGATTCCGTAAAAAACAGAAAAAAATTGCACTTTAATTTTGCCATTTCTACTCCACCTCCCGCAAAAAATACAGAAAAAACACCAAATAGCTGAAATACTCACACCTAAAGCAGCATGTTCGTCAAATTACATGGGTATTCTGGCATTTGTGTTGCTTAGTACTATTCGTGTTAGAAACGGAATTTAAATCCCTTTTATCTATAAATATGTAAAAATGAGAAATCTAAGATCAAAAATTTAAAAAAAATCTTATGTCAGAAGGCAGAAATTAATTAAAATAATAGAAAATATGAAAATCAAAGGAATGCTTCGGCAATGTTGAGCGGGAAATTTTGGTCCTCGCAGACCTCTAACCCGCAGCTAGATCTCATGCATAACCCGCAGTTCGAATCAGCGATATATTTATAATTGCAGATCGCTTTTCGCTGATATTAAAATAATTCACTTTTAGAATACCAACTATTTTACAATTTTTCACTTCATTTACATTTCTCTTGGAAATTTTTTGTTAAAGTTTTTGTTTCAGATTTAAATTTTGATCTTATCAAAATTTGGAACATCACACTTTGTGCATTTGATCAATATACACTCTAAAATAAAATGGAAATTGAAGATATTTTCCCCCATTGTTTTTATTATTATTTCTATAGCTAAAAGAGTCTGCTTTAATTTGAACATTTTTTCGAAAATAAAGAAAATTAATCAATTTAATGCTAAAACTACCTGAAATCCTCTAATATCTACAGATGCATTTTTTTAATTAAAGGACTGTTTTATTAACTGTGCAACAACGCTGTGTACTAGGATTTTCTATTATAAACTGACTTTTTACTTATCTCTATTTTCTCTCAAAATATGAAAAATTCATGAATCAAATCTCGTTTTTTTAAAAAATTCTACAATCAAAAGACAAAAAATTCTTCAAGTAATAGAAAAATCCGTTCCAACCACACGTGCGTTCCAGCAACTTACTGCCTGTATGTTTTATTTTTTGCGAAATATTTTTTGAGAGTTTATAAAATAATTACATTTTCTCAAAAATGACTAAATTAGAAAATGATGAAAAAAGTAAAACGCGGTACTTATAAACTCTTAAAATTTACATATTTCAAAAATTCTAGTTCGATTAATTACTTTCACATTCATTTCAAGGAAATTAGTATTTATTACAGCAACGTGTTCTGATTTAACGAAAAAGGATATGAAAGAAATTTCAATTTATACAGGTTTTGTTCTAGCCAAGTATGTTGTTTCTTTATACTCGTATTCTTATATAGATTTCAATCTAATGATGTTTAAACTGCAAAGAACAGCTGCGGTTCACCAAAAGGAAATGCATGCCTATCTGTTTTGAGTAGTTTTCAAATTCTGTTCTGCAAGTTAATATAAAACAAACTTTTCGACTGCTAGAATGATAAAGAGATCGATGAATATGTTGTTTAGCTTCAGCAAACGTATTCTTGCTGATTGGTTGTAAAAAGAACCTTTATACATCTCAATGTTGCTGTGGAAATTACTAGATAGTACGAGATCCGGCTGCAGAATCAGTGTACCCATCGAGTGTTTGCTGAAAACCAAATTTTTACACATATTTATGATTAGGAGAATTTATATCTACCAGGTTGCCTATCAACATGTGGCCGCTAGTATTTTTAATTAAGTTATTAATAATTCATAATCCGTAAGAAATTTCACTGACTTGTTTTTTCAATAAAATGTCGTCTACTTTACGGCAACATCTATAAAGACTCTGAAAAATCACGGTTGCCTTTGCGCATCTGGCCGCACCTCTTCGCAGCCAGGTATACACAGGTATGATTTTGTTACATTTATACACCCACAACGTACATTCATAATTTATATATCAAATTAAAGCTAATTTTTTTCTGTTTATTATTATATACGGTTGCCTAATTAAATCTGGCCGCAAATAAGGGTTGCCGGCTGTTAAATATAGTAAATATTAAAAGTAGAGTGAAAGAGAGCTAGCGCGTAACACCACTAGTCAGACGAGGATAGCAATTGCCAGCTGTCGGAGGGTTTAAAGCCATTGCGCATGCGTCAGATGCTAGTGTTCTCAACGGATCTGTTGCGACTTTTATTCTAACAAGGAAGGTCTCCATACAGGCATACTCAGAAAAATCTGAAAAAAATACAGAATGTTCTTCTCATATAGTTATATACGTTTATAAAAAAAAATTCGGGGGAACCTCCTTATAACGTCCGTAAAAAAAAAAAAAAAAAAAAAAAAAAAAAAAAAAAAAAAAAAATTTCGTTTATTTGGCGATTTATCTCCGGTTGGCGAAAAAACGAAATTTTGAAAATATGCTTTTACGCTTCGAATTAGCGTTGCAAAGGTTAGAAAAAAGCCGGTTTAAACCCGGGAATAAACCAGGATTTTAAAAATAAACCTGGAAAAAACCCGGGATTTTTAGGAATAATTCGGTTTTTTGGGAATAAACCCGGGAATAAACCTAGTCTATTGGTTTATTCCCGGGAATAAACCGACTAGGTTTATTCCTGGGATATATACCCGGGAATAAACCGACTTTTTGCAACTCTACTTCGAATACTTTTTAAAGAAAAAACTTTCTATGTTCAATTTATTTAAATAAGCTTAGTTTAAGTAATTTTAGTTTTACATTTTTACTTTACTTTAAGTGTAATTTTGTCATATACGTTTAACAAAATGAAATTAATATATTTTATCATTTAAAACACAATTTAAAATGATTAAAATTGTTCCAAATTGAAAAATACACTGTTAAAAATCTGCTGCATTTTGTTGCAACGCACTCCCTTGCTTGTATAGAAAACGGTTACTTGGCCGTGAAATGAGCTTTCTCATTGGTTGGAATAGAGATATTATATGCAAGCGATGGAGTGCGTTGCAACAAAATGCAGCAGATTTTTAACAGTGTATGAAACAAACGATTCTGCAGCGTTACCCCACAGCTTTTATAGAAAACGGTCAATTCACCGTGCTATGGAGCATTCCAACTAGTGATGGGCGATTCTGGAAATTTTGAGAATCGATTAATATCGATATCGTATAAAACAACATCGATCATAATAAGAATCGATTTCTCAGTTCTAGAATCGATACTAGAATCGATATTTCGATATTCAGATTCACACAGAGAAGATCCAAATTACTAATTCCAAAACTTGGACAATCAGCAGGACAGTAATTACCGCCTCCAACCCCCCCCCCCCATCACCATTTAGGGAGGCATAGAATTAAGCTATTGCAGATTTTAGAGTCGGATAGTAAGAATTTTAAATTTTAAAATGATTGTCACTTATGGTTGTCACTTACACAAACACTTTGACAAATTTGAGAGACATAACTCAACTAATAACAACACTGAGTAACTTGGCATTAAACCGAGGATAAAGAGTGCCAAGAGCCTGTAACTAGGATGGGGAACAAGGAGTATAGACAAAAAAAACTTTTTTTTTTCTTCTAATGCCAACCAAATGTTACACGAGATAGTTTGGAAGAACAAAAAATATGCCCCTTTCCCAAGGGGGCAGGTAACCTCCACTCTTGACGGAAGGGCGACCATAGCCCAAATGTATCTTTTGTCGAAGTTTCAAAATGAGGATTTACAATAAAATAGAACGAGAATTGGACATTTAAACAATTGCATGCATACTTTGAACAGCCCATTTAGTAAAGATTGGCGAGGAAGGAGGGGGGGGGGACGAGGGATTAGAACGGACGAACTTGAAAAAAAAAAAACATAATTAACTAATAACCCATCCTAAACAGAAATATAGTGTTTAACGTAGTGTTGAATTCATGGGGTGGCCTGCGGGGAACATGCACTCTTTGAAACTATAAAAAGTGCCAAGAGCATGTAATTAGGCAGAGAGAGGGGTAGTAACAGAAAAAAACGAGGAGATAAAAGCTTTATAACGAGATGTTACATGAGATGGTGTGGAAGAAACAAAAAATATGCCCCCCACCCAGGGGGGCAAGGTAAATCCCAAACGGACAGAAGGGCGACCCCGGCCCAAATGTATCTTTTGTTGAGGTTTCAAAATATGGATTAATAACAAAATAGAACGAGGATTAGACTTTTTAAAAATCGCAGTCATAATTTGAACGAACCTGTAAGTTAAGATTGGTGAGGAATGGGGGGGGGGGGCGGTAGGACGGGCGAACATGAAAAAAAAAAATTGTGGCACTCTGAGAGTGCCAATAGAAGTGAAACCTTGAACAATTACCTGTGTATTTTTTGAATCATTAGGATATATAATTTTGAATCGTCAGGAAATACTTTTAAATGAATAAAAAAAATTTCTATAATATTAAAGAATATATTAATCTCTATAAAAAAAAAACCGCGCGATACCATATGTCCAGCTATTGTAGTTAACTCATTATAACAACTTTTTTACATTTTAAAACGCGATAAATACACCAACCAAAATTAGACCATACTATCGATACCTTAATCCTTATCCAAATAAATCATTTTGTATTAATGCCTGTTACAATATCTGTAGATTACTTTTTGAACTATTCAAATCGGACATTCCATTCAAAAGATATTACGAATTTCAAGATGACAATCTTTAGAAAGAAAGAAATAATAGCGCTCAAAGAAATAATAAAAGAATCAAAGAAATAATAGCGCTGCTGAGTACTCGGTGGCCAATAAGCTTAGGGATTACGTGTGCAATCAAACGATTGCGGATTCGAACCCCAATTTCGCTAATATGTATCAATGTTTTTTTTTTTTTTAGAAGTTTGAAAAATTAAAATTTTAACACATTATGGGTCCATAACGTGACCTGAAATGATGGAAGAAAATTACTTATGCTAGATTTGTAATGTATGAAGCATAAGCTTTCAATAGACATATTGTACCAAGAAATGAGAAAAACTCCTCTGCCCCCCCCCCAAAAAAAAGGTCCTATAGGGGAAACCGGGAAACTGGAATAGCAAAAAGAACGGCGAGAAATGGTTAGCTATACTAGAATTTTTCTCATCACTGTAACTCCTATAGAAGCAAAGTTATAGCCTTTTAAAGATTGAAATGAAGTGAAGAAATAAGCAAAATTAGATGAGTGATCGACAGGGGGGGGAGGGGTCCACAGCTCTGGGGTGCCATGTAGCTTAAACTTTTAAGTTAAAAATGGTAGAGAATTAAATGAGCTAAATTTTAAGGTGTATATTAGGGGAGGGTGCAAGCCTCCCCCCCCCTCAAAAATTTTTTTGTTTCTTTTGAAGAAACAAAAAAATATGCCCCCGGCGGGGCGCAGATAAACCCCAAACGGGCGGAAGGGCGACCCTTTATTTATCTTTGTCAAGGATTTAAAATGTGAATCTAAAATAAAATAGATCGAGAATTGGACATTTTAAAAACTGTATGCATATTTCGAACGGCCCTGTAAGTTAAAACTGACGCGGGAGGGGGGGGGATTAGAAGAGACGAGCGTGAAAAATAAAACATAATAAACTACTACTTCAAATAACTGGACTTCTAAACAAAAATATAGCGATTTAACCTAGTGTCGAATTAATGGGGTGGCCCGCAAGGGATTACCCCCCCCCCCCAGAAGTTATGAGATTTTATGCTTTTTAATGCACAAATTGCGATTCCCCCTCTCTTACAGAGCTGTGAAACATGATGCCTTCCTCCGGAGTCGCAGAAAAATACCTGCAGAGTTTCCCCCAGAGGGTTTCAGGGGGGCGCTCTGCCCCCCCTGCCCTTTAGTTTGAAAAATAGCGCCCCTCTCGTCCCTCATCCAAAAACTAGCGCCCCTCTTGTCAAAAAAATAGCGCCCTTCTTGCCCCACATTTGAAATACGCAGCCCTCCAGCGATGATCCGAACGCGCTAGGGCGCGTAAAATTGCGCAAAAAATCGGCAACGGAACGCAAAAAATATCCTCATACGCGTCCCGTGAGACGGGTAATTTCATCAAAAAATCACTAAAAAACGGCATGTTTCGTTAAAAATCGCGAAATAACGACTAATTTCTGGCAAGATTCGCAAAAAAATGGCTAATTTCGTCACGAAATTTCACAAAACGGTAGATTTCCTCAAAAGATTGTGGAAAAATGACAAATTTCTTCCAAAAATCGCGATTCAACGGAAAATTTTGTCAAATGAGTCGCAAAAAAACGGCAACTTGAAGTAAAATTTGACGTTTTTTCGCGATTTTTTTAGCAAAATATTCCGTTATTTGCGATCTTTTAACAAAATCTGCTGTTTTTGCGATCTTTTAACAAAATTGGCCGTTTTTAAGTGATCTTTTAACAATATTTGCCGTTTTTTTACGATCTTTTACAAAATTTACCCTTTTCTTCTTTTTTTCAAATTTTTGATGAAATTTCTGTTTTTTCACGACTTTTTGAACCACTAGATTCTAGATTTAACTCTATAAAAGTGCCCTTAAAAATGAAAAAGTGCCCTGAAAAATGTGAAAAGTGCCCTTTTCAGAACAGTAGCGCCCTGTCCTTTTTTAAACCTGGGGGAAACTCTGATACCTGCATTCAACACTGATTTAGCCTAGAAAAAGAAAAAAAAATCGAAATCGAATCTAAAGATCGAAATCGAATCTAGAGATCGACATCGAATCTGAAGATCGACATCGAATCTAAAGATCGACATCGAATCTAAAGATCGAAATCGAATCTAAAGATCGACATCGAATCTAAAGATCGACATCGAATCTAAAGATCGAAATCGAATCTAAAGATCGATCTTACGGGAAGAATCGATTTTACATTTTTACTTTCTTTTGTAACTTTACAAAAAGAGAGTATTAGAAACGTGAAAAGTTTTGACTTGCCGTTTTCGATGGATTTATATATTTCAGAAGGTCTTTAACACGATTTCATGGTTTTTAAGAAATATCTGTCTGTGTGTGTGTGTGTCTGTCACTCTGTGAGTCTGTATACGACAAAAATTTCTGACCGTTCTATCTCAAGAACAAATGCACGGAATTCCACAAAACTTTAGATTTAGTTTGACCTTGATATAAACTGAATCTAATTAATTTTTGGTGTATATAGCCTAACAGGTGGCGCTGCTATGCTGCATTTTTTGCGATTTGCGCAACAGCTATATCTGAATAACGAATGAACGGATTTTCATCACATTTTAGATCCAGTTAGTCCTTTACATGAATTGATGTTTTTTGCATTTTGACGTATATAGCTTCCCAGATGGCGCTGCTATACTTAATTTTTCACAATTTCCACTCAGCGCCATGTGAAAGGGGGGGGGGAAGGAAGCGGTCGTTCTGAGCACGGAAATTTAGGGGGCGTCAAATTTTTACTACTAACATCACTTCTAGCCTATCACAAGAAAAAGTTAATAGGGGGGGGGGGGGCTAAATTGGAACTTTGAACCGGGCTCAGTTCTCTTTTCGCACGCCTCTGTTTCCATTTTAGCTTTATCTCAAGAACTAATGCATGGACTTTCATAAAAATTTAGATTCAATTAGTCCTTGATATTATTTGATGCTAATTACATTTTGGTAGAAATCGCTTAAGAGATGGCGCTGTTATACTGCATTATTCATGATTAACGCAATAGCGCTATCTCAAGAACTAATTTTCATCAAAATTGAGATTCAGTAAATCTCTGACATAGATTAGTGTTATTTAGTTCTTGGTGTAAATTGCCCTACAGGTGGCACTGATATGCTGCATTTTTTATGATTTCGCAATAGCTGTATCTCGCGCTTTCATGGATTTTCATCAAAATTCCGATTCAGCTGGTACCTAATAAAAATTGATCCTGATCAATTTTTGGTGTACATCACTCAACAAAAATCGCTATTTTGCAGGGGGGGGGGGGGAGGGGTTCTGAGGTTTCTTTAATTCTTCTATCTTGAAACCAATACACTGAAATTTTGGAATTGGCGCATCCGTCTATTTTATCTTCGACTTTTGGAGGAAAATGAAAATTATATTACCTTCAGAGAAATCGATTAAAAATTTTTAAGTATCGATTAAATCGAGTTGGCCGTAGTATCGATTAAATCGATTTAAAAAATCGAAATCGCCCATCACTAATTCCAACCAATAAGAAAGCTCATTTCACGGCCAAGTAACCGTTTTCTATACAAGCAAGGGAGTGCGTTGCAACAAAATGCAGCAGATTTTTAACAGTGTATTTTTCAATTTGGAACAATTTTAATCAGTTTAAATTGTGTTTTAAATGATAAAATATATTAATTTCATTTTGTTAAACGTATATGACAAAATTACACTTAAAGTAAAGTAAAAATGTAAAACTAAAATTACTTAAACTAAACTTATTTAAATAAATTGAACATAGAAAGTTTTTTCTTTAAAAAGTATTCGAAGTAGAGTTGCAAAAAGTCGGTTTATTCCCGGGTTTATTTCCAATAGACTAGGTTTATTCCCGGGTTTATTCCCAAAAAACTGAATTATTCCTAAAAATCCCGGTTTTTTTCCAGGTTTATTCCTAAAATCCTGGTTTATTCCCGGGTTTAAACCGGCTTTTTTCTAACCTTTGCAACGCTAATTCGAAGCGTAAAAGCATATTTTCAAAATTTCGTTTTTTCGCCAACCGGAGATAAATCGCCAAATAAACGAAATTTTTTTTTTTTTTTTTTTTTTTTTTTTTTTTTTTTTTTTTTTTTTTTACGGACGTTATAAGGAGGTTCCCCCGAATTTTTTTTATAAACGTATATAACTATATGAGAAGAACATTCTGTATTTTTTTCAGATTTTTCTGTGTATGCCCGTATGGAGACCTTCCTTGTTAGAATAAAAGTCGCAACAGATCCGTTGAGAACACTAGCATCTGACGCATGCGCAATGGCTTTAAACCCTCCGACAGCTGGCAATTGCTATCCTCGTCTGACTAGTGGTGTTACGCGCTAGCTCTCTTTCACTCTACTTTTAATATTTACTATATTTAACAGCCGGCAACCCTTATTTGCGGCCAGATTTAATTAGGCAACCGTATATAATAATAAACAGAAAAAAATTAGCTTTAATTTGATATATAAATTATGAATGTACGTTGTGGGTGTATAAATGTAACAAAATCATACCTGTGTATACCTGGCTGCGAAGAGGTGCGGCCAGGTGCGCAAAGGCAACCGTGATTTTTCAGAGTCTTTATAGATGTTGCCGTAAAGTAGACGACATTTTATTGAAAAAACAAGTCAGTGAAATTTCTTACGGATTATGAATTATTAATAACTTAATTAAAAATACTAGCGGCCACATTTTGATAGGCAACCTGGTAGATATAAATTCTCCTAATCATAAATATGTGTAAAAATTTGGTTTTCAGCAAACACTCGATGGGTACACTGATTCTGCAGCCAGATCTTAGACTAAGAGAAACATCTGCTCTGATAGGCTTAAGGATATTTCAGAGTTACATAAGATGCAGTACCCTATTATCGGCATTTGTCCATTGACCACAGATATAAGGAGTTAATTTTTTTCCCCCTAATCTAGTATTTTTATTTAAAAATATCGAAATCGTCTATTTAATGCTTTTTTTTTACAAAAATTATATAATTAATCATACAGTAACCGTAAGAACAATGCTACAATGATCTTTTAAAGAACGAATCTGACTATAAAACAATGGAATTTATGACTTTGCAAATTTTGCATTTGAATTATTATTTCTACTAATTATAAATACTTTATGAGTTCAATCTTTTTACGAATGTGTGAACTATAATATTTTTCTGCAGTACATAAAAAGTTTCAAGTCTTTAATACGAGTAAGTTCAAATGATTTCTTATTTCTTTGCGTTTGTATGTAATTTGATATTTTTACCCGAGCGCTTTAATTTTAAAACTTCCTTATACGCAGAATTCATAATTTTGTTGATAATAATAATTTAATTTTTTAAAAAAAATTATGTAACTTTTTCATTTGTATTTTTGCATTCAGTAATACGTACAGTAGAGCACCGATTATTACGCCTCATATATTACGTAAGACATGGATTAAACATTAATATACCTGGGCCCAGCATAAACAAGGTTTAAATGAAATTTCAGTTTTACAATTTTCGGAACTGCGAATTTTTAAACGTGTAAATAACGCACATTTTAAATTTTTACACAGTGACATAGAGAAAAAAATGCTCTTTTCAATGAAATTCTTTTGCAAACTTTATCACAATTTGTTTTCAAATTATTAATATTTTAAAAGTTTTTATTACTTTTTTTGTCATCGTGTCAACAGAAGTATTCCATTTTTGGACATTAAATATGGACCAATCACAAAACGAATAAAATAAAATAAGTTCCGGAATTCAACCAATAAAAAGATTCAGATCTGCTTCAGATTTTCCAGTTCTCCACCGAGAACCACAAATATTTTCCAAATAGTTAAAAAAAAAAAAATAATTCTTTTTGATCAGAACTCTTCGTGTAAAACAGTTTATAACTGTATCGAAGTAAAAATTCATGTTTTGTAGAAATAGAGTCAAGTCGGGTCGAGATTTTAACTTTTTTTTTGGGGGGGGAGGGGGAAGGGGCTAATATATATAATACTTGCTAGACCATATAAGCAGGACAACTTTTTAAATTTTACGCCGACCGGAACATTAATTTATTTTGTACGAACTGAGTCCTTGAAATTTTTGCCCACGCAATTTTTAGGACCTGGCCCAGCACGCGGGGACCTCTTATATATGTTATGAACTTGGCCCCCCCTGTCGGGGATACAGTGCCCCCTCGTCGGGCAAATTCTGGCGCCGCCCTTGCATAAAAGAATGATGGTTTGAGGTTACAGAATGTTCCAGAACTTTCTTTTTAGTTTAAAAAAGGTGGAAGTCTCGAGATGAAAAAGAAGATTCTTGGGTTGCTTCTTGGATGAGGACGGCTCGCTGAAATAATGATGGAATTTTTGCAAAAGGAGCTTTTCCCTTCCTCATTATTACGAATTAAATAAATGAATTTACAGCAGCCAATGACTAATTATTGGATCTTCTACATTTATTTATTTATTTTGTTTTTTCCCTCGCTTGCCATGACTGTGTTTTTTTTTTTTTTTTTAACCAGTGGAAATAATTCGAGTTCTCCTTAAATCGTCACAACTAATCGAAAAGTCCGACAGGATTAGTTATCTGTGCTGCCTTTTTAATGAATGATATTTAAAGAAAATTGCGATGGAACGAAGAAAAGCATGCTATCGCCGAAGTTCGATTGAAGGACAGCCTATATGGTATTTTCAGCTTGCTAATGAATAGTACTTGCTTCGAGTCTGATGTGGATTTTCTGACGCTTGATGTTGATCTGTGCGCATAAATTTTGATTCAGTATTCATGGTCATATTGAAAATTTTTGAAAATTAATGACTTCAAAGTGGTGAGTATGCAAGAAGTATTTGATGAGGAATTTAAAGACGATTGAATTTTATTGAAGATTTTTCAAAAAACTGTAAGTTATTTTATTAAATGTTTTGATTATTATTTTTACTCTTTTTATGATAGATGAAATATTTATTATTTATTTATTTATTTATTTATTATTTTATTGATGAGAGTAATTTGAAGTTAATTTATTAATTCACTAATTAATTTATTTATTATTTATTGTATGTTATGGATCTGATATAGTAATTTTGAAAAAATATGTAATTGATAGAAATTATTAACTTTGAAATTTATTGCAAATGATTTTACGATCAGGATTTAATAAAGAAAATAGAAGTGCTTCATTTATTCTAATGAGTAAGAATAAAAAAATTATGGAAGATCCTAAATTCGTACCGTTTGATCCGAGTTCTGGAATGAACATTTTGTCGTGGTTAACTTATTTTGATACAACATGTGAAAAGGAGAAGAAAAATCTAGAATGGAAATTTAATTTTATTGCGCAATATTTGAAAGGGGAAGCGCAAAAAAATTATATCAATGACTGCTTAAATTGTACGGATTATGAACAAATTAAGAAAATTTTGATAGAAAGACTCATTGAATTAGACTTCCCGAGTTTTTCTGATTTTTCAAATCTGAAATTAGATAATTTCGACAATTTAGAAACTTATTTTCGTAAAAAAAGTGGAAATTGGTAGGAAATTACACCTTAGTGAAAATATACTATTACAAGGTTTAACTGATGGTTTAAAACCAGAATTCAAAAACAACATTATTATAAATCCTCCTAGTAGTACCACAGAATGGTACCGGATTGTCAAACAATTCGTGGAAGTTTCCACCCCACTAGTTTCAAACCAAGTAATAAATCAACCATCAGCCAGACAAAATTTTCAACCTTTTCAACCAACTAGGCCCTGGATTCAGCCAGTTAGGCCCAATAATACACCTAGGAATTGGATTCCCCAAAGGCAATCTCAGTTTCAAAGACCTAGAGTTTGTCAAAATAATTATATTCAAAATTCATACCCTTCAAGACCTTGTAGGATATGCACAAATAGGGGTGTGAGTAATGCTTTTCATTGGGAAAGAGAATGTATTTTTAGGAGTGAGTTGCCATCCTCTGATACTCTTCCAAGTAGCTCACAAAATAATTCTCATAATATTTGACTATTAATTGTGTATGGATATACAAATAATTATAATTTATCATGTGTTGTAGATAGTTCTCTGTTAGTCAGGTTTATTTATTTGCTTATTTATCTGTGAATCTTACTTACTTACCTATTTATGAGTATTATTATTATCATTATTATGTGTTGGAGATTGAAATATTTTTATTCTTAAGGATTTAATTGAGGAGTATGATGTTCTTAAGATATTTACTGTTACTTATTAAGACTATTATGATATTTTTATGCACGATTACAGGCAAGTTTGTAATAATAATGAAGTATAAAAGAATTTAGAAGCTCAAGTTTATTTCAAAAGAGTACATTTTCTAATTTATTGATATTTGTTTGTTATCAAGAACTATTCTCAGAATGCAATATTTTTATATTGATGTTGCTATTACTAGATATTTGAGCTATAAAACTAAGCCAACATTTATGTTTTTTCCTTTATTTGTTAGAATTTCTAGTGACAGTGAGCTTTGGTTCCCGGATTCTTATAATTTATTTAAATTCAGTAAAAAAGATGGAACTGTACAATCTGTTGCTAGAGTTTTGACTGATAAATATGATTAATTTTTTTAGTAAATTTTGTGGTTTTAAGTAAGGAATTACCTATAATTAAAATTTTTGAATCTGTTTATGATTTATAAAATAATAGAATTAAAAAGTTGATCCCAATTCAAGGTATAACTATGATATTTACAATTCCTATTTTATTAGATAAAATTTCTGGTTAAAGTTAGCAGCTAAATATAGTTATAATTTTCACGATAATTTTGATTCAGATTTCTAAAAGGGAGGGTAATGGTTTTGTGTGAGGCAGTTAAAATGTATACAACTTCAGTAGACAAAGCCCTCAAAATTGCGAAAGCGCGAACTCAGGAATTTCACCTTAAAAGTAAAAGACTCTATGATCGAAATTTTGTCGAATGCCAATTAAAAATGCAAGACTCTGTAATTTATGAAGAATTTAAATACCCTAACACTCGAAAATTAGAACTTACTTTCTCTGGACCATACAAAATTATAAATAAACTTTCTGATGTAACTTATGAAATAGATAAATTTAATTATGAGACAGGACAGAATTCCGTTATTGTGCATGTTTCTAAATTAAGACCCTATTTTTCACCAGAAGATTTTAAACTGTTTCATGAGCAACCCAAAAAACAAACAAATCCTCAGATACAATCACAATCACTACATCAAACTGAAGTCAAGACAGTAGATTAAATTTTAATTCGTATTCTTTAAATATTTTATCACCATAATTTTCAACATTAGCAGGTATGTTCTTGGTGGCCAACAAGAATATTACTTGTTTTTGGGAGTTTTTGGGGTTAAATTGGGCTCCTTATGCAGGCATAAGGTGTACACTTTGATTGTAAAAGCTTTCAAATTGATGTTGATAAATTAATTTTAAGTGGATATAAGTCTAACTAAGGTACCCTGGGGTAATAACGCCACGTTAAGGTTCTACCAATTTTCACGGCTTAGTTTTAGATTGTATTTTTCAAACAAATATAGGATCTGATACAGCAACTCATTGACTATCTATATAAAATAAAATAATTTAACAGATATGTATTCATAAAATGTAATGGCGTTTTTTCTTGACCAATGCTACTTGGCGTTATTACCCACCTATATGGGTAATAACGCCATGCAAACAAAACTATGAAATAAGATGGAATAATTGCATGTAGATAGCCCAATTCTAAAAATACAAACTCTACAAACTTAGAAATTGACAAATTGCATTCTAAGCTATTGAAAATGTTCAATTTTTTGTGAAAGTGTAAGAAAAATAAAGGTGTGGTGTGGGAGGAGGAGATGAGGCAAAATAATATCAAACCGTGAGCTTCTTTTTGCTTAAAAAGAACCGCTTAAATAGAAATATGAGAAACATTGGACAGTTTTAACTGTGTTTATTTAAATCAGTATTTAGGATGTAGCTCGGCCACTGTAGGGAATCAACCGGGGTACTAAAGTCAAGGATTGGCGTTATTACACCGGTATAGTTATTGCGCAGTACATTTTAAATTACAAATTATCTCGAGAAGATATCCAAAATCTTCAACAACATTTTAAAAGTACATGAAATGCACTACAAATTTATGTAATTAACAAAGTATTTCCGGATAAAAAGATAGTCTTCACATCACAAAACGTATCTCGCAAATTTTAGATCAAGCGTTAATTTTAGTTGTTTGTAAAAACAATAAGACCTAAAAATGAAACAAATTAACTTGAAGCTGTTTTTTGCGATTTATATGACTCAAAACCCTTCTGCGCAGAGCACATGGGTGTCATTTACCTGATTATTTCATAATTATGCAAAATATAAGCACTTGGCGTTATTTCCCCGCCTGGCGTTATTACCCCAGGGTACCTTATATTTACTCATGTATTTGACATTAGTATTATTCTATTTATTCAGCAGATATTTATGTTATAACAGTTATAAAATCTAATGATTCTACTCAAACCTATAATATAATATGTGATTTTCAGTGATTGTAAAAACTACAGATATTAAAAGTTTTTCAAAAAAGCACATTATTTTTATTTCCATTTCTCAATTAAGAATGACACCTTTTATTCCTATTTGTATTTTATTATTAAAGTTTATAAACCATGTGTAGATAAAACATTATTCTACATTTGGCATTTGAAAACTTATAACCAAATTTGACAATTTTGTAAAAGAGTATCAGAGAGCAATTATTGTAAGGAAATACTGGTTGAGAGTCCATTTTCTAAATAGTTAGATTTAATTTTATTTGGATTTTGGAATTATTATGATTTTTTTTATTTATACTTTCGGCTAGCAAAAAATACTTTCTTATGCTATTAGAAGATAAGAAAATTATTTAGTTGCTATGTAATTATTTTTATCCTCAACCAATATTTTCCCTATCAATAATAAACAAACTGTGATATTTTCTTTTGATTATGCTCTTGTTTTATTATTATTATCATTATGATTTCTATAATGAAGTTTAGTATTAATTATACTCTTATTGAGAAATATTAGGATATGGAGTCTTATTATACTATCACTTATTATTGTTGTTATTATTATTATTTAAATTTTTCTATATTAGTTATTGATATTGAGAGTGATGCTATTTATTATTAAAAAATTGATATATTATTGAAAGAAAAATTTGATATATTATTAAGAGATGTTGGATCCAACAAAGATTCCAACATAACATTAAACCAAAATGGAAAAATTATGTAGTTCACTAGTAAACTGGATTGAAGATGTTTTATGTGAAGGACAGTATTTAGTAAACTTTCCGGAAATTCTTATTTAAATTAACTATTGATAATGAACTACATTGAAGAATTGCATTTTTAAAACTATTAGAGACTTTTGATTTGAATGACTATGTAGTCAACAAAGTTTGAGAAGAACGTTTATTGTAGCCTTTAAAGACTATGTTTACTACAAGGACTATACAAACAAATTTAATTTCTGAACTGAAATTACTACTAATTAAGTCACGGAAATTCTATAAACTCCCATGAAAGAAATATCTTATTGTTTTTATTATATCTTTAATGTCTTTTGCTTATTAATATTCATAACTTATTTACTGTTATTGTATGTATTATCTCCTATGCACTTACAAATGGTAAGTGATATTGTAACATTATTGTATTTCTTTCAGGGAAATGCTCCTACCTAAATTTAATTCAGATTAATTTTCTCTTAAATATATTATTTTAATCGCTTATATTTTTATATTGCGTTAATTTTCTTTTCTTCCATCTCTTGGCTTCCGGAGTTTGACAGTTTTATTCCAAAATTTAACATTTCTAAATTATTATATTTCTGTTGTCTGAACTTGTAGTTTTATTTAACTATCAATTTCATACAAATTTTCGGGGAGGGGGGATAATATTACAAATTTAAAATTTTTTCGCCAAAACTAACCTTTATACGATCTTAATTTTCCGTACTTACTTCAAATTATTAAATTAAAATCTTGTTTCTAGATCTAATCTGTTAATCTGTATGCAGACGATATAAATTCTTAATTTGCCTTAAAAAACATGATTCCAGTATGCGTAAATTTAAAAAAAGATGGCTCTAAATTAAAAATATTCTTAATTAAAATTTTATTTCTTAATATTCCAAATAAAACTGATTTCTTCTATGTTTTTATCAACCCTTTTTAAGAAAGTCTTATTAAATTTATTTCAAAACCATACCTTTCAAAAAATATCATTATTTTATTTCATCTATTTATTTATTTTTCCGCCGTCAACCTTCGATAATGTGCATATTAATAAATTCATTTCTTTTCTTTTTCTCTTAAAATTAATCATTTATAAAAGTCGTCTGCCTAAAAAATCCCGATTCAATTATAAATTGGTTAAATAATATATATATTTTTTTTTAAATAATTTATCGTTTGTGGAAAATAATCTCGTAGCTGGACAAGAATTCTGTTTACATAAAAGAATGATGGTTTGAGGTTACAGAATGTTCCAGAGCTTTCTTTTTAGTTTAAAAAAGGTGGAAGTCTCGAGATGAAAAAGAAGATTCTTGGGTTGCTTCTTGGATGAGGACGGCTCGCTGAAATAATGATGGAATTTTTGCAAAAGGAGCTTTTCCCTTCCTCATTATTACGAATTAAATAAATGAATTTACAGCAGCCAATGACTAATTATTGGATCTTCTACATTTATTTATTTATTTTGTTTTTTCCCTCGCTTGCCATGACTGTTTTTTTTTTTTTTTTTTTTTTTTCTTAAACCAGTGGAAATAATTCGAGTTCTCCTTAAATCGTCACATATATTTACAATTAAACATAAAAAAATATCCTAAAAATGCTCTCACACATTTAAAAGAGAGTGAGAGAATTTAGTAATTGTGAATATCGCTCCGGCTTATGCCTTCTTGGTATAAAATCGCATTGTTTGATGACAAAAGTAAATTCAAACACCCAAATAAACAAATAACATACAATTAACAGATAAAACCATTTTTAAAAGTAATTCTGCTATTTTGTCCTGTAAGACACATAATGGTAGAATTAGATTTTAAAAATAATTTTTAAAAAATAGAAAAAATGTTGTTTACGTTTTATCTAACAAAATATTTAAAATACTTTTTTTTAGCCTGGCGCGATAGAGATAAATAGCGTAATATTGATTGAAGAAATATTGAAGGGGAAATGGTTAATAAAAAAAGACTTGTAAATTTTATTTAATAGGAATTTTTTATTTCAAAATGTTGAATTTATCAATAGTAATAACGCATAATTGCATAAATTTACTTTGAATTGCAAAATTTTCCCTTCAGTACTACTTGGTTATACCGTCGACCAATTTCGCCAAATTATACAAATCGCCAAACTATTAGCCAGATTATATAGATTAGCATAAATTTTCATTTAAATAATGAAAAACAAATTAGCAGAACATATATAAAAGTAGAAATAAAATGTCGAATTAAAAATCACTTGATGACATAATTAGTATTTATATTATGCTTAATGTCAAGTGAATGTGACATTTACGATCTCCATTATTGACATTTAATCTTGGAATTTGGGGGTAGATTTTTAATCAATGGGGTAATCTTTCCTTCTTCAGTTTTTAAATTTTAAAACTGAAATTTTTCCTGTAAGTGAAACTGACGAAATGGCGCAAGAAAAATTAAATTAACAATGAAAACATTTGCAAAAAGAAATAAGAGTTATATCTATATAATTTACGATTGAATATTAAAATACACTCTAAAAATTATCTTCACTTGAAAAAAAAAAAAAAAAAAAAAAAAAAAAACATTATTGCGACCATTAAGAACCTAAGTCAGGCATTAAGTCAGTAGTGCATTTTCGGCTTAAAAACACATTCTTTGGCGACAAAAGCAAGATGAAAATGGTATAGAAACGAATAGTAACTCACAACTTACAGTGTTTTTTACAATCAGATCTGCTTTTTTCTGCTGTAAGTTATATTATACGGAAATTCGATAAAAAAGAGAAAGAAAATAATAAAAAGGGAAAAACTATCATTCAAAATTCATTTAATCAATTTCTGAAATTCATGTTTTTATTCTAACTCCAGGGATAAGTCGCCAAAAGTTGAACCAATTGTTATATTTCGCGTTAATTTATTTTTTAAGCATTACAAATATTTTTTTCATTTTCAAGATAAACATATTTTTATAATATTACGCCTCATTTAAGCGGTCTTTCTTTATTATCATTAATATTGTCAGTAGTTATTTTCTGCTATTATTTGCAAGATATTTGTAATATTTCTAATAGATATAGCCATTTTAATTCTTTTAGCAATTATAATTTTCGCCAAAAGCAGCTACTGGCAACCCTTTTGTCAAAAATAACCGAAAAATACGAAATTTACTACGAAAAATCAGAGTTATCCCTGTAAATTTGAATCATAAACCTTCGGAAAAATATTTCCTATCGAATGATACAATCGGCAAAAAAAATCCATCGGGTAGTTTTTGAAAACAATCGTTTGGAAGTTTCAGAACTTCTGCTTTATAATATATATGATATATTTATATTTACTAAAATTTGTCCGCACGATATAAGTCGCAATTATGCACGAGACGTCTTCAAACTTTCCAAATACAGTGGATTCTATCTGAACACCCCGGTATTATGAACGCATTTCGATGGTCCCGGCGAAACTCCATAGACTTACCATAAGATAAACTCTCTGTATTCTGAACACCCCGCTATTATGAACGCTACTTTCGATCCCCATTTTTACCTCACCTCTCTGTAAACTGAACATGTCTTTGGAATCAGAATTCAGGAAATTCCCGCATCATGGAAATTCAGTGAAACTTGTTGCAGAAGAATAAAAAGGTTTAACGAACTCAAATAAGTATAGAATTTTGGAATAGAAAATGAGAAACAAGAACAAAAATATTAATGTTCGGAAGATTTTTTGTCAAATGAGAAGAGAAAATCATTCTGCCGCTGGACTCCTACTTTGAATTTTTCCGAGAAGCAGGAAATTGCAGAATTAAAGGCATTGGAAGGACTGTTGAATCATTTTAAAATTTAACATAACATCGAATTCAAAATAATCAATAGTGAAGCTGCAGATGTAAATATCGACACTGTGGAAGAATAGAAAATAAAATTTCTGAACACAACGAAGGATTTCGATACAGCAAACATTCTCAATGCTTATGAAATCGACCTGTTTTTCACAGCTCTTCCAAACAAAACTGAAGCAAAAAAAAAAGCGAAAATTGCATAGTTAGGAAAATATCAAAAGAAAGATTTGCAATTATGCTCTGTACCAGTTTTAAGGATGAGAAACTCAAATCACTTGTGATCGAAAAACGTTTAAAAAATGTGACGATCGATTTATTGCCTGCACACTATAAACCAAATTTTAAAGTGTAGAAGATATTCGCAATTTTTTCATAGTGGTTCGAGAGAATTAACGAGATAATGAAGAGAGAAAAGGAAGAAAAAAAATTGTTGTTGTTAATACCAGATCACTGACAAACATGGAGATGAGCAACATAATCTTGAAGTTCCTGTTACCAAACTGTACTTCTATAATCCAACCACTAGATCAAAGAGTAATCAAGACCATTAAAACTTACTACCAAATCCATTTTCTGAAGAAATTGTCCCTAGTGATGGAGACGACAAATTCGGCAGAAGATCAACGTCATAGATGCTCTCTATTGGATATCAATGGCATAAAATGAAACAACCTCCTACAGCAACCAAAGGTGCTTCTATAAATTTGGATTTCTATGTGAGAATGGGCAAACAAGAATAGAGGACCAAGAAACAACAGCTGTGAGTGACTTGGAATCAATTCTTCAAAAGCTTCATACTGAAACAGAACTTGGAGCTTATCTCGAAACTGATGAAATCCTCATGGTTTGCAAGAACAACATTGGTGACAAGGAAGAGGAACAGGCAGAAGAGACGATGTGATTAAATTCAGACGGACGATTGTTAAATTCAAGCAATATGACTAAAGAGACTCATTCAAGACCTGTTAAACTATGTGTCTGAACATCACATCGAAGCTTTTCCACTTCTTAACCCCTTGGGGACGAGTGATACGTATACGTGCCGCAAAAAGGCTTAAGAATCCTTGTTTATCCCGACCAGTAAAATTATACTGAAAATTTTGACTTATTTAATCGGAGCATTCTCGCAATTTAATAAGGAACAAATTTCTGTTTTTAAAAACCAGTGACAAAACATTAAAAATTTCGTAAAAGGCTCCCGTCGTAAAGGGGTTAAACAGTCAGATAACATGTATATTGCATAAGCTCATACAATGCAAAAATAGACTAAAATTATTCGTTTAAGTAATATACTGATTATGTTTTCAAGAAGTGTATTGTAATGTAAAAGCATGTTTTGTAATATATATATATATATATATATATATATATATATATATATATATATGTATATATATATATGTGTGTGTGTGTGTGTGTGTGTGTGTGTCTGACATTTTAAAGTTAGGAGCCAGAAACATCATCGCCAGGGTCCCCGTTCTTTGCACAGAAGTCATGGCCAGCGAGGACAAAAATAAAATAATAAATAAATGTAGCAGATCCAAGAAATCCCTCATTGGTAGCTGTAAGTTTATTTATTCAACTGTAGTCATTATAGAGGGAAAGGCTCCTTTTTGCATACGATCTTTTACCGAAATATCCAAAAAAAAAAAAAAAATATTCCATCATTTACTTCAACCAGCCGTACTCATCCACAAAGCAACCCAAGAATCTTCAGAATCTTCTTTTCATCTCGAGACTTCCCCCTTTTAAACTAAAAAGAAAGTTCTGGAACATTCTGTAACCTCAAACCATCATTCTTTTATGTAAACAGAATTCTTGCCGAGCTACGAGACTATTTTCAGCAGACGATAAATTTATTTAAAAAAAATATTATTTAACCAATTTATAATTGAATCGGGATTTTAAATATCTTAGGCAGACGATTTTTATAAATGATTAATTTTAAGAGAAAAAGAAAAGAAATGAATTTATTAATATGCACACTATCGAAGGTTGACGGCGAAAAATAAATAAATAGATAAAATAAAATAATGATATTTTTTGAAAGGTATGGTTTTAGAATAAATTTAATAAGACTTTCTTAAAAAGGGTTGATAAAAACATAGAAGAAATCAGTTTTATTTGGAATATTAAGAAATAAAGTTTTAATTAAGAATCTTTTTAATTTAGAGCCATCTTTTTAAATTTACGCATACTGGAATAATGTTTTTTAAGGCAAATTAAGAATTTATATCGTCTGCATAAGGATTAACAGATTAGATTTAGAAATAAGATTTTAATTTAATAATTTGAAGTAAGTACGGAACATTATTATAAGAAAATTAAGATAGTATAAAGGTTAGTTTTGGCGAAAAAATTTTAAATTTGTAATATTATCCCCCCTCCCCGAAAATTTGTATGAAATTGATAGTTAAATAAAACTACAAGTTCAGACAACAGAAATATAATAATTTAGAAAAGTCAAATTTTGGAATAAAACTGTCAAACCCAGGAAGCCAAGAGATGGAAGAAAAGAAAATTAACGCAATATAAAAAATTTTAGCGATTAAAAAAAAATAGTTAAGAGAAAATTAATCTGAATTAAATTTAGGTAGGAGCATTTCCCTGAAAGAAATACAATAATGTTACAAAATCACTTACTATTTGTAAGTCCATAGGAGATAATACATACAATAATAGTAAATAAGTTATAAATATAAATAAGCAAGAGATAAAAAATATAATAAAAACAATAACAATTCGTTCTCATGGAAGTTTAAATAATTACAATAACTTAATGCATAGGTTATTTTAAATAAAGTTCTTCAAATGAAAAAAGTCTTTCCATTGTGTATAAAAGTCTTTTCCAATGTTCACTGAATACAGTCTCTTTAATTAAAGATCTCCAAATCTAGTTTAATCTTTGTTTTTTATGTTATGTTGGATCCAACATCTTTTAACAATCAATCAAATTTTTCTTTCAATAATATATCAATTTTTTAAATAATAAATAGCATCACTCTCAATATCAATAATAAATAATATAGAAAAATTTAAATAATAACAATAACAACAATAATAAGTGATAGTATAATAAGACTCCATATCCTAATATTTCTCAATAAGAGTATAATTAATACTAAACTTCATTATAGAAATCATAATGATAATAATAATAAAACAAGAGTATAATCAAAAGAAAATATCACAATTTATTTATTATTGATAGGGAAAATATTGGTTGAGGATAAAAATAATTACATAGCAACTAAATAATTTTCTTATCTTCTAATAGCATAAGAAAGTATTTCTTGCTAGCCGAAAGTATAAATAAAAAAAAATCATAATAATTCCAAAATCCAAATAAAATTAAATCTAATTATTTAGAAAATGGACTCTCAACCAGTATTTCCTTACAATAATTCCTCTCTGATACTCTTTTACAAAATTGTCAAATTTGGTTATAAGTTTTCAAATGCCAAATGTAGAATAATGTTTTATCTACACATGGTTTATAAACTTTAATAATAAAAACAAATAGGAATAAAAGGTGTCATTCTTAATTGAGAAATAAAAATAAAAATAGTGTGCTTTTTTGAAAAACTTTTAATATCTGTAGTTTTCACAATCACTGAAAATCACATATTATGTTATAGGTTTGAGTAGAATCATCAGATTTTATAACTGTTATAACATAAATATCTGCTGAATAAGTAGAATAATACTAATGTCAATAAATGAGTAAATATAGTTAGACTTAAATACACTTAAAATTAATTTATCAACATCAATTTGAAAGCCTTTACAATCAAAGTGCACACCTTATGCCTGCATAAGGAGCCCAATTTAATCCCAAAAACTCCCAAAAACAAGTAATATTCTTGTTGCGCACCAAGAACATACCTGCTAATGTTGAAAATTATGGTGATAAAATATTTAAAGAATAAGAATTAAAATTTAATCTATTGTCTTGACTTTAGTTTGATCTAGTGATTGTGATTGTATTTGAGGTTTTGTTTGTTTTTTGGGTTGCTCATGAAACAGTTTAAAATTTTCTGGTGAAAAATAGGGTCTTAATTTAGAAACATGCACAATAACGGAATTCTGTCCTGTCTTATAATTAAATTTATCTATTTCATAAGTTACATCAGAAAGTTTATTTATAATTTTGTATGGTCCAGAGAAAGTAGGTTCTAATTTTCGAGTGTTAGGGTATTTAAATTCTTCATAAATTACAGAGTCTTGTATTTTTAATGGGCATTCGACAAAATTTCGATCATAGAGCCTTTTACTTTTAAGGTGAAATTCCTGAGTTCGCGCTTTCGCAATTTTGAGGGCTTTGTCTACTGGAGGGTAATAGTTTTGTTTTAAAGGAGATTCATAAGGCAATTGACCATAAAATAAATAGGCAGGTGGGAATTTGGTGATAGAATGAGGCGTATTGTTGTATTCTTCGATGACTTGGTTTAATAATCTAGTCCAAGGTATTTTAGAAGAAATGGAATTAACTTTACATTTAAGCCTGGTAACTATAGTCTGATTAACGCGCTCTACTTTTCCATTGGTCTGAGGATGATGTGCGGATGTAAAACGCTGTTGAACATGATGATTTCTAAGGAATTTCTTAAATCTTGGAGATCTGAAAGATTTATGCCTGTCACTAAGTATTTTTTGAGGTGCTTTGATATTGAAAATTTGTTTTAAACAGTTAGTGTATGTTTCAGTGGTAACATTTTTGGAGGGAAAAGCCCAAACAAACCTAGTTGCATGATCTATTATTATGTGTAAGAATTTTTTTGTTGAGTTGTAATAGTTAAATCCACCAACAGTATCAATAGAAAGACATTCAAAAGGTTGATCTGTTGCTGGCATAGCTTGTAATAAGCCGAATCTTTTCTGTTTTGGCTTTTTATTTTTCTGACAGGTGTCGCAATGTTTAACAAATTCTGTAATGTCTATTGTCATATTAGGCCAATAATAGTTGGGAGATATTAAATTAAGCATTTTTTGAATTCCTAAATGTCCAAAATTATCATGAGCAATGTAAGGGAGATTGGTGGTTGCAGATATTTGTTAAGGCATTTAGAAGAACGAAATGATCATGTATCCAGGTTCAGATGTACAAAAAAACCCCACGATGATTGCAAAGTTACACTTTATTTTAACATCTATTACGAAGGGGGGCACACTTACAACTCTCGGAGAAAATCTCCGAACGAAGAATAGCAGGTTAACAAGACGAGCGCAGAGAGTCAAGTGACCTCGTACATAGCAACAAATTGCCACTTTTGGCATGATAGAAAATCGCCAACATACACAAGTTCGCCCATGCACAATGGATAGTATACGCCAAATACAGTTAAAATGCAGCCGGCAAGATAAGAATTCAATATGGTTTCCAAGCTGGGATGGGAAAGGCAAGGTTGCCAAACGATAAAATGTTACACGTGTTATTATGTCTAGTAAAGAGGCACACCAAAGGGATATCAGATTTTACTGCGCAGATGTTAAATTCTTTTTAGGGTTTTGTCGAGAAAGAAAAGAAGCGTAAGCATAAATTTTAACTGCGAAACAGAGATGATGTCCATATACGGTAATGCAGAATTGCCTCGATCGGAAATAGCAGACATCTGGAAATAGCTTTAAACGGTTGATTAATATGTGAGTGTATTTCTCACAGACAAAGTTAAGCAGCTGCCGATTTTTCGGTTAGAGAAAAACTATGCGAGGGAAAAAAAATGGAAAGTGAATGAAGGACACTTAAAACTGATTTTGAATTGAAAAGAGACAGGGGGGAAGGAATAATTTAAGAAAATAACCAATATATAACGAAATAATCGTTATATATATCACCCGGTGCACCACAAAAAAAACTTTTGCTGTCCAATGTGCATAGGCTAGCATAAAATATTATAACATAAAAACATACATAAATGCAAAAGTTTTTTTTTTAATATGTTTATGTAGAAATTTCAACGTCATGATAATGGAGACTTTTGTATTCAAACACAGTCAGCAGTTCTAAAGTCTCTATATTTTTTTTATATTTGTATTTCATGGATCCAAGGTAGTACTGTATTTTATATGTATAAGTTGAGTCGACTCAGACAGTACAAAAATATTACTGCAGCTTTGATTGTTATCATGACACAAGTAAAAATTTTGAAATATATATACAAAACATGAAACTAATACTAAATGAATATAAAATGGCAATACACAAAAATAACATAATAGTACTATATTTTTCAAAAATTTAAAAAGAGTAATATGATGTATATTAAAAAAAAATGTTTTTGTAAAAAAGTGTTTCATGCCGAAGCATAGGATGACAAAAAAAAGAGGTGCTCCAAGCACGCCCATAAAAATATGCGTCACCCTGAATCTTGTGTACAACACAAGTATTATGGCATCGGCTTAGGGCCTAGCCTTAGATGAGGAGGGAATTGTGATGCTCCCCCGAAGACACTAGCGGTCTTCTGAAGGAGCCCACGTCGAATTACATGAAAAAAACTTGAATTGTTGTGAATTGGAATCACAATTCAAAAATTTGAATCGAAACTCCAATTCCAAAACTTTGTCTCTCAACACAATGAAGCTTGAACCCTTAGGGCCTTAATTTTGAACGGGAACAAGACTTCAAAGGGAAGAATTCAAAAAGAAAAAAAGCAAAAAAAATGTATATCGTATAACTAATATGGGCAGACAATCCTAGAGTGAAGAGAGACGAAAAATATGTCACAATCGAGTGGGGTGATGAACAAGTCATATATAAAAACTGTGTTTTATTTAATTACATGAATCTTTTGTTTACTTTTCTAGACTACAGTACCTGTTTATCTAACTATAATATGTTTGACTTATAGTACTAGAAATGTTAAGTGGGAGGTTAGTGGAAAAATACTGAATTAATGAGTATTGTCAAAGAAATTTTAAGTGTACTGCAAAAAGAAAACAAAATAAAAGTAAATAAAATTTAAGTGAGTATGAAGACATATGTAAGTGTTAAAGGATACAATGATACCTAATATTGTTCTTAAGAGATCTTCAGAGCAATATTGATGGACCAGCCATGATATTGTTAAAGATCAGTCAAAAACAACATACACACAACCATGAGCTCTTTGGTTGGATATGTGGTATCATAAAACAAGACATAAAAAATAATAAATAGTGTTTTTTACATTAGCTTCTGTTTCTTAGATTGTATGTGTGAGGTTGATAAAACGTATTAAAGTTAGTGTTGTTTATATGACTTGATGCATCAAATAAATGTCCATAACGAGGAGGTGCTAATAAAAGTCTATCAATATGTACACGAAATGCTGTGTTATCAGGAGTATACAACCTTTTAATTGAGAATGACACAGGGGAATGTTTACAAGTGACAATATATGGACCAGTATACTTTGTTTTAAACTTGTCATTTGATTTTAGATATACAATGTCTTTTAAGAAAATGGATCTTAATTTAGCTTTCTGACCGTAATATTTATATCTTTTATCTTGAGCAGATTTAATGTTGTTATAAGCTTTGTGATATATCTTACTCAAATCATCAAGTAATTTGTGGACTTCAATATGTTTATCAAGAAAGGGTTGGTTGCACGACTGATCAAAAGTGTCAAAAATTAGAGAAAGTTCACGTCCAAAATGAAGAAAATTAGGAGAATATAATGTAGTTGCATGTTTCGAACCATTATAAAGTGATTTGTGTATAAATACTGCATTTTCGAATGAATGACCTTCTTGTAAAAGAATATTAACTGAATATTTGATTGACTTATTGATTCGCTCTGCAATCGCATTTGATTGTGGTCTCGAGGCAGAACTGTGTAATACCTTAATGCCCATTGTATCATTAAAAATGTTATATACCTGAGACGTGTACTGGGGTCCTAAGTCTGATAAGACAACCGAAGGTCTCCCAAAGGTGGTTATGTAAGAGAATAAGCATTTAACAACCTTACTCGCAGATATGTCATTAAGTGGAAAGAGTTCAATATGTCTCGAAAAATGATCAGTGATAGTTAAAACATATTTTCCATTAGCAAACGGTCCAAGGAGATCTGTACTAATAGTGTGACCAGGGTACCTGGGAGTGTATGTGGGCTGTAAGGGTGCAGGTGGAGTTTGGTGATGTTTAGTTTGAAGACATTTGATACAGGATGCAACAAAGTTTAAAGTGTCTACATACATACCCTTCCAAAAATATCTACCTGACAAGAATTCATAAGTTTTATTAAAGCCAAAGTGAGATAAATGTGAAATTGTTAAGACTTTGCTTTTAAGTGAATTTGGAACAATAATGTGATACGAAAAAGTGTTATTAAAAATATTTTCCTTCTTTAACATTAATACTTTCGAATCAGGATGAATGAAGTAGTTAGGAAATTTTTGAGAAGATCCTTTCCTTAAGATTTCTTTATAAACAACAGACAAAGTAGGGTCATTTTGTTGTTCAGTAGCAAATGTTTCATTCGAAATTTCTAATAAAGGGTCAGGATTTGTTTGTGTACCAGAAATAAGGCAGTTAACATGCATATTAGAATCACTCGAGCTGGAGTGTGGAGTATCACATTCTACAATAGGTAAGGGTTGAGTGTCATGAATAAGTTCAGGGTTTGTAGCTAAAGTCTGTTGATTATTTTCAAAGTTACAGCGAGATAAATAGTCAGCGAGTACATTCTTTTTACCTGGAATATGTTGAAATTTGTATGTGTATTCTGAGAGATCCATGAGCCAGCGAGAGATAATATCAGCCGGATTTGTAGTTTTGTTGTACTTTTCTAATGGTTTACTATCTGAAAGGATTACAAATTCTCTGTTGTATAAATAATATTTGAAAGCAGTAACTGATTTATGAATCGCCATGAGTTCTAATTTAAGTGCAGGATATTTTTTTTCTGATGCTTTTAAAGATTTTGAAAAGTATGCAACAGGTAATAGTTGTTTATCATGTTCTTGTAGTAAGACACCAGAAATAGCAATATTTGACGCATCAGTATTTAAATAGAACTTTTTGTTCCAATCAGGTAATCTAACCATGGGTGGATTAAAGAATATCTTCTGTATGGTGTCCATAATTTTTTGATGTTTACATGTCCACTTAAATTTAGCTTTTGGAGTAGTTAAGTTTATGAGAGGTTGTACAAGTTCAGAAAAGGATGGAACCAGAGATTTGTAAAATGTAATGACGCCTATGAGTGCTTTTAATTGACGTTTTGTTGTAGGTGTTGGAAAATATGTTATTTTTACAATGTTGGAGTGAACAGGAGAAATAGTTTGATTTTCTATGTGAAATCCAAGATAATCTAAACTGGTTTTGTGAAAAGTGCATTTGTTAGGGGACAGCGTTAAATTATATTTTACTAGTATTGCAAGAATTTTATCCAACTTATCACACATTTCTTGATATGAATTGGCACCAACAATGAGATCATCTTGGTAGGTATAGACACCTTCTAATTGTAATTCATCAAGTAACGAGTCCATTAAAGCTTGATAAATTGAGGCGCTAGATTTTAATCCGAATACTAATCTCTTATACCGAAAAGAACCAAACATTGTAGTGAATGTGATCTGATTTTGAAATTTTGCAGGCAAATCAATCTGATGATATGCCTGATGAAAGTCAAGAGAAGAAAAAAAACGATATTGTGAAAGATTTGAAATAATGGTTTGAATTTTAGGAAGTGGATATGACGAACCTTGAATTATAGTATTAACCATTCTGAGATCTAATGCGAGTCTATATTTCTGTATACCTGTACCGTCTGGTTTCTTTTTAACAAGAAGCATGGGGCAGGCCCATTCGGAACAATGACGTTCAATGATTTTGGCATCAAGTAACTGTTTGATTTGATTCAAAACATCCTTTTGCACAGCTTGGGGAAGAGGGAAAGGGAGTGTCTTTATGGGGTAGTCATTAATGAATTTTAAATCAGGTACAATTTTATCAGTATGACCAAGTGTGTCTAATGATTTGGAAAAGGCAGGATAATAACTAAGTAGCAATTTAGTTAGGTTCTTTGCTTCGTCAGATTTTAAGTGAGAAAGTTTAAAATCATTAGCCGATAACTCCTGCTTTCTTTTTTGTAAGATTTCATTAGACGCCTGAATAAAATTTACAAAGTGCTGTTCTGAGTTATTTTGCTTGTCAGACATTTCAGAAGTATAGTCGCGAATTTCCTCAATCTCAGATAATTGACCTATTTTTGTGTGTTTAGGGAGATGAATGGTCTTTTCAGAAGTGTTTTTAAGTGTTATTGAGAAGAACTGATGTATTTGTGAAGTTTTCTTTCTTTTATTGGATAATTTGTTCATTTGAATAATGGCATCATTTCCTGTTAATTCTTTTGTTTGTGCCAAATATTCAAAAAGATAATTTCTGTCATTGTTGATGTTATTGAAGGTGTAAACAGAGCACCATATTTGTTGTTGAGGTTCTACTATAATTTTTCGAGTTAAGAACACCGCTTGATTCAATACAACATCACTCAAAGAATTGCATGATTTTGATTGTTTCTCTCCAGAAGATTCTTTACTGGTTTTTAAAGGAACAGAGAAATTATTGTTGACGTGGAGACACTTGTTAAAAGTATCGATGACAACATTGTATCTAGTTATGAAATCGAAACCTAAAATGCCTTCAAAACTGGAAGACTCGGGTATGTCAACAATATAAAAGTGATGTGAAAACGCTTTTTGTTTTAGCTTAATGGATGTTCTGATGCAGGCGGAAAATGAAACATCAGAATTGACAGTTTTAATATTGACGTCAGTGGACAGTCTTTTATATTTTAAGACCGGTTTAAGTTGGTTGAATACTTTTTGTGAAAGTAAAGATATACTACTACCAGAATCAGCCAATAAAGTAATATCATGGTTTGCTATAGTGGCTTTAACAAGAGGGAGGGATGGTGACATAGTGTTTACACTACAAATTATCTGAACATTATCACTTTCTGTTTGTGTACTGATGTTATTTGCTATCTTAATAGAGTCAAAAGTTTGGGAAGCTACTGAATTAACTAGTCTCGAACTTGAAATTTTAGGTAATACAGGGTCAAAAACAAAAGTTGCTGATGTAGAAGTATTAGATTGAGACACAACACCATCAGCATAAAAATTGTATCTCTGTTTCAGTTTTCCTGAAATTGTGGAGTGGAATTCGTGTAATTATTTTTTCTTTGAGTGTTTGCTCTTTTCCATTTAAAACAAGAGAGAGCGTCGTGATTGTTTCGTCCACATAACTGACAAACAACTGGTTTTTTTTGTGAAAACTTGTGTGGGGAATAACGTCTAGTGTAGTTTCGATTTTTGTAATTTTTTTTGAAGCGTGAAACACCTGCGAAATGTTTTGGTCTAGTCTGGAGATTTTTTTGCTCAGTTTCGGTTTTAGTATCAGGAGGGGCAAAAGATAATGCATTTATTTTCTCAGAGATTTCTTTTAATTGCGATTCGATGAGATTTTCTGGTCTGTGTACCGAAGGTAAGGAATGTAAGATTTTCTCATTCCTTAAAATTTCATGAAGGGTTTGCGCTCTTTCAACTGCTGTTTTATAATCATTAATGCCTTCTTCCTGTAATTTTATTCTAATATTTGAAGGAAGGGCTTCTAGAAATTTCATAAGTTTAATAGTGTTGCGTGCACTTTCGTCGTTGATATCTGCATAAACAGTCGCCGCAAGAACATTTAGTCTATGAGCTAAGTTTTTTATCGTCTCAGAAGGCATAAGTGCTAAACTGGACAATTCAACAGAAGCAACACATTTACTAGGGGGGGCGAAAAATGACGCAAATTCCTTTTCCAACAAATCAAGGTCTGTTATCTTTTGCAGGTCGGGATTTTGGGCTAGAAATTTTTGTGCAGGCCCAACTAACTTTCCCTTTAAGATTGCAATTGTTGTTTGTGGGTTGTATTTATTAATTTCTGCACAGACGCGAATTTGATCAAAGAAAAATTTAAGTAAATCTGGATCTCCATCAAACTGAATGATATTTATCGGAATTTGTTTTGCAGCCATGATTAGTTTTTTTTTGTTTTATTTTGTTTTGTTTAAGCTCACAAGTTTTAGCGAAATTGTTACACAGACCGAACTTATACCTTAAAGCACATTGAAAACAAGAAAATTTCCTAGCTAGTAAAAATATGTAAACTAGCAAAATAAATAGATCTTAAAATATACCTCACTTTAAAGATATCTTATTTAAACCTTTTATAACAGTAAAGCAAAGGGAGACATACAAAAGTAGTTCATTTAGAAAATAAATTAAATAAAAGCAAAATAAATACACTTTGAAACATATATCTATATATTCCTTCACTTTAAAAAGTACTTACTTTATCTGTATATAATAAAGCAAAGCAAACTATCAAGAAAACACCAAAAACTGTTAATAAGTAAGCAAAAATAAAATTAAATCTTCTCTGAACTTTTTTTTACACAAGGGAAAAGTTCCCTTTTTGTAACTTAAAATAGTTTTTTAGATGAAAAAGAAAAATCTTATTTTAACTTTGTCATTAAAGTTCAAAACTGTCTAAAAACTTATTTAAGCATATTAGAGAATCCAAATACACAATTAAAAAAACGAAGGGGTGTTGGACGTAAAATATGAAGCACTAGTACATAAATGTAATAACTGGTAAAAACTGCATAAAATGTCATAAAAATAATAACTAGAAATGACAACAGTTACCGTGCTTTCGCAATTTAAAAAAATTTTGCAAAAACACAATAACAGGATTGTATTAATGCTCTACACAGAACATAAATGTTGACCGTTGTGTCCTGAATGTGAAAGCAGAACATGAAATAAACAAAGTACGTGGGTTAACTTTCAGATTTAGTTTTTTTAAAAAAATAATTAACTGATTACTAATTTAATAAGACAAAAACTTAGGGAAATGGGGCTCGATCTGCTCCCACATTCAAAATGTAGATTTTTTCAAATGTGATTTTCGTTGTGCACTTTTTTTTCTTTTTTTTATCACTGGAGACTAGCAGTAAAGTTATCAAAGGTAATGACACATCTTTTTTTTAGCTTTAGTTGGAATTCTGTTATTTATATATAATAATTTTGTGCACTGTTAACTGATACCTACGATGAATTATTTCTGATGATGTTCTCAGAATTGAAGACTTATTTTGTATGTGCAAAAATTTTTTTTACTTTCCGTTGCAGACACCCGCGAATGAATCACTATTTTTTTTGCACGATGAATCACTTTGCTATGCATAACAACACAATGAACTTTCTGTAGATTACGTTCACTGACGACACAAAACCAACACTGGTATATAAGCACAAGTTGAGCACACCGTAACAGAAGCACAAAATGCTAGGCGAAATCGATGATCACACACAAATCACACACAAACGAGTGGAAGAAAGAAGGGTGGGCGCCCCAGCGCTCAGGTGATACTTGGCCGCATATTTCTTTTGAAGATGGAATTTCACGGGGAAACGCTCCGAAGCACTTGAGCTGCAGAGGACAGGGGAGGAAAAGGGGGCGTCCAGGAAAGGAACTTCAGGACGGGAACACCACTTGTCGACGCCGAGCGCAGATGAAGTCGGGGAAATCAATTCCACATCTGTTGACTTTTAGCAGGCAAGACTACTAGCAGTTGCATTTTTTTTTTTACCGGGGATGCAGAGAAGAAAGAAGAAGCAAAATTATCACATTCGCCGTAAAGTCGCAGTTGATTGTACCCCCCTCCATATATTTTTTTTTTTTTTTTTTTTTTATGTGGGGAAAAAACGAGAGTCAAACGGCACCAGAGATTTGTAAGGGAGATTGGTGGTTGCAGATATTTGTTAAGGCATTTAGAAGAACGAAATGATCATGTATCCAGGTTCAGATGTACAAAAAAACCCCACGATGATTGCAAAGTTACACTTTATTTTAACATCTATTACGAAGGGGGGCACACTTACAACTCTCGGAGAAAATCTCCGAACGAAGAATAGCAGGTTAACAAGACGAGCGCAGAGAGTCAAGTGACCTCGTACATAGCAACAAATTGCCACTTTTGGCATGATAGAAAATCGCCAACATACACAAGTTCGCCCATGCACAATGGATAGTATACGCCAAATACAGTTAAAATGCAGCCGGCAAGATAAGAATTCAATATGGTTTCCAAGCTGGGATGGGAAAGGCAAGGTTGCCAAACGATAAAATGTTACACGTGTTATTATGTCTAATAAAGAGGCACACCAAAGGGATATCAGATTTTACTGCGCAGATGTTAAATTCTTTTTAGGGTTTTGTCGAGAAAGAAAAGAAGCGTAAGCATAAATTTTAACTGCGAAACAGAGATGATGTCCATATACGGTAATGCAGAATTGCCTCGATCGGAAATAGCAGACATCTGGAAATAGCTTTAAACGGTTGATTAATATGTGAGTGTATTTCTCACAGACAAAGTTAAGCAGCTGCCGATTTTTCGGTTAGAGAAAAACTATGCGAGGGAAAAAAAATGGAAAGTGAATGAAGGACACTTAAAACTGATTTTGAATTGAAAAGAGACAGGGGGGAAGGAATAATTTAAGAAAATAACCAATATATAACGAAATAATCGTTATAAGCAATATGGAGTAATTTTTTTCTTAATGACATTGGTACAACAATTTTTTTGAATCCCTTTTTCTGAACTATAATAATTCCATTCTCTTTTTTATATTTTTTCTCACAAACATTGTCTTTGTCTTGCATCTCTATAATTTCTTTCCTATCTAGCAATAAACTAATATGTTGATTAAAATGACAAACAGGATTTCGTGACAACATGTCTGCTTCGACATTTGTTGAACCCTTTTCATATTTTATCTCATAATCAAACATACTAAGTTTGAGTGACCATCTAAAAAGCCTACCTCTTAAGTTTTTAACACTCTTTAGCCATACTAGAGATGCGTGGTCCGTATGAATTGTAAACTTGACACCATGAAAGTAATGATTAAATTTGTCAAGAGTATCTATAATAGCTAAACATTCTAATTCAGTTATGAAATAATTTTGTTCATAACTCTTCAAAATTCTAGAATGATAAGCAATAGGATGTAAGAAATTATCTTTATCAGGTTGTTTTAGAACGGCACCTACTGCTATCTGAGAGGCATCTACAAACATATGTAAAGGTAATTTAGGATCATAAATTTTGAGGATGGGTTTTGCGATTAAAGAATTTTTTAATTTTTCAAAAGAGTCCTGGCACTCTGAGTTCCATTCCCATATTGTGTCTTTTTTAAGTAATCGATTTAGAGGATATCTAATTTCAGCATATTTATTTATGAATTTATGGTAAACATTAATGGAACCTAGAAATCGTTGTAACTCTTTCACATTGGAAGGAGGGTTTAAATTTTTGATGGTTTCAATATTGGCATTTGCTGGTGTTATAGTTCCATTAGTGATTTCATAACCTAAGAAATTGATTTTATTTTGGCCTAATTTACATTTAGAAAGTTTAAGTTTAATGTTTTCTTGTTTGCAAATGTCAAAAATTTGAGCTAAATGGTTTAAATGTTCTTTTAAAGAGGAAGAGAAAATTATAATATCATCAAAGTAGTGGCACGCAAAGTCGATTTTATATTTATTAAGGATCCTTCTAATGGTTCTATTGAATATGGGAGGGCCAGTTTTTATGCCAAAAGGGAGCACGAGCCACTCAAAAAGTCCAAAATTGGTTGCAAATGCTAATTTTTCTGTATCGGATGGATGTATTGGTATGTGCCAGTAGCCAGAGGCTAAATCCAAAGTTGAAAAATACTGAGCACTACTCAATTTATCTAAAATTCCATCGATACGGGGCAAGGGTTCTGCATCATTTTTAATTATTGCGTTTAATTTTCTATAGTCTATACATAATCGCGTTTTTTTACCTTCCTCTCTTTTCATAACTAGTGTAACAGGGGCAGAATAGGGGCTATTACTTTCCTTTATCACTCCGGCTGCTAACAATGATTGAATTTGGTTTTTTATTTCTATTTCTTCTAGGGGAGATGTTCGGTAGGGCCTCAAAGATATAGGTAGGTCAGATTTTAATATAACGCGTTGTGGTTCAATATTTATCCTACCCACATCATATTTATGCTTTGCAAAAATATCACTATAAATATGAACTAATTCCCTTAAATTTGCATCTTGAATTAAATTTATTTCCCCAGTTAAATCTGAATCCGAATTATCGCGAAAATTTTGAAGAGTCATGGAACCTCTATAATCAGGATGCACATTAATTTCGTGATCATATTCAACACAGTCTTCATCTTTCATAATATTTCCACAAGTAGATTGTAACTCTATATCATGATTACTTACATTCAGTGTTTCATTATCATAATTATCTATTGCTACAGTATTACCAGTATTTAATTTCATATTTTTTTTATATTCTGAGGTTACAATTTCATTAGATTGATCCCTGTTTTGTTGTACTTGGTCCATATTTACTGTATTGAAATGAAGGGATCTCTCATTATGTATGGATATACTGTTAGTTATAATTTTCCTTCCCTGCCTTACAATACAATTTTTACATTCTATGGTTAATTTAAATTTAGAACATTCTTTTAAACCCAAAATAGCATAATCCAAATTTGTATTGCATACTAAAAAGTTAACATATTTTTTAATTTTACCCACTTTTAGAAGAACACTACATTTTTTATTTACATGTAAAAATCCTTTTGCCTGACCAATGGTAACTGAGGGTATAGTCTCAATTTTAGCATTAAGTTTTTTAACAAATTTAAGTGGCAATATTGCAATAGTTGAGCCAGTATCTACAACACATGGTAAATTATAATTATTTGTATATCCATACACAATTAATTGTCAAATATTATAAGAATTATTTTGTGAGCTACTTGGAAGAGTATCAGAGGATGGCAACTCACTCCTAAAAATACATTCTCTTTCCCAATGAAAAGCATTACTGACACCCCTATTTGTGCATATCCTACAAGGTCTTGAAGGGTATGAATTTTGAATATAATTATTTTGACAAACTCTAGGTCTTTGAAACTGAGATTGCCTTTGGGGAATCCAATTCCTAGGTGTATTATTGGGCCTAACTGGCCCTAGCCAGAGCCTAGTTGGTTGAAAATTTTATCTAGCTGATGGTTGATTTATTACTTGGTTTGAAACTAGTGGGGTGGAAACTTCCACGAATTGTTTGACAACCCGGTACCATTCGGTGGTAGTACTAGGAGGATTTATAATAATACTGTTTTTGAATTCTGGTTTTAAACCATCAGTTAAACCTTGTAATAGTATATTTTCACTAAGATGTAATTTCCTACCAATTTCCACTTTTTTTACGAAAATAAGTTTCTAAATTGTCGAAATTATCTAATTTCAGATTTGAAAAATCAGAAAAACTCGGGAAGTCTAATTCAATGAGTCTTTCTATCAAAATTTTCTTAATTTGTTCATAATCCGTACAATTTAAGCAGTCATTGATATAATTTTTTTGCGCTTCCCCTTTCAAATATTGCGCAATAAAATTAAATTTCCATTCTAGATTTTTCTTCTCCTTTTCACATGTTGTATCAAAATAAGTTAACCACGACAAAATGTTCATTCCAGAACTCGGATCAAACGGTACGAATTTAGGATCTTCCATAATTTTTTTATTCTTACTCATTAGAATAAATGAAGCACTTCTATTTTCTTTATTAAATCCTGATCGTAAAATCATTTGCAATAAATTTCAAAGTTAATAATTTCTATCAATTACATATTTTTTCAAAATTACTATATCAGATCCATAACATACAATAAATAATAAAATAATAAATAAATTAGTAAATTAATAAATTAACTTCAAATTACTCTCATCAATAAAATAATAAATAAATAAATAAATAAATACATAATAAATATATTTTCTCAATCATAAAAAGAATAAAAATAATAATCAAAACATTTAATAAAAAAACTTAGTTTTATGAAAAATCTTCAATAAATTCAATCGTCTTTAAATTCCTCATCAAATACTTCTTGCATACTCACCACTTTGAAGTCATTAATTTTCAAAAATTTTCCTATGACCATGAATACTGAATCAAAATTTGTGCGCACAGATCAACATCAAGCGTCAGGAAATCCACATCAGACTCGAAGCGACTAGCAATTATTTCAGATTAGTATCTTCCTCAGCATAGTTTTGAAAATCTTAATCAAGAAAATCTCCTTTTCTGCAGTCATTCAAGAAATCATGGCTTCAGGAAAATCAAGCCGACTCAAAGCACTTTACAGGAACAATTCCTCTGTTTTTGTCACTCCAGAAATCATGAGACTATGGCAATTTTTGTTTAAGAACACATCCAATAATGACGGGCAAATTATTCAGCGATCCACAGTTTTTATTATCACTTCGTTCCATAGCAAGTTTCTTTAAAAACCAAAAAAGGCAGCGCAGGCATAAAACATCCTGTCGGCTCTAGAAAAGACTGTGACATTTTAAAGTTAGGAGCCAGAAACATCATCGCCAGGGTCCCCGTTCTTTGCACAGAAGTCATGGCCAGCGAGGACAAAAATAAAATAATAAATAAATGTAGCAGATCCAAGAAATCACTCATTGGTAGCTGTAAGTTTATTTATTCAACTGTAGTCATTATAGAGGGAAATGTTCCTTTTTGCATACGATCTTTTACCAAAATATCAAAAAAAAAAAAAAAAAAAAAAATATTCCATCATTTACTTCAACCAGCCGTACTCATCCACAAAGCAACCCAAGAATCTTCAGAATCTTCTTTTCATCTCGAGACTTCCCCCTTTTAAACTAAAAAGAAAGTTCTGGAACATTCTGTAACCTCAAACCATCATTCTTTTATGTAAACAGAATTCTTGTCGAGCTACGAGACTATTTTCAGCAGACGATAAATTTATTTAAAAAATATATTATTTAACCAATTTATAATTGAATCGGGATTTTAAATATCTTAGGCAGACGATTTTTATAAATGATTAATTTTAAGAGAAAAAAAAAAGGAATTTATTAATATGCACACTATCGAAGGTTGACGGCGAAAAATAAATAAATAGATAAAATAAAATAATGATATTTTTTGAAAGGTATGGTTTTGGAATAAATTTAATAAGACTTTCTTAAAAAGGGTTGATAAAAACATAGAAGAAATCAGTTTTATTTGGAATATTAAGAAATAAAGTTTTAATTAAGAATCTTTTTAATTTAGAGCCATCTTTTTAAATTTACGCATACTGGAATAATGTTTTTTAAGGCAAATTAAGAATTTATATCGTCTGCATAAGGATTAACAGATTAGATTTAGAAACAAGATTTTAATTTAATAATTTGAAGTAAGTACGGAACATTATTATAAGAAAATTAAGATAGTATAAAGGTTAGTTTTGGCGAAAAAATTTTAAATTTGTAATATATATATATAAATGAGATGAACTGATTAAATTTAGTTTGGCATTGCACAATGGTATGACTAAACATGCTAAATATTTTATACATAGTAGTAATAGTAATGCATTTCCGATTCTCCCTCTATACTGAACACCCCCATAATCTGAACATTTTTGGTTGGTCCCTTGAGTGTTCGGAATAGAGAGAGTCCACTGTACATTGAGATGGTTAATATTTCGGCGGGGATTGCAAATAGACAAAATCGGCCCCGGGGTTTGAAATAAGGAGGGTTCAAAAATTTTAATACCGCCTTAACATGGCCCTGACAAAACGCATTTTTGCCGATCCCATCGAAGCTAGCACAGGCAAGAAAATACAGGCTTCTGATTGGTTGAATAACTTAAAGAGCATTTTGTTTTGTTTGATTTTTGAGGTTACATTTATTTAATCATCAATTTTTGTTTGAAAAGCTTTAACAAGGTGAATTTTGATTAATTTCCTTTTGATTTTACATATTTATTGACAGATAAAAAGAAAAATTTTCTGGTATTTAAAATTAAAGAAATTAATGATGATGTTTCTCAATTGCTCTGTATTACTTATAAAAAAATATTAAAAATAAAATTGGAATTTCTTCTTAATTATTTTAATGTGATAGAACAATTTATTTATAAACGATAATCACATTTTCCTTTTTATGGCGTCAATTATGTGATATTGACAAAACCAATTGTTCTATATTACTTATCCTTCTTCTTATATTAAATTATTATTATTAGTTTAATGCGATATACCCATATACTCCCCTAATACGTACATCCACATTCAGACTAATTTATTTACAAACAACAATTGCTCTTTAAATTATTCAGCCAATTAGAAGCCCGTATTTACTTCCCTATGCTAGCTTCGGTGGGATCGGCAAAAATGCTGACAAAACCAGCTTTCACAGAACAATGATAAGAAAAAATAAACATTTTTCGTTATAGCAATTCCCAACAATAAAAAAAAAAAAAAAAAAAAAAAAAAAAACAATAAAATTCTTACTACAACAATTACTTTACCATTGCAAGATTTGCACGGGAAAAATGAAAGAAAAAATAGTTTGATACAATTCTACGAAAAATTGAAAAGTACGTCATATTTTTTTTATAGCAAGATTTCCACATGAAAACAGAAAAAGAAATAAATAGTTTGACGGATTAAAAAAAAATATTAAGTCATATCTATTAAGTAAAGTCTATCTATAACCTATATTATAAAGGTCAAACGTATCTGTGCGTAACGCATACATCATTTTGTGAATGGCAACACTTTCCCCTGCAATTTTCACTATTGCAAATTTTACACTTGTGAACATCGCATATTTTAAACTTTTACACTGTCATATAGAGAAAAAAAGTGTACTTTTAAATGCAATTTATTTGAAAGCTGCATCTGAAATTGTTTTGAGATATTAATTTTTTAAAAGTTTTTAGCACCAATTGTGTAACTGTGGCAACAGAATCGCTCCATTTTCTCGTAAAATAATAATAATTAAAAAAAAAAAATAAATAAAATAAAAAAAATAGAAATTAAAATGCACAACACTTTTCTATGTAATTCCGGTTTTGCAAATTTCGGTACTGCAAATTTCGGTACTGCAAATTTTACAATTCTTAACATCCTACATTTTAAATTTCTGCACCGTCGTATAGAGAAAAAAATCTACTTTGAGATGCAATTTGTTCCAAAGCTGTACCTCAATTTATTTTTGATATATTATTATTAATTTTTAATTTTTAGTACCAATTTTGTAATTGTGGCAACAGAATCACTCCACTTTCTCTCAAAATTGAGAATATATACTATATACACTGCTCAAAACAATTAAAGGATATTTGAAGTTTTATATAAAATAAAGATATAAACGAATTTTTTTTTGCCGAAAATAGAAGAAGAGAATCACAAATGCAAATTTTTCTGGTTTTCAAACTGTGGAGTATGCAAATTTTGAGTTCGACAACAAAAACGTCGCTTCAGCGGCAGCGAATGAAATTTGACTTTCAAGTGGATAAAAGAGAATGAAGACAAGCATGATCGGCATTCAGTGATTGCTTTGTTTCGATGAGTACGATGTCTCAGCGAAGTCATTTGACAGATTCAGAAGCTTGGAGAATTGTTTGTAGGTTAGAAGGGGGCCAGACTCAAGCCGAAGTAGCGCAAGCCATTGGAGTGTCACAAAGTGTCATTTCCAGGATCTGGAACCGTTTTTTGGAGAGTGGATGTGCAGGCTGAAGACCAGGGCAAGGTCGTAGACGGGCAACAACGCCCAATGAAGATCGGTATTTAGCGTTAACAGCTCGGAGACACCGAAACATGAACGCTACTCTTCTCCAACAACACCTTCGCTCGGCTACAGGCACCACGATTTCAACTCAGACTGTCCGAAACCGGCTCCATGCTGTAGGTCTGTATGCTCGCCGACCGATGGTATGTGTTAAATTAACATCAAGGCATCGTCGCGACCGCAGGGAGTGGGCAACCGAGCATGTCAACTGGAGGAGAAATGGATGGAGCAATATTCTGTTTTCTGACGAGTCCCGTTTTTCTGTGCATCCGGATAATAGGCGTATTTTCATCTGGAGGGACCATGGAAGTAGGAATAATCCAGCGTTCGTGCACGAAAGTGTCAGATTTGGCGGTGAAGGAGTGTTGGTGTATGGTGGCATCTCCATTGACGGGCGCACTGACCTCTACATCATTCGAGATGGAGCTCTGACTGGTCGCCGATATAGGGATGAGATCCTCAGACCTATTGTAGTCCCTTACGCTGCAGCAATCGGAGATAACTTCATTTTAATGGACGATAACTGCAGGCCACATCGTGCAAACCTGGTGGAGGATTTCCTTTTCGAGGAAGGAATCGTTCGAATGGAATGGCCAGCGTGTTCTCCAGACATGAATCCAATCGAACACGTTTGATACACTCTAGGAAGATGAGTTTCTGGCCGCCAACAACCCCCACAAACTCTCCAAGAACTGGAAAGAGCTCTTCTGGAAGAGTGGGGCAGAATACCCCAACTCGTCATTAATAGCCTCACTGAGTCCGTGCCTCAAAGGTGTTCAACGTTACTAGCCGCCTGTGGAAACCATAACCCTTACTGAAAATGATTTTCTTTGAAGAAAACACCTTTTCTTATTCTTTTCTTCTCATATGCACAAATTGTGTTTTTTTCCTTTTGTACACAAATGCGCAATAAAATGCATTTTTTTCTGCCAAACATGTGTAATTTATTCTCATATAACCTACTATGTCTGTCGACCATGTATCAATCAGCTAAAAAGTTTCCCAGATACATAATCCACCTAAAACTGCAATATCCTTTAATTGTTTTGAGCAGTGTATATATAAATTAAAATGCCTCTGTTATGAAATCCGGTGAATTTCGGTTTTATTTCTTTTAATTGAATAATCGAGTTTTATAGTATTTTGTTAATTTTAGTTTAAAATAATATTTGCTTGAAAATTAGACTGACCAATATAAGATGTATTTTTTACTGTAGCTAATTTTGTAGAATTATTATAAATAAATAAAACAGTTCTTTTTCAAAGATTTTCTTTCGTGGAATTTCGACGGGTTCTACCTTGTTGGAAGTATAATGGACGAAAAGCAGGTAAATGTATATAATTATGCGAGTTTCTAAAAATGTATTGAAACATGAATAAAACAGACTGCGTAAATATTGCCATATTTTAACATTTTGAAGTCTCTGATTTTGTTTTTGCTATTTTAAAATCTATTCCATATATGCGCGTGTGTGTGCGTATATATTAGAATTTCCCGAAAAGATTTAGCTTCCTAGAGCTTATTCTTATTGATGAAACTGGGTTTATTTTTAATCTTGATTTTGTTTTTGTTGGTGAAAATAGTACCAAACTTCAAAATCTACTTCATCAGTAGACCTAACCTGAAGGGATTCTTTATGAATTAACGCACTCATTAAAAAAATTCAGTTTGTTCAAATTGCCTGATATTAAACTGAGTCGAATTTCATTTTGTCAACTGGCTATAGTAGTGATGGGCGATAACGAGATGTTTTATCTATTTTCTCGATCGTATGAACATATCAATAATTTTCGATTGTGTAAAATGTTTTTCCATGACTTCAGTTTGCAATTGCTTTTATAGCATACCTAATTCGATAATATCAAGCAAAAGTCGTCTGCGAGTGAACTGGAATGAATTGGCGTAATAAAGATACGGCTGATTCCCAGCTAGTGAGCCCCTTCTTTAATCGGGTCTCTAATTTGTAAGCAATCTTTTAATATAACATCTCGAATTGGTACCTCATTGTATACGGCATCGTATAAGAATCGCTGTGTGCACGCACAGCAAAATCTTGAAAAAAAATCGCCAACCGAAGATACCGGATCCTAGGGAGGTAAAGGTGGAGAGAAGGGCATAGGATCTGCATAATATGAATAAGTGGGCATAGGGCTTTCCAACGATTTATCACATGTCAGGTATTGGCAAAATTTAGAAAAGTGCCCTTCCAGAGCAAAGTGAAGTGAGATTCGCCGAAGATGCATAACATCAATAAGTGGTCACAGGCCTTTCCAATCATATGCCACTGGAGGGGTATAGATCTAAATTTATAAAAAGGCGCAAATGAGGGCAGGGACGAGGGAGGTGCATAACATAAGTAAGTGATCTCTAGCCTTTTCAATAGTATGTCACAGGAGGGGTCTCGGCTAAGTTTAAGAAAGTGTCCTCCGTGAGGGTAAAAGAGGGAGGAGGGACACCGCAGATGCGTAACATCAATAAGTAGTTATGGGGTTTTCCAATCATATGTTACACGAAGCATCTCTAACTAAATTTATAAAAAGGCTATCCCCGTGAGAGGCAAAATGGGGGAAAGGCAGCGAGGGAGCTTGGAGGCTACAGGTGGGAGAGGGGAATAGCTGCATAATATGAATAAGTGGTCACAGGTCTTTTCAACAATATGTGATTCCAACAATATGAGGGATCTCGGATAAATTTATAAGAATGTTCCCCGGGACGTACAAAGTGGGGGGGAACCGTGGGAAATGCATAACATGAGGAAGTAATCACAGACCTTTCCAACGATATGTCACATGAGGGGTCTTGGCTAAATTTATAAGAATGCTCCCCGTGAGGGCAAAGGGTAGGGGAGGTGTATAATATGTGAAATGATCACAGGTTTTTTCAACAATATGTAACATGATGAGTCTCGGCGAAATTTAGAAAAGTGCCCACCGTAGGAGCAAAGTCTAAGGGAAGAGGGATATCGGAGGTGCATAGCATGTATCAGTATTCGCAGGCCTTTCCAATAATACATCACATGAAGGGTCTCGACTAAATTTATAGAAGTATCCCCAAGGAACAAAGTGTATCGGAGGGTTGCGAGAGGTGCATAACATGAGTAAGTGGTCACAGCCCTTTCCAACAATATGTCACATAAATGGTCTCTTCTAAATTTTGAAAAATTCCCTCAGTAGGATCAATTTTTTTTTCTATCTACCAAGAATTGAAATCTCATAGTAATTTTTACTGCATGCTTTCACAGCGGTAAGTTAAAGATAGCGGTTTTTAATTTTTATTTAAATTGCTAAAAGAATGTCTGAAACATTTACACATTTAGGAAACATTCAGAATGTATTTATTTTATATTGTTTCTATATCGGATGATTGAAATTCTTTTTTTTAATCAATTCTGAAAAATTAGGTTTTTTTAGAACATCTTGAAAAAAAAAACTGATACATTAAGGCAGGGCTGTCCAACGCGGCCCCCGCGGGCGCCATGGCGCCCTTTACAGATTTTTCTGACGCCCTTTTGAAGTTTCCTGTTACTAGTCTTTTTTTAAGTAAAATTCCCTTTCAAATGATACTTTATTTAAAATCCTTGATATTTGTATAGAGATGTTTTTAAAATCTCTACAAATGTATTTCATGTATCAACAATTATAACGTACGCAACGTATTAAAATAAAGACAAAAGCAAATGATTATTTTTTTAAGAAACAAATCATCTTCTGTTTAGTTTCTTCACTAATTTCTGGTTATTCTTTTTGTATCTCTTTAAGAAAATTATACCAGTAAAAATTAATAAATAACGGCAATAATTTTTTTATATGTTAAGAAGTAAACTGTAAGAAAAAAAGTAAGCGATCCTCCGCCTCCTTCATGCATGAAAGTTGAGCATGTTTGCTATCGTTACTGAAGTTGTTTCATTAACCATTTGGCTGTTTTATAAGACAGGATAAAGGCTGTCTTTTTCTCCTCCAGACCTTTGAAATTTTAAGTAACTTTGCTGATTTTTTTTATCTATAAAATCACGCGAAAGGATTTTCATCAGTAAAAAGTCTTTCGGACTCTCTCTTTGGAACCACCCTTGACTTTATTTTTGTACGTTTTATAATAACAAATTTACATAAAAAAATAGTTTTACAGAATATTTGCGCCCCCCAAAACCTGACAATATATCTGATTGCCATTTTATTTTAATAATAGGTAATATTTCCTATTCTGGCCCTTCCAATTCAAAAATGTTTGAGATAATCTCTCGCAGAAAAATGTATTATCCGAAATTTACTACAATTTAGTTATTTTGATATTTTTAAATATGGCACTTTAGATCTGTAGGGGTATTATGTCTGTACTGCGTTATGCATTTGCCTATATATATTGCTACTAATATTAAAAGATGATTTTATTGTATGTTTTGAGCATTTTTAATAATGGCGTCCTTCATTGCTTGCCAAAAGCTGAAATGCGCCCCTGCTTAGTAAAAGGTTGGACAGGCCTGCATTAAGGGATAAAAGATAGATTTTTCAGCGTTTCACGTCGAATCTGTTTTGCTAACATTTCTTTCCATTTGGCTAAAGCTTTTTATTTGTCATTCGCCAAATCGCTAACAGTCGGTCAAAAGCCGAATGATTGATGGTACTGATGGATACTGAATGATGGTATATTTTAGCCCTTTTTAAACTATTGATTCCATGATTGCGAACTTGATCAGTTACGACAACTTTCTCAAGATAAGATTAATTGCATCAGATAACTCACCAAAATTTCAAAAGACATGAATACTAAAATAGAATAACACTTAAAACAATTTCCATTACAGAAGCATTGTTTCATTGTGATTGTTTTCCCAATTATTTACTTACTAATTGCCGTTTGTTAATTTGTTTTTCCACATACTTTAGTCACAGTTTCATATGTCGCTGCAGGATGGGGAATAGAGAGTGTGAGGCGAAATATACGCTGAGTTTGTTTACTGTCTGTAAAAGTCATATTTTATTTTTTACAAATTTCCCTTGTATTCAACCCTAACATCTTGTATTTTCTACTTAAAATAAATATTATGGTAGACTATTTTCTGTATTTTTTTAAGCTGTTCATATGTTCTAAATTGAAAAATATTCCGATTAGCTTTCCATAATCAAAAAATTTCGTAAAATAGTTACACAATAAGGGACTCGTATGTTTCTGCTAAGTTGTACAATGATATTTTAGATTAAGAATTCAGAATTGTGATTGTTGCAAATAGGCCTTGTTTGGGTATAAATAACACTTTATTCTTTTAAACGTTTTTTTGGGGCATAAAAATCACGTACCGTTATTATGAGAGGATATTTAGTCTGTGTGCGCGTAATTCAGGGCTCCAACTGGTCCTTTTTTAAATTAACTTGTGAATTATGTCTTTGGCGGAATCTATCGGGATTGAGAAAATTTTCTGCTATATGTACAAACTTTATTTTACTTCATGACTATGGGCTCTCCAAAACTCTATGGAATATTTGAAAAACTTTCTGAGTTAACATATTTCTGTCTTGCACAGAGAACACCGTGCACAAAGATTATCACACCACTATTTTCAAATAATAAATTTCATGGTAAGTTCTTACAACATTTACAACCTTGAAACAATTTTAAAATATTAATAGAAAACTTCTAATGCGTGTTTTTTACATCGGGTTCGGGCTCTGATAAAATAGCACGAATTCATCGGTGCTGCCACTGGACATGTATGGCAGCTATGAGCTTTGAAATGGTGCCACGACACCAGACTCAAAAGCCTCATAGGTGTCTTATCCATGCGTCAAGTATTACTACCTAGACATCGGCGATCGGTAGAAAACAAAAGAAAAAACTGCAACACGTACCAAATAAAATTGCTGCGGCACTAGTGGACAGCTCTATAAAAACTTAAAAATCCTTAACAAGGGCCAGTATGTGAAAAATGTGCTAGACAGCTGTGTGATGAACTTATTTTGGGGATAAGTTAGCAAATTGCAAACTGTTTAATGAATTTTTTCGATAAAATCCGGCATTTTCAATTTATATAACTGAGAATTTAGCAGCAACAAGAACTGTATCAATAAAGAAAAGCCGTTGAAATGATTCGAGAGGGGAATTCACAACTAACTGTCAGAAAAGAGCCTCCTCTCGCTACTTAAAGTGTGTTTTGCACAGGGAGAACAGCAGTTTTTGGTATCATAAATCCAGAAGTTTTTGCTTTAAAAGGCAACTTCTATAACTAACACTAGTACTTTAAAGATAACCAATGCTCTTAAAGTGTCCACTTATCATTATCACCACATTATCAATACCTCTGAACATCTTCACATATTTTTGAGTTACTGTTCAAGTGTATACAAATCAATGAATGACCAGTGAGCGTTCAGCTCTACATTTCAATTTAAAAAGAAGAAGTGTATATATTTTGAAAGCGAAAAATGTATGAAAACAAAATAATTTACATTTGCTTTCTCAAAGTGCATGATTCAGAAAGGGGTTCTATTCTTAGGAGAGATGAACATGAATGGGTAAAGGGAAAACTGTGGAAACTGAGTGTTTCCTTTAAGAGTCAACATGTTGTTTATTTACATTTTCAGCTTCAAGACACAACTTCCGCTTTTCCTCCTTAGTCCCAATGACTCATCATTAATTTTAGACGTCATTTTTTACTTTTATGCTCTCGTTCCTTTTTTGAACAACACAGCTTCATTTACCAATCGAGTTATGCACAGATTTGGCAGAAAAGTTCTATTAGAAGTGAACCCTATAGCCAGACCCAGAGCTAAGGGGATGCTATGGGCAGCTCAGCCCCTATAAAATATTTTGACCCCCCCCCCCCTGTGGAAAAGATTCCAAGATCACTAAATGAATTTATGTTTCGAAAATTTAAATGAAATTCTGTTCAAAAATCTAATTTAGTTTTGATGATCTTTCACAGTTTTGCAAAAATACTAAATTGTTACTAAAATAAGTGTTTCAACGTTTGCTCATCCTATGTGCACATATGAAGCTAACATGATTTTTAATATTGCACTAGTTATATACTCGAATTTTTCATAACTATGCTCTTTTCTTAGCATAAAATGAAGTTTTTACAATAGTTTAATGAGAAACATAGGGACTACAGTGTGAAAACGCACTAATTTATCTTTCTGCATCACAGAGAGAGAGAGAAAATAATGAGCCCCCTCCTACATTTTCTTGATTCCCCCCCCCCACCTATTGTTCACTTCTAGCTAACCGGATTCGAACACTAAAACTATATTGGAAGTCAACCGTAATCAAGACTCACTCCCCCCTCCCCCCTCCAAATAATTTTCGACAACCCGAATTTTGACTTGCAGCTTACAACTTCAACACAAGCACGACCTGAACCCCCCCCCCCCAAAAAAAAAGGCTTTAATTTTGTATACATACGGGAAAATAGTCTAAAATTTTAATTTTATCTTTTATGAAGAACAATTAATAGGTACGACCAAGATTTGACAAATACCAGGTTGTCAAAATATTTTAATTGGCGATTAAAAGAATCCACATTGAACGATATAACGATAAACTTAGCACATAAACTTATACATAAAGGTTTACATTTTGGGCTATAACTTTGCTTCTAATTATCGCTGAATTAAAAGTAAAGCATTTTTGGAATACTTAATGGTTGAGTTTATTTTAAAATAATAATAATAAAAGCAAAATCGAATTTTTTTGGAAAAAAAGAACGATTTGATGGTAGACGCATACCTTAAACCTGAAATGTGCAAGTATCGCAAGAACAAAAGTTCTTCCGCGTTTTTCAGCAGTAACCGCCTATGATTAACGCTTAGACATGAGATTCCATTCCAATACCATGTAAATCGAGGACAAAATGAAATCTGGAAGCTTTGAAGAACAACCGCATCGCTGAGTTGGGGCCCAAGTAATTTTAGAAGAAATTCAGTAAAACTCTTTACACATAGCAGATGCTGGGAAGATGTTAATGACCTGTTCTAAAATCTAGAAAGCTCTTGATAAAAAATGATGGAAATGGAATGTAAGAAACAGAAAGGGCTTCAGCGCTGTTTTACGTTTTCGTATCGGAATTCACGAGGGGATTTTTTTTCCCTTGTGAACGTCACTGAAAAATGCTGGATTTTCTTGGGATTTTTTAAAAACTGAACAATTTCAATTTTTTTTTAAATGAGGTTACGCAAGAAATTTTGTTATTCCAAAATTGAACATATAAATATTTCTTTCGAGGTATGAATTTCTTTTAATGAAACGAGGTGGAACCCGTCGAAATTCGACGAAAGAAAATCTTGAAAAAAGAACTGTTTCATTGATTTATAATAAATCTACAAAATGAGTTACAATAAAAAATGCATCTTATATTTGTGAATCTAACTCTAAAAAAATATTATTTTAAGCTAAAGTTAACAAAATACTATAAAACTCAATTATCCAAATAATTAAAGGAAATAAAACCGAAATTCAACGGATTTTAAAACAGACGATATTTTAGGAATAGTTTACACATTTAATTTTTTTTTTCAATTTTAAGAGAAAATGGAGTCATTCTGTTGCCATAATTACAAAATTTGTACTAAAAATTAAAAAAAAAAAATCTCAAAAATAAATTGAGATACAGCTTTGAAACAAATTGCATTTAAAAGTACACTTTTCTCCCTATACGACCGTGTAAAAATTAAAAATGTACGATGGTTAGAAGTGTAAAATTTGGAGCACCGAAAATGGCAAAACTGAAATTGCATGGGAAAGTGTTGCGGATTTTAATTTCTATATTTTTTTTTTTTTTTTTTTTTTTTTTTTTTTTTTTTCATTTTAAGAGAAAAGGGGATGATTCTGTTGCCATAATTACAAAATTAGTACAAAAACTACATAAAAATTAATATCTCAAAAATAAATTGAGATACAGCTTTTAAACAAATTGCATTTAAAAGTACATTTTTTTCTCTATACGACGGTGTAAAAATTTTAAATGTGCGATGTTTAGAAGTGTAACATTTACAATAGCGAAAATTGCAAAACCAAAATTGCAGGAGAAAGTGTTGCCATGCGCAAAATGACGTACGCGTTTCGCACAGATACGTTTGGCCTTTATAATATAGATATTCGCAAAAATGGAAACTTTATGAAAAGACTCATTGAATTTACTAATTGTATTTATCAAGATGCACTTACACTAAATATTTAAATTTATGAAATTAATATTTAAAATTTTAGTCAAAAGCATATTTTCTGCATAACTAATGATCTACATTGCCAAATGAGTTTATATTCATGAAAATCACATCAATAATCTAAGAACATTTTTAAGGGAAAGGTACAGCAAAAGGAAAAAAGATTTTCCCACTTGATAGATCGTGGAAATTTCTATTTATCGCACTATTTTATGCAAAATGTATGAAAAAGTATAAAAATCTATAATTATAATAATACAGCATGTGTTACTGTTTTGAGGTTTATTTTTATTTTTATTTCTTATTTTATTTTTTTATAAAAGTGGATCATGCCTCCCCCTTTTCCCCCAAAAAGGAATAGTTTCAATACTTGTATCCATTTTTTTTCCAATTTGTGTTGGTTTCTTATGCAATCTGACGATATTTAAAGGGTTTATTTTAATATATCCCTTGCATTCATTTGGTACACTTTACTGAAGAATTAAATGCAAATTATTGCTATCTACTTTAAAGTTTTGTTAAATTTTAGACACTGTTAAATGGGTTGAGGGGGTGTAGAAACTATCTTAAAAAGTGATTGAGATTGTCGATTAAGGGCAAAGTGGAGGGTATACGTCGAATACTTTCTGGATTTTTTAACGAAACTCCGTACACCCTCCTTTTTTAATTAAAGTTAATAGCGTATACTCTACGCCAGCGTTTCCCAAACTTTTTGGCTCGCGGAGCCCTTTTTGGGAAGAATTTCTAAGACGGAGCCCCTAAACCCAAAGATACTCAGTGGTTTACAAATTAATGTTTTTTTATGAGTGTGGACTAAAGAAAAATGTGTTGGATAAAAATTCGTGACAGTAATTTTTGACATTTGACCAAGGTTCTCAGTTTGGCCCTTTCCTGATTCAGACATTCTGAATTCATCCAGAAATTTTGAAAATCAAATTTTCTATTCTATAACCCTATAATCTTTAATATTACTATTATTGGATACAATAAAAAATATATGAGGATTAAAACCCTCTTTTTTGTGATAAAATATCTACCTTGTATAATCAAAATATTTCCTTCAAATACAAAAAAAAAAAAAAAATAATTAAAATTTCTGAAAGTTTTTAGTAACGAGGAAAATAAATTATTTTTTAACCGAGCGATTTTCAAGAAATATTGTTAAGGGGTTAATGACACCCATTTTTAAAATAAAAAATATTCATTTGTAATTTCCAGTATGAAATCTGAATGAAAGAACAAAATGGTAACCATACTTGGATTATGCATTGCATGGGGGTTACAGAAAACTATTATTATTTATGGCGAAAACCAGAAAAAAAAAGAAATATACAGAAAAAAAAAGATAACTTGCATAGTTTTCGTTTGCAGAGACATACATCTGTATAATTCCAATAATCTACTCGCAATAAGTAAAAAAAAGAAAATGCGTAGTTCCAGTAATCCTTGAATAATTAAGAAATAGGTTTTCGCTAGTCCCGCTTACCTGTAATAGAATCATGCGATTACGGAATATGTTTTCGTTCTTCTTTAAGTTTCTAGTTCCTCAAAACATGCAATGAAAATGATTCGCCTCTCAGCTTCTTTTTTTGAACCATTTAAATATATATATATTTAGAAGCAGGTCATCGTTTAGTGTCTAAGTGGGCGGGACAAAATCTATAAGTTGTATTGTTAGGTGCACCATTGTTCATTTTTTTTTGGATATTTTATTTAAAGTACTTGCTATTAATTATAGTTTTGAAAGAAACTTTCTTTCATCATTGTTTTGCACGTAACAGCAATGCAGTTAAGAACTACATTTTTTAAACGAATTGCAACTAGTAGGAAGGCTTTACTAACAAAATAGGATATATGGTGGGATTAAATTTATAGTTTTTAAATTGCTACAGATATATTTCTGATTGGAAAAGGTGGTAGAGACCAATTAAAAGAAAATTTTAAATTGGGGTTGTAAACTGATACAAGATGCTAAAAAATACGTTTTCAGCAATGTTTATAAAATTAAGTACAAGTATGTAAAACAGCATAAAAATTTTAAATAACTAGAAATTATAAAAATAAAATATAAACAAATTAAAACAATTGAAGTTGCGAAAAGAAAAACTATATACACAATTTATATAAAGATTATATGAGTCTAATTAGGGGTTTATTAAATGATGCAAGATATTACAAAAAAAGTACGTTTTAATCGACAAACGTTGTTGTACAAAGAAAAACAGTATAGAAAATTTGGTACTTACGTATTAACGCCACCGCAGCAGAAGTTGCGCTAATGCGCCAATAAAAAGCAGTCTTGTTGTTCCCGCGCGCCCAGTTATCTTTTCGATTCTTTGTTGTTTGCTAATATTTGATGCCATTTTTTATGCTTTTTTACACCATTTTTTGTGCGCGTGCGAATAACAAGATTGCTCTTTATTAGAGCATTAGCGCAACTGCTGCTGTGGTGGCGTTAATACGTAAGTACCGAAAATTTAAACATACAAATAACGTAAACAGATTAAAGAATGTAAATTTATATATAAAAAAAGAAATATCTGTACACAATATACACAAATGTAATATGAATCTAATGAGGAGCTTTAAATGATAGAAGATGCAATAAAAATATGTGTTCAGCAAGAAACATGATTTTACTATAAAAAGCAGAATAAAAAAATTAATACAAATAAAATAAACAGATTAAAAAAATGAAAGATATAAAAATAAAAAGAAATATTATATACAAATTACAAGACACACAAGACACATTATATACAAATGAATCTAGTGAAGGATTTTAAAAGATACAAGATTGTTAAAAAAAAAAAAAAAAAAAAAAAAAAGGTTTTAAGCAACAGACACTGTTTTAAAAATTAAATACAATATGGAAAACTAGGATAGAAGATTTAAATAAGCAAAATTTAATAAAAAAAAAAATAAACAGTTTAAGGAAAAAAAATTCCATATGCAATATATATAAATATTAAATGCCGATAGTTTTCTTTATTTTAATTCGGCATAAAGTTTGACGAATATATAAAAGTTTAGTGTGAAAAATGTGCTTGAATTGTTTTGCACAGTTTTTTGTCATATGAATAGGCAACATAGAATAGACAAACGTATGAATAGGCGGAGGAGCAAAGAATAAAACTGCTCTCCCTTTTTTTCCGCAAGCAGGGTTAACAGCACTGGCGGGCCTTTTCTCTTTCGATTCACGTTGTACATTCTATTCAGAATATTGTTTTTTGGAGCTGATTTTAAATCGAATTTTTAAAACAAATTAAGTGTAGAAACATAAAAACAAAGCAATTCAAACCAAAAATATTATACAGAAAATAGATATATGTATAATGCAACTGTAGAAATGGTTTTGAAGCATATAATTGTATTTTTCAACCCGGTTATAGATATATTTATTTTTAATACACACATACACACGCAAATCCCTGCATACTTTTGAAAATCTTTCACTTGAAATATCCTAATTTCTTTCATGTTTTCTTTATTTTTGCTGGAACGCCGCGGTAGAGGTCTGCACAGGCCCGGGCTTGGCCCGTGGCCCGTACCCGGCCCGGCGGAATCGTTTTGAATTTTCTAACGGGCCGGGCCGGCAGAATTAGGATAGTTTTTTCAACGGGCCGGGCCGGGCCGATAAAAAAATTTTCGGGACTGCCGGCCCGTTCTGAAGATTTCGTCAAGAACGATATAATATGACCTATTTTTAACGAAAATGGTTTTAACGAGAAGAAATATAAATGTGCGTCACGAGCCATACTAGTTTGACAGCATCAATATAAAAATGTAACTTGTACAGTGTAGAGATCGGCATCGGGCAGTTACATTGTGTATAACTCGTTTTAATATTTTTTAGCTGAATCGTACCGGACCAAGATCAAGCTTGCATTATTTTTCTACATATAGGCTTGCCGGACCGGAAGAAAACTTAATTGTTCTCAACATCTGTAGGGCAGACAACATGATTTCTAACATTATGAACAGCGATAAAGAACTTATGTTGGCTTAATCTTTGGATATGTACTTCTTGATGATTTTTAAATTAATATCTCAATAACGCGAGAGTTTGACACATTTTCATATTAATTTTTAATTGTAAAAATATAAAAGTGATAAGCCTGACTATTGAAGGGATTTTGGAATCGAATAGCGTTTTTTATTTTTGGTAAATAAAATACTTGTATAACCTTGTTGAGATACAATATTTTCTCAAGTGGTTGCAGATTTTCCTCCCTTCCCATGATATCCCTCCCGGAAATTCTATTCAAAACGCTAACTATGACAGTATTTTATTTGCTTGCAGTGTTCTTAAATTGCTTGTATCAAAAAATGGAACACATCATTCGATTATATAGTTCTGAATAAAGACACCTGCTAATCTTATGCGTTTCTGAGAAAAAAAGGAATTTAGAAATGTATCAGAAAGGAGCTTCTTTGAATTAACGAATGAATTTGGATTTCAAATCTTTAATAAAATGATATAGAAATATTTTTATAAATCTTCTGTTATTAAACAGCTTCAAAAGTTACGATGTTTTTAACTTTCTTTCTTTTTTCTTTTATTCTAAGCCATATTATTTTTTAATGAATCTTTATTTGAATGTTGAAAGCCTAAGAATCTTAGTAATCATTAATGTTGCTAATATGTATTTTCGGAAAAATGTACTGTATAATCATTCCATAGATATGCATGCAGTATTCTTTAAAGAAATCTTAATTATATGATAAAAATCTGAATTTTTTAGAAATCGAGAAATTGTAACGGGCCAAAAGGGGCCGGGCCTGTTTTCACTGATATCTGTACGGGCCGGGCCGAAAATTTTTTCTTACGGGACGGGCCGAGCCCGGGCCTGGAAATTCCGGCGCGTGCAGACCTCTACGCCGCGGAGCCCCTGAAAAGTTCAGGCGGAGCCCCAAGGGCTCCGCGGAGCACACTTTGGGAACCTCTGCTCTACGCTATAGCCAATAAATGCCATGCTGACATTTATAATTTTAGCGTATACCCGATGTACTTTTTACGACTGAAACACCGTCTACAATTTTTACTTTCTTCTATCTTTACAAGAAGAAAGAACTGGATTCATGAAAATTTTCGAAATTCGATTTTCAGTGGATTTACACGTTTTAGGGGTCAGGGAATACGAAAAACATGTTTTTACAAATGTTTGCCTATGAGTCTGTGACATAATTTTTTAGCCGCTCTGCCTCAAGGATTAATGCACGGAATTTCACAAAACTTTAGATTCAGCTAGATCTTGATATAAACTAGATCTGATTAGTTTTTTGGTGTATATCGCTCAACAGGTGGCACTTCTATGCTACATTATTCACAATTTCCGCTATATCCATATCTCAAGAACTAATGCATGGATTTTCATAAAACTTTAGATTTAGTTAATACTTGATATAACATGGTGCGAATTGCTTAAAAGATGGCGCTGCCATAATGCATTATTCGGGACTATAGTAATAGCTCTATCTTAAGAACTAATGCATGGATTTTCATAAAACTTTAGATTTAGTTAGTCACTGATATAGATTAGTGTTGTTTAGTTTTTGGTGCAAATCGCTTCACAGATGACGCTGCTATGCTGCATTTTTCACGATTTCGCAATAAATGTATCTTAAGCATGAATGCATGGATTTTCATAAAATTTCAGATTCTGTTAGTACCTGATAAAAAATTAATCCTTATTAGTTTTTGGTGTACATCACCCAACTTGTGGCACTGTTATCCAGTTTTTTTTTTTTTTTTTTTTTTTTTTTTTTTTTTTTTTTTCAAGATTTTGCATTAGCTCTATCTCCTAAACTAATGCACGGATTTTTATCAAACTTCAGAGTCAGTTATAAGTTGACATAAATTGTTGCTGATTAAGTTTGGTTTAAACTATCTAATCGGTGGCGCTGCTATGGTGTATGTTTCAGGAAGTATTTAACATGCATAAGATAGAAGTAGTTGTGGGATTGCCACATCGGACTAGCTATATTTTCATTTCTTTTAGAATCTTCAAAATGCATTGAAATAATTTGATTGTGCATTAACCTTTTAGCTATTGACGGTACTTATAAGTACTATTAAAATTTCTTATTATAAAATATTTTTAATACGTCCATAGTTGTAATACTGTTTAGAATGAGTTATAAATACATTACTTTACCTTGCTCCAAAAGCATTATTGGTTACACAAAAGAAAAATATTTTTAAAGGGATGATTTCTTTTGCCTTTGTATCTTTTCAGCTTTCTTGGTGCTGAGAGAGGGGGATGGCGATTTTTCGATTCGGAAATATTTCTATATCTATATTGTAAGCGCATCATATTTGTACATTTTATAATTCTAAAAAATGGTAAGAAAACATTTTAAAATAAAAGATTTGAGTGGGGTTATAATTATTGTACAAAATCCCTGTAAATTCAAATTTAACTAATCCTTCAAAATCCTTTAATCCTTCTAAAATCCTTCCAAAATTTATTAAATGATTATGTAAATCTTTTAATTTAGTTTAAACAATTTACGTAAAATACTTTATAATGTAAAATTTTCATGAATTCATAATTCGGTAGATAAAGGAGTAAAGCGATAAATTTATGTCGTCCTTAAAGTACGTTTTAAGTCTTGCAAAAATAACAACTTCTTATGGCTTTCAATTCCAAATATTCTTTTTCATAGAAAACGTCAGCCGCAAACAAACAGCGAAGATTTCATAATAATAGAGAAAACTATCATTCATTAATCCAAAGTACAAACCCATTTCGTTACCAAAATGACAAATACGGCACAAAGGATCAAAGGCTTGGTTATCATTTTCTTTTGCAATGGCAAAGGTTTTAAACTGTGATTAACCTTTATAATGGCAAACCTATATAAATGATTGTATTTGAAATAATTTTCATGGTCATTTTGTTGATGGTTAAGTAGTTTTTATATCCATAAGGAAATGAAAAATGCATTACTACGACCAGGATATTTATCAAGTGAATTATAATCATGAAGAAGTCATGCTAATTTAGTATAATGAATACATTGGGCTTTTTTGAAACTTCGAATTAAGTTTCTTATGGCCGAATACTTAAGATTCTTTTGAACCACGTTTATTGTTGTCAGTGTTAAATTCAAGGAGTTGTCCGGGGAGGACATTCCCCCAGGAGCAGTAAGTTCCATCCCATCCAGAGGATTTGAAATTTCGTGTTTTTAATGGTCAAAAAGTGCAATCCCCTCCCTCCCCCGGAACTGTAGAATGTCAAGCCTGGAGCCATAGAAATCCCTCCCGGAGAAAAATGTCTGAATTTAACCTTTAACTAATATTACCGGTATTACAGACCACTGATTTTTAAGTGCGTTAGTAATTATGTAAATACGTAACACCTATAGTCCAGTCCGTCCATCTGTCCGCATATAACAATGCAAAAACTACGCAACCAAATCGTTTTAAATTTCAAATATATAATTATACCATAATTTCGTCGTTTTATTTAAAATTTTATGAAAATTAAGATGTATAGTTTAATTACAGGGACAATCAAAAGTATTCCGTTACATTTCGGTCAGTGGGAAAAATAGTTTCAAGTGCATTTTATGATGTTAAATTCTTTTGAACATAAAATTGATATGCATCTATGAAGTATATACTAAAACATGCATTCTGTACTAACTGTGGTGCAAAAAATATATTTTATTAATTTACAGGGCTACACAAAAATATTCTATTGCATAATGGTATAGGGAAAACATAATTTGGGCCACGTTTTAACTATATTAAGCCATTTCATATTTTATGAAATTGCATTCGTTGCTACGGTTTACTACAAGTTACTTTCTGTATAATAGAAAGTATATAATATTTACCAGGAAACATAAAAGATTTCGGATACTATACTGCATCTTATTAGTACTTAATACTATACTATACTGGCGTAAATATACTGTAAACACCAAGTCTAAATATTTTTAAACTTCGTTATAGTACGAACGTGCCTTATTTTCTACATTTGACATGCAATTTTCCCTTTCAATTTTTGTAGTTTAACTAGAAATTTTCAGTTTAACAACAAACTACTGAAATTTTGTTTCATTAAAAACTTTAGAACTGTCACCAGGGACTTTTATATAGATGAATGTTAATTATAATAACCTTGTACAAAAAGTTTAGTACAAAAACACCATCCTATGAGTTAATCATGCCTTTTATTCATCTTTCGATCTTGCAGTCCAACAGACCGCTTCACACTAGCAATGTTACAATTTCTGTCACATTAGTTAAAAGTTTACACTGAATGTAGTAAATGTCGCCTTTCGTTTTCAATCTGTTTCTTCAATAAGATACGATATTCTTTTAAATATGAAATAGTAAAAAACGAAGTTGATCAGTGTTTATTATTTTACAAGCATGAATCTAATATTAAAATGTATCTATAAAGTAGCGTCTGGAAAATTGTAGCATAAGAACTTTTTATAAAAGACCATAAAGACATAGAACCACTGCTATGCATTTATTTTATATCATACACCCTGTCCCAAAACTTTAGACAATTAGTAAAATTTGCATTAACATAAAAAGTATCAGATACAATTAAAATTTGTGTGATAGGTAATAAATAAAAGCAGCTTTGTTGATGAGCACATATAAATTATGATTAAAGATTTGAAATAATAAAATATAGGTTGAGAGGGGGCACGTTTGAACTGGGGGGACCTTTGAACACTCTAAATATTTTCCTTCAAATAAATTATTAAAAAAAAAATTTATGGCAGTTCATTACCACTATTTCAAAGTAATAAGTATACAAAGCTGTAGGGGGAACTGGGGCACATTGATACATCCCTTCTACTACTCGCAGGGTCATTACAGGAAGTTTCGCAACAGCTCCAAAAGGTGATGCTAGTGCACTCAACTACATACAGAAAGTCTTGGGATGATTCAGTAGTTTAATGCAATGGAACGGGTGATATATATATATATATATATATATATATATATATATATATTTGTAGGTCAAAAGTAAATTTGAGTTGTACAATTGAAATGGTATTACACAACTGCTCCAGTATTTTCAACAGAAAAGAATACTCTCCCTGGCAAGTAAAGCTACTCTTTATAAGTTCTTCATTCATTATTGTTAGATAAATTCTGTAGTGTTGGATTTGAGATTCATTTTATTCAAAATGGCTGTATGGGGTACATTGATACAGTCTATGTCGGCACATTGATACAACCTAAATCCTTTTCTAGTTCATTTTTTTCATTACCTTTTGTTATTTTTTTTTTACCATATTCTCCCTAATCCAACTATGTTTCGCCAAAAATTTCTAATATTAGTTTTTATTGAAGTGAAACAGCTCTATTTTTTTTTTTATATATTAGAACATTTTATAATATTTTTGCAAACAGAAGACCTACGAATTTACCCAACATCTAGTGCTAGTAGAACTAACAAAAGAAAAGGACGGCAGTCAGACAAATCTCGAATTTATATCGATTTTCCAGAGAAAAAAGTATTTTCGAGATGAGAAATGTTAAGTAAGAGAAACAAGCTGCAGAACAACAAAGGATAATTATATTATAAAAATAATTTTTTATATAATTATCCTTTATTTTTTGTTTATGAACTGTTTATGAACCGATTTATAAACAAAAAACCTGGTAATTTTTTCATCTTTCCTAAGAAAGAAAATAATGCTGGGGTTGAAGTGTCAGATATGACAATGTTACCACAGCCAACAATCAGAGAAGGAAAAGCCAGAATATCAAGTCATTATTCATTTAATTTAAATTGCTTTAATATTACTTACAAATAAATTGTGGTTGATTTGAATTTCTATAAACAAATATAAAATGGTTTGCTAACTATTTTTCTATGAAAAAAAAATATGCATTGGTGTTATTTTGTCTCCATTTTTCTCAGACGTATCAAAGTGCCCCATGAGGTGTATCAATCTGCCCCGGGGATGGGGCACATTGATACAAATGACTTTTTTTGATTATTTTAATATTACATGCAAAAATGATATATAAAACAACGATTGTACATTTTTATAACACACTACACAAATTTTGCTGACACCACATGGAAAAATAACTTGAAAATTCTGCTTTCTGGACACCAAAAAAATTTCTTAGAAAAAACCTGTATCAATGTGTCCCAGTTCCCCCTACTATTTTGTATGAACAGTACTGTCTAAAAAAGATATGCATTTTCCCCCTCTTGAATCTAAACTTTAGAAAATAAAGTTGCAAGATTTTTATTTACAAACTTTAAAATTTTAATTTGTTATTCAATACGTAAATAAAGATGTTATCTTTAGTTTATAAGCTTTGTTTAATTCAAATTCTTCAGCCGAATTGAGTAAAGCTTTGTAATGTTGAACTCCATGTGATGGGGCACCATTGAACAGAAAAGTTGGGGCCCATTGAAAAGCGAAAAAACACCGAATAAACTGGTGATAAATAATAATTGAAATAATTTAAAGAGAACACTTAAGACTATGAAGTAAAGAGTTGTTGATGTATCTAAATATTATTATTTCCGAAATTTTTTTTCATGTTAAAAGAGGTTAATTGAGAATGTCCAAGAACATGGACTTATCTGCTAACAATTTCCCTTACTGCGCACATACATTCCAACCTCTGTATGTATCAGTGATGGGAAGTTTCAAATCTATATTGATGTTGGCATTCATTTGTTGGATAATTGCAGATCTTGGATACAAAATAATGATTCATGATTTAACAGGTTTCCAAACAATATTTCTGGTTTTCGGAATGGATAAAACGGAATTTTATATCAGGTCTCTTCAAAAAAAGAGTGAATGAAAAATTTTAATTTTCCAGAAGCATCAGATATCACATTTGTGTATTTCAAAGATATCGTAAAATAGTTTTCACAACCAAACAAAACTGGAGGGAGACTTTGTGTTTTATTAACAATGAGTTTTGACATCAACTTTGATGGATTTAAGTTTGATTAAATAACAAAAAAATAGTAATTTCAATAAAATGTAGTTATTTAATTTTATTCATATTACTTTATATTTCTGAAACAAATGTAAATTTTTATAAAAACTCTCAATATTTTCATATTTTATTCAGTTGTTCAAAGGTTCCCCTTGCTTGTTCAAAGATTCCCTTACATGGGGCAGGTTTGAACAGAAATCTTTCAACGTTTTAAATCCTTACAACTTATTTAATTTCTTTGGAAAATGTTTAATTTATGGTTCACATGATGAAGAAATGCATTGTTTTTATTATGTATTATTTAAAACGCAATAAATATAATTCCAGTAATAAATAAATTGATTTTCTGAAAAAATGTTCAGACGTGCTCCCCTACATTAAATTGTATAACAATGTGCTATCCCACACACGTAATTTTTTTAGCTTTACATTTATAAAAGCAACTAAAAACTTTCATTTAATATTGATTTGTGTTGTCACGACACTTTATAACATCAAATACACACGTTGTTTCATAGAATTAACGAAGCATTGCATTACAGACGGAGATATATCGTACCACGCTTTGTCTATGGCATTTTATATGTCATTTACACATGTATAATTGCTTTCCTTTTTTATATATATAATGAGATAAGAATTCCAATGTGTTCTCCGAGATTCAAATCTGGACTAACAAGGAAGGTCTCCATTGGAGGCATACTCAGAATTTTTTGAAAAAAATACGAATTAAACTACTCATGTAGGTAATAAAGGATCAGTGAAAATTATCGGCGGAATTACATTATTAGATATGTAAAAAAATAAAATAGTTTGGAATAATTGGCGTGAAAAGATGAAAGCGACGCGGGATTTGGCGAGCAGTGCATTTCCTCACCAAAAGCAGACGATTTTAACGAATCTGAAAATTGATTTTAATTGACTTCACTGTTAAAAATCTGCAGCATTTACTGCAACGTCACTCCACTACTTTTATAGAATATCTCTCTTCTGACCAATGAGAAAGCTCCATTTCACGGCCAAGTAACCGTTTTCTATACAAGCAAGGGAGTGCGTTGCAACAAAATGCAGCAGATTTTTAACAGTGTATTTTTCAATTTGGAACAATTTTAATCAATTTAAATTGTGTTTTAAATGATAAAATATATTAATTTCATTTTGTAAGTACATATAAACGTATATGACAAATTACACTTAAAGTAGAGTAAAAATGCAAAACTAAAATTACTTAAACTAAACTTATTTAGATAAATTGAACATAGAAAGTTTTTTCTTTAAAAAGTATTCGAAGCGTAAAAGCGTATTTTTCAAAATTTCGTTTTTTCGCCAACCGGAGATAAATCACCAAATAAACGAAATTTTTATTATTTTTTTACGGACGTTATAAGGAGGTTCCGCCGAAATTTTCTTATAAACATATATAACTATATGAGAAGAACATTCTGTATTTTTTTCAGATTTTTCTGAGTATGCCCGTATGGAGACCTTCCTTGTAAGTGCTGTCCAGTCTAATAGTGTGATATTGTTTTGCCTAAACCATGTTTTCGTTGATGTGGAGGTATGGATGGATGCGCCCCATCTTGTCGGAATATACAGTCCGGTCCTGCTAGCAAATTCACGATTGCCAGTAAATTGGTATGTAACATATTTTGATAATCCTACGATTTCATTTTTCTGTCCATAAATCCTAAAAATTTTTGGCCGTTGGTGAAGAAACAGCAAAAAAAAAAAAAAAAAAACCTCTCCAGATTATTACGCATTTTCCACCTTGATGCCTGTTGAAACAGTTCTTAGGTTCTTTTCTTAGGTCATACCAGCAAAATTTATAACCGTCAGGGCCGTCTAAATTCCATTTCTTTTCATCACTGAAGATGAAAAAAATTTATTTTTCACCATATGTCTTATGTTTTCTGGCCCACTTTAGACGTGCATCTGTATGTCTCTGCTTTAAGTAATGTTTTGCTTTCGTCCTCCTGTAAACAATTTGTTGAAGCTTTAATTCTTTTGTGTACAGTACTTTTTGAAATTCTGGAAATTGATGCAATTATACACCACAGATAAATTATCAACTGAAGCTATTTTTAATAACATTCTATCATCACGTAACATCGTCTTTTAACTCTGCGGTCTCGCTTTCTAGTACTAGTAAATCTGCAGATCAGGAGCCTCAACGTCAGCTCTTTAATTCCTTCTATTTTAATCTAATTTTACATAATATTCAACCTCCAACAATCTGCATTTTTTTAACATAAATGTTTATAAGTATATAAAATTCTTGGAAGTTTTCAATAGAAATTAATAATAAAAGAAAATATCCAAATAGCAATATTTATTTAAACTCAATCTCTTATAAATTAAATTATATCTAATTTATAATAACGTTTTTATAAATTTTACTTTGGAAAAACAGTTTTTATGTTCATAGACTCATAACTCAAATGAAAACGTACTACCGGCGATTATTATTCATAGGTCCAATTATTGCTCATTTTGTTCTATCGGCAAATTCTTTTGTGTGTCCCTGTAAATGAATGTTAAGCTTCTTGCACACATAGATGCAGTAGAGGGTATACGCGAGTATGCGCTGCATACCTTCTGGATTATTTTAGGAACATTGTATACCCTCTGTTTCTCAAGAAAGCTATAGTATATCCACTCTAGGATATACCCTCTGTTTAGAGCATACACCCAGTATTTTCTTTACGACCACACCACTGCTTGCACACCATATTCTATTAAAAGGACCTTGTAGTATAAACTTTAGTGCAGAGCCGTAGCTAGAAGTGATCTATAGGGGGGGGGGGGCTCAAGAGATTGTAGGGGGGGGGGGCTCAAGAGATTGTAGGAGGGGCTCAATTTTTTTTCTCATTCTGACACGGAAAGATAAATTAGTGCATATTCACATTGTACTATGTTTCTTATTAAGCTGTTGTAATAACTTCATTTTATACTAAGAAAAGTATATGATGATGAAAATTTTGAGAATATAACCGATGCAAAATTAAACATCATGTTAGCTTCATATGTTCAAATAGGATTAGGGATTGTTGAATTACTTATTTTAAGTGCAATTTAATAATTTTGCAAAACTGTGAAAGGGTCTCAAAGCTATATTAGATTTTTGAACAGAATTTCATTTGAATTTTCTGAACAGAAACTCATTTAGTGATCTTGGAATCTTTTCCAGGGGGGGGGGGGGGCTCAAAATATTTTAGGGGGGGCTGAGCCGCCCATAGCGCCCCCTTAGCTACGGCCCTGCTTTAGTGATGTACATTAATTTCAGCATGTTTAAAATATTATTAAAATACACGGCAAACGATTTTCTCCTGCAGACCTTAATGCAAGGAATTCTTTTGAGTGGTTATGCTAATAATGCTTTACACTTCATTTTCAATACAGAATATGCCACAGTAAACCAAAATAACATATATCAATTTCAGAGCAATCGGATTATTTACACGAGATAGAGCATGAATAAACAGACATATAGACAGGCAAACTGGATTTATAAACATTTTTAACTATGTTGGGAGATGTTGAAAACGTAATGTTACTAACATAGTTTATATTTCACCCAAAGCTATATTGCACACCGCATTATTAAAAATTAACCCTAGCACACTTTCTGCTTAATTTTTCGTAGTTGGAATAATTTAAATGATTTATTTTTTATCAGCTATGAAATGCGTTGCTAAGCAACAGACGAAAGAAAAAGAAAAAAAAAATGGAATATGTATCATATCAAATACGTAAATTGATTAAACAAAATGGTACATATTATTGGAAAACATGTCTAAAGTTCTAGAAAAATTATACACCAAAAAAAAAAAAAAAAAAAAAAAAAAGAATCTGAGAAATATATCGACAAAATTTCAAATGAATGGGAATAATTTTAAACCTTATTTGGAATTTTTAACATTCATGATTTACCAATTAAATTATGCTAATCAAACGCGCCATTCCTTTCAACAAATGGAAATTCGAAAATACTCTGAATTGCCATTAAAAAGCATTATGGTGCAAAATTAAATGTTCTGTATTTTCCAAACGAATGAACCAAACATAACAAAAAACTTTATAGCTAAATTCGGATACTTCATGAACAAGTTTATTTATTTTCAAGGAAATCGGATACTTTTTACGGCAGTTCTCGCGGAACAGACAGATAGATGGACAGATGGAAACCAAAAAATTTCGTGTCTTTAAAGTAAGCCTTCACTGACGTTTCGGCATTCCACCTGATCTCAACATTCTATAATACTGCTTAAAGATCTCTTTTTTCTTCTCGATATTTGTACAGGATTTTGTCCTTCCGCTTTTAAATGTAAAATCTTAATAATTTCCTCGTTAGACATTTCTTTATAAGGTGGAATTTTTTACAGAATACTTAGGAAATATCTTTTCCAAATCACAACAAAACAATACATAGATCTCATTTGATTCTCCAAAGTTTCAATAAAATCTTATGCTAGAACTACAGCAGAAGATATTTCAATTAAAGATAAAAATTATTCTGTATTTACAGAAGCAGGCGAAATCAAAAATATTTTATTTTGTGAATAAAAATATCAAAGAAAACATGTAATGCCATATTGTATCTATACTTCTGGGACAGCAAACTGTTATATAATTTAATGTATATTTTATAATTTCAAACCTTTAAGCATAATTTATATGTAGTATATATCATTAAAATGAATTTTATTTATTACCTATATCACGAATTTTAAGTGTACCTCATTCTTTTTATGTTAATGCAAATTTTATTGATTATCTAAACATTTGAGACAGGGTGTATAAATATGATCTTTCGTAGGATAGTTGAATAGTACACGTGGTTCGAAGGAACTTCTTTTTGCTTAGTTTATTTGACTTGAAACCATGAGTACTAGTCCCCCAATGAAGGATCGGATTCGCACGATGCGAAACAGATCTATAGTGCTCATTTTAATAGTCTTTATGGTGCTCTTGTTCAGAGTTACTTATACTTTAAAATATAAATCTGCGTTTCATATAACGTTTGCGCGGAACATGTTTAGTTAAAATGTATTTTTTGTAAAAGATTGATCGTTGACCTTTTTTTTTTTTTTTTTTTTTTTTTTTTTTTTTTTGCCGGCGATTATAAAAATTTTCTTGAAGGAAAAAAGTTGTATTTAGAGGACATTCTGTTAGTTAAGAAATAAGGATAAAAAGTGAACAAATGTTGAATTTTTATAAAAAATATAATTTTTATATAAATTATAATAATAGTAATTCAAAAATGTTTTCTTATTCGATATTGTACTATGTATGTTCAATAAGAATTTTAGAGTTACAAAATTCATCCCATAGAATAGCTAGTGCGGATACTAAGTGTTGAATATTTGCACTTGATTACTCAGTTTCATTTAATAAAATTTTGTTGATTAATGTACTGACAAGATAATATTTAAGTACTAGAAGATAGCCCGTCAAAATGGCGTGTTTGCATTTTTAAAGGATTATAAAAAATTACAACAACTGTGGTCAATCATAGCCACTTTAGGCTGAAACAATTTTGATAAATACAGCGATTAAACTTAGAAAGAAAAATATCTAACAAAAAAAAAAAAAAAAAAAAAAAAAGGAAAGAAAGAAAATTTCAACAGAAATCTGCATTTAAAACTATAGCAAAACTATCTGGTAGATGGGAGTGGGGATTATAATGAAATTTAAAACGCACCCGCGGTTTGCTTAAATAAAAAGTTTTAATTAAATAGTGTTTTTGAAATCGTGAAAAGATTTTAAAGCGAAGTAAAATGAAGTGACGTCATTTACAGCTCCCACTGTAAATTTGACCATTGAGAACGCTCCATTACGACTACGGAACGGTTTCATTGGTCAGAAAATAGATTGCCTTTAAAATCGGAGGTAACTTTTTACAATGTTTTTTATAGATTTGAAATTCGCAAGAGTCATTCACGGCTGTAAAGAAAAAAAAAATTAAAGCAACCCGAATATAAAAATTTTAACAATATTGCATTTAAAACGCACCTTCGCTTTCCTTTAATAAAAAGTTTTAATTAAATATACACTGTAAAAAATTTGATTAATTTGCTACAGCGTCACTCCACCGCTTTTATAGAAAACGGTTACTTTACTGTGTTATGGAGCATTCTCATTGGTCATAAACGAGATATTCTATAAAAGCTGTGGAGTGCCGCTGCAGCAAATGGATCAAATTTTTAACAGTGTACTTTTTGAAATCGTAGAAAGGTTTCAAAGTGAAGTAAAATGTAGTGACGTCATTTACAGCTCTCACTGTAAATCTGACCAAAGAATACGCTCCATTATGACTATGAAACGTTTTCATTGGTGAATGAGTTTCTTTTTCTCGTGGATAGGTTGACCCCGGAATTGTTATACACGGAGGGGTTTGCATTTTTGCCGATCCCACAGAAGCTAGTACAAAGGAGAAAAATAAAAATCGTTTGCAAATAGATCATCTTGAATGCTAATGTACGTATTAGGAGCGTATATGGGTATATCATTAAAATAATGATAAGAAGAAGAAATTGCAATTTTTTTAAAAGTAATATAGAAGAATTGAGTTTGACACCGTAAAATGAAAATACTGTTAATTCTAAATAAATTGTTCTGATTGTGTATATATGTGCATATCATGTTAAAAAAATAGAAAAAAGAAATGACAATTCTATTTTTATTATTTTCTAAAAGTAATACAGAACAATTGTTAAACATCCTGATTAACTTCTTTAATTATAAATTCCGAATTATCTATTTCTTTATCTATTAATAAATATGTAAAAACAGAAGGAAAATCCAGCTTTCAAAAGCTTTTCAAACAGAAATTGATGATTAAATAAACGTAAGCTCAAAAATGAAGGAAAGCAAAATTATTCAACCAATCAGAAGCCCGTATTTCCTCCCCCCCCCCTATACTAGCTTCGGTGGGATCGGCAAAAATGCGAGGGGTTTTATATATATAATGCTGTTTCGTGATGTCACGTACAAATTATCAATTCTATAAAGTGTTTAAAAATTCAAGTGGTGTAACTTCATTTTATTCAATTCTGCTTAAAATTGAAAAATAATATTGCTCACCCGCAAGAAAAGTGATGTATCTCGGAAAAATACGTTTTGAGTTTTATTCCACTAAGGTAAATGTACCAGTAGTGGGCCACTTAAGGACATTTATCTAATTATTATTAAAGTATTAGTGAATTTCAATATATATATATATATATATATATATATATATATATATATATTAAGCCTAGTCCTTACCTTTACGTATCAGAATAAACATTCAAATTTTAAAAATATATTCTCTAGAAAAATTAAAAAATAAAAAATGTTACCTTTCTCTATGCTCCAGTAGGGGCCCCCTAGAAGTGGGCCACTCTATTCTTGAGTTTAATACATACTGTACAGAAGTTATATATATATATTTTACATTTCTACACTTTAATATACACAATAATAAAATCATATTTAGAAGTTTTGATGATTACGTAAAATACTTTTAGCTTCTATTTAGTTTTTTCGTATAGTCTGTAAAAACACTATTCCAGCTTAAGGGGCCGCTTCACTCAAATGAAAAGACTCGTTCGCTAATGCTAATCCTATGGAAGAAATTTATAAAGATATCTTGGTTGCATTTTAATATTTTTAAATGATTCTTTTTGCATTTGATAGTTGAGATTGATCTGAATGCAGGCTGTTTTTTACTTTTTTGATTTTGTTTACAGATATTTTTTTACGAGAACGTTTTCATTTTCAGAACCGGTTTGGAAAGCGAAATCACCCCCATAAAAAATATCTGTAAACAAAATCAAAAAGATAAAAAAGGCCTGCATTCAGATCAATCTCAACTATCCAATGCAAAAAGAATCATTTAAAAATATTAAAATGCAACCAAGATATCTTTATAAATTTCTTCCATATGATTAGCATTAGCAAACGGGTCTTTTCATTTGAGTGAAGCGGCCCCTTAAGAGCCTGCATCAGTTAAACCGAAACTGAAAATCCTATCACAAACCTATGCGTGTTGCCACCAGGAAGGCGTATCCCGAACCCAAAGATCGACACTTTAAAAGACCAATGATATTTTCCAAGCTTGTAATTAATAAGAAAATGGTCATCTCACGCCACCCTTTACCTCCAGGCGATAAAAAGGGGATAAGATACCCCAGGAAGAAAAAAGTCATTAGCAAATGCTAAAAACTCTCGCACCTTTTCAATACTGATAGCCCGAGGGATATGTGCATTTGGATAGTTTCTTCGAGATAATTTCTGACCAAAACACTCGGATCCGTTTTAAAACAAGTCGACATTGACCTTTTTTGTTAGATAGTTTCAAGTGAAATTGAATCATTTATATGTAATTTTAAAAGACAACATACAGATCGTGATTATTATGTCAGAGATTGCACATTAAACATTTTCCAAAGAATCTCCTCTACATTTTAATATTTTTAAATGATTTTTTTAGCATTGAATAGCTGAGATCATTGAACTGTACAAAGACCGTTTTATATTTTTTCGATTTTGTTACGAGTATTTTATAGTGGCTTACATCAATAGAGCGAAATCCCAAGATAGAAATTTTTAAGATATCTCGTTTGTATTTTAATATTTTAAAATGATTTTTTTAGCATTGAACAGCTGAGATTTTTCGGTATAAAGACCGTTTTGTACTTTTTTGATTTTGTTTACAGGTGTTTTAAAGAGGCTACTTCAGTCAAGTGAAATCCAATGGAAGAAATTTATAAAAATATCTCTTCTACATTTTTATATTTTTAAATTATTTTTTGGCATTCGATATCTCAGATATTTCGGTACAAAGACCATTTTGTATTTTTTCGACCTTCTTTAGGGGAATTTTAAAAAGCTACTTCAGTCAAATGAAATCCAATGGAAGAAATTTATAAAAATATCTCTTCTACATTTTAATATTTTTAAATGAATTTTTGTCATTGAATAGCTGAGATCTTTCGGTACAAAGATCGTTTTGTACTTTTTCGACTTTGTTTAGGGAAATTTTAAAAAATCTACTTCAGTCAAGTGAAATCCAGTGGTAGAATTTTATAAAAATATCTCTTCTGCATTTTAATATTTTTAAATTATTTTTTGGCATCCGATATCTCAGATCTATCGGTACAAAGACCGTTTTGTACTTTTTCGACTTTGTTTAGGGGAATTTTAAAAAATCTACTTCAGTCAAGTGAAATCCAGTGGTAGGAATTTATAAAAATATCTCTTCTACATTTTAATATTTTTAAATTATTTTTTGGCATTCGATATCTCAGATCTTTCGGTATAAAGACCGTTTTGTACTTTTTCGACTTTGTTTAGGGGAACTTTAAAAAAGCTATTTCAGTCAAGTGAAATCCAATGGTAGAAATTTATAAAAATATCTCTTCTACATTTTAATATTTTTAAATGATTTTTTTTGTCATTGGATAGCTTAGATCTTTCTCTACAAAGACCGTTTTGTACTTTTTCGACTTTGTTTAGGGGAATTTTAAAAAAGCTACTTCAGTCAAGTGAAATCCAATGGTAGGAATTTATAAAAATATGTCTTCTACATTTTAATATTTTTAAATGATTTTTATGTCATGGGATGGCTGAGATCTTTCTGTACAAAGACCGTTTTTTATATTTTCGACTTTCTCTAGGGGAATTTTAAAAAAGCTACTTCAGTCAAGTGAAATCCAATGCTAGAAATTTCTAAAAATATCTCTTCTATATTTTAATATTTTTAAATGATTTTTTTGTCATGTTATAGCTCAGATCTTTCGGTACAAAGACCGTTTTGTACTTTTTCGACTTTGTTTAGGGGAATTTTAAAAAAGCTACTTCAGTGAAGTGAAATCCAATGGTAGAAATTTATAAAAATATCTCTTCTACATTTTAATATTTGTAAATCATTATTTGGCATTCGATATCTCAGATCTTTTGGTACAAAGACCGTTTTGTACTTTTTTGATTTTGTTTACAGTTGTTTTAAAGAGGTTACTTCTGTCAAATGAAATCCAATGGTAGAATTTATAAAAATATCTCTTCTACATTTTAATATTTTTAAATGTTTTTTTGTCATTGAATAGCTGAGATCTTTCGGTAAAAGGACCTTTTTCTTTACAGCTGTTTTAAAGAGGCTACTTCAGTCAACCGAAATCCTATAGTAAAATTTTATAAGTGTGTCTTTTCGCCATTTAAAGATTTTTAAATGATTTTTTGTCATGGGATAGCTGAGATCTTTAGGTACAAATACCGTTTTGTATTTTTTTTTATATTTTGTTTACAGGTATTTTAAAGAGGCTACATCAGTCAGGTGAAATCCAATGGTAGAAATTTATAAAAATATATCTTCTACATTTTAATATTTTTAAATGAATTTTTTGTCATTGGATAGCTTAGATCTTTCGGTACAAATACCGTTTTGTACTTTTTAATTTTGTTTACAGATGTTTTAAAAAAGATACTTCAGGCAAGTGAAATCGAATGGTAGGAATTTATAAAAATATCTCGTCTACATTTTAATATTTTTAAATGATTCTTTTGTCATGGGATAGCTAAGATCTTTCGGTACAAAGATCGTTTTGTAATTTTTTGACTTTGTTTACAGGTGTTTTAAAGAGGCTACTTCAGTCAAGCGAATTCCAATGGTAGAAATTTATAAAAATATCTCTTCTACATTTTAATATTTTTATATGATTTTTTTGTCATGGGATAGCTAAGATCTTTCGGTACAAAGACCGTTTTGTACTTTTTAGACTTTTATTAGGGGCATTTTAAAAAAGCTACTTCTGTCAAGTGAAATCCAATGGTAGAAATTTATAAAAATATCTCTTCTACATTTTAATATTTTTAAATAATTGTTTTGTCATTGGACAACTAAGATCTTTCGGTACAAAGACCATTTTGTACTTGTTCGTCTTTGTTTAGGGGAATTTTAAAAAAGCTATTTCAGTCAAGTGAAATTCAATTGCATAAATTTATAAAAATATCTCTTCTATATTTTAATATTTTTAAATAATTTTTCTGTCATTGGATAGCTGAGATCTTTCGGTACAAAGACCGTTTTGTACTTTTTTGGTTTTGTTTACAGATGTTTTAGTGAGGCTACTTCAGTCAAGTGAATTCCAATGGTAGAAATTTATAAAAGTATCTCGTCTACATTTTAATATTTTAAAATGATTCTTTTGTCATGGGATAGCTAAGATCTTTCGGTACAAAGACCGTTTTGTATTTTTTAGACTTTTATTAAGGGAATTTTAAAAATGCTACTTCTGTCAAGTGAAATCCAATGGTAGAAATTTATAAAAATATCTCGTCTACATTTTAATATTTTTAAATGATTTTTTTGTCATTGCATAGCTAAGATCGTTCGGTACAAAGACCGTTTTGTACTTTCTTGGTTTTGTTTACAGATGTTTTAGTGTGGCTACTTCAGTCAAGTGAATTCCAATGGTAGGAATTTATAAAAATATCACTTCTACATTTTAATATTTTTAAATGATTTTTTTGTCATTGGATAGCTAAGATCATTCGGTACAAAGACCGTTTTGTACTTTTTGCCTTTGTTTACATGTGTTTTAAAGAGGCTACTTCAGTCAAGTAAATTCCAATGGTAGAAATTTATAAAAATATCTCGTCTATATTTTAATATTTTTAAATTATTCTTTTGTCATGGGATAGCTAAGATCCTTCGGTTCAAAGACCGTTTTGTACTTTTTCGACTTTGTTTAGGGGAATTTTAAAAAAGCTACTTCAGTCAAGTGAAATACAATGGTAGAAATTTATAAAAGTATCTCTTCTACATTTTAATATTTTTAAATGTTTTCATCTCATTTGATATTTGAGATCTTTCGGTACAAAGACCGTTTTGTACTTTTTCGACTTTGTTTATGAGAATTTTTAAAAAGCCACTTCAGTAATATGAAATCAAATGGTAGAAATTTATAAAATTCTTTCTTCTACATTTTAATATTTTTAAGGGATTTTTTGTCATTGGATAGCTGAGATGTTTCGGTACAAAGACCGTTTTTGCTTTTTTGATTTTGTTTACAGGTGTTTTAAAGAGACTACTTCAGTCAAGTGAATTCCATTGGTAGAAATTTATAAAAATATCACTTGTACATTTTAATATTTTTAAATAATTTTTTGTCATGGGATAGCTGAGTTCTTTCGGTACAAACACCGTTTTGTACTTTTTAGACTTTTATTAGGGGAATTTTAAAAAAGTTACTTCTGTCAAGTGAAATCCAATGGTAGAAATTTATAAAAATATCTTTTCTACATTTTAATATTTTTAAATGATTTTTTTGTCATTGGATAGGTAAGATCTTTCGGTACAAAGACCGTTTTGTACTTTTGTGACTTTGTTTAGGGGAATTTTAAAAAAGCTACTTCAGTCAAGTGAATTCCAATAGTAGAAATTTATAAAAATATCTCGTCTACATTTTAATAGTTTTAAAACATTCTGTTGTCATGGGATAGCTAAGATCTTTCAGTACAAAGACCGTTTTGTACTTTTTTTTAATTTTGTTTACAGGTGTTTTAAAGAGGCTACTTCAGCCAAGTGAATTCCAATGGGAGAAATTTATAAAAATATCTCTACTACATTTTAATATTTTTAAAATATTTTTTGTCATGTGATAGCTGAGTTCTTTCGGTACAAACACCGTTTTGTACTTTTTTAGACTTTTATTAAGGGAATTTTAAAAAAGCTACTTCTGTCAAGTGAAATCCAATGGTAGAAATTTATAAAAATATCTCTTCTACATTTTAATATTTTTAATTGATTGTTTTGTCATTGGACAACTAAGATCTTCCGGTACAAAGACCGTTTTGTACTTGTACGACATTGTTTAGGGGAATTTTAAAAAAGCTACTTCAGTCAAGAGAATTCCAATAGTAGAAATTTAAAAAAATATCTCGTCTACATTTTAATATTTTTAAATGATTCTGTTGTCATTGGATAGCTGAGATCTTTCGGTACAAAGACCGTTTTGTACTTTTTTTTTTAATTTTGTTTACAAGTGTTTTAAAGAGGCTACTTCAGCCAAGTGAATTCCAATGGTAGAAATTTATAAAAATATCTCGTCTACATTTTAATATTTTTAAATGATTCTTCTGTCATGGGATAGCTAAGATCTTTCGGTACAAAGACCATTCTGTACTTTTTAGACTTTTATTAGGGGAATTTTAAAAAAGCTGCTTCAGTCAAGTGAAATCCAATGGTAGAAATTTATAAAAATATCACTTCTACATTTTAATATTTTTAAATGATTTTTTCTCATTTGATAGTTGAGATCTTTCGGTACAAAGACCGTTTTCTATTTTATTCGATTTTGTTTACAGGTGTTTTAAAGAGGCTACTTCAGTCAAGTTAAATCCATTGGTAGAAATTTATTAAAATATCTCTTCTACATTTTAATATTTTTTAATGATTTTTTTGTCATTAGATAGCTAAGATCTTTCGTTACAAAGACCGTTTTGTACTTTTACGACATTGTTTAGGGGAATTTTAAAAAAGCTACTTCACTCAAGTGAAATTCAATGGTAGAAATTTATAAAAATATCTCGTCTACATTTTAATATTTTTAAATGATTCTGTTGTCATGGGATAGCTAAGATCTGTCGGTACAAAGACCGTTTTGTTATTTTTCGACTTTGTTTACAGGTGTTTTAAAGAGGCTACTTCAGTCAAGTGAATTCCAATGGTAGAAATTTATAAAAATATCTCGTCTACATTTTAAAATTTTTATATGATTCTTTTGTCATGGGATAGCAAAGATCTTTCGGTACAAAGACCGTTTTGTACTTTTTAGACTTTTATTAGTGGCATTTTAAAAAAGCTACTTCTGTCAAGTGAAATCCAATGGTAGAAATTTATAAAAATATCTCTTCTACATTTAAATATTTTTAAATTATTTTTTGGCATTCGATATCTCAGATCTTTCGGTACAAAGACCATTTTGTACTTTTTCGTCTTTGTTTAGGGGAATTTTAAAAAACCTATTTCAGTCAAGTGAAATTCAATTGCATAAATTTATAAAAATATCTCTTCTACATTTTAATATTTTTAAATAATTTTTCTGTCATTGGATAGGTGAGATCTTTCTGTGTGAAGACCGTTTAGTACTTTTTTGGTGTTGTTTACAGGTGTTTAAAGAGGCTACTTCAGTCAAGCGAAATCCTGTAGTAGAAATTTATAAATGTATCTTTTCTACATTTAAATCTTTTTAAATGATTTTTTGGCATTGGATATCTGAGAGCTTGCGGTACAAAGACCGTTTTATATTTTTTCGAGTTTGCTATGGGGGATTTAAAGGGGCTTACTTCAATCAAGCGAAATCCTATGAAGTTTTGAAGTTCATATAAATATATATTTTCTGTTCTACATTTTAATATTTTTAAATGATTTTTTTAGCATTGAATGTTAAAAATTTATAAAGATATCTCGTCTACAAGTAAATATAAACTGATGATTACCTCAATCAAGTAAAATCCCATGGTAGAAATTTATAAAGATATCTTTAAGATCATTTAAAAGTCATTTCTAAAGATCATTTTAATACTTGTAATTTTTGTTTCATTATATAACTAATATCTTTCTTTACAAAGAATGTTTTATATCTTTTCGACTTTGTCACGGGTATTTTATAATTACTTACTTCAATAGAGCTAAATCACATTTTAGAAATTTTTAAAGATATCTCGTTTGTATTTTAATTGTCTTTCAACTTTTTTTCGGGGGGGGGGGGGGAGGGGCATTAGATATCGGAGATTTCTCTGTACAAAGATCTTTTTACATTTTTTAGATTTTTTACGGGTATTTTAAAGTGGCTTACTTAAATAGAGAGAAATCCCATTATAGAAATTTATAAAGATATCTCGTCAACATTTTAATTTTTTAAATGATTTTTTTAGCATTGAATTTCTGAGATATTTCTGTACAAATACCTCTTTATATTTTTTTCGATTTTTTTACGGGTATTTTAAAGGTGTTTACTTCAATGAAGTGAAATCCTATGACAGAAATTTATAGAAATAGCTCGTCTATATTTTAATAATTTTTTTTATATTGAACAGCTGAGATCTTTCTGTACAAAGACCGTATTACAATTTTTGATTTCGATACAGGTATTTTAAAGTGACTTACTTCAGTCAAGCGAAATCCCATTGTAGAAATTTATAAAAATATCTCGCCTACATTTAAAAAAAATTTTTTTTTTCTTACATTGAATAGCCTTTACGATTTCATTTATTTTAAAGAGGCTACTGCAGTTAAACGAAACAATGTCTTCGCTTTAAAGCTAATGCTATGAAAGAAATTTATAAAAGTTTATCGTCTGTGTTTTAATAGTTTTAAGTATTTTTTTTTTCTTACTTTGCCTAGTTGATATCGATTTGCACAAAGGCCATTTTCTATTTTTCGATTTATTTTACGGGTATTTAAAAAAAAAAAAAAAAAAAAACCTTTAATCAAGCTAAACAATTTACTAGCTTATAATAATTCTTTCGACGATAATCCAACGGTCGAAATTTATAAATAAATCTCGTCTGCATTTTAATATTTTTTTCCCCCTTTAATAGTTCAGAGCGATCTCTTCAAAGGCCTTTTTCTACTTTTTTAATTTTCTTTACAGGACAGTTTCATTTTCGGAACCGTTTTCAAAAGTGATATTTTCCTCATATTTAAAATCTACAATCAGTATCGAAAAAAGTAAAAAGCGGCCTCTATACTAACCATCGTCACCTATACTATGCAGAAAAAAAAATAATTAAAAATTGGAATGAAAATATGGCATCTTTATAAAAATCTTCCGTAGGTTTAGTATAATTGAGTTTGTCTTTTCGCGTGACTGAAAAAACCGTTATTCTAAAATTTAGATCAGTTAGACTATGACAGGCTTTGGAATATATACGTATTATTTAGTTAAAATAGTATAAGAACTTTAAAAATCATTCGTTTATCTTTCTGAAAGGGAAAAAGAAAGGAAAGACAATTTATATACAATAAAGCATAAATGTATCATTTACGGATGTGAATTTTACCGCAACAGAATATATTTGCTAAAGTATTGTAAATTAGTCATAATTTTCGATAGAAGTGTCAAAATAAATATATTTCTATCTTTTAAATTAGTGTTATCCAATTTAATCATGAATTGCATAATAATTACTTTATATTTTAGAGTGGGTATACTGCAAACTTTTATTGATTAAAATAGAAATATTTATGAAATATTTATGAAAAGGAACATTTAAACTAATTCATTAAGAATTGTCTAAAAGAATGATACAAAAAAAAAAAAAAAAAAAAAAAAAAGAAAAATTTAATACAAATGTATTTTTTCGCGAATATATCTATTCATTTTTAATGTCAGAACCATTGTTATTTTCTTTCTGCCCTTTCTTCTTTTCCCTTTGTCGACTGCAGATGACAAAAAGTTAATTCTGTTATGTTTTATGAATTAACGAATATATCACTTTGATGTTGTACGCAATTAAAGAATCTTTTTTAGAAATTAAACTTCAAATATATGGAAGAAAAATAATAAAAATGGTAAATGTGTTTTTATTCGAAATCAATAATGCTTTTAAAGTACATTTGAGATTAGATGCCTAATTAAACAAACTTTTTGAAATCAACATGTATTTACATCATTTCTGAAATTCATTTCTGATCGAACTTCTTGCGTGAGATATCATGCATTCAGAAAAGGATGTTTTTATTTTTTCATCCTAAAGCAGCAAACAACATTTTACTAATAGCCACAGGCAAGATTTTACACCTTCGTCCCTGTAAGACTCCCTACAGGGTAAACCCATATCGTCTTTCACCCTAATTACTCTTAAGGCGTCTCCCTTTTAAAGGCGGAGTTAAACACCATTTTCGACTCTTTTAAATCAAAGTGCTTCAACTTTTTATACAAATAGCATAGATTAAATTTTTTTAAAAATCAAAATAAAAAACATTTTCTGAAAGCTAAATAATTAAACTCTGCATGCTGTTTTACCAAATTTTAAAATGTCAAACAGATTTTTCGTAATAAGACATTAAAGGTGAATTTTAAAGACTATAAAATAACGCACTTGTATCGCCTTAAAATTCAAAAAAGAAATAAAATTTCAGAATGACGTGCATACTTTAAACCTACAGGTTTTCAAAACAACAAAAATTATTAAATTTGAGCAAAATGCAAAGGAATGAAAGCGATAAATTTCTTCCATTGAAATAACATTAGCCGTTCTATCTCGGAGCGTTACTGATGTAGGGCCTTAAAGACTATGAGAATACTGAAGTTGTCCTTTTGCCTGATAACAGATAAGGGTTCCACCAATTAGCAATTAGTTTGTTATCTGGCAGGGGTGACTAGAAAACTTGTTTTTCAACTTTGAAAACTGGTGGCCCACTATTGGTACATTGCCCACTACTGGTGCACTTACCCTAGTATGTCTTTCAAAGGTGTGCCTTGCTACACAAATACTTTCATGTGTGTAGTTATGCCGTAAAACCACTTTTTTACGCTATATGTCTATTTGTGACCACAGTAGAGGAGTGGATTGTGTGAGGAGGTAAAATTACCCAACTCTCAAAACTTCATCCTACGTCTTCATTCTTACGAGTTTTATGCTGTTATGTACGTTTTTGTTTCTGCATGCAGAGCTATGTACTGCAATTTCATTTTATAGTAAAATTATGCAATTTTTTTTTAACCTCTCCTGTGAAATTTATTTTTGTCGAGATGTGTCACTTTTTTTTGTAGGTGAGCAATATGTAAATACAAATAAAAGAAAAAATTTAACAAATAAATTATAGTAATATTTCTTTTAATAAATTATAATTATACAAAAGTCCTTCCGGCAATGCCGGGAGGAAGAGGTAGCTTTCATATACTTATATATTTATTTATTTATTTTAAAGTAAGTTACATTGCTCAAAAATACTAAGCTCAAATTAGTGGAAATAATTTTATAAATTTAGTGATTTTATAAGATTGAATACTAGTTTTCGTCAAGACTGAATATTAATAGGAATTTTTAGAAATTAGTCATCTTTTATTCAACCTGGTTTTATTTTAAGCGATTTAGAGAGTCACCAAATTCCACGATATCGTAAAGTGTATGCCATTTTAAAGCAACATGATGGATCGTTCAGATCAGACCGTTTCAAAATGTCAGCCATAAGCAAAATTCAAAGTGCTATAACTCAATCATTTTTTAAGATATAGACAAAATAAAAAGTGTTCTGGAATCGTTGTTTTAAGTTTTAACACGTAAAAGAAAAATATTTTTCAAATTTTAATTTTTTCGCATTTAATTTTAAATTTTAAATTTTTAAAAAAATTTAAAAGGGCCACCATTTTGAAACAAAATGGCGGATGATGCTGGCCAACGAACTCGGTCGAGACATTTGTATGTACTATGTACATACCAAGTTTCATTCAAATCGGTTCATAAATACGCGTGTTATTACGTGACAAAAATCCGATCGTTTCAAAATGTTAGCCATAAGAAAAATTCAAAGTGCTATAACTCAATCCTTTTTTAAGATATAGACAAAATAAAAAGTGTTCTGGAATCTTTGTTTTAAGTTCTAACACATAAAAGAAAAATATTTTTCAAATTTTGATTTTTTCGCATTTAATTTTAAATTTAAAATTTTTTTAAAAATTTAAAATGGCCACCATTTTGAAACAAAAGGGCGGATGATGCTGGCCAACGAACTCGGTTGAGACATTTGTATGTACTACGTACATACCAAGTTTCATTCAAATCGGTTCATAAATACGCGTGTTATTACGTGACAAAAATCAGATCGTTTTAAAATGTCAGCCATAAGAAAAATTCAAAGTGCTATAACTCAATCATTTTTTGAGATATAGACAAAATAAAAAGTGTTCCGAAATCTTTGTTTTAAGTTCTAACACGTAAAAGAAAAATGTTTTTCAACTTTTAATTTTTTCGCATTTAATTTTAAATTTTAAATTTTTTAAAAAATTTAAAATGGCCGCCATTTTGAAACAAAATGGCGGATGATGCTGACCAACGAACTCGGTTGAGACATTTGTATGTACTATGTACATACCAAGTTTCATTCAAATCGGTCCATAAATACGTTAGTTATCGCATGACAAAAATCAGATATATATATATATATATATATATATATATATATATATATATATATATATATATATATATATATATATATATATATATATATATATGGTTATATATATATATATATATATATATATATATATATATGTCAACATTTGAACGGAGGGTGGTTTTGGGGTCTGGGGGTCATGATCGGTGAAAATATACCAAAATTTTCCGGAAGTGCTTTCCTCCGGACGGCTGCAATAGGTAGCTTTTTACTTTTTGTAATGAAAGCTACCTAATAACAAATTAATTCAAAAAAATATTATTTCACTTGATGCATAAGATTATTTTTTTTTTTTTTTTTTTTTTTTTTTTCATAACAGATATGGCAGATTCTAAAACTGTAAATAGCAGACATTTTAAAAGAAGTTTTTGTATTCTAAACAAAATTTGCAGACGATTATTTCAGATTTCCTTTCAAAGATTTGATTTCATTGTAAATAAACTTTACTTAGCATCACAAACTGTAATTTATATTCAAAAGCTTCATTTCTCCTTTAAAATCTATATTGAAACAAGTTTTCATTGAAATTCAGTGGTGGATTTTTACAAAATAACATTAAAAAAAATGGGCAATTACTGAAAAGAAAGATGCAGTTCGACAGAGAAAGTGAAATTACTGTCTTTATGCTTTACTTACAAATTGTTCACAAATTACTACTCATCTTTTTATTGCTGAATGCAATGTAAAATATTAACGTAATGGCAATGGCTAATGCAATTTGTGAGCAATTTTCCCTAAGTAATGCATAGAGAATTGGGAACTGAGTACAGAAATGAATATAATGCGTAAATATTATTTTCAAATTAAATCTATAAAAGGATCGAATCTCATTTCTTTTTGTCAAATACAGTGTACATTTTAGTTGTTTTTCATACATTCATTCAAAATCAGATGCGTTAACAAGCCAAGAAGAGGCAACGAACCATCTCATTCGGCATTAAGCGGTTAAAATTAAATCGAATTTCCGAAATTATGGTAATTTGAGAGACGGAAATGCATTTCAGATTTTTTTTTTTCTCCTAAAAGAGAATTATTTGAAAAAATTACTATCTATCGTCTTCAGTTCTATGACTCTTAAGAGAGATGAAATAAACAAATTAAACATATTAGTATCGATTTTCTTTATCGTAGTTGTGTTTAATTCACTGTTTCTCGCTTTGGAGATCTGATGAATGAAGAAAATTTTAAAATATATGTGGTAAATCGAATTTAATTTCTTCTTGATTTGTTTTATCGTCTTAAGAATATCTATCTATATCTATATTATAAAGGCCAAACATTCTGAGCATAACGCATACGTCATTTTGAGAATGGCAACACTTTCCCATGCAATTTTGGTTCTGCAATTTTCCCTACTGCAAATTTTACACTTCTAAACATCGTACACTTTAAATTTTTACACCGTCGTATAGAGAACAAAATGTGCTTTTAAATGCAATTTCTTTGAAAACTGTATCTCAATTTATTTTTGAAATGTTAATTTTTTTTTTTTTACAGTTTTTAGTACCAATTTTGTAATTGTGGAAACAGAATCACTCAATTGTCTCTTAAAATTGAAAAAAAAAAAAAAAAAAAATAGAAATTAAAATGCGCAACACTTTTCATGCAATTTCGGTTTTGCAATTTTCGGTACTGCAAATTTTACACTTATAAACACCGTACATTTTAAATTTTTACACTGCGTATAGAGAAAAATATGTACTTTTAAATACAATTTGTTTCAAAGCTGTATCTCAATTTATTTTTGATATATTATTTTTTTATATATATAATTTTAGTACCAATTTTGTAATTGTGGCAACAGAATCTTCATTTTCTCTCAAAATTAGAAAAAAAAAATCGAAATTAAAATGAGTCTGTTATAAAATTTGATGAATTTCGGATTTTTTTTTTTTTTAATTTGAATAATTGAGTTTTATAGTATTTTGTTAATTTTAGTTTAAAATAATATTTGCTTGAGAGTTGGACTGACCAATGTAAGATGTATTTTTTACAGTAACACATTTTGTAGATTTATTATAAATAAATAAAACAGTTCTTTTTCAAAGATTTTCTTTCGTCGAATTTCGACGGCTTCCACCTCGTTTAAAGTAATGTTCTTAATAATATACTTTAGTTAAATTTTTTCACTCTTGTTTTGATACTTTATTCCGCATGTGCATATAACAAGAAAATCTTAAATTAATGAAGAGATTAGCTTCCGATTTTTTGATAAATTTACATGTTCTAGGAGGTGAGGTCCTAAATACAATTTAACTTTTTTTAGACTTATATTTGTCAATCTATGTGTTACACAAATTTTGTAAGCAGTATCACTTACAAATTTTGTGAGCTATGAGCTCTATGAACTCAAGAACTAATGCACGGAATACCATAAAATTTCATGTCTGACTGAAATTAGACCTAAATCAGTGCGACTGGATTTTGGTGTATATCGCCTAACAAATGGCCCTACAATGCTATGTTTTTCACGATATTCATTTGTCTGATGGACTTGCATCTAAATCTAATATGTATTTTTTTTTTTTTACTGTATTCATTCCATTTTGATTTTAATCACTTAATAGTCAACACTGCTGCACTATGATTTTTGCAATGAACGTATCCCAGTTTTTATTGGACAGAAATCCACCAAATTTTACATTAGAATACCATTAGATTTCTTGCACCCAGTGCTCCATTTTTCCATACCTTTGATTGAAAGATTTCCGACAGATATGGATCATTAGATTCCCCTATTTCTACCCTTCTATAAAATAGAGGTATTTTTCTTGTGCTTGATCAGTGTTGCATTCAGACTCTTTTCTCTGGGAGGGACTTTTGTAGCTTCGGGGGGGGGGGGGCATTTTAAAGTTCCGGGGGGTTAATCGCAATTTTTAACCATTAAAAACACAAAATCTCAATTTTTCCGGGGGGATGTCCCTCCAGGGCCACCACCTGAATTCAACACTGTGTTTGATACCTTAGGCTTTTGTGCTGTCGGCTCTTGGACTATTACTCTCAGTTTTGGTTTTGAATATCGAACAGGAACTATTGTTGCACCTTGATTTTTTTTCCTTCAAAAAATGATCACAATGCATCCACGTTAAATTTAAAGAAATGCAGTAAACAAGAATAAACACGCGACGCAATAAACGAGGCTAATGTATGTGCACTATTTAAATTATACGTGGCTACAAAGTTAAGTCCTTGCACACTCAGGTAAGTCTGGAACCTATAAAGATTGAATTATGGAATAAGTATCTGTATATATAGGGTGTATTTAAACTCTTGAGCAAAACTTTAAGGGGTGATCATCAAGGCAAACAATATTAAATAGGAAACTAAGGGCCCCAAACATTTTGCGAAGGAGATAGGCGCCATTAAAGTTTAGGGTCCAAAATTTCAAATAAATATAAAAAACGGAAAAATTTGTCGATTGATTTGCGGTTTTCATTAAAACTATTCTTTATGTCATTAATGTCTTGAAAATAAATTATAAAGATAAATTTTAAAAAATGCCAACAGAGGGCGCTTTAGACTTTGAAGTAACGAACAACTATTTTTTGCCGCTATTTTTTGCATCTCATTAAATGTTTTCGGAAGCCTAGACTTAAATTTTGAGCTCAAAATCTGAATAGTTGGGAGTGGTTAAGTAGCACAAACTGAACTGTATTCAGAGGTTCAAATTTCAAATTATTATTAAAAAAAAAACGGAAAAATTGGTCGATTCGTTTGCGGTTTTCGCTAAAACTATTCTTTAAATCAGTATTTTCTTGAAAATAAATTTTAAAGATAAATTTCCAAAAATGCTGATAGTGGGCGCTTTAGACTTTGAAGTAACGAACAACTATTTTATTACGGTTATTTTTTGCATCTCATTAAATTGTTTTGGAAGCTTAGACATAAACTTAAATTTTGAGCTCAAAATCTGAATCATTTAGAGTGGTTAAGTAGCGCAAACTGAGCTGTGTTCAAGGGGGGGGGGGGAGCTTTAAATTTCAAATGATTATAAAAAACGGAAAAATTGGTCGATTCGTTTGCAGTTTTCACTAAAGCTATTTTTTATGGTAGTATTTTCTTGAAAATAAATTTTAAAATTAAATGTCATAAAATTCGTTAGAGGGCGCTTTAAACTTAAGAGTAACCAACAACTATTTTCAACCGTTATTTTTGCAACTAATTAAAAGCTTGCAAAAGATTAGACTTAAATTTTGAGCTCAAATTCTGAATCGTTGGCTGGGGTTAAGAAGCGCAAATTGAACTGTGTTCAGAAATTAAAATTTAACCCCCCCCCCCCCACTCGAATACAGTTCAGTTTTGCGCTTCTTAATTATTCCCAACGATTCAAATTTTAACCTAAAATTTAATTCTAAGCTTTTAAAAGCATTTAATGAGATTTAAAAAATAACGGTTAAAAATAATTTTGCGTTATTCCAAAGTCTAAGGCGCCTTTTATCAGCATATTTTGAAATTTATCCTTAAAATTTATTTTCAAGAAAATACTGATTTAAAGAATAGTTTTAGCGAAAACCGCAAACGAATCGATCAATTTTTCCGTTTTTTTATAATCAAATGAAATTTGAACCTCTGAATACAGTTCAGTTTGTGCTACTTAACCACTTCCAACTATTTAGATTTTGAGCTCAAAATTTAAGTTTAAGTCTAGGCTTCTGAAAACATTTAATAAGATGCAAAAAATAAAGGCAAAAAATAGTTGTTCGGTACTTCAAAGTCTAAAGCGCCCTCTATCGGCTTTTTTTTAATTTATCTTTATAATTTAATTTCCAGAAATTAATGACATAAAGAATAGTTTTAGTGAAAACCGCAAATCAATCGACTAATTTTTCCGATTTTTATATTTATTCGAAAATTTGGACCCTAAACTTTAATGGCGCCTATCTCCTTTGGAAAACGTTTAGGACCCTTAGTTTCCTATTTTATATTGTTTGTCTTGATGTGTACCACGGTAACTAGAATTAAATCTAACTCTTTGGAAATCTATGGAACTTAATATTTAATTCTTTTTGCTGTCGATCGTGATTACTACAACCAGCTATTGCACAGCAAACCATGATCAGCAAGTAAAAAATTCAATAACAGAGGAAAAAATAGCAGCATACGCGTACATTGATCTCGAAGATAACTAGCTTAACTGACCACTGACCAGTACTAAGAAAAAGGGCGAGAGTGGGAGAGAGATTATTGCGCTCTGGTGTCCAGATGACGTTAGAGGAGAAAAAGGCTACTGCGCATCTCCTTGTGATACCTACCGTGTATTCTAGCTACCGTGATGTGTACTATCACTCCTTAAAGTTTTGCCCAAGAGTTTAGATACACCCTGTATAGTCAAATAACTATACACTATCAGATCTGATAGTGACTGCAGCATTCATAGTGGTGTAATTTGGAAATTATCGACTTATCTCGAAGACGATGAGATGTAAGCGAAAACCAACCAAATACACATGTTTTTTTTTTCTTTTGCCACTAACACAATTTTGCCACTTGTTCACCGTTTCCGCCACTGAAGCGTACTGAAGTCGCCCTCATTACATAGCGCATAATCCTTTTGCTATGGGTGGACATTTTTCTCAATTCTAGTTTTATCCATTTAAGAGTTGTTTGAGTGTGTCCAAACTTGGCTTTATACTTAGTTTGATTGGTCCTGTGTCATAAAAATAGTGCAGAAAAAAAAATCGAGTTAAGGGTTTTTAAATCAGTAAATAAAAATTCAGAAAACCGTTTGAAAACAGAACTTGTCAATAACGGAATTCCGTTAAACGTAAAAGCTGCTTTATCCCGCCTACGATAGGAATGTCATGAATCTGCTAAGAAAAAAGCCTGTTTAAAATGGATTTTTTTCCCTTGGGATTCCGTTTTAGCAAGTTTTATTAGACTAAATAAACAGTTTTTACTGTAAAACCCTGTAAAGCGCAATCGTTAGAAAAAAAAAGTGAAACACCTATCTAGGAATTTTTTTCCAATTATGGACAAAATTTCAATGTAGCAGATATTGTTTTACATTGCCCCGATTACAGAGACACTGAAATTTTTACTTTTAAAACAGAATTCCGTTATAAACAGCTTCCGTTTCTACAAAGTTTATAGAATGAACTACAGCATAATTTTTGAAAACAGAATCCATATGAGCCTCAATCAAATGCTTTTAGACAAGTTTGCGTTTAAGACTGGAGGATTTAACGCTAGTGGTATAGATTTGAAAGGCGTCCCTTTAGGGAAAAAAAAAAAAAAAAAAAAAAAAAAACTATAAAAAATTTCCGTTATAGAGAAGTTAAGTCTTCAAAACTTTTACTGTGTCAAGTTCCACTCGATGAAGAATAACAAGTAACATTGTACTAAAAGAAATTAACAAGTAAACTATACGTCAAACATGGCAAAGGAGGTATATTCATACTGTAACTAGTTTTATTAAATTTTCAAATCTTGGTGCAATAGCTGTTGCAGTGTTGCAGTCTTATGTAAAAATGCATAGATACAAAATTTATTACGATTATATATATTAAATTAAGTAAGACAGAAATAATAGGTCTCCATCTTAAATGGGATGTTATCATCATGGCAACCTAGAATCAATACCTATCATGGGATATCTTTGAATTATGAACAGAAAAAAAAGTCTTAAAAACTCCATAAAGAAAATTCTTAAGCTCGCAAGATCTGAGTCTCTCTTCATCAGGCGCAAAGAAGACGTGTGTTTACTATGAAAACAGCGGCACGACAGACAAAATGCGGGAAAAGGAACAAGCTGAAGAAACAACCAGTAGAAAAGAAGAAGGCAACAGCCAATCACGGAAGAGTATAATCAAAACGGACACAGTGAAAAAGGGGAATGGGAAAGCAAATGGGTAAGAAAGGGGGGAAAGATTACAATAAAATGAAAGTACACACATAAATGGGAGCACTAAAAGATTTAAAAATATATATATATATATATAAGCCTAATACTAATTACAAAAAGACAATTACATAGCAGTGATGAAAACATTTTCCCAAGCTACGGAGAGTATTTTATAATCAGATTTATCATTAACAATAACGTCACAATTAAGATAAATTGCTAAATTTTCAAGAAAATGTAATTCGGAGATACTATTGGCATTGAAAATAATTTTAGCATTTTAAAAACTATGGCCGGAATCCCAAGAATGCTTGACAACAGAAGATTTTGAAATTTTCTGATATAACGAGGGTATTCTTTTAAGTGGATTTTGAGATTTCATCTCTTATTTTCATTCTTATCTTTTGAGATTTATTATCCCGATTATCGAGAAGAAATCTCGAAAATCGGCGTTTTCGGTGCCCCGTGCATTGGTTATGCTGTACAAGTCATGGATTTCCTGAAAATTGGGACACACCATGTAAATCGGGACACCTAGCAAGCGACACTACTTATACCCTGCATCAGAATGATATAGAAAAAATGTTTGCGATTGACACTGTAATTAATTATAATTTATTGGTGCAGTCACTTCTAATTAATTGTTTTGCATTTCTAAATCAGTTAAATTTATTATCACGATATTTTTATTTATTTATTTATTTTAAGTACATAAATATCCTTCATTAATATTCATAGCTATTATATGCTGCTTAGAAGTTCATTGTAACATTTAAATGTAACACTAAAATCGCTTATAACATTTCATTTTTCTGTATTCCGGCCTGTAGGATGTGTAATTAATGAACTTAATTGAAACGTCACGCTTGTTTTATTATTAAACCTTGACTCATGAATAGTTGATAGGGTTGTGTTCCAGATATGTTGGTACAAGAAAAGTCTTTTAAATAAAAATGTTCTTTATCTTGCCCAATGCAAATTCATCCAATGATAAATTCGACAAATTGCTCAGAACATCGAATATCGGTAAAAAAGGATATAATATTTTGAATTGAGTTGTAATGAATAAAAAATTATATAGATTGCTTTATATTTTTTAAGTGTCTGATGAAAGCACAGCCTAATTTTGTAGTCGATGATCCATAAATTTAAATAATTCATTCTAAAAGAAAAAAAAAATCGTAACTAAAGTTGTTACCGCCTCTAATAATGAATTTTATATGACTGCGTATCTTTTTTGGTTAATATAATAAAAAAAAACTACTCGATGCAAAAGTATGAAAATCACAGGTTTTATAGAGAAACGTTTGATAAACACGTTGATGCAGACAGTTTTTTAAATCGAATAATTATTTTAAGAGATATTTAATGTTATAGATGGTCAAAATCGAAGCTTTATAGGAGATAAACTATGCATAGAAATTTAATATATATATATATATATATCAGGCCTGTCCAACCTTTCACTAAACAAGGGCGCATCTCAGCTCTTTGCAATCAATGAAGAGCGCCATTATTAAAATGTCTTAAAGCATGCAACAATATTATCTCACAGCATTAGTATAATGATTAGTGATGGGCGATAACGAGAAGTTTTTCTCGATTTTCTCGATTGTATGAACATCTCGATAACTTTCGATTGTGTAAAATTTTTCTCGATGACTCCAGTTTGCAATTGCTTTTATACCATACAGGATTCAATTTTATCAAGAGTACTACAGGTGAATGAGTCGGTGTTAATAAAGACACGACGGATTCACTCGCTGTGAGCCCCTCCTTTCAATGGTGTCTCTAACTTATACGTAATCTTGTAATATGAAATCTCGAACTGGGTCGTCGCTGTATAAGGCATCATATACCAAACGCAGTGTGCACGCACAGAAAAATCTTGTAAACAACAACAAAAAAAGTTCTCGAATTGAACGAACAACCGAACGTAATCTCGAACTGAACGTTAAATTTTGAAAACTGCCCCCCCAAGGTAACGGAGTGGGGGGGGGACATAAAATCGAGGTGCATAAGATCAATAAGTGGTCACATGCCAAACAAACACTTCCTGCTTTTCTAAATTCCATGTATATTATAAATATTATTTATTGCAAAATCTGTTTAAAAAAAAAATGGAACTGCCGACAGAAGTCAAAACTTGAACAATTACGTGTGTATTTTTTTAAACGTCAGGAAATATTTTATTGTGCAGGAAATACAAGGACCAAGTAACCGCGGTAAATTAACGCCTACACGTGAGAGGAGGCCAGAGTCCCAGCAGTGGTGAACAATATTTATATGATACAGATGTCATACACGCACCACATTGGCTCGATGTTTTCCAGATGCCGATTTAGCGAAAACTTCGAAGAAGTTTGAGAAATTGAAATTTCAACCCATTATGGGTCCGTAACGTGACCCAGAATGACGGGAGAAACTTTTTTATGCTAAATTGGTAATGTATGAAGCATAAGCTTTCAATAAACATATTACATCAAAAAATGAAAAATGCCCACCTGGCCCCCTCCCCCCCCCCCAAAAAAACCCCGGTACTATGAGGAAAACCGTAAAACTGCAAAAAGAGCCGCGACGAAAAGTTAGCTATGCTATAATTTTTCTCGCCGCTGTAGCTCCCATGCAAGCAAAGTTATAGCCTTTTAAAAATTGAAATGAAGTGAAGAAATGAGCAAGATTATGTTCATCAATAACCAACAGGGGGGGGGTCAATAGCCCCGCTTGTGCCATATAGCTTAAACTTTTAAGTTAAAATTGGTAGAGAAAAAAATGAGCAATATTTTAAAGTGTATGTTGGGGGGGGGGCGGGTCAAGCCCCTCACCTTTGGAAGAGGTCCACAAAGAGGGAACTTTGTGCCTAGGTTACAGTAACAATGTGGCTAGTTCAATGGTTTTTTTCCATCTCAAAAAAAATTCCAATACGCCTAAGGACGTTTTCAATTAAAAAATTCGATCTAAAAGGATAAAAACACAAAAAGTTTCGAAAAATGCCAACCCCCCCCCCTTCCCGCCGTGGGAACCAAATTCGGAAGGGGGGTAAGAAATCATCATAATATGAAAGAGTAATTCGAGATCTTCAAGATGATATACAATATGACGGGTTTAAAAAGTGAAAATTGTCCCCCTCCCCTGCCCCCCGTCAGTCCAACCCTTTCGTCCCCAATTTCCTGCAGCAGACATTTAAATTTTTTTACATTTGATAAATAATATTTACCGAATGATTCGATGAAAAAATAACCACACTTAAATTGATAGGTATTGTAGAAATCGCTACAGTTTTAAGCATATGTTCGTCCCCTCTCCAGCCCACTCTTTGAATTTTTTTTTTTAAATAAATGTTATTTATTGGGGGGTACCACGTACGTGACAACATGGTAAGACTAAAATACCAGAAACTTTGAAAATTAGGTCTTCATTTCACAAGTTATTGTCATATTCTCATGCTTCTTTCTGTACTTCGTTTTTCGATAAAACTTTCATTTCACAAAGCTTCATCGACAAAACGCCTCGATAAAACTCATCATCTCTATTCTCAGCGAGAACGAAAATCATCCTTATCGAAAAAGGCATTCATCAGCAAACCACAAGATTCTCGGAGTGCCGCTTTTATCAAGGTTAAATTTCATCTGGAATTTACAAGTCCTTCGATAAACCTATTTCAATCGAGGTTAATTTTCATCGCGATGAAATGATTTTCTCGTTATGCCTGACTTTATCGGGATGAAATTTGCTGAAATGAGAGGCATATACGAAAGCTCTTTTAATCATTCTTTCATATTATGAATCTTTCTACTTTTGGAGTTGAATTTTAAGGGGCGGGAGGAGGGGAGGGGTAGGGGGGAGCGATGAGAGGGCGAATTTTTTAAATCTTAGCTATTTCGACAATAAATGTTATTTTTGGTGTGGATTTTTTTTATGGAACTCTCCGGTAAATATTATTTATTAAATATAAAGATTTTAAAGTGGGGGGCTGCATCATTTTTAGGTGTAGTCTAGGAAAAATAAGTGAACCCACAGGTGACATGTAAATTTCAAAACTTTTTTTTTAAAACCCGTCATGTTATATGTACATCATCGGAATGTTTTGCACCTCCCTTTCATTTTACGAATCTTTCTCCTCCTGGAGTTGAATTTCAGGAGGAAGGGGGGGGGAGAAACCGATAAGAGGGTGAACTTTTTAAACCGTTGCTATTTCGACAATAAATATCATTTTAGATGTGGAGGTTTCTTTCATGGAACTCTTCGGTAAATATAACTTATTAAATATAAAGATTTTAAAGTGGGGGGTACGTCATTTTTAGGTGTGTTTGGAAAAAATAAGTGAACCCACAGGTGACATGTAAATTTCAACCTCTTTTTTGGACCCGTTTTGTTATATATATATCATCGGAATTTTTTCGAACCTCTCTTTCATTTTACGAATATTTCTCCTCCTGGAGTCGAATTTCAGGAGTGGAAGGGGGAGCGATAAGAAGGTGATTTTTTTTTTAATTTTTTAATTTTAGCTATTTTGACAATGAATATCATTTTAGATGTGGTTTTCAGAGGAGCGCTCCGGTAAATATTATTTCATAAATACAAAAGTTTAAAATGGGGACTGTGTGATTTCCTGGTGCATTCTGGGAAGAAAAAGTAACATTACGGCCACAGGCGAGGAGTAAATTTCAAACTTTTTTTGGATCCGTTATGTGATATGTCATAGGAAAGGTTTCGGAATACTCTTTCATATTATGGACCTTTCTCTTCCTGCAGTTTAATTTCAGGACGGGGAGGGGGACGACGGGGAGTGAATTTTTTTAATCGTAGCTATTTCGAGAATAATTATCATTTTAGGAGCGGTTTCTTGATGAAACCTTCTAATAAAAATTACTAATTATAAACAATTTAAAGTGGGAGATGCGTGATTTCCGGGTGTATTCTGTTAAGAAAAATTAAACCTGCGGGTGAGGGGTAAATTCCAAACTTTTTTGGACCCTTCATGTGATTGATTATTGGAATGTTTTTCGAATCACTCTTTCACATTATGAACGTTTCTCCTCCTGGGATTGAATTTCCGCAGGGGGGAGGGGAGCGATGAGGGGTTAATTTTTTAAATCGTAGCTATTTTGAGAATAAATTTCATTTTAAATGTGATTTTTTGATGGAGCCTATTGGTAAAAATATTTTATTAAATATAAACATTTAAAAGCGAGGCTGCGTGATTTCCGGATGTATTCAGGGAAGAAAAAAAATAGTGGAATAGTGAGGAGTAACTATGAAGCTTTTTATGGACCCGTCATATGATATATCAACGGAAGTTTTCAAACCACTCTTTCATATTATGAATCTTTCTTCTCTTTTCCTCAATTTGGCTTCCTTACAGAAGCGCTTTTCAAACTTTTTTGAAATCATTTCGTTTTAGTGAATTCAGATCTGATTTTTTTTATAGAGACTTCCAATATATAATTTATAATGTATGAAAAATTCACAAACTGTGAGGACAGGCTGTATTCCGGGTGTTGTAATAGTTGGAATTCTAAGGGTAGTGTTTTTATATCTTTTGTTGACTCATCTTTCGTGATATATCATTAGAAAGCTCTGTAATTACCATTTTATTTTATATACCTCCCGCGCTCATCCCGCCTCACTTTGCCCCCGCTTGAAACTCTTTAATAAATTTAACCCACACCCATCATGCGAAGTATTGTTGGAAAGCCTAGTGACCATTTACTCATATTATGCATTTTCATTGCTCCTGCATTACTTTGCCCCCCCCCCGAGTGGTCCGTTTAATGAATTTCAATAGAGAGTCTTCTAATAATGGGAGAATTGTAGATCGTATCTCAATTGATGTACAAAAATCAATAAAAGATTTTGATCACTTTTAATATCCTTTTAGTTCATGTTCTTTCACTAAGAGTGCTTTTGATTATTTTTTCTTTGGCCATTTTGCTACTTGCGACTTTACAGCTTTTTGAAACCAAGGAACGCCGTTACATGACTTTTCTACTATTGCGGCTCCATTATAACATCCTTTTGGTTTGTTGCTGTTTTTTAAATTCATTTGTTTTCAGTTTCCATGTATTTATTAAATTATGCTTTTTAAACATGTAATTACAAAGAATTTAATAATCGATTGTAAAAACATCTCGATTGTAGATTCTCGAAATTAATCGATGACTTTGTCGAATGCGCTTTTTTACGATTGCGATTTTTATCGAATAGGAAATTTTTGAGAATCGCCCATCACTAATAATGATACAAACATGCAAATGCATTTCGCTGTAGAAGACATAACGCTCCCATGTTATGAAACGTCTTGTGAATTGAGAAAGAACTTCAAAATAATTGCAAATAGCTCTAAATTTATAATTATGCATTTTTTTGCGAGGGCCTGTTTCAAATCTTTTTAATAGGAAGAGAACAGGAAATTAAATTTCGTCAGTTATTAAAATAAAATGTAATCAGCGATATATATATTTTATTTTATTTTATTTTTTTTTTTTTTTTTAGGATGCAAAAATGCTGCTAGATTTTTTTGAGGGTGCAAATTTTTCGTAAAAGTACAGAAACAAAGACAAACCTGATACATTGACTAATATGGGTAGTTATAAAGAGAAAACCTGATAGAATAATGATGGAAATAATTTCTCACGATTTTATAAGCTTTTTTTTTAAGAAAAATGATTAAATTACGTAAAATTTCTAAAGTCTGAGGGAGAAAATGAAAGTCCTTTTACCATCCTATGAAAAAGCCAATAGTCCCATCCCAACTAACACATAACTTGTGGGCCATTAAAGGTGCCGTTAACGTTGGCCCAAAGTGTTTGGTGACGGCCCGCCGTTCTTTGCCGTAACGGCTCCGTCAAAGAACTGTCACGCCGGCCAGAACGCGCCACAAGAAGATGCCCACAAGTGTGCCATTAACTTTTTACCAAAATATCAGACAGCCTCAAACTGGCCACAGTTATTCTTTTAAAGGCCATTAACAATCAAAGCTAGCCAGAAGTTTGCCCTAGCCATGCCATTTGTGTTTTGTAAGAATTAAATTTAGCCAAAAGCTGCCCGCAAAAGAGCCTTTAATGATTTCTACTCTCCAAAAGCCTGCCACTGCCTTGCCATAAAAATTATTTAAGCATAAATTCAAAATTTGTTGAATAAAAAATATTTATTGAAGAATTGCTTGAATGATTAAATGTTTCTGCATAAAAAATAAATATATTAAGAATAATTTAGGTACAATAAATATATGTATACATAAATTTACTTTTCTTGAATTTTTCCAAAATACAATACTTGGCATATTGAACTTAATAATTTGTTTATTTATTCTATTATGCATTAAAAAAAATATAGGTATAAATAATGCCATTTATAAACAGTTGCTTTTCATATACAATTTGAAAAATAAAATCAGTATGCCAAGCATAATATTTATAAAAAGCTCAAGATAAATAAATTTATACATTTTTGAAAAATGAACCTAAATTATTATTTCTATATTTATTTTTCATGAAGAAACATTTGTCATTCAAGCTATTATTCAACAATTATTTTTTATTCAACACATTTTGAACTTACGCCTAAATAACATATATTCTTAATATGATTTATTATGTATTTTATATTAAAATAAATCTATTTTATATATGTATGTGGTGTTTAGTTTCTCTTATTGTTAAGTCTGTTAATATTTGATGTCTATTCATTAAAGTACATTAAATCACAATTATTTTTGCATCATTTTCAATTTATGAAAAAAAAAAAAATCACACAGCTATTTAAAATAAATAAAAATAGAGTTTGATGTTTATATAAGTCACGAACCTTTTTTTTTTTTTTTTGTATATACATATATATATATATATATAACTGTCTCTCGTTCTTGTGCACATTTTTAGTTTGTTTATATCAGATAATATTAGCTTTTCCTTTCGAAATTGAGCAAAATAATTATAATCTTTTCTCAGAAAAGTATTTCGAGTAATTAATATTGCGTTTTATCTTTACCCTATTTCTTTAGTGCATTAAAATTATTTAGTTATTGGTTTTAATGGCATTTTCACCAAGGAGAAATTATTATCCGCACTTAGAAAGGGGGGAAAAATCCTTTTCTTTAAAAGTTGTATATATTTAAAAAAAAAAAACCTCCTGGAAACAATTAATTTTAAGTAAACTAAAATGTTAAGAAAGTAATATCGAAAATTCACAATATTTAAAATCGATTTATATAATTCCAACAATAAAACATTTCGTGTAAAAAAATTACATTTAATGATACAAACTAAATGAAATTTTGAAGAAAACTAAATTTAATAAATATTAAATAAATGTTATTGTGCGTTTGCGAAAACCAAAATACGTATTAATACGGTTCTAATATAAAAACAATTACAATAAAATGATGCAGAAATATTTTAGAGTTAAAATTTTTTTATGAATAGACAAAAATTGAAAAGACTTACAATATTTTATGTGTAAATATCCTCAGAGATAAAGACTGCAGCACCAGCGTGCCAGCTAGCATCAGGTGTGAAGTTGGAATAAGGAATGACAGAGATAATTGACAAAGACGGGAACGGGGGAGAGGAGGGGTGAGTGACTCAGCGAAAAACTGCTAGGTCACTGATGTGTCCTTGAAATTCCTCAGAAAAAAAGGGAGAAAGATAAGGAATCTTTTTTACAGATATAGTAAAATAAACGTCTATTTGATGTATCTGGATTTAAAAATTATGTCTATTTAACGATACATTCTTACAGCCCGGATATATTTTTATGTATTTTAATATTTAATGGAATTTTTTTTTAAGGAGACGTTTCGCAAATTTAACGACAACTCTTCAGGATTTTAAATACAGTAAACTGTGTAAGGCGAAATAGATTTGAATCGAGAAAGTTTCCTATCGTAGACAATATTCCGCCATAAATAAATTTTATTCTATCTCAATAAATTCGCAGAGACTTGAAAATCTTTGCGAAATATATAGATTTCCGTCTTACACAGTGTTTTACTGCATTTTAATCCTTTTTTCATAAATAAAAAGATTGTATGATGTTTTTGAAACAAAATAAAAAGTCATATTACAGAAATTTAAGTTAAAAAATATACATAGCGATAGAATACTTTTATCAAAGTTTTAGGCATTTACTTCTCTAAGAAAGAACTTTAAGAAATGATTGTACGATCTTTAGTAATTTTAAAGAAATCATTGAAAATTTTTCGTTAACTTGAGATTCTAGTGGGCTTATGTTTTCAATTTTTAAAAAAAAAAAAGCATATTTTTTAAAAAATGTGTTTTTTTTTTCGCCCCTTTCAATGTCCCGAATCTTTTCTACACATTTTGTGATGTATTTTTAAGCGCAAAAACATTAATCTTGACCAAATGATTATTATAGCGATTTGTCATTGAGCAGTTTTTGTTTCATTTTTTTTAAATCTAGGCATGAATTACAACTTGTAAGCGATTGAATTTTTATTATTTCCGTTTTTTTTTACCATTTCCCGTGCTCTCGCGTCCAGCTTTTTGGTACAAAACATCAAACTTCACAGCATATTCTGAAAGATCTGCTACCTTTACTGAAATTTACTTTTATATAAGGACTTTTTTGTTTAAATATTTATATTAAATTATTTTAATCTATTCATTTTTTTTTTCATTTTCTTTCAGTTTTTTTTTAAATATATAAATGATGAGTGTAAAAGGGCGCAAGTTAAGAAAAATGTATGGAAGTGTGGATTCCATTTCCGATATACACATTCATGAAAAATGAAAAAAGTTGTTCGATTACAAAAACAATTTTTATTCATTTATGTACAAAAATAATTAAATGTATCAGAAAGTAATTGATGTAACAAAATGTGTCAAAAGCATGTTTTTACACAGGAAAAAAGTAAAACACTTTTTAAACAAAATGAACAAAAGAATTTTTAAAAAATGTACTGTTCTACAGAAAAATTATTCATTTAAGGGAGAATTATTAGCCCACAACCTATGTCTTCCACCCACGCTTGCAGAGGCAAGGAAATCGAAATGTATTTATTTTCTTTCTTTCTTTCTTTTTTTCCTTTCTTTTTTCTTTTTTTTTCCCCAAAACAACCTTTTTTATTTTTAAGAAAAAAAATCTTTCCTTAAAAAAAAAAAGTAATTTGGCTTTTATGCCAATTTTAGAAATACTGTAATAGGCAATTTTAGAAATATTTATGCATTTACAACTAAAAATTATACATGTATGTATACGAGAGTTTTACATTACAGAGTAGGTGGGGAGAGCAGACAGAGACTGATTTAGGAACAATCTAAAGACTTTTTCTATTTTAATATTTATTTTAAATATCTTTAATGTATTTTAAACATTTATTCATTTTCTTTTAGTTATTTTTTATAAATAATGAATGCAAAAGAGCGCCTGAAGAAATTATTTGGAATACTTTATACATTTTGGGAGCAATTTTTATTATTTATAAAAAAAATATATTTTTAAACTAAATAAAAATATGACATCTATATTACTGTTTTAAATATAAAACTTACAACATATTTATATGTTTATTAAAACCCAGATTTGAAGTAATTTCTGAAAGAAATGAAGACACAAAAAATACTCTCTCTTTCTTTAAATAAAAAAGCTGGTTAGATTATAACGGCCCTTTGCTTTCTAGAGTATGATACGCCATTACATTATTGCCGGAAACTGACCCTTAGGAGTTGGCCGGCAAAGCAAATGTAACTGTTCTCTCATCGCCGATCCGTTACTGGCTCGGCGGTAGCTGCCGCAACTAGCGGCGGGTCATTTGCGGTACCGCATTGTTTTGTTACAAATGGCCTTAACTCCTTCTGGCCGCAATGAAATCGTCTGCAGGCCGTAAGTCATGTGTTTGTTGGGATGAAACAATAGCAATAACAATAATAAATAACTGACTTTCATGCATGAAGGAAGGATGGAAGGCATTTTTCCCTGCGTTTTACATTTTAATATATTTAAGATGTTGTTGAGAATTTTTACAAATTCCAAATATCATAATTTTCACAAAATATTTTATAAAGAACAATAATAAATTAGTGAAAACACAATAACACATGATTAATTTTTTAAAGTGTGTTTTAATTTTTTATCTATATGAAATGCACTTGCGAAGGTTTTAAAAATATCTCTCAAGCGAATATCAAGGATTTTGAATAAAACATATTTTAAAAGAGAATTTTATTTTTTACAAATGTAAGTAAAAGGAAACTTTCAAAAGGGCGCCAAGAAAATATTCAAAGGGCGCCATGGCGCCCGCGGACGCCGCGTTGGACAGCCCTGATATATATATATATATATATTAATTTTATGTTAATATCGATTATTAATTATTTTCTCCGGTTCAATTATATTTCCATTCAGCTTTATCTTTTTTGTTTGTTATGGATACTACTAAGTCTACATGTGGATTTAAATATTATTTTTACTTACTTTCAACTCCTTTTTGTAAAATAACAATATATATACTGCTACTATTATTAAGTTTCTTTATTGTCTTCAATATCTTGTTTCACTTTAAATCATAGCAAGTTTTTTTCTCCAAATCATTTATCTAGCCGTTTGGCGCGCTTGGCATTCTTTATTTAGAAAGAGCAACCCTACTAATTTTGCGAAGATCCGTTCCATGCATTACTAACGAACTGGTTTTTCTACAGTGTGAATATGTCAGCTTGTATAATTAAATATTGCTTCCTGCATTTATAATTTATTAATAATTTTATTGCGCAGTCTTCTTCATTAATGGTGATAACCAGATAAATTCTTTTTGTTCTCAATATTTTTTTTTTTTTTTTACTTTTTATCCAAATTATATATGAATGTAAAGTTTATCATTTCCACGTGCAAAAATAGGGTTAGTTTGTGCTCATGTTACTGACACTATTTACTGCCCGCTACTGATTTGATATATATATATATATTCATTTTTTCAACTTTTTATTACTCTGTTCCTTGTTTAATAATTTGGTTTTTGTGTGCTGGTAGCCCCAAATACGTATTATTTTGCTATTTCCTGGCTAATACGTGGATGAAACCGCACACTTCATTTGTAGTTCCAGAGCATTTGGGACCTGATGATTCTGCTCTGGGGACTACAAATTTCATTTGTATTCATTTTATTTATTTATTTATTCAGATATACTCGTTTCACTATTTTTTTTTTAATTACAATTCCATTTAATTCTAATTCTTCGTTTTGGTTTTTTGTTTTATTGATAAAATCCATTGGTGAATCTTGTTTACTTTTAATGGTATTATATATATATATATATAGTGATTTACATTAGAAGTTCCTGGTGTGCAGACAGCATTTATTTTTTTTAATTGAATCATTTTTAAAGATTTTTTTTTTCGTTTTACATTTAAATTATCAACATTTTGAGGGATATTTTTTGCATAATTTAGAAAAGGGTATTATTATCAATTGATGCCAACTAAAAAACTACGTTAGGAAAAATATTTCGTTCAAAAGAATTTAAAAAAAAAAATTATTTTACACGTGACTATTATGAACAGAAAAAAAACTTTCAAATGAAAACTAAATACTTACGTATTAAAAGCAGAAAAATATTGAAAATTACAATTGAAAATTCCAACATAAAAACTATATTTACCTATGATTTTTTTAAATCAACAATCTTTAATAACATTGTAAAATAATTAATTCATAATATGCGTTAAAAATCATAAATAAAGGAATTCACGTCATATTTAAAATGGCAAAAAAATAAGATTGTCAAACAGTTAAAATTAAAATATATATGAGGACCCCAGAAGCCAAGGGGTATAAGTGACAAAATTTAAAAAATTGAGTTAAGCGCACAGGGTATCTCGAAATATGCTTTTTTCATTTCAAGTAAAGAAATATAGGTCATTTTCTGATTATATGGGGAGTTATAGAGATAAACCACTTTTTTCGTAAAACAAACAATATTGATTAATTATACATTTAAAGAAAATTGTACTCTATTTTTTTAACAGTTATTGAAATGAGAGTTCAAAGATTAGAATGCAACAAGTAGATGTTTCCTATTTCAATTTAGTCAATTGTTATTGATGTTCCAATTTAACATCAATTATCTTTAAACTCAATTTACTCCAAATCGACATTTTGTCACTTGTACCCCTTGGCTTCTGGGCTCCTCATATATATTTACACATACAAGAGGGATTTATTTCATTTTGTGATGAACTATTACTGACAATTCTAAAGCAGCGCACAAAATAATAATATTTTCCTTAAATCATTATTAAAAAACACCGGGAATCAAAAATGTTGACTTAGTTCATTTTACATTGACTCATTTTGAAATGTTTAAGTAATCTTATTTAATTAAAGGCGAAAACAACCATTGAAAGCAACTAACACCGCAAATAGGAAATGAATGAAAAGCCCTTTGCAAATCAATCACTACTCTTTTTGCTTTGTTTTTTTTCAATTATAATTCAGTCTTCTGTAAACTTTTTAAGGCCGATCAAATTAAATGATTTTTAGAGTCAGAAGGGGCGTTGACGAGTGTAGCTTGTAAGGGGCAGAGACCCCCTAGTGCAGGGATGGCAAACTTTTTCTTATCCGCATGCCATTTTTCCCCAAAAATATACTCTACGTGATCTTGACGTGCCAACAAACAAAAAAGTTAATTAATCAAAATATCTTACTTTTTAATTTAAAATAAGGTACCCTGGGGTAATAACGCCACGTTAAGGTTCTACCAATTTTCACTGCTCAGTTTTAGTTTGTATTTTTCAAACAAATACATGATTTGATACAGCAACTCATTGACTATCTATATAAAAAAAATAATTTAATAGGTATGTATTCATAAAATGTAATGGCGTGATTTCTTGACCAATGCTATTCGGCGTTATTACCCACCTATATGGGTAATAACGCCATGTAAACAAAACTGTGAAATAAGATGGAATAATTGCATGTAGATTGCCCAATTCTAAAAATACACACTCTACAAACTTAGAAATTGACAAATTGCATTCTAAGATATTGAAAATGTTAAATTTCTTGTGAAAGTGTAAGAAAAATAAAGTTGTGGTGTGGGGGGGGGGGGGGGGCAAAAGAATACCAGACCGTGAGCTTCTTTTTGCTTAAAAAGGACCGCTTAAATAGAATTATTAGAAACATTGCACAGTTTTAACTGTGTTTATTTGAATCTGTATTTAGGATGTATCTCGGCCACTGTAGGGAATCAACCGGGATATTAATGCCAAGAATTGGCGTTATTACCCCGTTATAGTTATTGCGCTGTACATTTTAAATTACAAATTATCTCGAGAAGACATCCAAAATCTTCAACAACATTTTGAAAGTCCATGAAATGTACTACAAATTTATGTAATTAACAAAGTATTTCCGGATAAAAAAAATAGTCTTCACATCACAAAACGTATCTCGCAAATTTTAGATCAAGCGTTAATTTTAGTTGCTTGTAAAAACAATAAGACCTAAAAACGAAACAAGTTAACTTGAAGCTGTTTTTTGCGATTTATATGACTCAAAACCCTTCTGCGCAGAGCACATGGGTGTCATTTACCAGATTATTTCATAATTATGCAAAATATTAGCACTTGGCGTTATTACCCCTTCTGGCGTTATTACCCCAGGGTACCTTATATGTAATATTTCGTGTTATATTTTATAAAGTAAATTAAAAGGACGATTTATGTTGTTCTAAGTTAGATAATAAATAATTGATGTCATTCCTATTTGACCATCGTCATTTTTGCTTATAATGCCTTATAATGATTGTTACCTTTTCCTTTTCGACAATCTCATAAAATGAAACTTTTTTAATTTAATATTGAAATGGAATTGAATATTGAGTTATTATTATAATAGTTTCTCTTCAGTCTGTTTAAAAACTGCCACCAATTGAAATTAATCGAATTCAGACAAACCTAGCTAGTCAAAATTTATGCATTTCGTTCAATTTCGATATTGTCTTATTCGAGGTATTTTAATATCTTTTGATTTCAGAAATAAAATCTATGCCGTGCCGAAAATAATTGACCACGTGCCACTTACGGCACGCGTACCATGGGTTCGCCAACCTTGCCCTAGTGTATATAAAAATACAAAAAGAGGATTTGATACAACTGACTTTATTCAATTAAAAACTAGTCGGATGTGCCAATCCCAAAACTTTCTTCTATCTCATTCATGTTGATTCTGCAAAATTTGATAGTACTGGTGTCAGAATTAAATAACAGTCTCCAGTCGAACCCGGCTTAGACCACACGTTTCAAGGGAGTTGACAAAAGTCGCGTATTAAACATGATCTGTATAGTTGTACACGAACTGATCCTATTTACACATCTAATCGTCTGAATGAGCTTTAGAGCTTTCATTTCTATGTTTACAGTCGAAAATAATGTCTTTTAGATTCATTTAGAGTTAATTTTAATCTTATTATTTATTTGTATTGTAACTCATTATTCTTTTTACATGTGCTGTTGGAATAATAACTAAAGCTAAAAAAATAACTTAGATGGTTTTAATGCGGATGAATATTTTACGACCAAAAATAAAAAAATAATTCCCAGCTAGGCTAATTTATAATTAATAATCCAGTTGTTAAAATCACATTTAGCACTTGTGATAATGAGAGCATTATTGCAATCTGTACTTTTTTTCATTATAAAAAAAAAATAGCTTAATTTGTATGTATGCAAAAATTATTGTTAACACAGCAAACACTAAAAAATATATATATATATAATAACAATGATAATAATAAAGTTATTGCTGATTTTATTTAATATACAAATAAGAAAAAAAATAGAAATAATCTAAACTAACACTATTTTATTTAAATATGAATGCAATTTTTATACGGCTTAAATGAAATATGCGTTGTCAAAGTCAATTGATTGAATCAATATTTGGTAATTTATCACTTTTTTGCCTACATTTGGCTACAAAATAACATGGAATTATCTGAAATTAAAATTAAATAAAATGCAAGTTGAATGTAGATTCTGCTATCGCAGAATTCAGTTTCGCCTCCGATTAGAAAAAAAAAAAAAAAAAAAAAAAAAAAATCGATGGAGGTTTTTTAGAAAAGCGACCCCGTTTAGAATGCAATGAACTAAGTTCATTTTTCTTGTGTTTATCAATGTAATAGCAAACAGAACGGCGTGAAATACCCAATTGATTAGCAATTTCTCTCTGAGACATTGGAATTGCAGAATAATAAAGAGATACAATTTGACGTGCTACTTCTTCATTGACTAGATTCATCAAAAACGGATTTTTTCTTTAGTTTAAACGCTTTTTTATAGATTCTGAGAAAAAAGAAATTCATTTTAACAATAAAATTGTATGAATGTTTCGTTTTAACGGCCAGATTATGAAAATAGTCATTGGGGGCCACCGTAATACTTACCCATCATGGATATGCATTATATAATATGTGAAAACTATTTATAAAATGCATTGCAATTCCAAAACAAAATTTTAACGTATATTTAAATATTCTTAATATACATAGTAATGCTCCATTAATGAATTGCTGATGAACCCATTTCGACAAATTATGTAAAATACCAAACTACGCAAGTAGTACCGGATTGCGTAAAAGAAACATCCTTATAATTCCAAAAACAATAATCATATTAACTAACAGTATACTGCGTTAGATTAAACGTCTCATTTCCAATTAAAACATATCTTTGAATTGAAATTTGAAGAAAATACAGGGTCATAAAAGATCGAAGAATGTGGAAAACATGTTTACAAATATCTCGGTAACTATTAATCCAACCGACTTCGTTTTTGATGCAAAATTTGTGTTATTTTATTGCCTTTTACGTCCTTTCTTTAAAAAAAAAATCGAAAATTTTTATGTACATTTCATCAGAGCGAATTTTTCTATAGTCCGAAAAAAATAGTTCCGGACAATCGAGGTTACTGATATTAAATAGGCTTCGTCCTATTCTTACTTACTAAGTACATACAAAATTTTACGTCTCTATCTCCATTTGTTCGTGAGTTAGAGTGTTTACAGACAGACTGACAGAGGTGCATTTCGCCAGCCCCCCCCACCAACTCAAATTTTTTCGACAATAATACCAGTCGTTTATACCTCGTTTGTACCCGTTTGTACCAGCAATCTTTTCGTTTGTACCTCATTTGTACTAGAGTAATAATGAGTTTTTAGTGGGGGGGCTGGAGAAACGGCCAGCCCCCCCACCACAACATTTAAAAAAATGAATAGTGCCAATCGTTTATACCTCGTTTGTACCCGTTTGTACCAGCAATCTTTTCGTTTGTACCTCATTTGTACTAGAGTAATAAAGAGTTTTTAGTGGGGGGGCTGGAGAAATGCCAGCCCCCCCACCTCAACATTTAAAAAAATGAATAGTGCTAATCGTTTATACCTCGTTTGTACTCGTTTGTACCAGCATTTTTTCGTTTGTACCTCATTTGTACTTGAGTAATAAAGAGTTTTTAGTGGGGGGGGGGGGGGCTGGAGAAATGCCAGCCCCCCACCTCAACATTTAAAAAAATGAATAGTGCCAATCGTTTATACCTCGTTTGTACCCGTTTGTACCAGCAATCTTTTCGTTTGTACCTCATTTGTACTAGAGTAATAAAGAGTTTTTAGTGGGGGGGCTGGAGAAATGCCAGCCCCCCCACCTCAACATTTAAAAAAATGAATAGTGCTAATCGTTTATACCTCGTTTGTACCCGTTTGTACCAGCAATCTTTTCGTTTGTACCTCATTTGTACTAGAGTAATAAAGAGTTTTTAGTGGGGGGGCTGGAGAAATGCCAGCCCCCCCACCTCAACATTTAAAAAATTGAATAGTGCCAATCGTTTATACCTCGTTTGTACCCATTTGTACCAGCAATTTTTTCGTTTGTACTTCATTTGTACTGGAGTAATAAAGAGTTTTTAGTGGGGGGTGGGGGGGGGCTGGAGAAACGGCCAGCCCCCCACTTCAACATTTAAAAAAAATGAATAGTACCAATCGTTTATACCTCGTTTGTACCCATTTGTACCAACAATATTTTCGTTTGTACCTCATTTGTACTAGAGTAATAAAGAGTTCTTAATGGGGGGCAGGAAAAACAGCCAGCCTCCCACCTTAATATTTTAAAAAATGAACAGTGTCAAACGTTTATACGTCGTTTGTAATAGTTTTACCCAAAAATCTTTTCGTTGGTACATCATTTGTACTAGAATAATAAAAGGTTTTTAGTGGGGGAGCTGGAGAAACGGTCAATCCTCCACCTCAATATTTTAAAAAATGAACAGTGGCAATCGTTTATACTTCATTTGTACCTGTTTGTACCAACAATCTTTTCGTTTGTATCTCATTTGTATTAGAATATTAAAGAGTTTTTATTGGGCGGAGAGGCTGAGAAACACCAATTTTAAAATTTAAAAAGATGAACAGTGTCAATCGTTTATATCTCATTTGTACCCGTTTGTACCAACCATCTTTTCGTTTATACCTCATTTGTCCTAGAGTAATAAACATTTTGTATTTGGGGGGCTGTAGAAACGGCCAACCTCCTGCCTTAATATTTAAAAAACTGAATAGCGCAAATGGTTTTTACCTCATTAGTGCCCGTTTGTGCATTCAATATTTTCATGTATACCTCATTTGTACTAGAATGATAATTTTTTTAGAGGAAAGGGAGGGGGGGTTCTGGTCATTCAACTAGCACTCACCTCAATATTAAAAAAATAGTACAGCCTATCGTTTATACTTCATTCTTTTAGTTAGTACATCAACATTACTAGAATAATAAAGAACTAATGAGGTGGGGGTAGGGGAGGCTGGAGAAACGGGAAGCTCCAATTTTAGAATTTTACAAAATGAATTGCTGCAATCGTTTATATCTTAATTGTACTCGTTTGTAAAAACAGTGATTTCATTTCTATCTCATCTGTACTAGAATAATAAAAGTTTTTAGTAAGTTGAGGACACTGGAAGCGCACATTTCAATATTAAAATAGGAAAAAAAACCTATAGATAGCCCCAGTCTTTTATAACTCTTTTATACCTTATTTTTACCAGTGTAATAAGCGGTTTTTTGTGTGATGATGGAGAAACTCCAAACCCCTGTCTCAATATTTGAAATAATAAATAACGAAATCGCTTATAGCTCCTTTGTATTCATTTGTTCCAACAGTCTTATCGTTTGTACGCTACAAACAAAACGTTTGGTCGTACGTTTGGTCGTACGTTTTCATCTTTAGTAGAATATTGAAAAAAAATTAATAATAAAAAAAAAAATAGGAATTTAGAAAAAAAAATTGGCGAAAAGGGCTGGAGAAATGGGAAGTATCATTTTCAAAACTGGTCGCTAATAGCAATCCCAAAACTTTCTTCCATCTCACACATGTTAAATTTCCGAAATTTTCCATTACAGTGCCAAAATTAAATTGTAACATATGCCCATCAAGAGAATTTTAAAGATATGAAGTTCCATGCATTAGTTCTTGAGTTATGAACATCGCTAAAATCGTGTAAATCCGACAAATGCAACAGAGCAGCATTACTTGTTAGGCGATTCACACCAAAATGTATACAAAACCAATTCATGTCAACGATTAACTGAATCTGAATTTGGATAGAAATTCGTGCATTAGTTCTTGAGAGTTGTTACAGATATCGTAACAAATGCTGTATAGCAGCGCGAACTGAAGAGCTATTTACAACAAAATATAAACAGCATAAATTCCTGTCAAGGACTTGTCGAATCTGAAGTTTGATGGAAATCTGTGAATTAGTTCTTGAAATAGAGCTATTGAGGAATTCTTAAAAAAAATACAACATAGAAACGCCACCTATTAACCAATTTACACCAAAATATAGAAAATGTCAACTCATGTCACTGACTAACCAAATTCATGAAAATTTGTGCATTACACCTGAAGATTGGGCGATTGCAGAAATTTTTAAATAATGCTGCATAACAGCGCCACCTATCGAACGGTTTACACAAAAACGTAAAAAACATCAATTCATCTCAAGGACTAACTTAATCTGAAGTCTGATGACATTCTGGATATAGTTATTACGGTAATCTCACAAAAGGCAGCATAGCAGCGTTACCTGTTGTGTGATTTACACCAAAATCTAATCAGCACCAATTTATATCAGACTAACTAAATATATATTTTTTATAAATTCCATGCATTAGTTCTTAAAATAGAGTGCTCACAAAATTTATGTCACATGTAGACAAATAGACTCACTGTTGGTTTTTAGGTAGATTTCGTATGAAATACTACCTATTGCATTGTCTCCCATGTTGGAATTTCTGAAAAATTTTTGCGGATCTACACGAATCATGACTCCTAGACCCCAAAACAACCATCAGTAAAAAAGTTTATATATCTATCTATCTATCTATCTATCTATCTATCTATCTATCGGTGTATATCACTTTCTTCTAGACACGATAACTTCCATAATTATGCTTAGATCTTCATCAAACTTTTACATAAAATCAAGGGGCATAAAATCTCGGTTAAGTTCGTTAATGGGCAAAATCGGACCAAGGGGGTGGAAGTTAGGAGGGTTTTTGTGAAAACAGAAAAAACGCGATAACTTTTTAATTAAAATAGATATCGAATCGGTTTAAAGTTTATATTACTTCTAAAAAATGAGGAAAAAGTTTATGCGTGACAGATTTTTGATAAAGTTAAAAATGGGCTCAAGGGGCGAAAAAAACATGGTTTTTGGGAGAAAAAAATTCATAACTTCGTCAATTCTCAAGATATCAAATCCAACTAAATTTTATATAAATGCACTCAATATTATCTAAAACTTTTGTATTTACAAGTTTTTGATAGGACCAATTTTTACCGATCAAAAAAATAAAAAACTAAAAGAAAAAGGGGGGAGGAAAAAGAAAAAAACCCATAACTTACTCAATTCTTAAGCAATCAAATCTAATTAAATTTATTTTACATCTTCACAATAATATCTACAACTTTTATATTGACAAGTTTTTCATAGAACCAATTCTTATAGCAAAAATAAATTTAACAAAAATAGGAGTTGGAGAAAAAACCTCAAATCCAAACTGCTTATATTCTCACTCATTTTAAAATTCATTTTTGATTTTAAACGCATCCAAATGACAGATCCTCTTATTTAGCAACTATATAATGCGACGTATTGGCCAATTTTTTGATAAAGGCAGAATATATTTTTAAAAAGGCTGCCAAAAAAGGTATTTTGAACAGATTTCCCGAAGTTTTCATCATTAAAAAATTCATTAAGTATAACAAATTGCGTTTTTCATGAGTCATTTTTAAATTCATTTTTGTTCTCAAACCCATCCAATTTACAGGTCCTATTATTTAGGAACTATATAACTTGACGTATTGGCCAGTTTTTTGATAAAGGCAGAATATATTTTTTAAAAGGCTGCCAAAAAGGGTATTTTGAACAGAATTTCACAAAGTTATCGTGATTAAAATTTGAGGAAATTTAAGAAATTGCGTTTTTACCGAGTCATTTTTAAATCTTTTTTTGTTCTCAAACGCATCCAATTAACAGGTTCTCTTATTTAGGAACTATATAATGTGACGGAGTGGCCAGTTTTTTGATAAAGGCAGAATATATTTCAAAAAAGGCTGGCAAAATGGGCACTCTGCACAAAATTTCCCAAAGCGAGATGATTAATGAACTGTGGGTATTCAAATAACAAATTGGTTATTTTATGACTCATTTTTAAATCCAATTTTGATCTGACACGCATTCAGTTGGCAGTTTTTTGTTACTTAGGAACTATATAATGTGCGTATTCGTTGATTTTTTGATAAAGGGTGAATATATATATTTTAAAAGCTGTCAAAGTAAGCACTTCGCAAAAAAATTTCCCAAAGCGATCATGATAAAAGAATTGAGGTTGTATTCAAATAACAAATTGTTTATTTTATGACTCATTTTTAAATTCAATTTTGCTCTCGAACGCATTCAATTGACAGTTATTTGTTATTTAGGAACTGTGTAATGTGCCGTATTGGTCAGATTTTTGATAAAGGCTAAATATATATTTAAAAAAATCTGTCAAAGTGGGCACTTCGCACAAAATTTCTCAAAGCGATCTTGATTAAAGAATTGTGGATGTATTAAAATAACAAATTGGTTATTTTATGACTCATTTTTAAATTCAATTTTGCTGTCAAACGAATTTAATTAACAGATTTTGTTATTTAGGAACTATATAATGAGCATATTGGTCAATTTTTTAAATAAAGTAAGAATATAATTCAAAATATATTGCCAAAATGGGCATTTGAGTAGAGATAGGCATTTTTTTTTTTTTTTTGAGATGAAAACTTTTTGAAATCTACCTCCGCCTATAGGCCATGCCGAAAGGGATTTTTGGAATTTCTGACTCCTAGAGCTTTTAAATCCGTCGAAAACCGAAATTCGAAAATTTTCCCGAAAACGATATTTTTTCTTATAAAGATAGAAAAAATAATTTTAAAAAAGGTAGTGTTAATTATTTATATCTTGTTTGTACCTCATTTGATCAAGAGTAATAAATGGCTTTTTGTAGGAGATGGAGAGACGGTGAAAATCCCTCTCTCAATATTTAAAAAAATAAATGGCTCCAATCGTTTCACCTCCTTTGTATCCATTTATATTAACAATCTTTTCGTTTGGTTTTAAGCTGTACTAGAATGATTAAAAAAAAATCAGTATTTAAAAAGCATGCATTCAATATTAACTGTTGTTATAATTGGCACGGATAGTGCCAATTATTTATACTTCATTTTTACCTAGAGTAATAAAAGTTTTTCACTTTGCGTGGGGAAAAGGACCAGCTTCTACCTCAATGTTTTAAAAACTGTATATCGTACAAACGAGGTATAAACGATAAGAGTTTATGCATATTTTTAAATATTTAGGGGCAAGGACTGTTTCTACAGCACCTCCACTAAAAACTTTTTATTAATCTAGTACAAATGAGGTACAAACGAAAAAATTGTTGGTACAAACGGGCACAAACAAAATATAGACGATTGGCACTGTTCTTTTTTTTTTAATATTGAGGCGAGGAGGGGGGGGTCGTTTCTCCAGCCCCTCCTATGAAACTCTTTATTACTCTAGTACAAATGAGGTACAAACGAAAAGATTGCTGGTATAAGCGGGTACAAACGAGGTATAAACGATTGGCACTATTTATTTTTTTAAATGTTGAGGTGGTGGGGCTTTCATTTCTCCGGCCCCCCACTAAAAACTCTTTATTACTCTAGTACAAATGAGGTACAAACGAAAAAATTGCTGGTACAAACGGGTATAAACGAGGTATAAACGATTGGCACTATTCATTATTTTAAATGATGAGGAGGGGGGCTGGCATTTCTCCACCCCGCCCCGCTAAAAACTCTTTATTACACTAGTACAAATGAGGTACAAACGAAAAAATTGCTGGTACAAACGGGTACAAACGAGGTATAAGCGATTGGCACTATTCATTTTTTAAATGTTGAAGTGGGGGGGGGCTGGCATTTCTCCAGCCCCCCCCCTACTAAAAACTCTTTATTACTCTAGTACAAATGAGGTACAAACGAAAAGATTGCTGCTACTAACGGGTACAAACGAGGTATAAACGAATGGCACTATTCATTTTTTAAATGTTGAGGTGGGAGGGGGCTGGCATTTCTCCAGCCCCCACTCTAAAAACTCTTTATTACTCTAGTACAAATGAGGTACAAACGAAAAAATTGCTGGTACAAACGGGTACAAACGAGGTATAAACGATTGGCACTATTCATTTTTTTAAATGTTGAGGTGGGGGGCTGGCATTTCTCCAGCCCCCCCCCCCACTAAAAACTCTTTATTACTCTAGTACAAATGAGGTACAAACGAAAAAATTGCTGGTACAAACGGGTACAAACGAGGTATAAACGATTGGCACTATTCATTTTTTTAAATGTTGAGGTGGGGGGGCTGGCATTTCTCCAGCCCCCCCACTAAAAACTCTTTATTACTCTAGTACAAATGAGATGCAAACGAAAAAATTGCTGGTACAAACGGGTACAAACGAGGTATAAACGATTGGCACTATTCATTTTTTTAAATGTTGAGGTGGGGGGGGCTGGCCGTTTCTCCAGCCCCCCCACTAAAAACTCTTTATTACTCTAGTATAAATGAGGTACAAACGAAAAGATTGCTGGTACAAACGGGTACAAACGAGGTATAAACGACTGGTATTATTGTCGAAAAAATTTGAGTTGGTGGGGGGGCTGGCGAAATGCACCTGACAGACAGACGGACGGCAATTTTTTTTTCTAAAAATATGTTTTTCGGAATCTCCAGTATCTGAAACGAGTAAATCCGTCAAAAAAATTTTTTTTCGATTTTCAAAACGATTGCAAGATTTACCCTGTACTACGTATGATGGGTAAGTAAAAGTGGACCACAATTTTTGACACGACACTTTTTGGCTTGTCTGAAAAAAAAAAAGCATCGGAGACTTAAAAAAAAAAAAGAGTTAAACAACCGCACTTTTTTAAATCTTTACGAGTTTTATTATTATTATTTTGCCATTGTAAAACAAAGTAGGGATATAAAATACATTTAAAACATTATTAACGATAAATATAATCCATTTTAATTATATTTATTTTATAAGGCATCTCAGTATCCTGAATCCGTCTATCGCTCTGTGCTACTATAAAAACGTACACTAAGCAAAAATTAAAGAAAGTTAGGACGTGAGATCAAAGAATGATTGCAGTGTTGCTAATGTAGGGGGTTTCTTTTATTCAAACATCTACCAGAATTTTCGATTAGTAATGTTCTCTTTAATTACTAAGTGAATATTTCTATTTGGAAACAGTATTTTTATTTGAACATCTAAAATTGGCAATACTGGAGAAGTTAGAAGGAATTCGCATCTTGAGATCAATATTTTCGCATTTTAAGCGTGTTATTTTTTTTCTTTTGAAAAGATCGAAAATTTCTCGCGTATTAAAAGTGATATTTTTGCATTAGCCTTATAAACGATGCTAAAAGAATCGAAAGAAAAAACACGCATATTAAGCGGTATTGCATATTAATCGTAAACGTATTAACTGGGTTCCAGCACTATATATCCGTTATCAGGATTCTAAAGTTATGAAATTCTTTGCATCACTTCTTGAGATATGGCTATCGCTAAAATCGTGTAAATCCTGCAAAATGCAGCATAACAATGTTACATATTGGGTGAATTACACCAAAACGTAATCAGCAACAACTTATTTCAACAACTAACTGAATCTGAAGTTTGATGAAAATTTGTTCATTAGTTTTTGAGTTTTACTTTGGAAATCGTAAAATTTCAGCCTAGCAGCGCCACTTGTTGGGAGGTTTATACCAAAATAAAAACAGCTGCAATATTTATCATGATATGCATAAATATGGAGTTTGATAAAAATTCGTGCATTTGTTCTTTATATAGAGCTGTTGCGGAGATTGGTAAAAATGCAGCATAGCAGCGCCAGCTATTAAGCGATATACGCCAAAAACATATCAGCACCAGCTTATATCAAATCAAATAGAATCTAAAGTTTTTGAAATTCCGTACACAGCGCCCTGCGAAGAGAACATTTCGCTCTTGGTAAAGTTTCAATTTCTCGCCCCCCCCCCCCCATTTCTCTTTTGACAGGTGTACAAAATTAAAAAGTGTAAAAACACAAATTCTATTGGATACATCTTTGGCGTTTATTTTGGAACTTTAAAAAATTTAATTTTAACATCTAAATAATATAAAAGAACATTGCACTTTTATATTATACTTTGGCAAAGAGGATCTGGAAAACACTTATGAAAAAAATGTAACAGTATAAGTCCTTTTGGATTCCAAGAAAGAAGCAATATGCTATTTTGGGAATATATGTTTTCTTCCCCCCCCCCAAAAAAAAAAAACCGATAAAAAAAACTTAGTATGTTTATAATTCTTTTACAACAAACGACGATGGTAGTATAAATTTGTTGCCCCTCAATTTCCTGGCCCCTTTCACCTCTCGTTTCACACGGTCCTGTCCATTCATTATTTTTTTAGACAAAAGCCAGCATTTTTTTTTTTTTTTGGCCACATACATGTAAATTAAGGAGTCTAAGGGTAATAGTACATATCTTTAATAAATCTTGGTTAATATAGCATATTTACAAGGGAGAAATAAGTAAAAGATTAAGATTAAGGGGCATCTTCGGTCTTTTCAACCAGAGCTCGGCTGAGCACGTCTTCACCTGGCTGGATCCGGCATCATTCTGCTCTTCTGTATTGTTGCTGAGGCCCTTTCGTGGGAAAAGTGCTGACTATCCAACAATTATTTCACACGTGGCTGTAACAAGGGCGTCCACGTGTTGTACTTTGATATGGGGCAGATGTCGAGTCGGCCAAATGCATCTGAAGCGAGCCTGTTGCTATGGGCTCGCTATATCGACACTCGGCCAATCCGACATGCAGCTTACCTCAGCTGAACGTGTACACTTATAGGGATACTTAAGATAAACTATTACCAAAACAATCATAATAATATACATATACATCTACATAAAACATTGTAAACCTTGAAAGTACGAAAAAAAACACAATATCTAAATATGCATATACCTAATATGAATTGACATACATAATAATCATATAGTAAAAGAAAGAGAAAAAAAATTGTTGGTCAACTAAAAAACAAAGACACTAGAAATAATGAAAATAATAAGCAAAATACAGAAAAACGTTGGAGGTTATTGCCGGCAATAATGGGGGTCACGAACTGTTCATCTGCACTAAAAAGTTAATAGTCAGTACAGTTTCTAATTGTCCGCGCGACGCAACATAAAAAAAACACCTGTTGCGTATGCAAAAGAAATATAAGTAAAGCAAAAAAAAAATATATATATATATATATATATATATACACTGTTTTGTATTGTTAACATGTTATGAAGTTTGTAAATATCCACGTGACGCAACATAAAAAAAAATCACGTGTTGTGTATGTAAAAAAAATACAGGCAAAGTACAAAAAATTAGTGCTCTCGATTATACGTTTATACGAGTATACGTATAATACGTATTATACGAAATACGGATTTACTATACGTATAATGCGGCATCGGCAATTATACGTATAGCACAAAAGAGCATATACGGTACATCGTATATACGGATCTTATGCACGCGGTTAAACGTATAAACGTTTAAACGTTTTTCGTTCAAGATATTAAATTTGATTTTTTAATGTTTTTCTGCGGATTAACGACATTGAGAAATATCCGGTAGAGTATCCCCATCGCGTTTCTTTGTTCAAAGAACTACGATGTGTTTACTTAACTACTACTTGTTTTGCAAGCACTTAAAAAAATCTGAATACGTTCCTCAGTGTAGATTTTGGTTTTTTTCCCCAAAAAACTAAGTTTTTTATTATGAAATGTCTTACATAATTGTGCTAGAATCAAACTATTCTTTGGAAGATCTGTGGTGCAGTACTTACTTTTTTATATTTTCTTGTATCTTTACGTATTTAATTAATAAGGGAAAACTTTCGACGGGCTAACAAGTTTTAAGGGTAAGAGAGTCCGAAAAACATGTTTTTACAAAATATCTGCCTGTGAGTTTGTGACTTTGTCTGTCTGTGTGTGACATGAGATTTGTGGGCGCTCTATCTCAAAACTTAATATACAGAAAAAAGAAACATATATGGGGGAGACTGGGGCATGTGTGAAAATGGGGCATATGAGAAACTTGCTATTTGTCACAAGTTATTGTATGTTTTATTATTTCAAAAATTACCAAAGATGGTAGCACCTATAGACATTTGGAAAAAAATTGTTGAAGCTCTTCGACATTTTGTTTGTCCCCAGGAGCCGAAATACTGCTTAACTGAACTCAAAAGTAAAATCTCCAACTTGCTAAGAGAATAATTTTATTTATTTATTCATTTTTTTAAAAAAAATTAACGTTTTAACATATATTGTGGATACTAATAAATATTTATGATAATTTTTTTTGCTAAAATTGAAAAATGTTAAAGATTTGTCATTTTAACTCTTGTGGGAGTGTGGGGCACTTATGAAAAGTCTAGTTGGAGCAGATCTGAACACGGCATTAAATTCTCCAATAATCATTCAGTTATTCTGTTCCTTTTAGTTAACTTCACGAAAATAATGCCAGTTAACTTCATGAAAATAATGCCATTATCTATAATTTTATTGAAATAGAAGACATTTCTGTCTTATAAACTTGATTTTGTATAGAAACTTTTACAAACATATCTGTCAGCAAATACATAAAAAGCAACAAGCTCGTTTATGTTCAATTGTAATTTAAATAAATTTAATGTTTTCTAAAATGCAATAAATGTTATATATTATTTTATTTAACGGTTTTCAATACTATTTTTTATGCATCGTTAATGCAAAAAATATTACGTTTAACAATTTTGAAAACTTTTCTATTTCATTTGTTGCAAACTTGTAGTATTAGTTTACTTCCATTTCTTAAACAGCTATGTTATTTGGTGCTTTGAAAATAAAATTATATTTTAAGAAAATAAAATTTTTAAACTACTGTGAAATCTTCATTATTGACTTCCACCCCCCTTTCTTTTAAAAGCATAATAAATTAAATTTGGAGGAAGCTTATAAACGGAAAACAATTTTTTATCCTTAATTTATAGGCAAATAAGGCAAATATAGGAATTAAAATCTTTCGCCTTTCGGTAGATTTCCGACAAATATTATCGAAATGCTCCCTCCCTAAAATCTCTCTCCAACAAAAAGCCCTAAGCAAAATTTAAATTCTATTATTTTCTCAAGTTTACTTCTTTAAGCTTTTATTTTATTGCAACAATATTTTATCAATTATCTAATCCTCCCTCCCCCCCAAAAAAACACTATTTATTTTTATTTTATAATATTTTGCTTAAACATATCACTCAGAAACTAAATAAATATACATATATTTTTCTTTATGGTGAATTTAACAGATAGTACAACTAATGATTATGGTAACATATGGAAAAGATAATAAATAAAAAGAATACTGCCCAGTTAAACTGATGGCATTGAGCTCACAGGCTACGCGTACTAATTGTACATTACAGCCATGTATTTTCGTTAATTCCGTTCGAAAAAAAATTAAGAAGGGGAAACAGCTCTCCCCTTTCTCATTTTTTATACTTAATCATTAAACCTCCTAAACTATCATGGACATGCTTTATCATATAAAAAATCTATATCCAAAATTCAGAGTAAATCGGATAATTCTTAATAAAAACCCATTTAGTATTTATATAATTTAAGAGGAGTTATTCCCCTCTTTTATACTTAACCATTAAACTTCCAAAACTATTCAGAGATTTGAACGAAATCTGACAATTCTGCTTGAAAAATCCATTTATGCAAGTTAAGGTAAAGGGCATTAGAACCCCCGTTCCCCCTGTTTATACTTATTCAATGAACACCTAATAACAGCCACGGACTCGCCTCATCAGAATGATCCTATATCTAAATTTTGTATGAAAACTGTTACTTCTGCATGAAAATCCCGTTATATCAATTAAGGGAGGGGCATGAGCCCCCCGTTCCCCCTGTTTACACTTATTCAATGAACACCTAATAACAGCGACGGACTCGCCTCATCAGAATGATCCTATATCTAAATTTTGTACGAAAACTGTTAATTCTGCATGAAAATCCCGTTTATATCAATTAAGGGGAGGGGCATGAGCCCCCCGTTCCCCCTGTTTATACTTATTCAATGAACACCTAATAACAGACACGGTATCGCCTCATCAGAATGATCCTATATCTAAATTTTGAACGAAAACTGTTAATTCTGCATGAAAATCCCGTTTATATCAATTAAGGGGAGGGGCATGAACCCCCGTTCCCCCTGTTTATACTTATTGAACGAACACCTAATAACAGTCACGGAATCGCCTCATCAGAATGATCCTATATCTAAATTTTGAACGAAAACTGTTAATTCTGCATGAAAATCCCGTTTATATCAATTAAGGGAAGGGGTATGACCCCCCGTTCCCCCTCTTATACATATCGAATGAACTCCAAAAACTAATCAGGGAAGCGCCTTATCAGGATATACCTATATACAAAATTTCAAGTGGATCCGATATTTTTATCATGAGTTATCGCGTTACGCACGAACGAACGTACGAACGTACATACAGAACGGACGGGCAGATAAGCTCTCAGGCTATGATAGCCTGTGAGCTAAAAACGTGTCAGATATTTATTTTTTCTTGTGTTCACATGTTGCCCTTGTGTTTTACAGCTGCCCCTTCATTGGGGCACATATGAACTTTTTTTTTTTTTTTTTGAATTCATAAAACTATTAAGAAATGTAAGAAGAGCTATAAAAATAATTAAAAAAATTACCATGCGTAAAAAAGGTACTGTTTACTATATTGAGTAGTTTTGCTTATAGAAATTAACCCAGTTATGAGAAAAAAACTATGTTCACATGTGCCCCAGTCTCCCCTATATTTTCAGGCAGTGCCTGATAGTATGATGATTAGTTTTGTGTGTAAATCGTTCAACAGGTGGTGCTACTATGCTGTCTTTTTTACGATTTCTACAATCTTGGTCGGAATCCAGATAGATATTTTACTGTTAGTGAAACGAGATTGGCCAATCAGGAGTCTGATTTTTTGTGAACTTTTTGCAAAAGTTTTTATAAAGTATACGCTTTTTATTGCTCGATCTCTTATATATAAGACATACTATGCGGATTCCTGTCGTAACACCACCGATTTCCAAATTATTCTCAATTCAATGACATACGACTGATGAAGTCTACTATTTAAATTAGATACGATACGTGGAATATACGTATACTTTAAATATACGTATTCTTAAATATACGTTTAGCTGATACGCGTTATACGTATCGGGATACGTTTAAACGTATATTCTTAAGTATCCGTATAGCAGAAAAGCGTATTATACGGATTTACGTATATCGTTTAAACGTATAGCTGCTATACGTATCCCATCGCGAGCACTACAAAAAATAAAACACTACTTTGCATACCGAAAAATAATAATAATAAAAAATATTTTATGCCAAGCTAAAAAAAAAAAGCACAGCTTGCATAGTTAGAAAAAGATAAACACACAGGTACACACTTGAAACTCTTTTTTCCAAAATTTATAAAATCTTGCCACACCAAAGACGAAATGGAGAGAAAAAAAATTAAATCTTCGTCACAAAAATCTTCAACTGTAAAATCACAATAGAAAAAAAATACTCGTAAATAAATGCACTCTAATGATGTAACTCTGTATACTTGAAAAAAAAACAAAAGGTTTCTTTTTTTTTCTTTAATCCAACATTTCTTGATCAAGTTTTCTTCACATATTTCACAAATCTTAAAAATAATTATTCTCAAACACAAACAAGCATACAGTGGACTGTCTTAGATAAAAAGAATAAGAAAAAAAATTTCTTCGCACATCATCTTGGGAAAAAAACAAATACTGCAGTTTAGAGCTCAGAAATTGTAGTTAAAAAAAACACGAGGTAACACCAACTTCTGTAATGCGAACTGTTTCTTTCGAGAAAATTTTCTTATCACTTCGTATTTTGTTTTCATAATACGAACGTGTGAGTAAGGTGTTGATACGAAGGAACCCGGAAATAAACAGTTCATTACCACGATAGTAAGTATGTCGAATGGGTACTTTTCAATGTTTATATTGTTCGGCTCTTTTTGCGGCGTTCCTGGTGTTAAACACATTGCTACCCAAAAATAAACAAAGAGTCGAATTATGACGTCGAGTTGGCATCTCAAATCTGGACGATGGTGTGATAGCGAAAAAGTAGAGGTCATTAACAGATGACCCTTAGTTTCTGGAGCCAACTTTTCAACTTTACTGGGCAGCTGTTCTACGGGAGTGATAAAATTTTCGAAAGTTATTTGTTTCCCGTCTGTCAGAGTTTCATTTTTCACCACACAGGCGGAAGTTTCGTTTTCCGAAGAGACAGGAGCTGACGTCATTTCGTTGAGAAGTGGAAAGTTAGCAGCAGGATGAATATGTGAGGGCGAATTTTTTTCAGAAATGTTTGTTAACGATTTCCGTTCTACAAACTGTTTATTGATACCATAAGCGAATATTATGGAATATTGCATAGGGGATAAATTTAAGTAAAAAAAATCTTCGAACTTATTACCATTAAACTCAGTCTGTGCAACAAAATATTGAAGTGGCTTTAATTGGGATATTTCAGCATCGAAAATAGTTACAGATGAATCATTTAAAGGGGGGATCCCAACAGTTGATACGTTTCTTTACTGACAAAATTTAAGTTATGTACTGGGTTCGCATCCACTACAAAAGAAATATTATTGATTTTTACGATCGCAGCCGTACTACACACTTTGGAAGGGATATGTATCGTATTGATGTGTACGACAGTTTCTGAAACAGGGTTAATGTCTTCGTGGGAAGGCATATTTTCGGGATTTCGCCCCGTCGAATGGGACGAACGGTAGTTGGGGCGAGAATGTTTAGAGCCGTTGGGACTTCGCTCCGCGCGTTTACACTGAAATTGTTTATGACCTATTTCCGAACATTTATAACAGATAATTTGATTGTATTTTTCACTAGTGTGGGTTTTCCGAGAGTCCCTTTGGACATATCCTGGTGTTGCTTTGAAATTCGGAACCAAATCGCAAATTTCTTCATAGATTAGCAATTTTTTCTTAAACTCTACTAAATCGGAACAGCCATATAAAATGGATTTATTTTGGGGTGTATCTCTAATACCTTGTATCGTGTAATGAATTAAAGAGATGTCATCCACATTCCCTCGCTGTACGATTTCTTTCATTTTCAAAAAATATTCCAATAATTGTTCGTTTGGTTGACATCCGTGGTTTGCTAATATTTGATGTATTTGTGCGGGCGAAGCCGTTTGATGAAATTCGCGGAATAAAGCTTCCTTTAGTGCTGAATAGGAATTAATATTAATTTCAGCTCTAATTACTAGCAATGCTAAACCTTTTAAACTCCGCTCTGCGAAAACAAATTTTTGAATATCTGAGAGGTTCAATGATTCCGAAAGTGTGTCGAATTGTGTAAACCATGTTTGGATGTTTTCCGATTTATCCCCGCTAAACGGCGGAATTAATTGTTCTATGTCGGTGAAAGAAATATTTTGTTTACTTGCAGTGTATTGCGAATGTACAACCATTTGCTGTGGTTGTATTTTTAAGGGGGAAATTAATTGTGTGCTGGCACTACTGTCGTTCTGATTATGCTCAATGTCTGTTTCCGAAGCCGAAATATTCCCAAATGTTTCCTTAAAAGCAGCAATGTCTGATAATGCGACCAAAATGCGAGTCGCTATCTCATCTTTATTTCCATTTATATCTATTGATAGCAGATTAGCGACTGTTATCAATTGCAAATGATCAAAAGTATCAGTAATTTCTTTCAATTTGTTGGCGAATTCAGGGCTACCTTCTTTAAACGGTAATCCGGTATAAACCCTTAAGTTAGAACGATTTCGCCTCGCTTCGTCTTTTCCAAAAATAAACAAATGTAGAAGCTGTATTTTATCGGCTTTGGCAGTTTTTAACTGCTGTCTGATCACTGGGATCGCTTGCAGCTCCATTACTTACAGCAAAGAAATCAGGTATAGTAAAAAAAAATATCACTTACTGCTATTTAAGTGTAATCCAATCTGACCTATGCCACTTTCACAATGAGAAAAATAAATCCACAGTATGCACAGGAACATCACAAATCACAGGCGGCGACCGACACTACTGACACACTTTCTTCATTTTCTTTTTCTCCCTTCTAGTGAGCTGTGGAACCGCGCTGATAAGCAGAAAGCATAAACATCATCTCGCTGTCGGATGGACTAGGGGAAATATAATCTTTCCTCTTGCACACTGCACATCAATCCATATGCATAAATAATAACTTGTAGCTCATCTCCCAACAATGTCGCTGATGTTTAGGGGTACAGGTAGGCCGAAGCCCCCATGTAAATTAAGGAGTCTAGGGGTAATAGTACATATCTTTAATAAATCTTGGTTAATATAGCATATTTACAAGGGAGAAATAAGTAAAAGATTAAGATTAAGGGGCATCTTCGGTCTTTTCAACCAGAGCTCGGCTGAGCACGTCTTCACCTGGCTGGATCCGGCATCATTCTGCTCTTCTGTATTGTTGCTGAGGCCCTTTCGTGGGAAAAGTGCTGACTATCCAACAATTATTTCACACGTGGCTGTAACAAGGGCGTCCACGTGTTGTACTTTGATATGGGGCAGATGTCGAGTCGGCCAAATGCATCTGAAGCGAGCCTGTTGCTATGGGCTCGCTGTACCGACATACATACAGACTTCCAGACAGTCATTTTCTAAAAACCAAAAAAATCGGATTCAGGATTTTCTAAAATGTATAAATCCATCGAAAATCGTAGCATTTTGTTTGCCATGCAGATATTCCATATCTTTGATTGTACGGCAAACACAATGTTAAACCAACGAGTAAACCATTAAAGGTATTAATTTTTGGCTTATGCACCACGTCACTTCCGGCAGACATGGATCATTAGATTCCCCTATTACTACTCTTCCATAAAATAAAGGTTTTTCTCTTGTGCTAGATACCTTAAGTTTTTATGCTATGGGCTCTTGGACTAATAGATGAAGGTAAAAATAAAATTTGCTCGCAGAAGTTCTATTTATTAAATTTGTTAAGAATATTACAGTTATATAAATTTCATTGCATAACATTAGACCTTGATAAATTTGGTCTATACTTTAGATGCATTAAAAAAAAAACGTCAAGAGCGACTTGTATAAGCAACGTCCTTGACTTCTTTTTTCTCAGCCAAGTTATAAAACAGCATTTCGCTTTGGAAATTTTTTTAGTAAAATAATTAATACCCTTTCTTTAAGTTGAGAAATCAGACGCGTCTACAGTCTAAACTAGTGTTTCAAAATCTTTTGGATCTGCAACAAAGCTTAATTTTGCTAAGAACTTATTTGCTAATTTATCACATTACAGACAATAGGAATAACTAGGATGAGCAAAGAGAATCCTCTACTAGGCTACAAAAATTACATTTTACACTACTTTATAAACTTAAAAAAAAAGCTATTTAATATTTTGACTTGAAATTAAACTTAAAAATAAATTATGATCTGTAGATTTGCACAATATTATTTGTTTAACAGAATAATCTTAAAAAAAATATTATTTTAATTAATTTATTTTACATGTTTTTTTTTTTTCCATTATGGAGGCATTTTTGCAAATAAAAAATGAAACACGCATATTTTCAGAAGAAAAAAATAAATCATGGAGTTAGAAATTACAGATAGAATCATGATTAGTTAAATATTTTCATTGTTCCGCCAAACTATCTCAAAACTATTTTTTAAGATTTAATTAAGGATTAAGATTGGTTCGAAAATAGCATATATTTTGTCGCTCATTTCTTTTAGTCCAAGAGCCGACCGCACAAAACCCTATGTCATCGAGCACAAGAAAAAACCCTTTATTTTATCGAAGAGTATAGTAATAGGGGAATCTAATCATCTATGTCTGCCTGAAGCGAAGTGGTGCATAAGTCATAAATGAATACCACTAGTGGTTGACTCGTAGGCTTAGCATTGTGTTTTCAGCACCCAGTTTTTCGTGTTGTTATACTTTTGTTTGTACGGCAAACACTATACTAAACCTACGAGTCAACCACTAGTGGTATCAAGTTTTGGCTTATGCACCACTTCATTTCCGGCAGACATGGATCATTAGATTCCCCTGTTACTACTCTTCCCTAAAATAAAGGGTTTTTTCTTGTGCTCGATGACATAGGGATATGCATATATTCATAAATCAAAAATATGTAAATTAATCTGTTGTAAAAAATATTCTCTGCAAAACCTATGTTTGGTGGATATTAAATTCTATATATTAAATTTAACCGTTTTTAATGCCGGTACATGATATTCGACGTGTGGTTATTAAATAACGATTTGTCATTAGAGAATTTTGAAGAATTATTTAATTCTTTTTAGCGCGTTTTTTTAAGTCGGTTATATATATATTTGTAATAAAATAAAAAAAATTGCGCCATTTTGCCCGCATTAATATCTTAACAGCTAAAGTTCTTTTTTTCTTATTTTATTTAATTTAGTAACAATCTATTAATTGTTTTCTCAAAAAGAGCGGGAACGATTTCGAAATCTTCTTTCAATGTAGAGGTTTATTTTTCCTTTTTAAAATATTTATCGAGATTTTAATTTTTTTTTTTTTTTTTTTTTTTTTTTTTTTTTTTTTTTTTTTTTTAGATCGTCTGCTGGTGTGTTCATGCGCGTATGTGAACAGGTTATTCTATTCCGCATAAAGTATTAAGATCTTACGGGAAGACACGCCCCGTCTACCAATAAGAGATGGTGATGTCTGGCGTCATAGTCTTGGATCTTAAAATTGCTAACGCGGACTGGGGAGGGGCTAGTTTTTTCGTGGAGTCTCGGATTTTCATTTTTAGCTTTGGAGAGCTCAGAATGCAACTGACTTTTAAACTGTTAAGACGCCCGTCTCATTTTTTCCGAAAAGTTAGAACAACGATATGATGTAGCTTGGATAACAAAGGTTGTAGTATTCGATGTGTGCAACGATGACTGCTGGAATAACTTAACTTATTTTATGTGTTCTAAATAAATATGAATTCAAAGACTGATTGACTTAAATTTCTTACGGGGAAATACCCAAAGAAACCAATCCACTGCTTTTCAACTTACCATTACGGCTGCTTAACCTGTTGTTAGTTCTTAAGAGAATGGACATATTGTACAGCGTAGATGGTGTTCTATGAGAACGGATGAATTTAGATGGAATATCGCCATTTATCGTTTCATATATATATATATATATATTGAAAAAGTTGATTTTTAACCAAAATGTGTGATGTCACAGTTCTTCTAACCCCCTCCCATCCCCTTGTCACAAGTTGTCACAATTTCACGATCCCCCATTACTTCTCCAAGCGTGACATTTATGGACGGTCCCTAAGAAGGGTCTCTACACTGCTTTATACGACCCTATCTTTGTATTATTTTAACACATCTGCAACCAATTGTTCGACTGGTAAAAGCTCACTATGGAATCTACTTACTTGGCTATTTTCCGACAGTAAAATCGTCAAAACTGATAGTATTTTTTAATACGAGTTTAACCGAAAAATTGCCATTAAAAAGAAAAAAAATGAACTAATTTATTTTATCACTATTTTTCAAGAAAAGTGAACAAACACAAAACATACAAACCAAATTAATCAATACATTAATTCCTATAAAGCAGAGGTTCTCAACTTATGGGTCAGGACCCACTAGTGGGTCGTGGCAAGTGTTTTGATGGGTCGTAGGACAATCGAGGTTTATCACAAAAAATATATTTTTTATTTCATCTGTTTAAAATATATAACAATTGTAACGATAAATAATATTTCAAGAGGAAATCCTTAATTTTCTTTTAAGTGATTTTATCTAAAAATAATATACAAACAGAATATCCAGAAATATCTAAATCAGTTTTGAGGTCCTTGGTGGGGTTCAACACAGCATGCTTTCTCTACTTTGCTTTTTTTGAAAAATAGATACAGAAACGGAAAAAGAAAAGGCTAGCAAGTTTTAACCATTATATAGGTGCTTCATCAGCAAACACTGTAAAAAGTTTTGCAGCAAAATAACTAGTCTATCGACCGTCTTTACAGAAAACGGTTATATAATCGTAAATTTATTGTATTCTGACCATCATATGAACAATTATATGGTCTGAATACAGTTAAATTACGGTTATATAACCATTTTCTATAAAAACGGTCTATAGACTGGTTACTTTGCTGCAAAACATTTACAGTGAACACCAGTGCCAGAAATCCCACTCAATATAAAATATTATTTTAATAATTAATTAAATGTACAGCTCATATTCAAAATATTAGAATAATTACCTTTTTTTTAGAAATTGAAAATATCGTTTGGTAATTTAATGTCTTTTAATGAAAATATGCAAAAGATATTTTTATTAAGAACTTATTGTTGATTAAACTTACTTGTTATCTTAAATTTAATATCATTTTTGAAAAGATTAATTGCAAAAAAAATTATTTTGAAAAGTCAAAATATTAGAATATTTATTCAAGTGGTTCAAAATATTAGAATATTTCACATTAATTCTCCTTTAATTATTACCAATTCTTAACTGGTGGCATCATTGATTAAATTCAGACTATTTTATTTAAAATCAGTATTCTTTTTTGCAGTTTGTTTTTTTTTTCGTCTTAAAATGGGCCGTGTGAGTGATAATCCTGAATCTACTAAACTTCGTATGGTTGATTTGTATCGGCACGGTAAAAATCAATGTTTTATAGCGAATTATTTACATTGTTCGCAATCGAGCGTTAGTAAAATACTAACACAATATTCAAAAATTGGAAAATTTCAAAATAATCGCCGAAATGATGGCCGAAAACCAAAAACATCTGCTAGAGATGACAGGAAACTGAAGCGTATAGTTAAGAAAAACCGTTTTAAAAGTGTGCGATTCTTGCACCAAAAATGGAAAGAAGGAGTTGAAGTTTCTACATCGACAACATTAAGACGTCTCCATAAATTTAAATTTGAATCTCGTGTACCGAAAACAAAACCTCTCATGACTGCAAGACAAAAGCGTATAAGATTGAATTGGTGTAAATCAAGACGTTTATGGAGCAATGAAGATTGGAAAAATATATTATTTAGTGATGAAAGTATGTTTTGTGTTTCATATGGTAATCAAGGTATTCGAGTTTGGAGAATGAAGCAAGAAGCATTTGATAAAGAATGCCTTAAACGTTCCGTAAAATTTGCTGCTAGTGTCATGGTTTGGGGTTGTATGTGTGCAGAAGGACCTGGAAAGTTATGCATCATCTACGAAAAGGTGAACTCTCTGATATATCAAGAAATTTTAGAATATTACATGATTCCATCATCAGAAGATTTATTTGAAGATGATTTCATCTTTCAACAAGATTTAGCGTCCCCGCATACCTCGGTGTCAACTAAGAATTGGTTCCGCCAACGCAACATTAAGGTACTTCCTTGGCCACCAAATTCACCAGATCTTAATCCCATCGAAAACTTATGGTGTATAATGAAGAAAAAACTTCAAGAAAATCCTCCTTCAAGTAAAACTGAGTTAGTGGCACGTATAAAGCCTATTTGGGCTAATATTGATAGAAATATTTGTAAACACCTTGTATATAGTATGCAAGATCGATTGTACGCTGTTATGAAAGCTAAAGGGGATGCTACAAAATATTAACTACCATTTACATCATATTCATAAGGTAATATTGTTGCGTAAAATAAAATATTCTAATATTTTGAACCAATCTAAATTTTACTCTAATATTCTGGTGTGTTTAAGGAAGCTGTATACCTAATTTATTGTGCTGTATTTTATATTTTATAAATGTTAAAATCTTATCTAAACATTCCAGATTTAATTTATAAGAAATTGAATTGCATTTACTTAGTATAAAAAATAAATAAATGACAAATAATTTTTTCTTATTACTTTTTCTCAATTATTCTAATATTTTGAATATGAGCTGTATGATATTTTTAATTATCTTTGTAGTTTGTTTTGATTATTATTAAACATGCGTACTTTGACATTACCAATTCCTGTTTTTGTTAATAGTGTATGCTTCATATGAAAATTTACCTTTTCCAAGAGGTCGTACAACAATTTTCATACTTATATACACTCTTTATATAGATGGGTCGCGAAAAAAAAATTTTTTTTTAAATGGGTCGCCAATAATAATAATAATAATAATAATAATAATAATAATAATAATAATAATAATAATAATAATAATTGAATAAAAGTAATAAAATATGCTTTAAAAAAATATAAACCGACTTCAAAAAACGAATCACGTTTGGCGACAACTTGGCTCTAACGCATATGAATGCATAGTTTTAATATGCTTATGATTTGAAAACGGTTGCAACAATGAAAGATGATTTGCGACAAATCATTATTTTTTTTTTTTATCAAATCCATATTTTTTCATTAAAGAAATACTAATCATCAGAATTTAATGAAACTAAAATGGGACCACATGGGTATATTATACTTTCAAACAAACAAAAAAATAATAATAATTATCAAAATCGGTTCAGAATTTGTGAGTGAACAAGAAATACATACAGGTCGAAATCATAACCTTCTCCTTGAAGTCGGTTAATAATAAAAGAAGAGTCGTGGAATTTTTTTTTTACATCACGGGTCAGGGGACAGGGTGGGTCACGTATCAATAAAGGTTGGGAACCGCTGTTATGAAGTATGTTAATCATAAAGAACAAAAGAGTATGGGGGAGGAGGAGTGAGAGAAATCATGTCTAGAAACAAATGTTTCAGCTTTTCCGTGTTGCGCAAGTATGTCGTGATAGACGTATGCACCAGTCAACTGAAATGTTAGCTGACGCGTGTCTACCAGTTTAAGTCACATTTCCTTCTTTTCCCAAACGTGATTCGGCAAATCGACGAAGGATAATAAATTGCTTGGTAAAAAGAAAACAAAGGTAGTTGATCATTTCCCGTTATTTTTATAAAAGTCAAAATATTAACCTGGAGCGAGATAATTACTTCACTCAGCTGGAAAAAGTTACATCAGATGGAAAATTCCCAAACCAGATATTAAACAGTTTCTAATTATAAATTTTCTGAATTTATTTGTTGTAAAACGGAAATTGCGAAATTTACAGTAAAATGTGCATTATTGTGATCATTTTTATTATTTTATTCTATCTATATCAGAAAAAATATATATATTGAATTCCTAAAGAATTTCGACGAATTTATGCATTTTAGAAAATCTGAACATGATCCGGCGGTTAGAAAATGCTCATTCTTCTGTCCATATACAACAAATTTTGTGGGCACGTTAACTCACGGAGTCAGCTGTAGAGTCTGAAAATGTGTCTCGTCAAATATCACTAAGTACCTTCCAAATGATGAGGTAAAAACTTAACATTGTATCTCTACTCCAGTTTTGCGAAAAATTATTTGTGAAGAATTGCGTTTGAACCATTAATTTGTCGTTGGGTGTTGGGTGTTAGGTCCAATATAATTTAACTAAACAACGAAAAACAAAGCCTGTCAGAATCACTAAAGAAATCCTAAGATTATTTAATGATAGTCGACACCTCATTATTTCTAAAATCCTAGCAGGTAATGAGACTTGCAACATATCTTTTTTTGACGTTCCAACACATGAAGAAAGAAAAGTATGGATCTTTGAAAATGACCACAAAACAGCAATGATGAAAACGCAGCAAGCAATGAAAAAAAAAAAAAAAAAAAAAAAAAGAAAGCAAAAAAGAATGTATGATGTGTACTTTAGAAGTACGAAGCTGGTTAAAGCCATAAAATTAGATAAGCAGAAGAAGACAGTCACAGCTAATTGGTACATTTTTAAGTGTCTTTCAAAATTCTTTGACAGGTAAATATTAGGGGTCTCAGGTTTCACCATGATAACTTGTCATTCAAGAATTAGATCCTAATTTCTTGAACAAATAAACAAACGAAACATAGAAATGATAGAGTACCTTCCCTATCTCGATGTTGCTATGTATGACTTTTAACTATTTTTTAAGTAAAAAAAAAAAAAAAAAAAAGGTATCGTTTTTATTCTGAAGATGAGATTGATGAGGCTATATAAGTATATTTTTCATCTATGTCAAAAGTAGAGGATGGCTTAAGACATTTAAACTTTGGAGAATTCGTCTATAAAAGTGCATTGATCTTTGTGGAAACTGCTATGAACACTTCTAAGAATTTGTAAATTTAACTTGCACTGTTTAATTGTATTACGAAATTTTCAATGTGATATTCGTATAATTTTTAAGCTCTAAGACATAGAAAATGTTTAATCTTTATGGACTGTGTAAAAAGAGAGTAGGACAAAGCAGGTAGTAAAGGGGACTCAAATGGAACGCAAGGCTTTAGCTCTCCGATCGGACCTTGCTAACAGATTAAAATTAATGTAAAGAACAGAAAGTAAGTCTTTTGAAAATATAAACTTCCCCCCTTCCTCACATATGTTGCAAGCTGTATAAATCTTAGGAAATTTATAAATTCCAAATATATCCATCACCTCACCTTCCTAATTTTACCTATTTCACAAAAGTTCCAATTATAAACATCCCTTAAAGTTATTAGAATTTCCTTTCTTCTATAGGGAGACTTACTTTTGATACTTCAAGTAAATTATTGTCAAATTTTAAAGATGGGACATTACAATAAATACTTTACTCTGCTTTTTAATGTACTTTCTTCCTCTGGCATCTGTTTATCCGTTGGGATCTGAGATTCCCGTTTATCCGCAATATCCGTTTAACGCTAAACAGTGTTACCCAAGAACCCAAGCTCCCTTTTCCACATTTTTATACGATAATAAAATAATAAACGAGCCGCAGATCGTTTCTGTGGCCTGAATTACACAATTCATATATATGAGAAGGAACGATTCAATTTTTCATCTCGCTATCTCCACAAAAGAGGTGAAACGATGGAAGAAAGGGGAGGAAGAGAAAATACAGAGGTCCAGAGCTGAGTGATTGCAATTTGTCGTGCAAAGGAGGGTTTTCCGCAGTGGGGTTGATGTTGGTGTCCATCAGTTGTCGGGGAAAATGGAGGGTGTGGCATCTTCTATCTCTTTAGAGAGAATATTATATGGTCAACCGGAGAGAGGTTTTCCTGCAGAGCGTCGGAGCGAAGGGAGAATCAACACGCACACAATGATGAAGGGGAAAAAACTCCAAGTTAACACATTAGAGTGATGAGTCATGATGGAAAATATTGATGTGGAGGATGTTTTAAAAAGGTTCTCCATTTCATTCGAATCATATTGCAGGCAATACTTATTGTAATTAAAAGTGTAACGTAACATCAATTATAAAACTAACATTAAATAAGCTAGATTTTTTTTTCTTTTGTTAAAACACACCACGCAAGACATAAAAAATTTACAGGAATTTTAAAATTTTAAAACATTGAACATTCAAAAGTAAGTTTCCATCAGAGCTTTCAAAATGAAAAATCAACACGCACACAATGATGAGGGGGGGGGGGGGGAAGGGAAAACTTAAAGTTAACACATTAGAGTGATGAGTCATGATGGAAAATATTGATGTGGAAGATTTTTAAAAGTTCTCTATTTCATTCGAATCATAAATATTCATAAATATTACTGGGAATACTTATTGTAATTAAGAGTATAACGTAACATGAACTATAAAAGTAACATTAAATAAGCTAGACTATTTTTTTGTTCTTTTTTTTTTTTTTTAACGCACCTTGCAAGACATCAAAAATATTACAGGAATTTTAAAATTTTAAAACATTGAACATTCAAAAGTAAGTTTCCACCAGAACTTTCAAAATGAAAAATCAACACGCACACAATGATGAGGGGGGGAAAACTTCAAAAGTTAACACATTAGAGTGATGAGCCATGATGGAAAATATTGATGTGGAAGATGTTTTAAAAAGGTTCTCCATTTCATTCGAATCATATTACAGGCAATACTTATTCTAATTAAAAGTATGACGTAACATCAATTATAAAAGCAACATTAAATAAGCTAGACTAAGAATTGTTTTTGTTAAAACGCATTACGCAAGACATCAAAAATATTATAGGAATTAAAATTTTTTTAAATATTAAGTATTCAAAAGTAAGTTTCCACCAGAATTTTCAAAATGAAAAATTAAAGAGGGTGAAATTACAGATCTAAAAAATATTTTCCATGATCAGGGGCGGGAATGAGAAGGGGGAGTTTCAACAGGGCTCCCAACACGATGAAAATTGGTTGCTCTTAATATTTAATTACAGTCGAGTCTCTATATAACGAAATCCATCGTTCTAGTTAAAAATTCGTTATATAGAGAAATTCGATGTATAGAGAATGATGTTAAAAATCGTATTTAATGTGTAAATTTTGAACAAATATTATTTTTGATTTTTTTTAATTAAGAATTTGAAATGTTTAAAAGTAAATATTAACATAACATTTTATTTCTTAATTATTTAAGCAATTTCAAAAAAAGAGAACAGACATTTATTTGAAAGCTTACTGAAAATTAAATGAGGAAGACTTGCATTAATTTCAGACGAAGAAATCTGTAATTTTTTGTTGTTTTGATTTTAAAATTGTTACGCTCTCAAAAAAAAAAAAAAAAAAAAAAAAAAAAAAAAAAAAAAAAAGGCTCAAATTTTAGCAAGGAATGAAAAAATGTAGTTAACATTTTCTTCCATTTGAAGGCCTCTCTTATGTGCCTCTCATTGATTCCTCTCTTATATGTGTACAATCCAATTTGACTCTGTTTTGAGAAGGATGTTGAAAAATGTGTGGGAGGTGGGATCTCGATGAATTTAAAGAACAAGAAGAGAAGTAATATTTAAAAAAAAAAACTCAGCACTGAACGATAAATCAAAAATAAATGATGGAAAATTAATTCCATATGATTTCGAAGCTTTTTTAAAACTGAATAAATTAAAACCAATTTATGAAAAAATTCGTTATATGGAGATAGATATTTCGCTACATAAAGACAGTTTTTAATGTAATCATGCGAAAAGGGGACCGTTCCTACGAAAAATTCGTTATATAGAGAGAGACTCGACTGTATTTTATGCTACGTAGAAAATAATTGTTACTACTTTTTTTTTTATAAATCATAAGAGAGAAAAAATAATTCCAATGCAATTTAATGCCATACTATTCATTAGACTGCTGTGAAAACAGAATCTTACTATAATGGAGGACCACAGGGCCGTAGCTAGAAATGAACAATAGGGGGGGGGGGGGCTCAAGAGATTGTAGGGGAAGCTCATATATTTTCTTTTTTTCTCTCTCTCTCTCTGACACAAAACGATAAGTTGATGCATATTCACATTGTAGATACTATGTTTCTTATTAAACTATTGTAATAACTTTATTTCATGCTAAGAAAAGTATAGGATGATGAAAATTTTGAGTATATAACTGGTGCATAATTGAACATCATGTTAGATTCATATATACAAATAGGATAAGGGAGATTTGAAACGCTTATTTTAGATACAATTTAGCATTTCTGCACAACTATGAAAGGGTCTCAATACTAAATTAGATTTTTGAACAGAATTTCATTTGAATTTTCGGAACAAAAATTCATTTAGTGACCTCTGAATCTTTTCCGGGGGGAGGGGGGGGAAAATATTTTAGAGGGGGCTGAGCCGTCCATAGTGCCCTCTTAGCTACGGCCCTGGAGGACCACTGTGCAATCACAAATTCTCAATCAAAATTCTCACCAAATCGAAATTTTTTTCTCGGTGTTCAGCAATTCCGGTTTCACAGATTTCATCGTACAGAATATTTTATTTATTTTAACAAGTAAAACCTGTCAAAGCTGATAATCACATTGCTTCCAAATTCCCCAAGCTAATTCTAAGTTTATGAGCATATGGTGCACTCCTATTTAAAATATCTCCTCACGAAATCCATATTTTAAAATTATTTTTTCTATTCACTCTTCTTAAAAGATTAAAAAAGATTTTAACTTGATATTTTATGAGAAAAAATCTGACGAACTCTGGATAAGATTGTAAAACCTTATAGAAAACTAAATATACATTTTAGAAATATTTTGACAACTAAGGAAAAAAGAGACATCTTTTAAGAAGAGTAAACAGGAAAAATAAGTTTAAAACATTGCTATCCTGAAAAATATTTTAAAATTTGGGAATGCATCATACTCTCATAGATTTAAGAGGCTACTTCACTCAAATGTAAAGACCCATTCGCTAATGCCAATCCTATGGAAGAGATTTACAAAGATATCTCGGTTGTATTTTAATATTTTTAAATGATTCTTTTTGCACTGGATAGCTGAGATCGATCTGTATGCAGACCGTTTTTTAGGTAGCTTTCATTACAAAAAGTAAAAAGCTTATCTATTGCGGCCGTCCGGAATAAAGCACTTCTAGAAAATTTTGGTATATTTTCACCGATCATGACCCCCAGACCCCAAAACCACCCTCCGTTCAAATGCTGACATACACATACACACACACACACACACATATATATATATTAAACCATGTATATATATAAGGTGGTCTGATGTAATAACGCAAAGTGCTAATATTATGCATAATTATGAAATAATCTGATGATAATATGAAATAATGACACCAGTAGTAGGAAAAGGAGAGTTTAAGCTCAGCCGGAGGCACGGAGGCACCGTGCCTCCGGCGTTGCCTCCTGCGGTGCCTCCGGCTGTCCCGCCTGCGGTCCCACCGCCACCACCATGCCACCGCCACCCTCCTGCCCCCCCACCATACACCCCCCTCCACGAACGTCCCCTAGTGGAAAAAAGGAACATTGTATTATAACAGGAGAGGTGAACAACCTTCCCTAATTAAAAATATTATCAATCACATCTCAACTCGGAATCATACTATATGATGAAGATTAAATTTATATTTGAAATTTGAACAACCGTAATTTTAATGAGTATTATTAATTAAGCGAAACAATTAAAATCTCAGTTTTTAACCATTTTATTTAGATTTCTTCAACTACAAGATGAGATTATCAATTTAACACAAGAAAGTTAAACATATATATGTGAATTTTGCTTGATAGACATCATAATGAGTAGTATTAATTAAGTAAAAAACAATAGAAAATATCAAGTTTTATAGAAAAAGACTGATTTCTTACAATTTTTATCAACTACATGATCAATGTAACGACTTAAAAGTTGAAAGTTAAACATGCATCCTAGTTTTTCAACTGCTATAACCTTAATGAGTATCGTTAATTAAGTAAAAACAGTGGAAAATATCAAGTTTTACAGAAAAAGACTGATTTCTTACGATTTTTATCAACTTAAGAGAGAAAACTTAAACGTACATTTCAGTTTTTCAACAGCTATAACCTTAATGAGTATTGATAATTAAGTAAAAAACAATGGAAAATATCAAGTTTTATAGAAAAAGACTGATTTCTTACGATTTTTATCAATTGCAACATCAGTGTATCGACTTACAAGTTGAAAGTTAAACATGCATTCTCGTTTTTCAACAGCTATAATCTTAATGAGTATCGTTAATTAAGTAAAAAACAATGGAAAATATCAAGTTTTATAGAAAAAGACTGATTTCTTACGATTTTTTCAACTCAAACTTCAGAATATCAATTTGATAGAAAGAAATTTAAGCATGCATTCCAGTTTTGAACAATCATTTCCTTCATGAACATTATTAATTAAGCAAAACAACGGAAAATATTAAATTTTTAACTGATTTCTTCATGTTTTTTAATTTTTTTTTAATATAAAATCAGAATACACAACTTAAAATAGAAATTTAAACATATTTTTTAGTTTTTGAACAGTCGTTACCTCAAAGAATTTCAATAATTGAACAGTTAACAAAGGAAACTAATGATTTTTTAACGAAAAAAGGCGAATTAAACGAATTTGGTTAACTTTTACTCTAAATGGAAATTTCATCATACTTTTATATAATAAGTAGAATTTTAATGCATAAACGAACACATTTCAATAAATACTCAACACACACACACAAATTTGAAAACAACACCTGCTTCTTGTGACGTCATATTGAAACCAAAACTTATTCCTTCGAAGTCCCTCACCATGCCTTTTCAACCCCATCTCCCCCAATTTTTTACCTTAGGTAGGGAAATGGACAAAGCAATGACCTCTCATTCTTGTATATTTAGAAGTCTGGGAGAAAAAAAGAGACATTTTATGCACTCCAATTTCATAACAGTTACCGCAATATCCCAAAATTTGAATTTTGGAAGACATAATCAGTATAATTAATTAAACAAAATAATAAAAATATTATTTTTTAAGGGGAAAAGGTGAATTTAAGCGAATTTGATTAGTTTTATAATAGTCTTTTGAACCGCAACTTGGAAATATAGATTTCTAACAGAAGAATTAAACGTATATTTTAATTTTAACAACAAAAACTTAACAAGTATCATTAATTTAACAAAAATAAATATCAATTTTAAAGAAAAGACGAATTTGAATAATTTTACACTAGTATTTTCAAAAGCAACATAGAAATATCAATACTTATTCACATATTTCACTTATTCACTGTATTCAATACTATATTTAATAAATTTGGATACACTTTAAGAATTTTCTAATCTATAATTAAATATTAGCTGTATATTTAATGTTACCCATGTTTTCAACATTAGTTCATAATCGTGAATTTTGTATTTTAAATACCATGTATTCAGGTTCAGATTATTTTCTCTTGAAATCATACAGAATTTTTTAACAGAGTTTGTTTTTGAAATCATTGAAGCAACTGTATTTAATATTTTTAACACCAATTTTCTAAGATTTTCTAACATTTTTCGATTATACATTCTTCAGAAGTACATTTCTAAATGCTACAATCACTTTACATATCGAAAAGATATCATTGAAGCAACTGTATTTAATATTTTTACTACCAATTTTCTAAGATTTTTTAATATTTTCCGCTTATAGATTCCTCAAAAGTTATTATTACGTATTCTAAACAATAGAAAATATTAATTTTAAGAATAAAAAGACGAATTTAAACAAATTTTATTAGTTTTACACTATTTTTTCTCACCTCCAACACGGATATATCAATTTTAACAGAAGAATTAAACGTATATTTTAGTTTTTAACAACAAAAATGTAATAAGTATCATTAATTAAACAAAAATAAATATCAATTTTCAAGAAAAGACAATTTTTTACACAAATTTTCAACTTTGAAATACATTTGCTTACATATATTTTTACAGTATATTACTAAACTTAAACTTTTTAAAAAGTTTGAATGTCTTTACAAAGGGTTCATACTTATATTTTTCACGTCTTGACTGCATTCGAAATCTTACAACAAAAGTATACTTTTACTATTATTATTATTATTATTATTATTATTATTATTATTCTAGAAAACCTAAAAAAATCGTTTCTTGCTGCTTTAGACACTTGACATATTAAAACTACTCTACCCATATAATTAATCAAATTAGGACATGATTCATCTTACACTTCAAAATTTCTGAATTTTTACAATACTTATTTTCATCAAACTTTATTCTTGATCCTATATATTTTAATAGCACAGAATTTTAACATCTGTTTTTATCTACTTATCAGAAAATTATTAAAACACCCAACAACATTTTCCAAATATGAATATTATCTTTACAATTTAATAATGCAAAACATACACGAATACAAAGTTTAATTTTTACAAACATTTCATATTTCAAACCAAACTATTCGAAATTTTCACAACATAAGAGCAAACATTAGACGAACTTTTTAAAATTAATATTGCTTAGATCTTTTCATCATAACTTTTAACTGTGATAATTATCCATTTTTAGGTTGATTGTCGAAAAACTGTAACTGAAATTACATAAACTTAATGTAAAAAACCATGTTCTCACACAATTTCTTGAAATTCAACAAAGAATTGACTATTACTCCAATACTTATCTACTTCAATCTCGACTCTCGTTAGTATATAGATATTGCATCATTACATACTTACAACTCTTTTCAAACGTTTATCAGAAAATCAAGTCAATCAAAGTCTAGTAGTTATCACACCTGTTCCTCAGAAATATTACTATCATATGAAACAGTAAAGAAAATTAATAGATATTTAATATTTAATAACCTCAAACGTGAAATTACTGCCGAATGAGAATACTAATAATCAATAAAATCAACTGTTGGACAAAAAAATAGTACAAATTACAGAAAATTCAAATCATTTTTTCTACAAAAATTACAAAAATTAACAAATGAATGACAAGTTAGAGAAATAACTAAAAAAAATAATGAACATATTTACAAATTTATTAAAATCACACCTTTTTCTAGATTACAAACCACAATTTCTTGAAAAATTTAACACTGAATTTGTAAGATTTTAATCCTAGTATTACATACACTCAATAAATATTCAAAATTAACAAAAAAAATAATTTTTTAGTCTCATCAATAAGCAGAAATTCTATATTAAAAGAATATTTTCATAGTAGTACTTATAAAAATGAGAGTTTACAAACTGATTTTCATAATTATATCACATTTAAACTTAATTTTTATACATAAAACATTATTTAATCAAATTTTGTACTTTCTAATTCAGTAAAATTCAATACTTTTTTAGTTTTTAAACCAATACCACAATATTTATTTACATCAAACTTGATTCTTTACCTTTTATATTTCCACATTACACAAGTGAGTTAAATACCAACTTGGAACGGGAGTTGAAGTCAATTGATTCAATTCGATTTTCATCGTATACGCATTGCCCCTACACGAAATTTCTTACTTCTATAATCATCTAATGTATTAAAACTAATCTACTCATATTTTTAATCAATTCATCAGATGTTTCATCTCGCACTTCTGAATTATCATCCACCAAATTGCTTAAAATATAAATACTATCTTTATAGTTTTAATGTAGTATACATGACTAATCTTGAGTTTCCATCTATACTATTAATCAAATTATCATATGTTTCATCTCACAGTTCAACGATTTCTGAATTATCGTCTATCTAGTTGTTTAAAATATTAATAAAATGTTTATTGTTTTTAATTGTACATAGTATGTATGAATACAATCTTTAATTTTTAACAGTTCATATTTCAAATATCCTATTTTCGAAACCAAACTATGTGAATTTTACCACAATGCTTATCATCATACAGAGATTTGTGTTTCATACTTTTTCTAAAAATTATCAGATATGTACTCCTCAGAGGAATTTCTATCATATGAATAAATGAAAAAAAAAGTAATTTATATTAAACGTACAACGAAATTTGATTGCAATATATATGTATTTAATAAAAATAAATAAATAAGCGATTATTTATACATTAAACCTTTACTAAATATATAGTTCTTGCGTTATACAGATGTTTCAACAAGATGAACCAAAACAGCAGCAAACTTCAGAAATTAATGATCTGAATGATTCATCCTTAGCACATGTAGCGTTAATGAATAATACATATGTAAGTACTTATATGAAAAATACTAGAATTCGTATATGTAACGTAATTAGAGTAATATAAAATGATTTGTCTAACTGCCTACACTTTAACAAATACCTTTTTACCTATATTGTTGAAGATAATCCTAATTGTTTGCATTTGTTTCTATTACAGATGTATTTTATTTGCTACAAACACTTCTTATGTAAATGGAATTTGACAGAACAAATAAAAATCCATACAGGTGAAAAACCTTACACTTGGGAAGATTACCAAATGCGGTTTTCAAGAAGATGTGAATCAAAAATGCACACTTCATCATATAAAGTATCGTCAGTTATATGTAAACTTAGTGAAGATATTCAAAAATTAGTCAGACGTTTGAAGAATTTAGAAATAAAGGAAGATATTTAGACTATTTATCCATCATATTTTCATAAGTTACCACAATATCTCAAACTTAAAATTTGGAAGACATACACACAGCTGAAAAGAAATTTTGTTACCCGTGATTTTTCTAATCAGCGTGAATGTATAGATATTATTTTGCAATGTATTCTTTAAATGTTCACATAAATATTCTTTTATATACATTTATCGTTGTGTTTATTTTTTTAAAACCTATTACATTAATGGAATACATAACATTTTAAGTGAAACAACACTTTCACAACTTAAAAAATGTATAAAAACATACAAAAAAAGCAGATGTATGAAAAAAAAATACAAGTTTACAGAATAATTTCAAAGTTTTCTAGAAATACAAACAAAAAATATTTGCAATATAAAAAAATTACAAAAGTGAAAAGAAAAAACACAAATGTAAAACAAAAAAATCACAAAGTGAAAAACTCAAAACAAAGTTTTTGAAAAAAAGAAAATTTACTACAAAAACTTTTTTTACAAAAACCAAAACTTCAAAAAATATTTTTACAAAAAATTTTTTTTCAAAAACATTTTTTACAAAATTTTTTTTTTTCAAAAACATTTTTTACAAAAAATTTTTTTTTCAAAATAAGTTTTTACAAAAGTAAAAAATAAAAAATCACAACGTGAAAAATTTTAGTTAAAAAAAATGTAAAATAATTTGCAAAAAATTGCAAAAATTTCATAAAAAGTTATGAAAAAAGTATCAAAAATTTTGTTCTTTGTAATAGCAAATACAATGGTTTCGCCATTGCATACTGTATTACAAAGAACAAAATTTTTGGTACTTTTTTCATAACTTTTTTTAAAATTTTTGCAACTTTTTTGCAATTTTTTTTACACTTTTTTTAACTAAAATTTTTCATTTTTTTAACGTTGTGATTTTTTATTTTTAACTTTTGTAAAAACTTATTTTGAAAAAAAATTTTTGTTTAAATGTGATAAAATTATGAAAATCAGTTTGTAAACTCTCATTTTTATAAGTACTACTATGAAAATATTCTTTTAATATAGAATTTCTGCTTATTGATGAGACTAAAAAATTATTTTTTTGTTAATTTTGAATATTTATTGAGTGTATGTAATACTAGGATTAAAATCTTACAAATTCGGTGTTAAATTTTTCAAGAAATTGTGGTTTGTAATCTAGAAAAAGGTGTGATTTTAATAAATTTGTAAATATGTTCATTATTTTTTTTAGTTATTTCTCTAACTTGTCATTCATTTGTTAATTTTTGTAATTTTTGTAGAAAAAATGATTTGAATTTTCTGTAATCTGTACTATTTTTTTGTCCAACAGCTGATTTTATTGATTATTAGTATTCTCATTCGGCAGTAATTTCACGTATGAGGTTATTAAATATTAAATATCTATTAATTTTCTTTACTGTTTCATATGATAGTAATATTTCTGAGGAACAGGTGTGATAACTACTAGACTTTGATTGACTTGATTTTCTGATAAACGTTTGAAAAGAGTTGTAAGTATGTAATGATGCAATATCTATATACTAACGAGAGTCGAGATTGAAGTAGATAAGTATTGGAGTAATAGTTAATTCTTTGTTGAATTTCAAGAAATTGTGTGAGAACATGGTTTTTTACATTAAGTTTATGTAATTTCAGTTACAGTTTTTCGACAATCAACCTAAAAATGGATAATTATCATAGTTAAAAGTTATGATGAAAAGATCTAAGCAATATTAATGTTAAAAAGTTCGTCTAATGTTTGCTCTTATGTTGTAAAAATTTCGAATAGTTTGGTTTGAAATATGAAATGTTTGTAAAAATTAAACTTTGTATTCGTGTATGTTTTGCATTATTAAATTGTAAAGATAATATTCATATTTGGAAAATGTTGTTGGGTGTTTTAATAATTTTCTGATAAGTAGATAAAAACAGATGTTAAAATTCTGTGCTATAAAAATATATAGGATCAAGAATAAAGTTTGATGAAAATAAGTATTGTAAAAATTCAGAAATTTTGAAGTGTAAGATGAATCATGTCCTAATTTGATTAATTATATGGGTAGAGTAGTTTTAATATGTCAAGTGTCTAAAGCAGCAAGAAACGATTTTTTAGGTTTTCTAGAATAATAATAATAATAATAATAATAATAATAATAATAATAATAATAATAATAAAAGTATACTTTTGTTGTAAGATTTCGAATGCAGTCAAGACGTGAAAAATATAAGTATGAACCCTTTGTAAAGACATTCAAACTTTTTAAAAAGTTTAAGTTTAGTAATATACTGTAACAATATATGTAAGCAAATGTATTTCAAAGTTGAAAATTTGTGTAAAAAATTGTCTTTTCTTGAAAATTGATATTTATTTTTGTTTAATTAATGATACTTATTACATTTTTGTTGTTAAAAACTAAAATATACGTTTAATTCTTCTGTTAAAATTGATATATCCGTGTTGGAGGTGAGAAAAAATAGTGTAAAACTAATAAAATTTGTTTAAAGTCGTCTTTTTATTCTTAAAATTAATATTTTCTATTGTTTAGAATACGTAATAATAACTTTTGAGGAATCTATAAGCGGAAAATGTTAAAAAATCTTAGAAAATTGGTAGTAAAAATATTAAATACAGTTGCTTCAATGATATCTTTTCGATATGTAAAGTGATTGTAGCATTTAGAAATGTACTTCTGAAGAATGTATAATCGGAAAATGTTAGAAAATCTTAGAAAATTGGTGTTAAAAATATTAAATACAGTTGCTTCAATGATTTCAAAAACAAACTCTGTTAAAAAATTCTGTATGATTGCAAGTGAAAATAATCTGAACCTGAATATATGGTACTTAAAATACAAAATTCACGATTATGAACTAATGTTGAAAACATGGGTAACATTAAATATACAGCTAATATTTAATTATAGATTAGAAAATTCTTCAAGTGTATCCAAATTTATTAAATATAGTATTGAATACAGTGAATAAGTGAAATATGTGAATAAGTATTGATATTTCTATGTTGCTTTTGAAAATACTAGTGTAAAATTATTCAAATTCGTCTTTTCTTTAAAACTGATATTTATTTTTGTTAAATTAATGATACTTGTTAAGTTTTTGTTGTTAAAATTAAAATATACGTTTAATTCTTCTGTTAGAAATCTATATTTCCAAGTTGCGGTTCAAAAGACTATTATAAAACTAATCAAATTCGCTTAAATTCACCTTTTCCCCTTAAAAAATAACATTTTTATTATTTTGTTTAATTAATTATACTGATTATGTCTTCCAAAATTCAAATTTTGGGATATTGCGGTAACTGTTATGAAATTGGAGTGCATAAAATGTCTCTTTCTTTTCTCCCAGACTTCTAAATATACAAGAATGAGAGGTCATTGCTTTGTCCATTTCCCTACCTAAGGTAAAAAATTGGGGGAGATGGGGGTGAAAAGGCATGGTGAGGGACTTCGAAGGAATAAGTTTTGGTTTCAATATGACGTCAAAAGAAGCAGGTGTTGTTTTTAAATTTGTGTGTGTGTGTTGAGTATTTATTGAAATGTGTTCGTTTATGCATTAAAATTCTACTTATTATATAAAAGTATGATGAAATTTCCATTTAGAGTAAAAGCTAACCAAATTCGTTTAATTCGTCTTTTTTCGTTAAAAAATCATTAGTTTCCTTTGTTAATTGTTCAATTATTGAAATTCTTTGAGGTAACGACTCTCCAAAAACTAAAAAATATGTTTAAATTTCTATTTTAAGTTGTGTATTCTGATTTTATATTAAAAAAAATTAAAAAATATGAAGAAATCAGTTAAAAATTTAATATTTTCCGTTGTTTTGCTTAATTAATAATGTTCATGAAGGAAATGGTTGTTCAAAACTGGAATGCATGCTTAAATTTCTTTCTATCAAATTGATATTCTGAAGTTTGAGTTGAAAAAATCGTAAGAAATCAGTCTTTTTCTATAAAACTTGATATTTTCCCTTGTTTTTTACTTAATTAACGATACTCATTAAGATTATAGCTGTTGAAAAACTAGAATGCATGTTTAACTTTCAACTTGTAAGTCGATACACTGATGTTGCAGTTGATAAAAATCGTAAGAAATCAGTCTTTTTCTATAAAACTTGATATTTTCCATTGTTTTTTACTTAATTATCAATACTCATTAAGGTTATAGCTGTTGAAAAACTGAAATGTACGTTTAAGTTTTCGCTCTTAAGTTGATAAAAATCGTAAGAAATCAGTCTTTTTCTATAAAACTTGATATTTTCCACTGTTTTTACTTAATTAACGATACTCATTAAGGTTATAGCAGTTGAAAAACTAGGATGCATGTTTAACTTTCAACTTTTAAGTCGTTACATTGATCATGTAGTTGATAAAAATCGTAAGAAATCAGTCTTTTTCTATAAAACTTGATATTTTCTATTGTTTTTTACTTAATTAATACTACTCATTAAGATGTCTATCAAGCAAAATTCACATATATATGTTTAACTTTCTTGTGTTAAGTTGATAATCTTATCTTGTAGTTGAAGAAATCTAAATAAAATGGTTAAAAACTGAGATTTTAATTGTTTCGCTTAATTAATAATACTCATTAAAATTACGGTTGTTCAAATTTCAAATATAAATTTAATCTTCATCATATAGTATGATTCCGAGTTGAGATGTGATTGATAATATTTTTAATTAGGGAAGGTTGTTCACCTCTCCTGTTATAATACAATGTTCCTTTTTTCCACTAGGGGGCGTTCGTGGAGGGGGGTGTATGGTGGGGGGGCAGGAGGGTGGCGGTGGCATGGTGGTGGCGGTGGGACCGCAGGCGGGACAGCCGGAGGCACGGAGGCACCGCCGGAGGCACCGCACGGAGGCACGGTGCCTCCGTGCCTCCGGCTGAGCTTAAACTCTCCTTTTCCTACTACTGACACCAATGCAATAAATCGCAAAAAACAGCTTCAAGTTAATTTGTTTCATTTTTCGGTCTTATTGTTTTTACAAGCAGCTAAAATTAACGTTTGATCTAAAATTTGCGAGATACGTTTTGTGATATGAAGACCTTTTTTTTTTTTTATCCGGAAATACTTTGTTAATTACATACATTTGTAGTACATTTCATGGACTTTCAAAATGTTGTTGAAGATATTGGATACCTTCTCAAGATAATTTGTAATTTAAAATGTACAGCGCAATAACTATAACGGGGTAATAACGGCAATCCTTGGCATTAATACCCCGGTTGATTCCCTACAGTGGCCGAGCTACATCCTAAATACTGATTCAAATAAACACAGTTAAAACTGTGCAATGTTTCTAATAATTCTATTTAAGCGGTCCTTTTTAAGCATAAAGAAGCTCACGGTCTGATACTCTTTTGCCTCATCCCCCCCCCCCCCCCACACACACACACCACACCTTTTTTTTTTTTTCTTACTCTTTCACAAAAAATTGAACATTTTTAATAGCTTAGAATGCAATTTGTCAATTTCTAAGTTTGTAGAGTTTGTATTTTTAGAATTGGGCAATCTACATGCAATTATTCCATCTTATTTCATAGTTTTGTTTGCATGGCGTTATTAGCCATATAGGTGGATAATAACGCCAAATAGCATTGGTCAAGAAATCACGCCATTACATTTTATGAATACATATCTGTTAAATTATTTTTTTGATATAGATAGTCAGTGAGTTGCTGTATCAAATCATATATTTGTTTCAAAAATACAATCTAAAACTGAGCCTGAAAATTGGTAGAACATTAACGTGGCGTTATTACCCCAGGGTACCTTATATATCTGATTTTTGTCATGCGATAGCTATCGTATTTATGAACCGATTTGAATGAAACTTGGTATGTACATAATACATACAAATGTCTCGACCGAGTTCGTTAGACAGCATCATCCGCCATCTTGTTTCAAAATGGCGGCCATTTAAATTTTTTTTAATTTAAAATTTAAATTTAAATGCGAAGAAATTAAAAGTTAAAAAATATTTTTCTTTTATGTGTTAAAACTTAAAACAATGATTCCAGAACACTTTTTATTTTATTTATATCTTAAAAAATGACTGAGTTATAGCACTTTGAATTTTTGTTATGGCTGACATTTTGAAACAATTTAATTTTTGTCATCTGTAACTAATGTATTTATGAATCGATTTGAATGAAACTTGGTATGGACATAGTACATACAAATGTCTCGACCGAGTTCGTTAGCCAGCATCATCCGCCATCTTGTTTCAAAATGGCGGCCATTTAATTTTTTTTAATTTAAAATTTAAAATTAGGTACAAAAATGTGAGAAATTGAAAAAGATTTTTCTTTTGTGTATTTGACCTTGATACAAAGATTCCAGGGCATTTTTTGTTTCATCTATGTCTTGAAAAATGGCTGAGTTACAGCACTTTCAATTTCCAGTGTGGTTGATATTTTCAAACGCGATAATACGCATATTTATAAATTGATTTGGATATAACTCCGTGTATACATAGTACATATCAATGTCTTGACCGAGTTTACTGGCCAACTTCATCCGCCATCTTGTTTCAAAATGGCGGCTATTTAAGTTTGTCAAAAATCTTTTAGATGTATAATGATGTACAAATAAAAAATTAGAAATTGAAAAAAGATTCTTTTGAATGTATTTATCTTAATAATGGATTCCGAAATATTTTTTGCTTTGTCTTTATCTTAACAAACGCCTGAGATATAGCAGTTTGAATTTCCAAAGTGGGTGATATTTTTTAAAAAATCAATTTGCCCGCTGCAGCACTCGTATATATTAATCGATTTCGATATGAGAGTGCATGTCCACATGAATTAAGATTTCGACCAAGCTCATTGGTTTGTTTTATCCATCATGTTGCTTTAAAATGGCATACACTTCATGATATCGTGGAATTTGGCGACTCCCTAAATCGCTGAAGATAAAACCAGGTTGAATAAAATATGACTAATTTCTAAAAATTCCTATTAATAATCACTATTGACAAAAACTAGCATTCAATCATAAAATCGGGTTTCACTAATTTGAGCTTCGTTTGTTTGAATAATATAACTTAAATTAAAATAAATATTATATAAATAAGTATATGAAAGCTACACTTTTATTTTTTTTTTATTTCGTTTACATGTATTTTTTATCAGGGCGCTTTCATTTTTGTAACAGGTTTGGAAAGCAAAAGCACCTTCATAAAAAATATCTGCAACCAAAATCGAAAAAGTTAAAAACGGCCTGCATACAGATCGATCTCAACTTTCCAGGACAAAAGGAATCCTTTAAAAATTTTAAAATACAACCGAGATATCTTTATAAATTTCGTCCATAGGATTAGCATTAGCGAACGGGTCTTTTCATTTGACTGAAGTAGCCCCTTAACATTAGTGAGGGGAATTCGATAGCTAAGTGATTAATACTCTTAAGCTGAAAAAAATTCCTCTTTACACAAGTTCCTGTTTTAGTAAGAAATTATATGCTGCTCTTCTGTAAGCGTTATGAATTCTTAACATTTAAGAAGTAATTTTACAATAGACAGTTTTCTCTTTGATAGGATTTACTACAATTTTATGTTCTGATATAGAAACCGCTGTCTCACATTTTGTAACAGTAGACCTGACAACATTAATCCAGAATGTCTTTCTTTCTTATTTAGTTTTTACAAAATTTATTCTTGAAATAAGCATTTTGTTTTTGAAGCAGCTAGTATATAAATATAATAAAAGTCCTGAATTATAAAACAAATTCTGTGTGAGATTTGATACTAGCTCGAGATAATTCCTTTTGACACACATATGTATTAGAGATGAGTTCGGACTCGTTTTTCGTGGCCCAAGCCCGAAAGATTTTTTGTCACCAAGCCCGAGCCCGCTCGAGACGGATACAAAAAATGTACAAAACAAAATTGCGTGATACTTATTATTATTTTTTTTTTTTTTTCAAAAGTGGTACCTCATTTTCAACGTAAATTAAAACAAATGGATAAGTGTGATCGCATATAGCATAAAGGGTTTCGTTTAATATCTCCTTCAAAACATTTTATCATTAAATTAACAAACGAAAATTGTCAATAAAAAATTAATCATTCCTTGCAAAAACAGTCACCAGAGGCATCTCGTAATTTAAATGTATAGGAATTTAATAAATAAATAAATAAAATATTTCACTTCGCGTACCCAAATGGATGATAAATATCTTGAATATGATGAAATAAAAACAAATAAGCACGTTTTTCATGTGATTTATTTAATTCATTATTTTATGTTGCATTACATAATAACTTTTATAGTTCAACTTGCGTACAAACAACAATTAGAAGAACAAAACAACAACAAAATGAACTGATGATATAAAAAAATAATAATTAAAATAATTGTCTTTTTCAAAATCTTACGATTTGTAGTGTGACAAGGGGTATTAAGCTGTAAGTGCACAAAATTTGAATTCTCTGACTTATATAGTGTTTATGTACGGACTCTGTGACAGACAAACAGAGACAGGTGAATAGGGTTTCTTTAGATGAACGAAACCCTAAAAATTGACATTGATATCTTAAAAGTCTGATATTTTTATAGGGAAAGAGGAAATACTGATCGATTGCATTCTATCGGAATAACATGGTAATTATATATGCTTACAGAGGAAAGTGACAACGAAAGTTTACTGCTTCTTCTGCATGATCAGAGTTCATGGTGACAAATAGATATAATAAACATTAACTATTTGCATATGAAACGACTGTGAAAAACGACTATGACTCAAGCACAATGGAAGATTAAAAAATTTGCAAACCTCCAGCTAATTCTCGACTACTAAAACCAGAAGTAATTATTCTCTTCTCGTTGTGTAACCAGTTGTGTAGTCGTAGAAAAACCAGAGGGTATACCCCAGACTGTATATACTGCCTACTAAAGAAACAGAGAGTGTACCGTGGTCCTTAAAAAAATCCAGAAGGCATACGGCGATACCCTCCACTACATCCCTGTATGTAACTAAATTATAAATTAATAAATTAATAAACGAACCTATTAAAAGGTATTTTCTGCTTACGAAAAGCCAACTAAAAGCAAATTCATTGTTGTGTTTATTTTGATTGGCGCCATATCAATAGATTATTCCGGTAAATTTCGTATATATAAATTTGTAATTCTCACAAATTATAATTTGAAACAGCAATAAAATACTAAAATAAATAAACACGATTACAGTTTCCCATCATTTTTTATCAAAATAGCATTAAGATTACTTGAAAAGGAATAAATACATAATATTAAGTGGATAAAAGCTCTTTCAATCTTTTTTACATATGAATAAATAAAATTTTCCGGTTTCAGAAAAAATGAGCCCGCGGGACTAGAATAAAAATACCCCGTAGACTAGAATAAAAATAGAGCCGAGACTGTCCCGACTCCGGGCTCGGGCTGAGCTCGTCTCACCTCTAATACTATGTATCCTAGATAACATGGGATAACTAGATAAGTGATTAGAGTATTTTTTTAAAGTTATTTGCTTATTTGTTTAATACGCTTCCATGAATGTTATTATTATATAATATATACTTGAAATCTCATTCCACAAATGTTCGCTTTCGAACGTCTCCATTACAAAAAAAGAACCGACAGTCATTCTTGATGTGTGCAAGCGGAAACGGCCTTCGCACGTCAAGTCTTATATTTCATTCCACAGCCCTATCCGACATGATGTGTCGCAAAATACGGTGTCGGCGGAATTAATAAGGAAAAAAAGTGACAAAAAGAAGGTCTCAAGTGTCATTTTTTTCTGAAGGAGACTCGAGTAGTGTAAATTCTACCTGGAAAATCAAATATCAAACATTTCATCAATAAAAGAGAGAAAGGAAGAATTTGTGTTTGATCTCGACTAAACTTTATAATCCAAGAGCCGACCGCACAAAACCCTAAGACATCGAACACAAGAAAAAATCCTTTATATTATGGAAGAGTAGTCATAGAAGAATCTAATGATCCGTGCCCGCCGGAAGGGAAGTGGTGCATAAGCCGAAAATTGATACCACTAGTGGTTGACTCGTAGGCTTAGCATTGTGTTTGCCGTACAATCAAAAGTATGAAAACATGGAAAACTGGGTGCAAGAAAATATAATGCTAAGTCTACGAGTCAACCACTAGTGGTTATAATTTTTGGCTTATGCACCACTTCGCTTCCGGCAAACATGGATCATTAGATTCCTGCGTTACAATTCTTCCATAATAAGGTACCCTGGGGTAATAACGCCAAGTGCTTATATTTTGCATAATTATGAAAAAATCAGGTAAGTGACACCCATGTGCTCTGCGCAGAAGGGTTTTGAGTCATATAAATTGCAAAAAACAGCTTCAAGTTAATTTGTTTCATTTTTAGGTCTTATTGTTTTTACAAGCAACTAAAATTAACGCTTGATCTAAAATTTGCGAGATAAGGTTTTAGATGTGAAGACTATATTTTTTATCCGGAAATACTTTGTTTATTACATAAATTTGTAGTGTATTTCATGTACTTTCAAATTGTTGTAGAAGATTTTTGATACCTTCTCGAGATAATTTGTAGTTTAGGATTTACTGCGCAATAAGTATCCCGAGGTAATAACGCCAGGGATTGGCGTTATTACCCCGGTTGATTCCCAACAGTGGCCGAACTATATCCGAAGGGGTTTTTTATATTAATATGGGACAGCATTATCATCATTGTTGAAATGGTAAGATTAAGGGGGGGGGGGGTGCCCAATACTTAAAAGTAATCTCTGTATTTTATTTTTTATTATATTATTTTTTTTTTTTTTACTAATGTAAAAAATAATTTTTAACTCTTGTAAATAAAACTATATCAAAATGTTTTCGAGATTCAAATTGGAACATCTTCAAAATCAGGTTTCTATTAAATTTCCACTGGATTGTTCAATTGAGTTCCAAATTTTAACTGTCCGCTTTCTCAGTGTTCGGTTTTTCAAAACTTTATAAATTTAACCTTTAACTGATATGACAGAAATTGTAACGTATGAATGTGATGCGGTTTGTGAGACCGCAAAATTGAAAGATGAATAAAAGGCGGGAATAACTCATAGGATTGGGTTTTTGTACTAAACTTTTTATACAAGAGTATTATACTTAATATTCACCTATTTAGTCTCTGGTGATAGTACTAAAATTCCAAATGAAACAAAATTTCGGTAGTGTTTGCAGTTAAACTGAAAATTACAAGTTAAACTAAAAAATTAAAAGAAAAATAATGGTCTACGAGACCGAAAACATTAGTTAAAGGTTAAAAGACGATCCATGATTAAAAATCATAGAATACTGTTCCTGCGCTAACCTTTTTGTACAGAATTAATTCTAATTAAATTTAATCTATTCAAATATTTCTAACAATATTACGAGAACTCAAACGAAAGAGAATTTCAGTTGTAACTACAGTTAAACTGGAAAATACAAGTTAAACGCTATTTTTTAGGGGGGGGGGGAGGGGTACAGTGTTCAGTCAGATTGCTAACAGCAGTTAAAGGTTAATTTTGTTGCTAATATAGAGATAATAATATATAACCATATGAATTATGTATAAAATTGAATAAGAGATTTCTTTGGGATAATATTTTTTAATCAAAAATTTTATTCAATTTATTAAAAATTTATTAAAGCATGTTCTTTAAAACGTCGACAATTTAACTGTAGGTTTCTAGAATCCGCATTAGTGTGGAGTTAAGGGTTAAAAACTATTTGCTAGATTACTATAATAGTATTAACCCTTAACTGCTGTGACAAGAATTGTCGCATAACTTACTGTGAGCGGCCTGTCAGACCGCTTAATTTAACAATGAATAAAATGTTAAATTAACTTTTAGAATATTATTTTTGTATGGAACCTTATATACAGGACTATTATAAATAAAATTCAGCTATTCAAAAGTCTCTAGAGATAGTAATAGGACTCCAAATGAAACATCATTTTCCCGGTATCTATAGTTAAACTAAAAATTGCCTGTTAAACTCTGAAACTTGAAAAACTCAGCGGTATGTGAGACGCTAACAGCAGTTAATGGTTTAACAAAAATATTTATTACATATAACTCTAGTTATTATAAAACTTCATATGATTAAAATATTACATTATGAATGGTTAAAACCATGCAATGTTTCTTATAATCATATTTAAGAGGGGCTTTTTAAGCAAAGAGAAACACAGGGTGTTATATTCTGTTGAAGCTCCCTCTCACTCCTTTTTCTTTCACTTTCACAGAAAAATCAATATTTTCTATCGCATAGAATGCATACATGGAAATATAAATACTGATTCAAATAATCCGTGCAATGTTTCTAATAATTCTATTTAAATGGTCATTTTTAAGCAAAACGTAGCTTAGAATCTGATATTCTTTTGCCTCCTTCCCCCCCCCCCCCATCACACCTTTCTTTTTCTTTCAGAGTCACAAAAAAATTGTACATTTTCAATAGCTTAGATTGCAATTCATTAATTTCTAGAGCTGTAGAGTTTGTATTTTTAGAATTGGGCAATCTACATGCCATTATTCCATCTTATTTTAAAATTTTGTTTGCATGGCGTTATTACCCATATAGGTGGGTATTAACGCCAAATAGCATTGGTCAAGAAAAAACGCCATTACATTTTATGAATACATATCTGTTAAATTATTTTATTTTATATATATAGTCAATGAGTTGCTGTATCAGATCCTATATTTGTTTGAAAAATACAATCTAAAACTAAGCCGTGAAAATTGGTAGAACCTTAACGTGGCGTTATTACCCCAGGGTACCTTATAAAGGATTTTTTCTTGCGTTCAATGACTTAGGGTTTTGTGTGGTCGGCTCTTGGATTATTGCACGAGGTTTAAAAATCCGCCAGTCAAATTGGCTCATTGTGTCATTTGTTTCTAGAGAAGACTCGAAAATAGTATAAATCAGCCATACTCAACCTTATTTTCTCTCGGGCCACAAACATAAGTTTCAGACTATAGGTGGGCTGCAAACATAAGCAACACACTTATAATTAAAAGGTTTAAAAAAAATAATAATAAAGGATTTTTTCTTGTGCTCGATGACTTTGGGTTTTGTACGGTCTGCTATTGGACTACGAATAGTGTAAATAAATGGATTCTGAAAAATGGAATATTGAAAAGATATGATAGAAGTTCTCATCTTTAAATAACTTGTTTTTAACAGTGCTCGATACATTAAGGCCCCTGTCCTCGCTCAAGGAAACGTTCGCGAGCTAATGCTATTCCTATGGCGAAGCATTTTTCTTATAACTCTTTCGCATTTTTACATTTTTGAATAATTTTTCTTTTTGTATTGGATAGCTGAGGTGCATGCCGACAGCGCACCTTTTTTACTTTTTCGATTTTAGTTGCAGATATTTTTTGCAAAGTTAGTTTCACTTTCAAAACCGATTTCGAAACTGAAAGTGCTTTTTAAAAAATATATCTGCAACCAACGAAACGGGCACGAAAATTGAGAAAGCCCCAAATTTATGTTACCATCATCCGTCATTAGTTATATATATATATATATATATATATATATATATATATATATATATATATATATATATATATATATATATATATATATATATAAACATATTGGAATTCTTTTTGTGAAAAAAACATACATTCTCAAAATATCATGTTACTTCTTTCTTGGAATCCAAAAAAGGCTATACAATACTGTTAGATACATTTTTCCACATACGTTTTTCAGATCCCCTTTGCCAAAATATAAGTGAAATGTTCTTTTGTACTATTTATTTGTTAAAATTAAACCTTTTAAAGTTTCAAAATAAACGAAAAACATGTATTCAATAGAATTTATTTGTGTTTTTACATTTACCAATTTTGTGACACCTATCACAATGAGAAATTAGCGCCAAATTGAACCTTTGCCCTGGGCGCAATTTTTTCTTCGACGTCGCTATCGGAAAATTAATTTTTTTACTTTGTTTTCTGTATGTTCTTCTTGAAGAATGTTTCTTTCTTTATCTGTCAAAATGCTTTTACGTGTTAAAATCGAAGTGAAGAAGGCGACTTGTAAGTAAAATTTTAAATATTTTAAATAAAACTAACAATGCATCTTAAGAATATTTTGTCCATTAAAAAGAATAAATCATAAAAAACATTCTTCAAATCACACTGAAAACAGGATATTTTTTTTTTCCAAGGAGACATTTGAAAAGTATAGATCATAGGTTCCCAACGGGGGCGGTACCGCCCCCCAGTGGGCGCTGGAGCCTTCCAGGGGGGCGGTAGGGAGTCCAGAGAAAAATGGGGGGCGTTAGGACAGTCAAGGGGGGCGGTCATGGCATACCTACCTATTTAGGAATTAATGTAATAAAAATAGTTGATCTCCACTGCATTGCCTGGTCCGTGACAAAAACCTTAACTGCACCTTCAAATAGAAATCTATAAAGACGATCTGAGAGGGGGGGGGGGCGAATTTATTTTACTAATGTCCGTGGAACACGTAGAAGGACTAAAATCGCGGAAAATAAAATTGTATTAGGCTAAAAACATTGTAGCTTCAATTCTTTCATGAATGTCAGCGGAACACGAAAAATCGCTATTATTTGCATTAAAAATCATTATGAATTTAAAAATTGTGGAGCACAAAATTCGCGATAATTGGCTAACTAAAGATTTTAAACAGAATTTTTTTTATTAACATGTAATTCGAAAAATTCTGTAGTTTGCGGCATAGACCGGAACAGAGATATTTAAACGAACCCGTGATTTGAAACAGTGCAAGAAATTAGTTTGTTCTTAGTGAAAGTGATAGAAATCATTATATCTATAAATTTGTTCAAAAGTAAATTAATTTAAACATAAATAGGAAAATTTTTTATATTTCAAAATATCTTACAGTAAAATACCGTTAATTTGCTCCCAAAAGTGAAAAAAAATCGGAAAATATTCAGAGGGGACGCTTACACGGGATTTTCCAGTGATCTTTTTACAAAATTTGCATTTTTTTTATATTTGCGGGTTTTTTTCGCGATATTTGACGAAATTTATGGAATTTTTCGCGATATTTGATGGAATTTGCAGAGTTTTTCGCAATGTGTGACGAAATTTGCGTTTATTTCGCTATTCATTAACGAAAATTGCATTTTCCCCCGCAATCTTTTGACGAAATCTACGTTTTTCAGCGCTTTTCTTTCGTTATCCTCTGATAAAATGGGCGTTTTTTGCGATTCTTTAATGGAAATCGCGTTTTTACGGCGGTTTTTTTTAAACAAAATTAGCGCCTTTTCGACGAAATTCACATTTTTTTTTCGAGATTTTTAAACGGAATTCGATTTTTCCGTGATCTTTTGACAAAATTCCCTTTTTTCTGCGATCGTTTGACATATTTTGCATTTTTACTGCGATCTTTTGTTGACATTCGCATTTTTTATCACGATCCTTGACGAAATTAGTGCTTTTTTCGCGATCCGTTAACTGTGTTTTTTTTTTTATATATATAAATCTGACATACTTGCGTTTTATTCCTGCAATCTTTTGACAAAAAGTGCGTTTTTCGGCGATCCTTCAAGAAATTCAAGATTTTTTTCGTGATTTTTTTTTAACGTAATTCTCGGTTTTTTTTTTTTTTCTCTGAGAGAGTTTTTTACATAATTAGCGTTTTTTAGCGATCCTTTGATAGCATTTTTTTAGATCTGACGTAATTCGAGTTTCTTTCTGCAATCTTTTGCTGAAATGTTCGTTTTTGGCGATGAAATTAACGAATTTTCGTAATCATTTGAAGAAATTAGCGTTCTTTTTTCCGTGATTCTATAACGAAATTTGCGTTTTTTCAGCGATCATTAGATAAATTTCTCCCTTTTTTGCGGTTCTTTGGCGTATTTTCCATTTTTTCGCAATTTTTGGACGTAATTTACGTTTTATCAGCGATATTTAGGGGGGGAGGGACGCTTTCTTGGGTTTTTGGAAATTTCATTTTTTATAAAATTTGGGGAGGGCGTATTAACACATTCGCTGCCGATCACGCGCCAGCGCGGTATGTGGGGTGATGTCCAATAGCCAGTCTAGCGCTGGCACGGGAAAATCTTTCGCTGATTCTTTGTTATAAAAAGTAAATCAGCTTCTGGGAAAAACCCACTTCTACAGTGCGGCATTAACTATCATCACATCTTCACGTAAGCGGCAGCGAACGTGTTAACGGTATTTTACGGTAATCAAAGAAGAAATGCCGGCAGTACAGTATTGAGTATTTCAAATATGGATCTAAGCACTCTTCTACAAACCAAACGTTAACTATGTGCTTAATTTGCCAATTTTTTTTTTCAAATGAAGCCATGAGCCTTTCTAGGCTACAAGAGCATTTGAATAAATGAGTGCTGATAGAAAAGACAAAGATATGTTCTATTTTTACTTTCTTCTATCTTTACAAGAAAGCATTGGATTGGAGAAAATTTTCTAATTCCGGTTTTCGGCAGATTTACATGTTTTAGGGGGATTCCAAGGAGCATGTTTTTACATGTCTGTCTGTGAGTCTGTGATTATGTGAGTATATGATTATGTATTTGTGTGACATAAATTTTGTGAGCGGTCTATCTCAACAACTATTGCACGGAATTCAATAAAAATTTATATTCAGGTAATCACTGATATGAATTGAGGCTGATTAGTTTTTGGTGTGAATCACTGAACAGGTGGCGCTTCTATGCTGCCTTTTTCTCGATTTATGCAACACCTTTATCCCAAGAACTACTGCCCAGATTTTCATCAAACTTCAGATTCTGTTAGTCCTTGATATGAATGGATGTTGTTTACATTTTGTTAAAAATTTCTCAACAGGTTGTGCTGCTATGCTGCCTTTTTCACGATTTCTGCAACAGCTTTATATCAAGAACTCACGTATAGATTTTCATCAAACTTCATACTTGGTTAGTTCTTGACATTGATATTTATCATGGATGAACCGAGTTTATTTTTAGATCCTTTCGCAAATGGAGATACAGCAGTATCAACATATTTGGAGGAGAAAATCGTGGAACTCACAGCAAATGAGAACTAAAATTAAAATTCAGAAATGGATACCAAGAGTTCTAACTTCAAAAGCCAATACAGCCGTAAGTGAGAGTACATAAAATTTTAATTGTTTTTCCTTCATCATATTTGGCTGAGAGTGAGTTCCGTACAATAGCTAATTTACTGTACAAGAAAAGGAGCAGACATCTTTGAAACTGACAGTTTGTGACTGATGTTAATTTGAATCCAGCATGAACAAATTGTTATAACTCCATCAGTTTGAACCATTTCATTATTTTTTTTTTTTTTTTGTTATTGGTTTTCTGTTTATTTTTCAATTTTTAATAAACAATTTTTAACCACATTTGATGGTCATTTAAATTAACTTCTACTTTATGATTCTTAATAGATAGATAGTCAGATAAAATATAGATAATATGCAATAATATTTTAATATTTTGTATAATTAATTATTATGGAAGAGGGGGGGGGGCGTTGGCATTTTTTTCTCTTATAAAGGGGGCGTTGGTCCTGAAAAGGTTGGGAACCTATGGTATAGATGCATTTCAACTTCAGTAACTTGACTGTATTTTAAATATTTTTTAAATGAATATTTTTTCTTTATTTTTATGTTTTAAAATTTATGTATCTACCGTTTTGCTAATTATGAATTCCTCCTCTCCCCTCCTCCACCCTTTTTATACAAATAATGTTTGAAATGCTGATTTTTAGTTTAAAAATTTGTTGTTGTTTATGTTTAATTTCTGAATTGTTCAAAAATTAAATATAAAGTGGTCATCAGTGTGACTAACAAGGAAACAAGACGGGGGACTCCGGGCGAATACTCCACCTGCTCCCGTTCTTCAAATCATATTGAAAACAGGATAATTTTATTTTTAATTTTCCAAGAAGAAATTTGAAAAGTACAGATGCGTTCCAACCTCATAGTTTTAGCATTAGCAGGGGAACTTTCCTGCCTACTAATAAAGATCTCTTCACAAAAAATGTGGTGTCGCCATCTATTGGCGTGCTTGTTAACCTACTATTCGATTAAATGTAAGTGATGTCAACAGCACATTCAATTCTTTATTATTATTTACACATTATACTATGTTGGGATTGGGATATTTTAAATTTTTAACTGAATTTTAATGTAGGAGGTTATACAAATAAATCTTTTATACTCGTATGGACACTAAAACTATCATAACTGACATTTCTGAACAAGCCCTGGTTTTAGGAGGCACAAAAGTCATCTGCATTTAAATTAAAAAATCACAATTGTTAAAAAATGTGATATTTGAGATACTAATGTAACTTTATTATGTTAAAAAATCCATTAAAAATCATAATTGTGAAAAATGTGATATTTGAGACGCTGATATGACATTATTTGTCATTTCATTAAAATGACAAAAATAAATATATAGTATATGGTTAAAATATATGATTAAAAGCGCATTTCAATAAATAATAAAATAAGCAAGAAAAAACAAGCGTTAAGCATAGATTATGAAGCACTTTCCAACACGTTATGAAATCTTCAACAACATTTCGTTATTTAGGGAAATAAGGGTATATAGCCAAATATGTATTCCAATACTTTTGAACAGACCTGTATTTGATCTGTCACAGTTGATATATTTACTATATAATGGGAAAATTTAGTTTAGCAAGAAAATTATTAGTATCTTGAAATTTCTTTTTCAGCAATTTATACTAATAGATGGAAACATACTAGAATACTTTTGTTCAGTCCTGTAGTTTACCTAATACCTTTAATACACATCAACATTAAGCTAAAATTTATTTTAAACTAAAACACTCTTAAAATAAAAGAAATCACACTCTCAGAAATTATCATTCACAGGCACTCATGTACCTAAATCTTTGCGTGGCTCTGCATATCATTTTATCTATATTCCTTAGTAAATTGAATGCATTTCATTTCAGCGTAAAAATGCATAACTTATTTAAGAATCACCTTTAAGTAATTTACGCTCATATTCAGTAACATTGCGAGCTCTTTTGGGTAGCAATGTATATTAACTATAGCATTTATACACACCATATAATGTGCATAGATTTAGTGAATTTTAAACGCGCATATCATAATCAAAATGCATTTCATCCATCCATCAGCCGTCATCGGATACATATACTGTACTATTAAAGAATATGCTATTTGAAATCTTTTGTGTGTCCCTGTAAAAGCTGTATACTTCCTATTATGCAAGACAGTATCGTATAATTTATATTAAGCCTCAGGGATATATATCAATTTTATTATACATGAAACAGTTTAATAAATTTAAAATATGTCGCACACTATTCCTCCTTTTATCACTATGGAATGGGGTTTCTATGGAATGGAATTTTCTAAGTTTTTTCGTAGCCAGGAATTTCCCATTAACTTTTAGATCCCCTTTTTATAAGTGGACAATATTTGATGATGAACTGTCCTGGGCATAAACTTATAATGCACAGTACTTTTTGAGGGAATGTACAGGCTCTAATCTACAATAAGTACTCATTTAAAATTAGGAGAATTCTATTTGTCACTGTGAACCATTTTGCATGGGGTAAATTTAGAACAGTGTATAATAATGGATAATATGCTACTTCAACTCCAGTAAACTTCTTCTGCGTTAATTATTAGAGAAGTCGATATAAAACGTTCTAATCCACATGGATTCAATGGATCAACAGGAAAATCTTTGTCTACTTACTATTCACTTTCTATTGCAATTTTTTTAACATAGAGAATAATTTTGAAAAATTATTTTCTCAAATTGAGCAAAAGATACTCAGAACAGACTGGAAATTTCTGCCGAGATTGCAAAGCTAATTCATAAGAACAGCTATTTTTCAGAAGAACTGGGAAGTAGAAATTTAGAAAACATTTTACACAAAAGACAGCTTGTAAAGCTAATAAAATTTTTCGCTTTATATATAAGCACAGATTGGCAATCAGAGTCTATAGGTTCTCTCATAAAATATATAATCCAAGTTTATACCGCAGGACGTAATACACACCTAAAGAATAGGTCTAAAAACTTATTGGAAATTACTCGACTAAAAAAGAACACAGGAAACGACATAAACAAATACTAAAACTTCTTTAGAAATATTGTTGCTTTACACGCAAAATTTGTTTGCAATTCTCTGTGACGATCGTCATAATATTAAACAAATAGCTTCTCAGTATCTGTTCAATGTAATAGGTACAGTAAATGATGGAATAATAGAAACTGAATTCATACAATCAATTTTTAAGCAAATCATTATGTATAAAATGTAATTGATTGAAAAAATGCTGTGGTAACAGAACTTCCAATCATAATGTATTAACTGCATGGAATTTTAATGAAGATAATAGATTTCCGAAAAGGTTCAATTAACAACATATCCAATACATTACTCAATTTCTCTTCTGTTACACAAGGCAGTGGCGTAGCTACGTATTTTGGCGCCCGGGGCAAGAAGAAATTTTGCGCCCCCTCCCTCCAAAAAAAGGAAAATAAATAACCACGTTATTTTTCTTCAAGATGAAAAAAAAATATCTTTTTGTCTTGCACTAGGAGAAAAAGGCAACTTCACTCTTCCTTGTTTTTAAGGATTCGGCTAATTTTATTCAAACACACGAAACTAAAATGTGTGGAACCCGATTACAGGAGATTTCTAATTTTCGGCAATATTAAATTTGTATGGGAATTTCAAAAATTTAGCGGAACGTTCTCAGATATAACTGTTGTTTTAAACGTATGAAACTAGTAAAATGAAAATAAATAATAATAATAATAAAAACACATTTGCTAAAACTTCTAAATTAAGACAAATTATGGTGAAAAAGTAATTTTCTACTTCAAAAAGGCAGCTGCCGTAAACTTTTAAATTCCTGTACTCACTCATTTTTAAGATAGAGGGAAAACCAAATAATGTTTTACAATCCTTCTATCAAGGTCTAGCGATTATGCAAGAAGTAAATTTATTTATATACTTTTTAAATCTTTAAAGGGTCAACATTATGCAAAAGGATTGCGGATCAATATATTCAACTAATTTGACCGAGATCTCAATAAACCTTTAACATATGCTCAACCACATCCAACTCGGTTTGTAAATTAATACGATCGCATGACAATGATCAGGTTGGTTGGTTGGTTGATTTGGGTTTAATGGCACAAAATCCCTTAAGGGACATGCTGCGCCAAACCAAAGACTAAAAGTACAAATGTGAAAAAGAGAAAAAGTCAAAATATCTGGATGGGGTTTCCCATCCAGATATAGTTAAGCAAATAGGTTAAGAAAATAAAATACTTAAAATATTACAATGCAGCTAATCTGAATGTCATTAAAGGGCTTCCAAACCAAGATAGAGAAAAGATTATATATGAAAATAAAAACCTGCATGTTTTAAAAAGTTAAAGAGTGCCCCATGAGGTGTTTCCCCAATGAGGTTTGTCAAGATTGGTGATGATGAATTAAAATACAGTCTGTACAAGTGCCGGAGCCCCGGACAGTCAGTTAAAAGATGATGAATGGTCAGATGATCAAAATGGCAATGAGGACACATGGGTGCATCCTCTCTGAGTAATAGATGATTATGAGTGATCTTAGAGTGACCTATTCTCAGACGAGTCAGAAGAACATCTGTTTTCCTGGGGTAGATTGGAGGCCAGATCATTATTGTAGGTTTGATACGGTGCAATTTATTATTATGTTCTAAATCCCAACTCTCTTGCCATTTATTTTGAATAAAATGATTAATAATTAGTTTAACGTCTGAGAATGGTATTTTGTAATGCAAAGGATTAAGTGCAAGTTTTGCCGCCTCATCTGCTTTCTCGTTTCCAGGTATACCCATGTGTCCAGGTACCCAACAAAATAAAATATTATAACCACGTCTTGTCAAATTATTATAAAAGTCTAGGATGGATGAGATATACGGATGCTTTTTAAAAGATTTAATTGCGTCAATAGAACTATTTGAGTCAGTATAGATGATGAAAGATGTGTTATGATGATGAGATATGTATAACATGGCCCTCTCTATTGCAATTAATTCGGCAGTAAATATAGATGTATAAGGATGAAGTTTATAACTGAGAGTCATACCATCACAATATATACCACAGCCAACAGTATTTCCATTGTTTGAGCCATCTGTATAAATGTCTAAGTAATTGCTATAAATATCTCGGTGTGCAGCAAAAAGGCATTTAAAGATCACAGGGGTTAGATTCTTTTTTTCATAGCCTTTAAAAGGATGAAGGATTGCGATAGCAGGTGGATTCCAAGGAGAGTAGATATGCAATGGACAAGTACTCACCTCAAAATTATTCAGAGGGCCATTGCTGATTATGTTTCTCATTCTTACACCAAAAGAAGGCACACAAGATGGGCGATTCTGATAAAGAGTATCATTGTCAGAGTTTAAAATATATGTATGAAGTGGATGACTAGGATGTGAAAGGATACGGTAAAACAACTGCAGAGAAAGTTTTTCACGAGTACAATGTAATGAAGGTTCATTACAGTCAACATATAAGCTTAAAACAGGTGAAGTACGAAATGCACCAGAGCAAATACGAAGTGCGCTATGGTGCACTGTGTCAAGTTTATTAAGAACAGACTTACAAGCAGAACCATAGACCTGGCAGGCATAGTCAATTTTTGCACGGATCATAGCACGATAAATCTTTAGAAGAGAGGTTCTGTCTGCTCCCCATGAAGTATTAGAAAGTACTCTAAGTAAATTAAGCGATTTTTCACATCTTGTCCGTAATTGTAAAATATGTGGTAAGAAGGTTAGTTTTTTGTCAAAAATCAGCCCTAGATATCGAACGTTGTCCACAACAGGAATTTGGGTTGATCCGATAAAAATTTCAGGGTCTGGATGCAGATCCCTACGTCTACAAAAATGCACACAGGAAGTTTTGTCATGAGATATAACAAAGCCATTTTTATTAGTCCAATTAAGAATACTTCTAATAGCAATTTGCAATTGTCTTTCGATAAAACGTATATCCTCTCCCATACACATAATCCGGAAGTCGTCAACATATAAATCTCCTTTCACTGAAGGAGGAAGCTGATTGAGAATATCATTTATTTTAATAGCAAAGAGGGTGACACCCAGGACACTGCCCTGGGGAACACCCTCTTCTTGTACATAAAAACTAGAAAGAGTTCCCCCAATACGTACTTGGAAAATTCGCATTGCAAGGAAGTTTTTGATAAAGATAGGAAGATTCCCACGCAAGTCCAGGTTAAAAAGGTCGCGGAGTATTCCATAACGCCATGTTCTGTCATAGGCTTTCGCCATGTCAAAAAATACTGAGATCAAATGCCTGCGTTTAAGAAAAGCTGTTCTTATGTAGTGTTCAAGGTGGATTAAATTATCGATAGTAGATCTACCACGTCGGAAACCACTTTGAAAAGCGGCAAGGCAGTTGTTTGTTTCTAAAACATGTATGAGGCGGCAATTGACCATCTTTTCGAGAAGTTTGCAAAGGCAACTTGAAAGGGCAATAGGCCTGTAATTATTAGGATCAGTTGCATCTTTTCCAGGTTTAGGAAAGGGTATAACGATGGCTCTGCACCAAGCATTAGGGAAAATGTGTTCTGTCCATATTCTGTTAAAAAAAGAAAGCAGATTATTAAGAGAAAGTGGAGAGAGGTGCTTGAGCATGACATAAGTGATGCCATCATGTCCAGGAGCAGATAAACGACTGTCATGCAAGCATTTTAAAAGTTCTGATAAAATAAATGGTTTGTTGTATGAAAATGAATTATTACTATTAAAATTAATACTGATCTTTTCAGTCTGTCTTTTATAAGATAAAAAAGGTTCAGGATATGAATCTGAATTTGAAATGGAAGCTAGGGTATTCCCTATTGTCTCAGCTATGTTTTTGGTAGAAGTGATGGTTTGACCGTTCAGTTTTAAAATTGAAATATGGCTTTCAGGATACAGACCCATGCAGTTTTTCACCCTTTTCCAAAGCTCTTTACTGGATGAGTTAGAATTTATGCTTGATACATATCTAATCCAGGATTCACGCTGGCTTTTGCGCCTTATTCGTCTAGCCTCTGCCTTTGCTTTTTTAAATGCTATATAATTAGTGTTGTTGGGGTACCTTCGAAATATGCCCCAAGCTTTTTGTTGTTTTTTCTTTGCCATTTGGCAGTCGTTATTCCACCATGGCTTTCTATGTTTGTGTGTAGTAGAAGTTTTTGGAATGGTAGCATCAGCAGCATTGATAATACAATCAGTTATATTATCAAGTGCTTTGTCAATGTCACCCACTATCATGCTGTTTGTTATATTTGCAAGCATAGTAAATGCTGGCCAATTGGCTCTGTCATATATGTATCTTTTGGTATAGTTATTAGAATCTCCATCTGGAGTAGTCAATGAAATAAAAGTAGGAAAGTGGTCACTGCCGTGCGGGTCATTCCATGTCAAATCAACACAAAAAAGGGTCATTTTCAACCCGACCCTCTCTGAATTGGATGAAATTTTTTTTATTTGTTGCACTAATAGAGAAATGAATAAATCCGGAGTTTTTAGTTCATATTGCAATTAGTTTTTTAAATATTTAAATTTAAATTTGGTCAAATTTATCAAATTTTAGCAATTCTTACAACACAAAATAGGCTCTAACTTCTTTTCTAATTAACGTAGAGTTTTGATTTTGATATCGTTGGAAAGTATATGAATTGTACTTTGATATGATATACTACATGACTAGATTTAAGAAAAATTTAATTTCAAGGCCATCAAGTTTAAAATTTAAATTTTAAAATTTTAAAGTTGTAATCTTTAAAATTCTCTAAAAAAATTATATATTATTTTTCAACTTATTGTAAACATAATCTGAAAGTTTTAGCCTGGGACCGCAATGGGTTCATGAGTTATAAATTCTAGAAAATTGGTAGTATCATGTTTCAACCATTACAAAAAAAAAAAAAAAAAGCCACCACTTCATATATATATATATATATATATAAAGCTGCATATTGAGCACCAGGAAGAAGGTCTTATAGTTGATTAACTGTTTTCTAAAATGTCTTTACTATGTGTGTGGGTAAAAAAGATTGGTATTTACACCCCCCCCCCCAATTTCTTTTTTAAGAATTAATATTTTCATAATTTTGAAAAAAGGTATATTTAAAATTGAATAAAGATCTGGAGAAGCAAGTTGCTTAAAAATTTTGTGTGTTTTCTGAAAAAACATTTTGTGTTATATATTTTATTTTTTTAATCAACAAGCAATTTTTTTTCTTTCAACATTTTTTTCTGCTTCCCTCCCCCCCCCCCCCGATACACACACACACACACCACCACCACAACATATCTTATAGTTTCACACTGTATTATACTTGTTTATATATTATTTGATGCTAGTAAGTTTGATAAATTTCTGAATGATTATTCTTTATGTCCAGAAGAGAAGGGCAGGGGGGAGGGAGGAGCATGTAACAGAGTTGGTCTTTCTTTTAAGAGTAAGTTCTTTTTTTATGAGAATGCATATATTAGTTTTGTTTCATAGCAAATAATAAAATAAAATTAGATTAAAGAAAGTTTAGTCAAATATTCTTTTTTTTTTCTCAATTAGTCTAATTATTGAAGCTGCATTTAAGGAAAAATATAATTATTTTATTCATTTAAGACACCAATGCCTGAAATGTAAAAATGGGATTAGTTTCTTTTTTGCTCTTTGTGTGTGGTTATCATTAAACTTGCTGACCGTAGGATTTTGACTAGTGAATGCAAACACATGGTTTTCTCTACCACATGGCCCTTACACCACATGGCCCCAACACACATGATGCAGTATTTAGCTGAGCTCATAAAGGAGTTGAACTTTGTAGAGTTAGTTACACTTTTTTCTAAAGAGAATATTTAATTCAGTGCATTTTTAATTTTTGTATGATTAAGTTTTATTTTAAAATAATTTCTTAGAAATGAGTACTTTTGCTCGATCAGCTTGTTGCAATCCATTTAAGGAGCCCAATCATACAGCTGTAAGAAAAAGTTTAAGAAATATTTTGCCATGGATGATAAAAGTAAATCCTCTTTTATCTGAGGGATGTAAAATCTGTGATAAATGCCGTAAAAAAATGATGAAAGACTGTAAACTTTCTGAAGCAAGCACTAGTGGAATTTCCCCAGTAGTACCCAGTGGTTCCCAAGTACACAGTGATTGTGAACAGATTCCAGAAGATGAAATTCAGGATTATGAAAATGAAACAGCCCTTTGTTCATTAAATGAAAGTTTACAAACTATAGGGGAAACACCTATTAAAAAAAAAAGACTATCTGAGAGAAAATATCCAAAAACAAAATTTAAAAAAGTAAGTAAAGTTTTAAAGGAAAAAATACTACAATTTTCGGATAGTGATAGTTCTACAGAATTCTCTGAAATGGAGATGCTTTCTCAATTGAAAGAAAAATTTCAAAGTACTAAGGACAGAAGTTTAAAAGTGCAAATTTTAACTCTTTTGCCTGAAAGCTGGTCAGTAAGAAAAGTTCAAAGAGAGTTTGAAGCCACTAATTACATGGTTAGAAAAGCCAAAAAATTGGTGAAAGAAAAGGGAATTCTTTCAACTCCAAACCCCAAACCTGGCAAAAATCTAAGTCAGGATATAGTAAATAGTGTGAGAGATTTTTATAATAGTGACCAAATAAGCAGAGTTATGCCTGGCAAAAAAGACTTTGTATCCATGGTTAGTCAAGGTAAAAAGATTCAAGTCCAAAAAAGACTGGTGTTATGCAATTTAAATGAGGCTTTTAAAGAATTTAAAGATGGATATCCACACTTAAAAATTGGATTTTCAAAATTCGCTGAACTAAGACCGAAAAACTGTATTTTAGCTGGTGCAAGTGGGACACATACAGTTTGTGTTTGCCATATTCATCAGAATGTAAAATTAATGATTATTGGAAGTAATTTGAAGGAGCTAACTTCAGAAGAAAACATTCCAATTTCGTCTTATAAAACTTGTATAGCTTTGCTTCTATGCAATCCAGCACATCCTACTTGTTATCTCAATGAATGCAAAAACTGTCCCAAATTTGAAGAATTTAAAATTTATCTGGACAAACTATTTTGTGAAAACAGTATTGAAACAATTGAATACAAACAATGGTTAAATGTGGATCGTTCCATTCTACAAACTTTAACAAATTCATATGAGGAATTCATTGAATCATTTATTGATAAACTTTCTGTGCTTATCCGACATTCATTTATAGCCCAACAACAATCCTCATTCTTTAAGGTTACAAAAAGTAATCTTAAATTTGGGGAGTATGCTATAGTGTCTGATTTTTCAGAAAATTACTCATTCATTCTTCAAGACGAAGCTCAAGGGTTTCATTGGAATAACGCGCAGGCAACAATCCACCCATTTGTTATATACTATAATAGAGACAACCACATAGAAAATATTAGTTTTGTTGTTATTTCTGACTGTCTTTCGCATGATACCACAGCTGTATATGCATTTCAGAAAAAACTAGTTAAGTTTTTAAAAGAAAAATTTGATGAGTCTCCCCTAAAATTTACATACTTTTCTGATGGTGCAGCGGCTCACTATAAAAACCGCAAGAACTTTTTTAATTTATGCTGTCACAAAATGGACTTTGGCATACCTGCTGAATGGCACTTCTTTGCCACTGCCCACGGGAAAGGAGTATCAGATGGCGTAGGGGGTACAGTCAAAAGATTAGCTGCTCGTGCAAGTTTGCAACAGGTATATACAGATCAAATTATGACGCCACGAGCATTATATGAATGGGCTTCAACTCATATTTCTGGCATAGAATTTTGTTATGTAACTTCTCAGGATTATGAAAATGAAAATATTTTTTTACAGGAACGTTTTTCTTCTTCTTGTGCAATACCAGGAACACAAAAGTTACATGCATTTATACCCCAGAACAATAACACTCTTTTATGCAAAATATATTCTAATTCTGATACTGGAAAAATTGCAAAAGTAACAAAGAAAGAAGGGGAAATTGAACTGGAAGAAATAAATGGTTATGTAACATGCATTTATGATCAAAAATGGTGGTTAGCTTGCGTACTTAGCGTAAATTATGACAGAGAAGAAATTAAAATCAACTTCCTGCATCCACACGGCCCATCATCATCATTTTATTTTCCAGAACATCCTGATATTTTACAAGTGACAGCAAACACAATATTAACAAAAGTTGATCCTAGAACTGTCAATAGTAGAACATATAAGCTATCTGAAGAAGAAATGCATTCTGCATCAATAAAATTAAGAAAAAAGTGCACAACAACTGATTAGTATTTTCAATTAATATAATTAACATAATTTATAAGTCATGCATATTCATTTTTTGGATTTCAAGTATGCATCCTTGTATATCATTAGTATTTAAATTTTAAAAGTTTATTTTGAAATGCATTGTTAGATATTTATTAAATGGTTTTTTAAATCTATTTTTCTTATCCTCTATAAAATCTTTTGTCTTTTATATGTGTATCAACTTTCCTAAAACATTTTTAAAAAAAATCAGGTATTTCCCAGAATATAGAAATTGGGATAAACTATTATGGTATTATTTTAATATTGTTTTTTGATGGTTAAAAGTTTATTTTCAGTATATTCAGTATGAAATTTTAGTTTAAAAAGGTAGCAAAATTTGTCACTTGTTATGAGCAAATTTAGATGCAAGTGGTTTTCTTAAAATTTATTTTTCATGAACCCGTTGCGGTCCCAGGCTAAAACTTTCAGATTATGTTTAAAATAAGTTGAAAAATAATATATAATTTTTTAGAGCATTTTAAAAACTACAACTTTAAAATTTTAAAAGCAACTTGCTTCTCCAGATCTTTATTCAATTTTAAATATACCTTTTTTCAAAATTATGAAAATATTAATTCTTAAAAAAGAAATTGGGGGGGGGGGGTGTAAATACCAATCTTTTTTACCCATTTATGACACACATAGTAAAGACATTATAGAAAACAGTTAATCAACTATAAGACCTTCTTCCTGGTGCTCAATATGCAGCTTTATACACACATATATATATATATGAAGTGGTGGCTTTTTTTTTTCTTTTTTTTTTTTGTTATGGTTGAAACATGATACTACCAATTTTCTAGAATTTATAACTCATGAACCCATTGCGGTCCCAGGCTAAAACTTTCAGATTATGTTTACAATAAGTTGAAAAATAATATATAATTTTTTTAGAGAATTTTAAAAATTACAACTTTAAAATTTTAAAATTTAAATTTTAAACTTGATGACCTTGAAATTAATTTTTTCTTAAATCTAGTCATGTAGTATATCATATCAAAGTACAATTCATATGCTTTCCAACGACATCAAAATCAAAACTCTACGTTAATTAGAAAAGAAGTTAGAGCCTATTTTGTGTTGTAAGAATTGCTAAAATTTGATAAATTTGACCAAATTTAAATTTAAATATTTAAAAAACTAATTGCAATATGAACTAAAAACTCCGGATTTATTCATTTCTCTATTAGTGCAACAAATAAAAAAAATTTCATCCAATTCAGAGAGGGTCGGGTTGTGGGCTGTGTTGATTTGACATGGAATGACCCGTGCAGGTCACTTGAGACCCAGAAGTTCCATAAAGGATAGAGAGAAGGGGAGCAGATTGTTAGATCTATTGCATGAAAAGTTCGGGTTGGCTCGTGAAAATATGTGTAGTCACCATTATTTAACAGGCATAGCCCATTGTCAGAAATTAGTTTCTCTATTGTATCACCACGTGTATTATTGTCGGAGTTACCCCATAATTGGCTATGGGCGTTAAAGTCCCCAATGATAATGAGGGGAGTGGGGAGTTGGGAAAGAAGATCATCAAGGTGTGCTGAGTTAATGGTTTGGTTAGGTGGCAGATAGATGGTACAGATTGTAATGAGACGTTTAATGTGTACTCTGATTGCTACAGCTTGTAAATTTGTGTTTAATTGTATATGAGAGTGGGGTAAGCTGCGAGAGATGAAAAGAGCCACCCCACCGGTGGCCCTATTACTACTAGTAAAGTCTTTTCTATAAGTAACATAGTTGCGTAATTTCGCTTTGTCATTAGGTTTTAAATGTGTTTCCTGGAGAGCTAGGCATAGAGGTTGATGGTCAGAGAGAATGTTGCGGATTTCGTCATGTTTATTGTGATAACCACGGCAGTTCCAAGAGATAATGTTAGTCATGAATGAGGATGTTAGATAAATGTATCTATGTCATTATGTTCGGAGGTAGTAGACATGCTACTATCTCCATCGTCTAAAGCTTCATCCCGTTCAGGATGAAGGTGTAGAGCGTCATCATCCATACGAGATTCATCTATTTTATTTTTCTGTTTTTGGTTTGTTTCACTTTTAGGTGTTTCAGTTTTTTTCTTTTTTGTTTTATTTTCAGGAGCTTCAGATCTATGGTTTGGTTTCAAAGGTGTCGATCTAGTTATATTTTGAGGGAGCGGAATTTGGGGAAGTTTAGAGTGTACTGATTCTGGAGAGACAGTTTGGTCAGGCACAGATTCTTCAAATACAATATTTTCATCATCATCCGAGTCACTGCAGCACAACTCGGCATCCATAACTTCATCCGCGTAATGCTTCAGCTGTTTGGGATCTTTAATATTTTTTATAACTGAACTGATGCCCGATTTTTGTCTCCCCTTCCCCACAGTCTTCCACTGCAGAGAGACTGGAGTTGAGTTTTTCTTTTTTGTCGTTTGTATTGGAGGTTTTTTTAGATTTTGTTTTTTGGTGATATCAGGTTTCTGTGGTATGGTGGTATTCGTGGCAGCTTTTGTTTTAGTTTGGGATATAGATGAATTACTAGATAAAGCTGTTAATTTTTTATGTTTCTTCTCTATGTCATTTATTTTTGCTGGTTCAGAGGATGGTGTGTTGGTTGATTGTGTTACGGTAGATTTATCGTGTGGATATGAGACATCAGTTTGTGTAGCCATGTGTCTTATGGCTGTTGATTGCTTCTTGAGTAAGCTGGAGTAGGTAATTCCGACAGATGGGGTTCTATTTTCAACTTGTTTACGGGCATCAGGATAAGATAAATTCTGAGTAATTTTTATAGTGACTATTTCTTTTTCACGGTTCCAGTTAGGGCATTTGCGGGAATATGCAGTATGATTTCCTTTACAGTTGACGCAGCATTCGGATTTTTCGCATGAGGTGTTGTCATGGCCGACCTCTGCACAACGTGCACAGGTGAGAGATCCACGACAGTTTGTTTTAGTATGACCGTAACGCTGACATTTAAAACAGCGGGTGGGATTTGGTATATAGGGTCTGACTTTACAGTTTAGATATCCTGCTTTAATTCTAGGTGGTAGAGTAGTGCTATTGAAGGTCAGAATAATATGTTTCGTGGGAATTATCTGTTCGTTTTTACGGATGGTGATACGGCGTACATCTATTACATTTTGGTCTCTTAAATTTTCTAAAAGTTCATCTTTGGTTGAGTATAAAAGATCAGGTTCTGATATTACTCCGCGACTTGTATTTAAAGTTCTATGTGCTTGTACGGAAACAGAAAAAGTGCCTATTGTAGTGCAATTAGAGAGATATTGTGATTGTTTGGTTGTAGAAACCTCAACCAGCAAATCACCAGATTGTAATTTTTTGAGAGAATGACCATCTCCCAAGACAGACTGAAAGGTTTTAGAGATAAGAAATGGTGAAGTTTTTTTAAAAGAGCAATCAGAGTGACTATCAGTACGTTTCACAATAAAAAAGTGAGTAAATGAAGAAGACAGAGCAGTTTGTTGCTCTCCACTAGGGAGAGAAGTAGAAGGAAAAGAAGTGTTTCCATCCATATTTAAAAAAATAGAATTCAGACCCCGGCCGCACCACCCTCTCCCGAGCCCTACAAGGGGATGCACATTCGTGCACCAGTGCTAACCAGGGCCCATACGGTCACAAGACAACCCTATGTCAGTCTCCACCCTTAACGAGATGACTAGTAGTTGCTCGATCACTTGATCCCTAGAGCCAGTGACGAAAGTCAGCTGACCAGCCGATTGATGCATACGGGACCAAATGCACCTCCCGTCTACCTGAAGCAGAGGCCAAAGTAGTGTGTTGGTTTCCCTCAACTACCAGGATCCCCCTTTCCAGGGACACGGGTCGCCACGCACGGCCAACACGTGGGTGGTTTACAATTCTCCATGAGTCGATATGCAGGATGACATCGGCTCATACAGAATTGCCCTCACCTCCGAAGAGGAAACCACAACGAGAGTGAAACAAAGAGGAAAGGAAGACCAGAGGAGTAAGAGGAAGAGGAAAGGAGAAAGATCACTCAGGTGCCCCGGGGTTGTGAAGCCCGTGAATACCTAAAGAAGGTACCCCCTGGGGGGGACAATGATCAGATATCTGTAGAAAGATATAAATATTTCGTACTTCTATAAATGAAAAGGATAAAAATTAAAAGGCTTTTAAAATTCAAAAATAAGATTAAATTTCAAAAACTTAAAATCCCTAAATTCTTTTTCTTTACTTTAAATCTTAATCTAAAATCCATTTTACCCCTAGTAACTTTGTTTCTCAGCACAACTTTTATAAGTTCACCATTAAATTCAGAGAGTAACTTAACCCCTTGAGCTCTGCTGGTAGAATTTTCTACCACATAATTTTAATTCCAAAATGTCAAATTGACACCAGAAAATTTGACCAAATTTACTTCAAAAAGGTTTAATGCAGTTTTTCTTGCTTATCGTTAACCGTTTTTTTTTTTTTTTTTTTTTTTTTTTTTTTTTTTTTTTTTTGCAAAATACTGGTGTCAATGTGACATTTGTAATTTTGAAGAAATTTACACCCCAGAGCTTAAAGGGTTAAAATAGGAAATGCTGACGTTTGGACAATTCTTCTTCGTTTGTGGTTAAAGCCTTGTGCGTTACAGATCTCGGAAACTGCGAGGTTCTTAAGGCCACTGCTCAATGAAGAACTAATTAACCAATTAAACTAAATGTTCCTCCAAATTTTTACCTTCGCTTCCTCCATGAAAATATTACAAATCCTTGCTAATATGTAATATTAGCAAGAACACACACGAAAAAGATTAGATTTTGTCCATTCGAGGTGTCTCCACAAGCTATGACCAGTGTTGAGTTCAGGGGACGAACCGGTGGGGGCAGTAAATCCCCTCCCCGAGAAGTGAAATATCCCCCCCCCCCCCAAAATTTGAGATTTTTGTGTATTCAATAGTCAAAAAGTGAATCCCCATCCCCAGAACTCTATAATGTCCCCCCTCCCCCGCCGGAGCCACTGAAGTCCCTCCCAGAAGTGTATGAATTCAACACTGGCTATGACTGACTATGTGGGTCCCGAAATTGACATAAATGGCTCGAGCTATATCCGATCGAACTTGCGAAGATGATAGCAAGATGCAGAGATGAAATAAACGAATGTGTTCGGTTTACAAAGAGATTTTCGAGTCAAATCCTTTTCTTATATTAATCTCCAAGTTATTTATCACATAGGCAAATATTGCTTTCTCTAATGCATATGCGCCGAATTTAAGTATGTATAAAATATATTTAACTTTTGAAATGATGAAAAATGTAACTTATACTGGCATTGGCTTTTCGCAAAGCCAATTCGACGGATAAACGTAATTTTCCTGTGAAGAAGATATAATATTTTTACTTGTTGTTCTTACAGCTAAATCCATTTTATATTGGTTTACAAACGCTCCCCATTACACAAAAATAATCATATGAAATGCTAAGAACAATAAAATCAGAGGAAAAACCAATCTATGCGCGTGACGGAGATAGCCAGAATTACCTAACGCAGGTGCAAGTCTGAAAATTTGGGTGAGGATAATCCAAGGCAGATCCTAATGCACACGAACCTTAGCTTTCTAATTTTTGATAATTAGCCGAGAATATTACAATTCAAAACCAATCAAAAATGGATTTTTTTTTCAAAAAATAGCAAAATCGCGCGCACGTCTGAATTAGCTTCCACAATCGAAATGAAAGTAATTAAGAAATTTCACTAATCAACGAAAATTAAGAAAACTAATTAAGAAAGGGATTTGGAATTTTCAGAGCACATGGAGAAAAATGCTTTAAACTCGTGTATAAAATTTTTGGGTCAGTAATTAAAAAAAAATAATGATGACGACAGTACGGAAGGTATAAGAGAAATAAAAATACAGAGATGAACATACATTAAAATCAAACATTTTTTTTTTCCGACCACCCCTTTCATTTAATTTCGGAAAATCGATAGATCGGATATTATATGGCATAGAGACAATTGACCACTAGCATAGGGCGGAGTTCGCAATGTTTCCCACAAGCATTGCGGCATTTGACTGGCTTTTAGCGAACGCTTGTGGGATAAAACGAGAAGCTGATTAGCTGTAATCTATCGTGACGTTGTTTGACGTCAGAAATGCTAATGGTCCATTGTCTTAATTATTAAACGTTGTCGAACTTTAAAAATATAATTTAAAACTATTCTATCAGTTTAATCGAATATTATTAATGTATTCTGTGGCAATAGTCCCGTGATATGAGTTAAGAGTTCGTCTACAAATACATTATATATACATTTAAAAGCATGTTTTCCAAAAGATAAACTTCTTTTACCACAATCATCGAACATTAATGGCACTTTCTTTTCTCGGATTCTATGGGCCTCATTTAAATGGGGATTGGTTCATTCAATTTAGCTTGCGATTTTGTAGCAGTTTTTAGATACACCTTAAGGCGCAGGGTGCCCATTCTTTTCTCGGGCTTTATGGATCCAATTTCAATTAGGTTTTCCTCATTTAACTTGGTTTTCGATTATTTTACAGTTTTTAGTTCTATTTTCCATAGCCAAGCAGGGGGAATTTTTATCTGAAGTTTCATGGGCCTATTTTTTTCCTTTTACTGCGGAATTTTTTTCTTTCAAATCAAATTACGATTCTCTTCTGATTTTCCAGCGCGTGCAGAAAGCTTAGACACGCCCTGGACATTCCTAGAGATTTTAAGAAAGATAAATTTGAATGTAGATTTTTTGGGGTTAAAGATGCGCGCGTAGAGGTCCAGTCTACACTGCCGAATACACTGGGGACCCATCGCAAAAGTTCATTTTAGAAGTTCGTCATTTTTTTTAAACATTTAAATACTATAGAGGTTTAATCATTCGTGGTTCGTTTGGAAAAATCTATGGAAGGATCAGCTACTGTACAAATGAACAATATCCTTTTAATACCAGAAATGTAAATCTAGGTCGTCAACAAACCATTTGATTTATAAACTGGAGGCTAATTTGTGAGAAACATCCTCCATGATCAATTGACAATTACAGATTTTTCCTTTCCTCCCACCTTCATTGAATTTCTTCCAAACATTCATACGCACACAAAAGGAAATGTCAACAGTTACTAGTTATCTTCAAAATATGTGAAATAGTTTCGGTTTCAAGCTCCTTTTAATTTGGCGCCCCCTATTTAATTACATTGCTCTTCAGTTTAGGTACATTATCATCTTAGGTACCAAGTGTGTTGAGCCATCTCTAAAAACATTTAAAGAAGTATTTTCTTTCTGTATTACTTGGATATAACAAATTATATTACTAAAAAACATTCACATACAATTCTTTTTAAAATCAACAATTTTATGTTTTATTAAAATATGTGAGATAATTTCGGTTTGAACTTATCTCAATTTGGCGCCCCTAGGTCTCGGCGCCCGGGGCGGACGCCCCCCTTGCCCCCCCCCCCCCCCCTTAGCTACGCCACTGACACAAGGTATAAAAAGATACGTGCATATGGGAAAGCACATCGCTTAAAATTTGGCACTGGACAGAAGACCACAAAATCTGGAGAGCTTATGTATGTATGAGTAACAGATGTATGTGGACCCTTTGATGAATCCTTTAGAAAATATCGTTACTTTGTCAATTTTAAAGATCATTTTACAAAATTTAGATATGTATTTTTTCTTCGTCATAAGTCAGAAGTTGAGCAAGCTACTGAAAATATGATAGCACATGCTAAAAATTTAGGACACAACATCAAAGAAATCTTAAGTGATAACGGAAGAGAATTTGATAATGAAAATGTTAGAAGCATCCTGAAGAAAAATGGAATCAATCAAAGATTAACTGTTCCCTATACCCCTCAACAGAATGGTGGGAGTGAGCGTGAAAATAAAACCCTTGTTGAAATAGCAAGAACTTTGAAAAATTCTAATTCTGAAATCAATTTTCCTTCATCATTATGGGTAGAACTCATTAATTCGTCTGTATATATTTTAAACAGAACAGGTAAAAGTTCGCTACCAAATGTAAGCCCTTATGAATTGTGGATAAGGAAGAAACCTCGAGTAAGACACATGCGTATAATCGGATCCCCCTATTATTCTCACGTACCAGATCAGAAACGTCAAAAAATGGACAGAAAAGCAATAAAAGGTTATTTTTTGGGATATGACGGTGATGAAAGATATCGCATCTGGATAAAAGAAAATAATACAATTATTTGTTTTCGAGATGTAACCTTTCAAGGAAAAAGTTAACAAATTGTTAAGATTCAGTACAAATACCTTTAATTGAATCTAAGAGACAGCTACCTGAAAATAAAGATAAGGGAAGGGTCAAGAAGACCCAGAAGATCAAGTTCTTTCAGAAAATGAAGAAGAGGATGAAAAGAAATAACATACTATGGAATTAAGAGATCGAAGAGAACTAAAACAGTCTAAATATTTTGAAGATTACGACACGTGATGGCATCTGTAATTTTTATGTCTGAAGGAGATGAACCGCGTTCATATGAAGAAGCAATTAATTGCAAAGAACATAATTTCTGGATAAACGCCATGGATTCTGAAATCAGTTCTTTAAAGGAAAACAACACATGGACACTAACACCATTTCCAGATAAAGCAAAGGCTCTTCCCTGCAAATGGGTATTAAGAAAGGATTAAGAAAAATCCAGATGGTACCATTGATAAATATAAGGCAAGACTTGTGGTTAAAGGCTTCAATCAGAGAAAAGGTATTGATTATTATCAAATTTTTCAGTCCAGTCACAAAATTAGGAACTGTACGTTCCCTAATAAGTATTGCAGCAAGCGAAAAGATGCATCTTATGCAATTTGATGTTTCAACCGCATTTTTGTATGGCGATTTAGATGAAACAAATTACATGCAGCAACCTGAAGGCTATAATGATGGCACCAACAATGTATGTAAACTCAAGAAAAGTTTGTACGGATTGAAACAAGCTCCTCGATGCTGGCATAAATGTTTTGGAAAATTTATGTTAGATCTTGGATTTAAGACCAGTGAAGCAGATCAATGTTTATTCATTCGAGAGGAAGAAGGAAGAAAACTTCTCGTAGCTCTTTATGTAGATGATGGATTAGTTGCTGCTACTCATGAAGAAGACTCAAGAAACTTCATAGATCAATTAAAAACGAAATTCAAAATCACCAATAAACCTGCATCATATTTTTTAGGAGTAGAAATACAACGTCTTGATGATGGAAGTATTAAGATTGGACAAGAAGCATATGCAACCAAAATACTTCAACGGTTTGGAATGAGTGACTGCAGACCAGTTCATACACCCGTTTTAAAAGAGAAAGGAGTTTATGAAGATGTTTCAGAAAACATTAATGAAACACGATTTCCTTCTCGTGAAGCTGTAGGAGCATTAATGTACCTTATGATGGGGGCAATACCTGATTTAGCATATTCTATTAGTATTTTATCGCGAAAATTAGAAAATCCTTCTAAGGAAGACTGTATCAAGGTAACGCACGTTTTTAGATGCATTTCAAATTCCAAGCAAAAATGCATTATTTATAAAACAGGCTATAAACCTGGAATTCTAGAATGCTTCAGCGATGCCGATTTTGGAGGTTGCATTCAGACAGGCAGATCCACAACTGGAATAATAGTTAAATATGCAGGTGGAACAATATCTTGGCTAAGTCAGCGTCAAGCTATGGTGACAACATTAACAACTGAGGCTGAGATAGTTGCAGCAAATGAAGCAGCTAAAGAATTAATTTGGCTAAAAAGACTCAAAGGTGGAATTTCATTCCTGAAAGAAATACCAACAATTTATGTTGATAATAGTGCAGCAGTAAAATTAGCTCAGAATCCCGAGTTTCATCGTAGAACAAAGCATATAAGTCTAAAACATTTCTTTATCCATGAAAAAGTATTGGAAGAAGAATTTGGTGTGAAGCAGATTTCAACAGAAATGCAAATTGCAGATATAATGTCAAAACCTCTGCACAAACCAAGACTTTTAATGTTATGTGAAAAGATGGGACTCATGTAGACTCTGAACTTTATTTTAGATTTTTCAGTGTAATTATTTTTTTTCTTTTAACAAGGGAAAGTGTTGCGGTTTGTTAAACAGAAAAAAAAATAGTTTTACTTTTACATTATTGTGTTTTGGCAACATCTTTTCCATTAAAGTTTTTTTCAATGACCTCTGATACGTAGACACCACATCGGTAGCCTCTTCTGACGCCGACATCTTTGCCTTCCGTCGCATGACGAGGGCAGATTTAGCGCGCCAAATCGGTTTTTCTCCCGCCGAAACTCATATTGTTATGTGTGTCTTGAGTTGACCGCACATCTGCTTTTCTCTTTGTGAAATCTGAAAGTTGCCAACAAAGCGATCACCGCCAAAAAACGGCATCTTTTCGCCAATGATGTTGGATTTCGAAACCATGCCGAGAGAACAATGAATGTGGCGTCTACATATATTAGAAGTCTGTGTTCCATTAGTTTTTTTAAACGGTTTTATCATGTATCTAGCTAAATATCATAAAGTACTATTAAACGAAGTTTTTCTTCACTATTTATTAATGATTCTGTTATAATATTTATCTAAATATACTAATTGATTTAAAATTACTTTATATTAAACATTATGTTAGCCTCATATGTGCAAATAGGATGAGCAAGTGTCGAAACACTTACATTATTTTAGTAACAATTTAGTATTTTTGTAAAATTGTGAGAGGTCCACAAATCTAAATTAGATTTTTAAATAGAATAGTGACCTTGGAATTTTTTTCAGGGGGGGGGGGGGGGGCTCAAAATGTTTTAGAGGGAGGGGCTGAGTCGCCCATAGCACCTCCTTAGCTACGGTCCTGGGTCTTTTGCAACTCTGTTTGTGATATATAAGTTAATTTGCTATTTGGTAATTTATGGTGTATATGAATCATCTGCCGATTCGAACAATAGTACGCCACACAGGCTATAAGCATTGTATTTTCGTTTTAGAACAACCTAAAACATAATAAAATTTTACATTAAATACAGTACTTTTAAATTTAATTTGAAAAAAAAACTCTTAGAAAAGCTTTGAATAGAAATTTTTACTGCAACACGGCTAATCACACATATATCCTAATGTACGAGGTGTCAACAATCTGACGTACAAAGATGTGATCAAAATCCAAGTGACAGTTTGCTGATCTATGTATAGAGCACGCGCATGTGACGTCACGCTTCAGCTGCTCGCTTGTTTGGGTGGCAAAAACGATTCCTTTTCCACTGTAATTACCACAGACTTCTCGTACAAATATCATTACTTTGAGATATTAACAAACTTTATTTTAGAGTTATTAATGCACTTTTTTTGTAGTGTGCTGTAGCAAAACACACGAGGGGGCAGAATTATTATTTTTTGGGTGGGGCGAGGAGAAAGGAGATATTTATAGTTATTAGATATCAACGAATACGCTTTTCATTGAAATTTTGAATATTATATGGAGGATATGAGAAGAAAGGGAAACGGAAATTTCAGTAATGGGGATTATTTATATTACTAATTATTTCTCTATTGTCGTTATAGAACAACAAACAAACAAAAAAAAAATATTATTAGTATTAGTAATTTTTTTTTCTACATAGAAATAAAAATAACTTAAAGATTTTAACTTTAAAACCTAAGAAATCACAATTTATGCTTCTCAATCTTTCTTACTAGCATACAAATATATTTGTATCAAAAGGGGGGGAGCGTAAATGATTGTAGGTTAACGATAATTAAGATTATTTTTCATGTATTAATGACACACAGGTCTGGCATTTTTTTAAATAAATATTTTTAAAAATAAATATTTTTTTAAATCAATATTTTTAAATATTTGACAATCAGCAAACTGGGAGGGAGGGGGAGGGCAAAGAGAAGACTGGATGAGAATTTTAGAAACGGAGTATAAGTTATATGATTAATTATTTTTGCGACTACGAAACAATGAATTGAAAAGATTTTTTATGTAAAAAAAAAAAAAAAAAAAAAAAAAAAAACTCCTTTGTATTCCGGAAGGGGGGGGGGGCTACATGGTGAAGCGTAAGTTCGGAATGTTAGGAAGTGATTTAATCATTATTTATTTATTCTTATTAGTGAGCAACAAATATATCAATTTTCTTTTCAAATGAAGAATTTCAAAGTTTTAAAATTCATTCTGCTAGAGGGGGGGGGAGGGGGGCAGAGGGAAGAATTTTTTTCGGAATAAAAGAGATGATAAAAAATCGATATATTTGTATTGATATATTTGATTATTTTTTTGTCTCTGGAAAGAGATAAAAAATAGTAGAATTTTTTTTTTTATAGAAATTAAAAAAAAACTTATTTGCATGATGGGAATGGGGAGGGGGGGGGGGGCTAAGAATGGAAGCATACATATTTCGGATAAGCTGGAGATAATCTAAATTATTATTTATTTATTGTGATAAGTCAGAAATAAATGCGACAAATTTTATCTAAACAAAATAAAGAGTTTTAAAAATATGAAACTGTATATGATCAGAGGAGGGGGCGGGGGCAAAGGGCGGAAAGTGTAATTTTTGACGGAAGAAACCTAATTTGCTTTATTCATTATTGATTTATTATCAGTAGAAAGCCGTAAACAGAACAGAATTTTTAAACTGTATAGATCAAAAATAAATGTTTATTTTTTTTATATATCGGGGGGGGGGGCAGAGGGTGAATGAAACATTAGAAAAAGGTTAAGCCTAGCCAGACAGGACTATATTTTTCCAAAAAATAATCATGATTGGACGAAAAAGTCATGATATCGGGAAGATTGCTATGGATTTAAACGACGACAAACAAGGAACGGCGAAGTTTCTGCCACCCAAACAGCGAAAATGACAGTTTACTTGCAACCGTGCCCGTGCTCTATAGACCCCTTGCACGTGACGTCACATGCTTCATCTGGCGCCCAAACATAAGGCAAATGCAGTATTTTCACATTTATAAAAATAGTAATTTGCGCTTCATTTTTTAAGTATTTAGAAAAATAATGCAAGAATAAGAAAAATCAAAATTAAACAGAAAGACCACAGTTGCTTTAAACAGCAAACGGGGAGTTATGATGGTTTGTTTAGGCTCCAGATTATGGCGTCATGTGCACCAGATAAGAGGAACAGCCGCTGTTGTGACGTCAATGCAAGGGGTCTATTTTAAAAGTTTCTTTCTATGTATTAACCATGGAGATAGAATAGTAGATTAAGGTATCCATAGTAGCTGAATTGCGTTGCAGAAAAGAAGAAGCAACTTCTACTTCAATTTTGTTTGTTTTTCTACCGGGATCTTCATGTGGTGTTAAAGAATCTGATTATTTGACAAGAAAACTTCTTTATTTTTCGCATTTCTATAATAACTATGTTTTTTTTAGTTGAAATGAAAGATACTGTCCGTATACCACCTTGGAAATTCCAGAAATCTTTGAAAGATGCAGTTGCTGACGAATTACGTTTAAAATTTGCGAACAAAGTTCGTGTTTCTTTATTATACTTTATTATACATTTTGATTTTAACGTTTAATATTGATGTATAAAAACATCTTGAGATTATGTAACCTTGTTGTCAGTTTAAGAAATATCTGAATAATTTGGTGTTATTTCATTATGGGGACGGCAGAGTCCCTTCTGAAACATTCTCTCATATTATTATTGAATGCAAATGATGTGATCTGCTGAATATTGCATGACATTTACATTAAAAATCGAATTATAAATCTTCAAGAGTAACATGATATTAAAATATGAACTGTTATTTAGTTTCTTTTCAAAATAATAGCAAAAACAAGTATTGTAAACAATTTTTTTAAATAATGACAATTTTTTGAGACAAAATTAGGTAAAAAAAAAAGCTTTTTTTTAAAAATTATGCCGTCGTTGTTTGTTTTAAACTTTCCTTACACTGTTAGCTGCATTCCATGTATCACTAATCATACTGATGCATTTTAAATGAACTTATTGCTATAACTTGTAAGAAAAGTTGGCACAGATGTCACATATGCTCCACATGGCACGATTGCAGCAAATGGCATTTTATTTCTCACATTGGTAACCAGGCTATTGTTTTATATGCACTAGTAAACTGTTTATTTACGTTTATTTTCTTTTTTAAAATGATGTAAATTTTTGGTACTACTTGGTTATCCCGTCGACCAAAAAACTATCACCAAACAGAAACGGATTAACTACCACCCGGGCCCCTAGGCTTGACTTTCTGAGGGCCCCTTTCACTCCTTCAAAGTGGTATATAATGGAAAAATTAAAACACATGCTTGCTTCATTAGCTCATAAATCATTGATGATTAAAATATAAAAGATTACGACAAAGAGTTTCACACATCTTTTGCCTTTTGTACTAATGTCCGATCAGTGTAAAAGAATATTTTCTTGTTCTTTATACAAGGAAAATTTTAGCACCGGGCCCCCTTTTCTTCTGGGCCCCTAGGCTTCAGCCTACTCAGCCTAATGGGTAATCCGCCTATGTCACCAAATTATAAGAATAAAAGCCAACAATCGTTGAACGTGAATGTCACATTCAATTACATTTAACACAATACGCGTGCACTTAAAATATCATAAATTGATTTTTAATTCGACTTTCTATTCGTATTTATATTAACATTTCACTAATTTATTTGTCATTTTGTTATTTAAAATAAAAATTTAATCAAAATGCATAAGTTGGTTATTAGTTTGGCGATTTGTATAATTTGGCAAAATTGGTCGACATGATAACCAAGTAGTACCAAATTGTTTTTTCTATAGTTATTAATTAATTTTTTTTGTTTATTATTTTTTCCTTTTTAAAATAGTAGAAAATAATTAAAAGATATATAACTGTTATTTTAAAGCCAAGTTTTCACCAAATTGGCATCAGAAGACAATCTCGCTAATGTGGTGCGTATATGACATCTGTGTTGAAAAATTTTCTTTTGGATTCTATAACTTAATTTTAAATATGATATAATTTTTACATCTCTTACATTAGGGATGCACAACCTATGGCCCGCGATGTATTAACGTGTGGCCCGCGAACTCCATCAATTTACATCTAGAAAAAAATTCAATTTTTGTGGAAAAGTCGCTGGTAAAAATCGTAAATTTTGTCAATTTACCCGGAGAAAATATAAAATTTTGTCAGTAACTTAAGAATAGCAAATTTCGTAGATCGGGCACGGAAAAATCGCGAATTTCATTGATCAAGTGCAGAAAAATCGCACTTTTCGTTCATCAGGTATGAAAAAATTGCGAATTTTGCCCATGAGGCTCAGAAAAAAAATAGTAAATTTAACTGATCGGACACGGAAAACATGCGAGTTTTGTCGATCAGGCACAGGAAAATCGCGAATTTTGTCGGTCAGACGTGGAAAATCGCACATTTCATTGATCAGCCAAGAAAAAAATCGTCAGATCTGTTGATGATGCACAAAAAAATTGCAAATTAAACTCATCGGCTGTGGGAAAGTTCACATGTTTTCTTGGTTTGCCACGTTAAAATAAGTGCGAATTTTGTTGATCTGACACGAAAGAATCGTGAATTGTGTCGATCAGCGGCGAAAAAAGTTCGTTGATAAAGCACGGAAAATCCCGAATTTTGTGATGATGCGCGGTAAAATTTAAAATTGCGTTGATCGTCTGCCAAACAATCGTGAATTTTGTAAGTTTCTCAAGAGAAAAAAATCGCGAATTTCATCTAGCCGCGTAAAAAAATGCATTTTTGTCAAAATGAATTAAAATTCATGAATTTCGTTGATTGGTCGTGGAAAAAATGCAGATTTCGTCAGTTAAAAGCTGAAAAATGCGAATTTTGACGATCAGACACGGAAAAATTGCGAATTTTTTTGATCAGGTTCCGAAAATGGCAAACTTTGTCAGTTAGACACAGAAATTTTGCAAATTTCGTCGATCAGGCTCAAATAAAATCATCAAAAAATTCATCTACCCGGTGTGGAAAAGTCCGGAATTTTGTTGATCACGGGAAGAAAAATCGCGAATTTCGTTGATCGGCATTGCAAAAATCGCAAATTTCATCGATCAGGTTCGTAAAAACTGCGAATTTTGTCAATTGGCTTTATAACAATCACGAATGTTGACGATAAGGTTTGTAAAAATCGCGAAATTTGTCGACCTGGTATGGAAGAATCGCGAATTTTATCAAACATGCAATGAAAAACTGCAAATTTCGTCGATCAGCTTTGTAAAAATCGCGAATTTCGGCAATCGGCTTCGTAGAAAACGATAATTTCGTCTATCAGCCACAGTAAAGTCGCGAATTTTGCCGATCAGCTTCGTAAAAATTCTAAATTTCGTCAATCGGCTTCGTAAAAATCCGAATTTCACCGATTGGCTTCGTAAAAATCGGTAATTTCGTCGATCAGCCACAGAAAATGGCGAATTTCGCCAATCAGCTTCGCAAATTTCGTCAATTCTCTTCGTAAAAATCGCAAATTTCGCCGATCAGTTTTGTTAAAATTGATAATTTTGTCAATCAGCAGCAGAAAAAGTTGCGGATTTTATCGATCATGCGAAGAAAAATCGCGAATTTCGCCGATCGGCTTTGTAAAAATCGATAATTTCGTCGATCAGCTTCGTATAAAATGCAAATTTCGTCAATCGGGTTCGTAAAAATCGTGAATTTCGCCGATGGGCTTCGTAAAAATCGATAATTTTGTCGATCAGCCGCAGAAAAGTCGCGAATTTCGCCGATCAGCTTCGTAAAAATCGCAAATTTTGTCAATCGACTTCGTAAAAATCGCGAATTCTGTTGATCAGCTTCATAAAAATCATGAATTTCGTCGATGGGCTTTGTAAAAAAATCATGTTTTTGTCGATCTGCCTTGTAAAAATTCCAAAATTTGTTGATCGGTTTCGTAAAAATCGCAAATTTTGTTGATCAGGCACAGAAAGATCGAATTTTCTCAATCAGTTTCATAAGAATTGCAAATTTGTTGATCACTTTCATAAAAATCCCTAATTTGGTCGACATGCATGGAAATCTGCTAATTTTGTTGATCAGGCATTGAAAAATTAGGAATTTCAGAGATGATACACGGAAAAATCTTATTGATCGGCTCCTTCCCTCTCCTTTATTCATAAAGATCACATTTTTTTTCGGCACCAGAAACTTATCTTTGTTTTCCAGCACTTTTAATAAAACAAAATTTACTCTCCTGAATAAAGACAAGGAATAATATTACATCTTGAGAATAAACCTTGCTATATATGTTATGTACACAAACGTAAAAACTGCTGATGTATCCTTACCATCTGAAGTGGATATTTTGACTGGTTAAGCGAAACCTAAAGAAGTATTTTCAAATTTCCCTCTGAAAACATATTTTTTATTTGATTACATTCCATAGATCCCCTTCGAAATCGAATTATCTCCAAGTTATTGATATGGCCCTCAACTGCCCAGACATATTTGTAAGTGGCCCTTCTCTTGAAAAGGTTGTGCACCCCTATCTTACATAATAATTTAGTTGCTCTGAAGTTTTCTATTCAATATTTGTGGGTAAATATGCATTTCCATTTTAAACTACAGCATTTGGATAGATTGTTACTGGCTGAAATCTAAAAATAGTAGATAAAAAACAGCTATTTAAAATTCTGAATTATATCCCTGTGCAGAAAATGAAATTTTAAATAACAAATGATTAACACAACATGTGAATGACGAAGTTTCGATTCCCGTTAAACTATAAATCAAGAGCGATTCTGTTCCAAAAAATTAAGGCTATCATTTTCAAAAATTAAAAAAAAAATCAGTCATAAATCCAAAAATTGGAATATAAAATGTATCATAAATTTTGAGGAATGTTCTCTAAAGAAAAAATCTATTTCTTCAATTGTTTGAAGAAAAATTGCTAATTTCATCACAGATCTCAAGAAAAACATGAATTTTGTCAGAGGATTGCGAAAAAAAAAAAAAATTTTTTTTCAAAAAATCACAAAAAAATGGCAAATTTCATCAAAAATACAAAAAACAAAATAAATTTTGGCAAAAGATCACGAAGAAATGAAAATTTCAACAGAAGATTGAGAGAAAACGACAAATTTCATCAAAAGATCACAATGAATGCAAATTTTGTCCAGTTATCATGAAAAACATGCAAATTTCGTCAAACAATCGCAAAAAGATGGCAAATTTCGTCAACAAAGCAAGAAAAAACTGCAAATTTCATAAAAAGGTCATGAAGAAACAGCAAATTTCATCAAAATATTGTGAAGAAATGCCAAATTTCATCAAAAATCATGTAAAAACTGCAAATTTTCTCAAAAGAACTCAGAAAAATGCAAATTTCGTCAATGGTTCACAGAAAAGAAAAACATAGTGCTGGGAGTGGATTTTCTCCCCCATTCAGACAGTGTATGATGGTATTAAAAATTCTGAGGATAAAAGTAACTTACTTTTCAAAGTGCTTTTCTTTTATCTTTTATGTTAATCACAAATACTTGGGTGATTTGAGTTCATGTAACGTAATGCAATGTGGGATTGGAAAGAGGACATTTGTCCTTAAGATCTGCAAACTGTTTTTAAAGTTTCTACTTGTGTTGCAGACTGCAGAAAAAAATTCTGCTGTTGGGCTCAGAAACTATGTGACCTAGAGTCATCGCTATAGTTTTTCTGCAACGTTTATATTAACATTTATTGCCTCTAATTTCATTATTTTAGTTTCAGCAGATTTGGAAATAGATGTCTAGATAAGTGTATGTAATAGTGCAAAAAATATGTAGTGTAACATATTTTTATGCTACATTTTTCATAATATCTATGAAAATATAATACCTAAAATTAAATGTATTTTGGAGTTCAGTGTCATGAAAGTAACAGGATACCCCATACAACATACAAAGATAATTTATTTATTTATTTATTTTTTTTAAGTAACTTAATTAGCCCCTCTACATTTTTCATAAAAATATTTGTGAATGTTTAATTATATTTAAATATGTGGGTGAATAGTCTTTATTACTTCTTCTAGTTTGAACTTTTCTTGTTCCATATTTTGCAAGTAAAGTGGCTGTGGCAGATAGACATAGGAGTGGACTTATAATGGTTTTATTTTTACATTTTAAGTGCAAAACCCTAAAAATCGGGAAAAATAAATAAATACCATAAAAAGATTTTGAAAACCATCCATAAAAAGAAAATAGATTGTGGTAATATACAAGAATTCCATCAAAAAATCTCAGATAAAAACGGGAATTCTTTTAAAAGATTGGGGGAAAAACAGTATTTGCCTAACAATTTTTCAGTATTTGCCTAAATTATTTGAAATTGATTATCCCCCCCCCCTTTAAATAAAGCAGTATTTAAGGAATATATCTGATAATTATCAGCGTTAGAATTCCTAAAAAAAAAGTCACTGGTCCTAAGGACCAGTAAACATGAGAATTTACTGGTCCGCAGACATCATCACTGGTCCGCTATATAAAATTCTATTAAATAATTTTAACACTTAGAGTGGCCTCCTCCCCCCCCCCCCTTTGGAAAATAAACCAATCTTACTTTGCATTAATCCAAATTTTTCAGCATAATACAATGTAAAATTATAATTTGCTAAAAATTAAAAAGAGAAATTTTCTGTACTTTGTAAAGAATAAATGTGCAAGATACAAATTTAATTATAAAATAATGCTTACAGACATGTTACTTTTCCGCGGAAACGCGGAATTCCGCTTTTTCGGCACCGAATTTTATCATTTTCGAGTTCGATGCAAATCTGCATTAAAATCTGTGGACCCTTTTTTTGTTGGGGGGGGGGGGGTGCTAGCAAGCGAAGTACAACAAAGCAAGACTTCGAATGAACCAGCGTTAGTCAGCTTTCTCTTTCAAAGGCGCGCCACTTCCTCTTTCCCGTTGTCTATCACGCATATAAACCGCGCATCAAAGTGGGAGAGATCGTCTGCTCTTTCTCTCTCTGAACTTTGGATCGTACAGCGCACATCAACGAAATGCCGGAGAAAAAGAAGATGCGTAAAGCCTTGGTCAGGGGGTGAATCTCGCCTGAAAATTTAAGGCATCCTATTCCGAAAATTTGAAATTGGGTTATCAGTTCTGCAGCGACTTGTACGGTTTTTGCGCGTGGATAAAACAATCGCGAAGAAATGCAAATTTCGTGAAAGGATCGCCGAAAAAACACACATTTCGTCAATATTTCGTGGAAAAACGACGATTTCGTCTATGTTTTTTGACAACTAACTTTGTTAAAAGATTGCTGAAAAACTCAAATTTCCTGTGCGGATCACAGAAAAAACGGCAATTTCACCAAATACCGCAGATAAAAGGCTAATTTTGTCTAAAGATTGCGGATATAACGCCGATATCGTTAAGATCGCGAAAAAAGACGCCGTTTTCGATAAAAGATGGCATAAAAATATTTTGTCAAAAGAGTTTCGGGGGGAAAAAAAAGGCCGATTTCATTAAAAAAAAAAAAAAAAAAAAAAACCACGAGAAAACGCCGATTTTGTCAAAAGATCGCGGAAAAAACGCCGATTTCGAAAAAAAAAGATCGCAATAATTCGCCGATTTTGCTGAAATATCGCAGATAAATCGTTGATTTCGTCTGAAGATCGCGGGAAAACGCCGATTTCGTATGAAGATCACAGATAAACAACCTCACGTGGGGGGAGTAACTCGCAGGACCCCCCCCCCCTCCCGCCGCCGATTTCCGAAAATGCCATATGAATTTCCGAAAAAAAAATTCAGTTACGAAATAAATCAGTTAAAAAATTAATCAAATTTATTTCATTAAATAAATTTTCCATTCTTTGATATTATACATGATAATTTATTGACCAGTTCTACATATATTTAAGGAAGGTCTTTGGAAACTGTTTACAAATAAGTATACAAGTAACGTTACAAGTAAAAAAATTCTCTAAAGTGCTTTAAAATTAATTTTTCTTATTTTCATAATATTGAAATTGTGTTATCTTTACAGTATGCAATCTAAATTATTTTTAATTATAAAATTTGAACACTCATTTGTATGACCAATTATTTATATATTAACTTTGATTTTTTTTAAAGGGTGGGTGGGGGGGGGGAGGGGGTATTGCGTGAGGCCGTGAAAGTTCAGCTTTTTTTTTTTCTAAGCTTGTACCATGTCTGTGCTTATTTAAGTGTAGAAGATAACAAGTACCACTATTGTTTGCATTTCTTTTAAAATGGGGCAAGACAGGTTTATTGAAAAAAGGAATATTTTTGTTGAGTAAATGGATACTTAGCTTAATGAAATGGTGCTTTCAGGAGTCATATTCACTCAGAAAGATTTGGAGCAATAAAAATCCGATTGGGAAGCAGGAAAATCAGTTTTTGGAGCAGCAACAACAATTTTTAAGCAGGAAAATTAGTTTTTAAAACAGAAAAATTCTCTCCCGGCATTCACTTATTATTTATTTTCCGTTCTTTTTTGTCGAAATTTCCATCTTTTCGCGTTATTTTGACGAAATCTTTTGTTTTTTTGGGATTTATTGACAAAATGTACCGTTTTTTGCGATATTTTGTTCCAAAATTTCCCGTTTTAACGCGATTTCTTGATGAAATTTGCCGTTTTTCGCGATCTTTTGAAGAAATCTACTGTTTTAGGATGAAATTAGCCGTTTTTTCGACATTTTTTGACGATATTTGTCAGAAATTAGTCGTTATTTAGCGCTTTTTTAACAAAACTTGTCGATTTTTGTGATTTTTTTTTCAAATTTTGCCGTTTTATAGCGATTTTCGGGTAAAATTTGTCGTATTTTTTCATGATTTTTTGAAGAAATCTGCCTTTTTTTGCAATTTTTTGAAGGAATCTGCCCTTATTTCGCTATTTTTTTTAAAAAAATCTGCCGTTTTTTGCGATTTTTTTTTGGGGCGAAATTTACCGTTTTTTCGCAGTTTTTTGAAGAAAGCTGCTTTATGTTTCGGGTTTGAAATGAAATTAGCCATTTTTTCGAGAATTGTTTAACAAAATTTGCCGGAAATTAGTCGTTATTTCGCGATTTTTTAACGAAATTTGCCGTTTTTTCGCGATCTTTTAACGAAATTACGCATCTTGTGGGACGCGTAAGAACTATTTTTTTCCGTCCCATCGCCGATTTTTTGCGTATTTTACGCGCTATAGCGCGTCCGCGGCATCGCTAAAAAAATCTTATGTGCGATTGGTTGCTGTTTTCTCAGGGCCTGCAGACCACTAAATTTTTCAGATTAGTGGTCCGATTGAATTATCGGTGGTCTCGGACCACCGGACCACCAAGGATTTCGAACGCTGATTATATTTAGAATAAAATAGCCTTCTCAACTGTCTTATACATGTGCTACTTAAAAGAAATGGTCATTTTCAACATTTCCCTTTAATAATTTCAAAAATTTTTCCTTTTTTATTACCATTTTGCAATCTCATGTCTGACATAATAAACATGGTGATATTAAAAAAAAAAAAAAATGCAAAATGATTTTTTGAAAATGAGTGGTAATCTAAAACTCTGACATACAATATTGTAATCCCTTTCAAAACTTAAGTATTTATATCAGTACTTCAAAAAAATTAAAAGCTTAAAATTTTTGAAAGTGATTACCACATTTCAAAATGAAATTTCTTCCTATTTTCTTAAATATGACCAATATCAATAATGAAATTTCCTCGTAGTTTTGTTATTGTGATTAATTTCAATAATAGTATTTTAAGCACATTAACATGCCAAATAAAAAAAAAAAAAAAAAAAAAAAAAAAAAAAAAAAAAAAGAGCAATTTTTTAAAAAGAAAGTTTTGATTTTCAAAAATTTATCATCTAAGAATAGAAAATTAGACCAAAAGTAATTTAATAAACACAGAAGAAATATTACTTACAGACAAATTTTTAACGTAAATTATAAATACAAGATTCTTTTTAAAAATGGAACAATTCTGTTTTTAAAGAATCAAATAAAAATATTATACACATTTAAATATTATATACAGTAGACTCCCTCAAATCCACAAACCAGAAATCCGCAAGTCTCTAAAATCCGCACATATTTTATGGATGTAAACAATGAAACTTTCAGTTCACAGGGTTGCCACGCCACCTGGAAAACCGGGAAAACACAGGGAATTTTAAAATCCCCTCCCAAAACAGGGAAAATCCAGGGAATTTTTTAAAAATCTGGAAAACACAGGGAATTTTTTCCCTACTATATCCAAATAAATTCGCCCATTTGGGTAAACTGAGTTTTAACCCACTTCTTGGCGGCGGCGCGACTATTTTTTGTGCACTCAACATAGAATAAACGCGTTGCAGTACAGGGAAAACACAGGGAATTTTTTTTCAAGATTACAGTGGCAACCCTGGTCAGATATTGGGACAAAATTTGATTTTTTTAGTTTTTTATCAATTCCATATATTTTTTAATTTGTAATTTTCTGAATAATTCTCTATTCATGTTTTTTTTCATGCAGAAAGAATAATTTTTTTTGGATAAAATTCAAGATATTTCTGATATCACTGGTAATCACAATCTCCTTACCAAATATATATTCATTAATCAAGATTTTTTGGTTATTAAGCCTGGCTAAACTTGAAAAAAAAAATCTTTATTTTATGATTTTGATGTGAATTAGTAATGTACTTTTATAAAGCAAGTTTTGTTGAGTAATTCTGGAAAAATACATTTAATCTTTATAATGTATATTTAATCATACACTATTGATTATTAATTTTGCTATTAGTACTTTAATTATTTTAAAAATTACCTAAAATTTGTTATTTGAGTTTATTACTTATTTTAATAATTTATTATATTGTAAGCATTCATTATAGTTTTGATTGCACTGTTAATGGCACTCAAATTTCTGTTTAAAAAATGTAAACAAAACAATGATCCGCAAAATTCTAAAATCCGCACAACCTCTGGTCCCAAGCTGTGTGGATTTGAGGGAGTCTACTGTACATTTTCTGTACGCAATAATTTTGATAATTTTAATCAAAAATTTTGTAACAGCATATTTACAATGTTAGAGTATCACTTGAATGCATTCATTAAGAGCCAGAGCCACAATGTTTCTTGAGCATTTTCTACTAGCATATTAAGTGCATCATTTGAATCCAAAACATTTAACCTTCCCACCTCAATGACTGGATATATCCGTTCACTAGGCTGCAGATTTCACTGCAGTTGAAACTTTATTTAAATTAATATAATTCTACGAATCTAATCTAGTTTTTATAAATTAAGTTATGATGGATATTTTCAAGGCTTATAATAAAGGTCAAAATTAACGGTCGCCACTCGCCACGTGGCGACTGAACATTTGAAAGTGGAGACCGCAAAATTATATATTGGTCGCCACTTTCTTTCTTTTATTATTTTATCTATTTTTACAAATAAACGTACTCCGATGTTCAATAGCCAAGAGGAAATGAAAACAGAAGCAAACAAAAATTCTCATTTTCCCTCTTTTCACCGGTCATAGGTCAATTTCGGCATGGGAGAGGGGGAAGCATAAACTTATGGTCTCGACGGAGAGGGGGAGTGTCTACGCGTCTACCACGTGACTCTCCAACAGAAAACAGGAGTGACAATCTGAAAAATAACAAAAGGAGGATAATTGTACTATCGCCGTTTGAAGTGGACACCAGTGTTGCCAGATCAGGTTACAAGAAGCGAATTGGGCTACTTTTGAACACTCCAGGCTACTTTTTTAAAAATCTTGGCTACTTGCTACTTTTTGCACTACTAAAAAAAAATTGCGCTACTTTTAGCTTCCTCTCGTTCTCTCTATTTTTTTTTCTTTATATTTAAATATTTATGGATAAATTATGAAAAATATTTGGCAACTTTCTTGTAAATCTATATTTTTCTTTGGAATTTGGAATGGCAACGGCAACATTATTTTGGTTGTAGTTCGCACTGTTGCCAGTAGCGGGCTACAAGTAGCGAATAGACCCCTTGTATTGACGTCACAACAATGGCTGTTATGCCCAAACAAAACATCATAACTCCTCATTTGCTATTTAAAGCACATGTGGTGCTTCTGTTTAATTCTAATTTTTCTTATTCTTGCATTTTTTTTCTAATTACTTAAAAAATGAAGCAAAAATCACTATGTTTACAAATGTGAAAAAAACCACATCTGCCTTATGTTTGGGCGAAATATGAAGCATGTTACGTCACGTGCAAGGGGCTACTTTTGAACACTTTTTAAATTACTTAGTAGTTTCAGAAAGTACCAGTAGATGGCGCCACCATTTTACAGCTTGGGCTACTTTTTGCTACTTTTGAAAAATTTTTTGCTACTTTTCCGAAATTGATCTGGCAACACTGGTGGACACTTGCAGCACTTGTCTTATAAGGAAAGGGCATGTTTACAAACAAACACTTCTTTCAACCTACATTTTTGTCATTACGATCATTGTAGGATTCATCTTGACGACGTAGCCCAATCATAGCAAGCAGACAACCATGATAAAATTTGTAGGCCAATCAGAATGCCTGAAGAGTCGGTGCTATAACGAAGCACGGGTGAAAACAGCTTGCCCACACTAATAGGAGCCCACAGTGACGTCAGCTGCCCTTTCCTTATTCGTTCTTGCAAAGTTTCCACGTGCAAAGTGTGAGCTCTTATCCTAAGATCAAAAATCAGATGTGGCGAGCGGTATTTTTTTTGTGTGTTTATATAAAAAAAAATTAAACATATTAAGATTTAGATCCTGTGTAACATGGCCAGAAGAAAGCCGATGACGATGACGGCTGTCAGCCTTGCAAAATTACAACGTTTTTTAGGAATAAAAACCAAGTGGAAGGCTCAAGCGAAAGTCTGGGAGAAATAAACTTTGAGCAGTGAGTTTAGTTTTATTTATTAATTTGGTTAAATTGCCTTTTGAATCGCGCCAAGCGGTGGGGAATATCGCAATTTACCCATTAATTTTTCCCAATATTTATTTAAAATTTTATTTACTGTAAAAGCACTTATTTTCGCAAATCGTAATTTCCACGAAAATGAAGATATCGGTGATTTCGCGAGCTGAAAACTTCACGAATTCTATATGACAGAACCGAAAGTACTAAAAAAAAATTTCGCGATTAGAATGGGCTCGCGAATATAAGTGCTTTTACAGGATTTTAAAATATCATCAGGGTGCGTAGTTTGGAAGCACCTTTTACCAGAATTTTTATAATGTAAAATCTGTTTTATTTAACGAAAAAGAAAACCTTTTTCAGGTGTAACAACCAGTACTTTAAAGAATTTCTGGCACTAAAATAATTAAAATCCTCTGAGTTTCTTGATGACTACGCACCCTGATCATTTTCGATTGTGATTTTTGTTCTCAAATACATTTGGTTAAAATTAACTGCTTTATTTTCTACCTCTCGCTTTTGCTTTCAGTGTTAAAATTCACTATACACAGTTAATGCCGTAATTTTCTATGGTTGACCGCCATGGTTTAAATCGGTAAATCCGAGGATTTAAAAATTTCAGAGAAACTTAGAAAAAAAAAAAAAAAAAAAAAAAAAAAAAAAGCTCTCACCGATCTCGTAAATTCCGATGAATTTAATTCAGACTTTGGAGATTATGTATAATTAACGCCGTAATTTTATACAGTTGACCGGCATGTTTTGTATTGGTAAATCCGAGGATTTAAAAATTTCAGAGAAACTTAGAAAAAAAAAAGCTCGCTCCGATCTCGGAAATTCCGACAAATTCAATTCAGACTTTGGATTGGAGATTGTGGATAATTAACGCCGTAATTTTTTACGGTTGACCGGCATTGTTTAAATTGGTAAATCTGAGGATTTACCAAAAATTTCAGAGAAACTTAGAGAGGGGGGAAAAAAAGTTCGCACCGATGTCGGAAATTCTGAAAAATTTATTTCAGACTTTGAGTATGTGGATAATTTAAATTTAATAGTTCCTAAAATTCTAATGATCTAATTATTCAGAAATGGCGACTGAGATTTATAATTTTTATTATTAAAAAAAAAGTAATTCTCTACAATTTTCTAGTATAAATTAACTTCAAAATTGATCAGCAGTTAAGTGAACATTTCTCTTATCCCATTAGGTCAATACCTGTGCCATCTATTTCTGTCATCCAACCAAGTTCCCCTATCACAGTAAATATTAATCCGGGACAAGCCATAAAGAACAAAAGCATCAATACTGATAAAGAGAATAGTCAGCAATACAGAGAGGAATGGAAATTGGTAAAAAATGATGAAAAGGCAACAGAAGATAGAATGAAAAATTAATTATTGATGCCAGTGATCCTTGGGGTATGTGGTGCCTTGTTTGCACAAAATGGGTCTCACAGATTAGCACTAAATGCTTGTCGAATTTTGTAAAGAGTGCAAAAAATTTTCAGCCTCCTCGTAGAAAAAAAGAAAGTGTAGCCATACATTTTTCGAGTATGGCACATTCTAGATGTATAGAGAAAGAAAAATCTACGTTGATACCAGCACAAGAAGCTATAATATATAAGAAAATAACTAGCCTGGATGAAAATGTACAAAAAAAAAAATGGCTAGTCTCATAAGGACTGTATTTTATTTCGCTGTTAAAGACAGACCAGCGAGTGATTTTTCTTCCGAGTGCCTGTTACAGAAACTGAATGGTGTCATTTTGGGAGAAACATACCAAAATCAGATTTCTTTTGCTATGTTGTTAAATTATACAGCATTGCATTTTAAACATAAACTTGTTGACAATATAAGGAAATCGAAATTCATAACTCTGCTGACTGATGGCAGTACCACCAAAAAATGTATCGAATATGAAGCCGTTTTGGTAAAATATATTCCAGAAAATGAGATAAACAGTAAGATGTCATTTCTGGGTCTGTGTGACATTGAAAATGCAACCTCAGAAGGATTAGCAAAAGCTATATCTGAATGTCTAAATCAAGCTGGAATACCTGATTGGCAGGAGAGACTGATAAGTCTTACAGTAGATGGTGCATCAGTAAATACTGGGAAACATAAAGGATTAGTAAATATGCTGGAATCTCCAACACACATTCACTGTTATAACCATTTGCTAGACTTATGTTTAAAGGATGCACTGAATAATTCTGGTAATGGTATGGCAAGTAAAACAATTGCCCTTCTTAGATCCATAAATACATTCTACAGATCAAGTCCTAAACTTACAAGAGAACTGAACAGAGCTGCAGTTGCATTAGACATAAAATTGCTGTCCTTTAAGCCCATATGTGATACCAGATGGGCAAACTCATTACAAAGTTCATTAATTGCTGTTTTAGACAATTATGAATCCATAGTGCAACATCTAACAAATATTGTGTCCCAACATGCTAGTGGCTATACATCTAATGTGAAAAGCTCCGCAAAGAGCATTTTGAAAGATCTCTTGATGTACGACACTGTTCACTTTTGTTATGCTTTGAGAGATTTTTTAGACATTGTATCAAAAGTCTCTTTGCAGCTGGAGAAAGAAAACATTAATATCTGTGATGCGACAGACTGTATAAAAAATTTGAAACTTGACATAGTACATTTTGGATCATCAGGTGAACTGATAAGAAGTCCAAGTAGGCATTTGCATACTTTTCTTGTAACCATCAATGGCGATGATGCCGATGCAGATATTGTAAAATTTAAAAATATTGAATTAGGACTAAAGAAGTTGTCTCATAAAAAAAGAAAAAATACTGAAATTTCTGAGGATAAAAATTCTTTTTTTAACCTATGTCAGAGAATGAGCGAAACTATTGAACAGAAATTTTTTGGTGAATCAGAACCTTGTAATTCTGTTTGTGTACGTATGGCACAAAAATTTGATACTGTCATGTTTCCACCCACAAACTCTGAACTGAAGGGTTTTGGTGAAGACGAACTACTAAAGGTTTGTGTTGCATTTAGTTTACCTTTTGAAAGAGTTTGTCAGAGTGGAAAACTTTGAGGCCATTAATGTTTGAAAATTTTAAGCCATCAATTTCCTTGACAAATTTATATGAAAAACTAAATACTGACAAATTCAGCAGTTTTAAAATTTTGAAAGATCTTATCCAAGGACTACTGACAATATCTCCGAGTAATGCAGCAGTCGAAAGAATTTGGAGTAATGTTAAAAACATTATAAATGACAGATCAACCTCAATGAAAAAAGGAACAATTGAAAACAGATTAATAATAAAAAATGCAAAAGTGTCATTGGAGGAATTCAATCCAGATTCAGTGATTGAACTGTGGTGGAATGACAGTATTAGAAGCAGAAGACCATATTTTAATGATTACAGGGTGCGCAGTCATCAAGAAACTCAGAGGATTTTAATTATTTTAGTACCAGAAATTCTTTAAAGTACTGGTTGTTACATCTGAAAAAGGATTTCTTTTTCGTTAAATAAAACAGATTTTACATTATAAAAATTCTGGTAAAAGGTGCTTACAAGGTGCTTCCAAACTACGCACCCTGGATTAGTTTACCTACATTTTCCAACTGTAATCGATTTTCCAATAAGATGTCTGGATTTTGTAATTTTACCTTATGTCATTTCAAATTAAAATCTCATAAATTCTGGTCTATTTTGCAATCCTGATAGTTCTAGCTCTTTTTTTTTTTTTTTTTTTTTTTTTTAATTTAAGTTTCTACAATTCATGTTCAGTTTAAGAATTAACGTGTTTATTATTTGTTTATTTGTAAATATTACATTGGATGCCATCAAGTAAGCTGCGTATGTTTATTTAAGTTCTATATTTATACGAGTTTTGCAATATTAAACAAACGCGCGAGTGGCCACTCAGAATTCCAAGCCCAGTGGCCACTGGCCACCTGCAAATTTTCTTAATTTTGACCTCTAGCTTATAAGCATATACATAACAAAAAAATTATACCATGACAGAAAATCCCTCTTTTATTAACATTTAAAATAAATTGCTGAGAAAAAAACTTTACAATTTTGTCCTTTTGTTCGGTTGTCAGGGGGTTAATAAAATTTACTTTTTTGGACTCCACTAGGATTTTTATGATGAAATTAATTTAGCAATAAATGGATTAAATGTATATGTATCTGTTAATATAATTAGTTATCTTTTTTATCTATTTGAATAGTACTTGAAAATGTTATAAATAAATTTGTGATAGTGAAAAAAAAAAAATAAATAAAAAAAAAAAAAATAAAAATTATAATAACAATAATTTTTTTAAATGATCTATTTTGATTTTATTTATTAAAAAACTGATTTATTGTGAATTTTTTAATTATAGAAAAGATAAATTTAGGGTGTTTTTTAAAATTTGTGCGTTGTTATCCATTAATTGTTTAGAAATATTTTAATCACAGTTATAAATATTTTTCAGGTTGTTTTAAATGTTGGACTTTGCATTGCTTTATTTGAAATTACAAAATTAGAAGAATCTTATATATTACCGGGTGATGGTGCATCACATACTGGTGGTAAGAAAATTATTATTTAATAAGTAATAAAAGATATACAGTGGACTCTCTGTTCTAAACACTCATGAGACTGACCAAAAAAAAGATTATAGGGGTGTTCAATATAGAGGAAGATTGGAAATGCATTACTACTACTACTATGTATGGTGACTGAGCCGGTAATTGATCATATAAGGTTGATACTGTGGGATTTTTATTGTATTTCCTTTCTTTTAAGTTTAAAAAATAAACTAACATGATTTCTACTGGAGATGGGACGAATATTCGGCCCTTTTGCCGAATATTCGGTTGGCCGAATACTTCAGCCGAATACCTATAGCCGAATATTTAGAGATATCTCGCTGAATATTGCTGAAATTTCACCAAATAGTGAAAGATATCTTGCCAAATAAATTTAGGATTTGAAGAATTTAATTTCTTGCAATTTTTTTTCCTCTTATCCAAATTGGTTACTTCATTTATGAAGTCATTCTCATTCTTATTTGCAAAACATAGTTATTCAGATACTAAAAAAAATACAGCCTTTCTGTATTTCCTATTAAGGTTGGTGATATTTTAGAAAATGCTGCCCAAGTTGGAGATTTAATTGTACAGGAAATGTCTTCATTAGAGAATATGTTACAATTCAAGATATAAAAACACTTATCAAAAAAAAAAAAAAAAAAAAAAAAAAAAAAAGAAACACTACCTTATTTTAAAACACTTGAATATTTATTAATGTCTGCAAATTCCATGCACGTGTAAAAAAAGGCTCTTATGAAATTCATAACTTATTTTCTATAAAGTGAGAAATGAAAAAATTCATTCACTAGGTGTATTAACGAAAATTCATTTTCAAAATTAAATATCAAATATTACTATTCCAAATACAACAATACATCTGAAAACAGAACTGGTGTCAAACTAGATACACATTTGATGACACAACTTGCTTTATGAAGATGGTTTTATAAATATTTAAACAAATTCTAAATGCTGAACAAAATAATTGTTTTATTCTATAGTTTTCACTTTTAAATAATTATTTGCATAATTACTGGCTTAAATATGTAACATTATTATGTATCTATTTTTAATTTACATCTTCTTTCATTCATGTTGTTATCAAATTCTGTTTATCCTTTTAATGCTTGTTGAATAAGTGGAATATTGTATGCGCCGATTCAAATATCACAGATTTTGTTAACATATGCATTCTACTTTAAGCATAACCTTTTCCTTTAACGTAATTTGTAATTTAAAGACTGACAACTGATTTCCAAACAGTCTCATTCTTACGAATTTGCTTATTATTAGGGACACAAACTCTAAATGATCAAATTTACTTCATTAAAGGTTACTTCAGAAAATATTTCTTTGTGAATTCTGAGAGAGCGAGATTAAGAATATTATTAATTTTGGATGCAAGAAAAGGTAAAAGTATCATTTGATAGTAAAAGTGAAATACATTGTTCATATTTTAATGGAAATATTTTACCATCCTGACTTACTGAAAATCAATTTGATGTACATTAAGATAAAATAATATAATGCAATTTCATAATTTTTTTTTGATTAAAATAAGTGTTTCAAATTTAAGAATACATTTAAAAGCACATTTAAGAGTAATAATTATTAATGAGTGCCTATCTTTTAAATTATACATAATAAAAAAAAATTTTTTTATTGAGAAAAAAAAGTTAGTATTCGGCCTAAAATTTGGCCGAATATTTGGTTTTTGGCTATTCGGCCAAATCACTATTCCTCCCATCCCTATTTCTACACCCTTAACTCTTTAAGTGTCTGACAGAATTTTAAATACAAGTTTAACAAATTATAAAATAAAAGTTACGGAAACATAGCTGCCATCTTGTACGGTTTGGCCATACAATGTACGTATTTTGTACTAAGTGTACGGTTGTACGGATGAGCAGCACGATTGTATGGTTTTGTGCGCAGAAAAAAAAAATCGTGGAGGAAGGTGAATTTTGTGTAAGGAAAGCGCACATTTTGTCAAAATTTTGTGGAAAAACCCTGATTTTGTCAAATTTTCCAGGGAAAAAACACAAATTTTGACAAATGGTCACTGAAAAACGTGAATTTCGTGAACGGATTTCTGAGAAAAATGCCGATTTCGTTTAAAGATTGTGGATTAAACGGCGATTTTGTCAAAAGATTAAGGGTGTAATGCCAATTTTGTGAGAGGATCGCATGACAAAACACAAATTTTGTCAAAAGATCTTTGAAAAAATGCCGATTCTATCAAATGATCGCAGAATAAAAAGCTGATTTTGTCAAAAAATCACAGAAAAAAACGTCGATTTTTCAAGAGATCGCAATAAAATGCCAATTTCGCCAAAAGATCGCAGATAAAACGTTGGTTTTAGTCTAAAGACAGCGGGAAAACACCGATTTCGTTTAAATATCGCCGATAAATTGCCGATTTTGTCAAAAAAAAAAAAAAAAAAAAAAAAAATCACATATAAAACAGATTTTGTGAAAATATAGCTGAAAAAAGTGAATTTTGTCAAAAGATTGCAGAAAATAAGAAAATTTTCTCAAAAGATCATTGAAAAAACTTCCATTTCATCAAAAGATCGCGGGAAAAATGCTGATTTCATCAAAAGATCACTTAAAAATTGCAAATTTTGTGAAAAGATTGCAGTAAAAATGTACATTTCGGCAAAGGATTGAGGTAAAAATATGTATTTTGTCACAGATACCTAAAAAAAATTCATAATTGATGCTGGTAGGAATCCCTCCCTTTGCCTATCTGTTGTAACCTTTCTAAAACAGCTATGAATTTAATTCCCCTCCCCCATTTATTGCAGATCAGTCATGCAGGACAGCTTTTCAGAAACATGTTCCCAAAGTATGAAACTTCAAAAAATTTTCTTGTGCAATCTCATGTTTATTTATGGTAAAGTATAAATAAATAAATAAATATAAATGCAGCATAGAAACTACTGTTATAAATATTATGTTTTTCATTGCATATATTATGCATTTTTAAGCATGCAAGAATACGTAAAGATTGTAAGGATTTTAAAGTTAGCATGTTGGCAGGTATGCAGAAAGTATTGAAATGGAGATTTGTATTTTATAATTTTAGATGTTTATTTATCATACGCAATTCAAAACATTAACATTACCGACTTTGAGTTAAATAAATTTTTCAGTCTAAAAACTATGTGACGGAAAAACCCAGTTAGGCCGCTTAAAGGGTTAATGAGTGTCCTATTATGGGCAAAAATGAAATCTGCTGAAATTAAATAGCAACAAAATTATAAACAAATAGTTACTTTAATTGCCATTTTCTCAGTAGTTGATCCATCGAAAAAATCCATAAAAATTCCAAATTCAGTCTAAAATTCAAAATTTAATCTTTGAAATATCATGCTTAAATTATTATTAAAAATATTTCATATAAAACTATTATTTGAAATAAGAATGATGGAAGTGGATTGTTTAACTTAACGCAATTGTCTCCAATTAATCAAAAACTAAATTTTTACATTTTCTAATAAAAAAAGTCATAAAATGGCTTCTGTTACAGCAGGTGGCTGACAAGAGTGTGACAACAGATGCTCTAACATTTAATTGAAGTTTCTATCAAACAAATTGAAGTATTCAAACAAATTGCAATTTCAAGTATATACTTATAATCTAGCAGTGATTTTGTCTGTTTATTTTTTAATCAAGTTTGTTGATCTTTTTATTAATCTGTAACACTTTCTCTGATTTTCCATGATCAATCGAATTCAGATTGCAAACATGTGTTCAGTTTACAGAGAGATGAAGTAGAAATGGGGACCAAAAGTAGCGTTCATAATAGTGAGGTGTTCAGAATACATAGAGTTCATCTTTTGATAAGTCTATGGAGTTTCGCCAGGACCGTCAGAATGTGTTCATAATGTCGAGGTCTTTACACTAGAGAGTATTCAGATAGAGAAAGTCCACTGTACTTTTTAAATGTGAAATTTTTACTCTTTTATACATTGTTTGGCTTCTTCTAATGCTGAAACAATACTCTTCATGCTTGCTTCAAAAAATTCAGTTGTTTACAGAACTGCCAGGATTGCACAAGGAACAAAAAGTTTCTTGACCATGTTCATATCAATAGATGTGTTGAATTTTCTCAAGATATTATTGAATATCTTGATATTATTGAATATATATTGATATTATTGAATAAACCTTTGAAATCAAAAGTAATAATGTTAGTGACATATATATATATATATATGAGTGATTCTCAAAATAGGGGAGAATTTCAGTCTTTCGGTATACAAAAAAAAAAAAAAAAAAAAAAAAAAGAGAGTTTTTTTGTCATTCTTTTTAAATATTATCTATGTTTGTCTTAATACTATTCATTATTTGCACTTAAGAATTACTCACTTTTTAGTTAAAGACATTTTAAAATAACAGAATAAATGTTCAAAATGTCATTAGCATGGATGTCCACAGCAGCTGTGCCTTGTGTATGCTAACATTTTTGAAAAGTTAATATCATGTTTATAAAATAAAACAAATATTATTCTTTGTTTAAATGAATCAAGGAGAGGATGTATCCAATAAATTTATTTTTAACAGTTAAATTACAATATATAACAAAACAATTAAAGTTTATCCCCCATATTCCATTTTCAACACAAGGACAGCTGGTTATTAATCAAAATTTCATTTTCACATATGATTACAGTTTAAAAAGAATCATTTTCTTCATGGCAACAAGTACCCATTTTATCCCAGCCTGAAAATAGAAGCATGTGTTGTATTTTAATAACAGAATTTAAATATTAGGCGAGCACATCAATTGTATGTCATTAAAATGGATAATAATTTTAATGTTTATTCTATAGTGAAAATTTTTATTCTACTAATTTGCATTGAACTTTTGTATTTTAAAAAGCCCCAGAAAGAAATATTGCATTGTGATAATATTAAGGTTCATAGTCTTATTTAAGTTAAAGTTTGTCATTAGCATGGGCAAAAACCAGTGTCATTACCCTGGTTTTTTCTGTCCATGCCAATGATAAAACAGCCATGCTAATGACACCTATGTGCATCATTGTAACCAGTGCTTATCAGGTATCCTTTATAAATATTTTTTTAAGTTTAATTTTACATATAAATTTAGATATTACATTTATTACTGCTAAAAATATGTATTAAATCTGTCAGAAAATCACTAACAAGGAAAGTCTCTATACTGGGCATACCCAGAATTTTATGAAAAAAAATACTAATTAAAGTACTTATGTATGTAATAAAGGATCAGTCAAAATTAGCGGTGGAATCACATTAGATATTGTGTAAAAAAAATAAAATATTTTCAAATATTTGGCGTGAAAAGACTAAAGAGTCACTCGATTTGGCGAGCAGCCCTTTTCCTCACCAAAAGCAAACGATTACTGTGAAACTCAAAACTGTTGGATATTTAGTTTGCGTGTAAATGGTATTTAATGAATTTAAACATAAACAATGAGAGACTTTAATATATTATATATATCTATATGCATATTGCATTACATATATTATTCATTGAAGTAGTTATTTAATTAATTGCTGGAAAAAATCTTTTCATAGCTAAAAAAATCATATTGAGAAAAATTATCTTCATGCATTTAAGCATATTCAAAAATAAACGTCATATGTTTCCATAGCAACAAAATCTAATCGACAATTCTAAATTGGACTTTGAGCTTGAAACGAATTTAAATAAATTTAAATTATGAATTTCGTTTTAAATCTCAAATTTTGATGATTAAATTTGAATATAAGTACATATAAATTTCGATATAACAAAATTATACTTAAAACAAACTAAAACGTACAAAACTAAAGTTATTTAAATTAAGCTTATCAAAACAAGTTCAACATGAAACTTTTTTTTTCCTTGAAGTGTATTTGACATAAAATACTTTTTGAAATTACATTTCACTGCCAACCGGCGATAAATCGCCAAATAATGAAAATTTCATTATTTTTTTACAGTTACTGAATGGAGGTTCCGCCGAATTTTTTTTTATAAATGTATATATCCACACGAGAAGAACATTCTGTAATTTTTTCATATTTTTCAGGGTATGCCCGTATGGAGACCTTCCTTGTAAGACATCTTTTCACATTGTTAATGTCAGAAAATTGCTTATGTAAACAAAGTTTGCTCTTTGGTTAACAGTGTTGTACTTCTTTAAAATATTCTCGAAATATCTTATTTATTATTTTAAAAAAACACATTACTTTTTATGTGGCATTTTAATTCGGTCCTTGTTCTTTTTAGCACTTTCCAACAAAGTTGAAAAGTGCTTATGCATTCGGTTTGTCTGGCCAGATGGCCGTCTGTCCATGTTCTAACTCCCGTAAATATACTCAGATTGCTATGAAATTTTTATACGTTATTGATGTTTACCCTAGCACGACACCTATTGAAAATGAAGTATCTGCCATGATTAGTTTATCTACAGAGAGAATCAAAAGTTTCCCATTACATTACGGTCTATGGGGAAAAATCGTTAATATACTCAAATTGCCACGAAATTTTAGGACGTTATTGACGTTTACCCTAGCACAAACGCTATTGAAAATGAAGTTTCTACCATGATTAGATTATCTACAGGGCGAATCAAAAGTTTCCCATTACATTACGGCCCATGGTTAAAAATCTTTTATATACTCGGATTGCCATGAAATTTTAGGATGTTATTGACGTTTACCCTAATGCAAGTCCTATTGAAAATGAAGTTTCTACCATGATTAGTTTATCTACAGGGCGAATCAAAGTTTCCCTTTACATTGCGGCCTATGGGGAAAAGTCGTTAATATACTCGGATTGCCATGAAATTTTAGGACATTATTAACGTTCACCCTAGCACAAACCCTATTGAAAATGAAGTTTCTACCATGATTAGTTTATCTACAGGGCGAGTCAAAAGTTTCCCATTACATTACGGCCTATATGGAAAAATCGTTTCAAAGGAATTTTAAAGATGTTATACCCTATCAAACATATTAAAATATCCATTCTATAAAATATAAAGTGAAAATGTAGCTATTATTCATTTACATGGCCACACAAAAGAATTCCATTAGATAATGGTAAAAGGGGGAATTGTGTGTGACATATTTTAAACATATTAAGCTGTTTCATGTATAATAAAATTGATATATGTCACTGAAGCTTAGTATAAATTATATGCTACTGTCTTGCATAATATGAAGTACATAGCATTTACAGGGCCACACAAAAGATTTCAAATAGTATATTCTTTCCGAAGTACCGTGTATGTGTCCAATGATGGCTGATGGAGGGATGAAATGCATTTTAATTATGATATGCACGTTTATATTTCGCTAAATATATGCACATTATATGGTGTGTATAAATGCAGGGTTCGCACAGACTCCTTGGACTCCTTAGAAACTACTTAGAAGTGAAAACGTTCCCAAGTAGTACTTAGAACTACTTAGATAAACAAAATACTCCTTAGAAACTCCTTAAATTGTATTGCGATTTTGCACGCAAGCAATATTGCTCCCGAAAAAGAAAAAAAAAAAAAAAATCGCGATTGTAAAACGCACGGTACACCCTTTATGCACGTTATTCATCAGAAAAACAGCAGGGATGCCGCGGACGCGCTATAGCACATAAAATACGCAAAAAATAGGCGATGTGACGCAGTAAAATAGCTCTTACGCGTCCCGTGGGACGCGTAATTTCTTTTAAAAAACGCATAAAAATGGCGACTTTCGTTAAAAAATTGCGAAATAAGGACTATTTTTCGGCAAATTTCGTCAAATTCATGAAAAAATGGCTAATTTTCTCAAAAAATTTCGAAAAAATGCAGAGATTTCCTCAAAAAATCGCGAAAAAACGACAAATTTCGTCTAAAAATCGCTATAAAACGGCAAATTTTGTCAAAGAATACGCGGAAAACGACGGATTTCGTCAAAAAATCGTTATAAACGGCAAGTTTTGTCAAAAAAATTGGGAAAAGCAGCAAATTTTGTCAAAAATTTTCCATAAAACGACAGATTTCGTCAAGATACGCGAAAAATGGCCAATTTTGTCACAAATTGCGAAAAAAGGCAAATTTCTTCAAAAGATTTGCGAAAAAATGGCTAAGTTTGTCACAAATCTCGAAAAAAAAGGCAAATTTCCTCAAAAAAGTGCAAAAAAACAACAAATTTTGTCAAAAATTTGCGATAAAACGACAGATTTCGTCAAAAAATCGCGAAAAAACGACGTATTTATTCCAAAGATTCGGGAAAAATGACTAATTTCGTCACAAAACCTCGAAAAACGACTAATTTCCTCAAAAAAATCACGAAAAAACGACAAAATTTGTCTAAAAATCGCGAAAAAACGGCAAATTTCGTCAAAATATTTGTGAAAAATCGGCAAATTTCGTTAAACAATTCTCGAAAAACGTAAATTTCGTGAAAAAATCCCGAATAAACGGCAGATTTCGTCAAAAGATCGTGAAAAGACTCAAATTTTGTCAAAAAGGCACGGGGAAAAAAAAAAAAAGTTAATACCTGAAGTGAATTTTCCTGTTCTAAAAGCTAATTTTCTTGCTTCAAAATTATTTTTTTTGCTGCTCTAAAAACGGATTTTTGTGATTCACTATCCATTTTTGACTGCTCCAAGTCTTACTGAGTAAATGTGACTCAGGAAAACAAAAAGTCTCATCACTTTACTCAACAAAAGTATTCTTTTTTTTCAGCAAAAATGTCTTTTTCTATTAATTAGTTTTGCCCCTTTTTTTAAAAGAAATGCAAACAGTAGTGATACTTGTTATCTTCTACTTTTAAATGTTCAATATTTTATAGTTAAATTTGTATCGTGCAAATTTATTTTTAAAGAAGTAAAGAAAATTTCTCATAATTTTAAAAACAATTAATATTGGTTTTATATTTTTATTTATTATTAAAACAATAATTATTGAATTTCATTTTTCTAATGCAAATGAGCAAGTTCAATTTTTGCATCTAAAAGTATGACTCATTTGTGGGGACCCGCTTTTGTTAAAAAGGGACCCAGGATTTTTCAAGTCCAGCGGTATCTCTGGATTGGTGGGGATCATACTAATAGCCACCAAAGTGTCACGAAATATGGCAGATAAAACGCTAATTTCGCCTGAAGACCGTGGGAGAACGTCGATTTCTTCTAAAGATTGCGGATATAATGACGATTTCGTTAAAAAATCGCGGGAAAAAATGACGATTCCGTCAAAAGATTGCAGGAATAAAACGGCGTTTTCGAGAAAAAATCGTATAAAAATGCAAATTTTGACTAAAAATCCTCAAAAAAACATCAATTTCATAAATAAGAAAAACAGAAAAACACCGATTTTATCAAAAGATCGCAAAAAAACCACCGATTTCGACAAAAGATTGCAAGCAATCACCAATTGTGCTAAAATATTGCAGATAAATCGCTGATTTTATCTGAAGATCGCGGGAAAGCACCGATTTCGTCTGAAGATCGCGAATACCCCCCCCCCCTCTTGCAGGGCGGTAACTCGCAGAATCCTGTGGAATTGGGGCTGTGCAAGTGTATGCCACATAACTAATAAACAAAAGTGGCAAATCTTTAAATTTTTTTGGACTCCTTGGATTTTTTCTTCCCAACTCTGTATGAACCCTGAAATGTTATAGTTGATATACAGAGCTACCCAAATGAGCTCACCAACGTTACTGAATATGAGCGTAAATTATTTAAATGTGGTTCTTAAATAAGCTATGCATTTTTATGCTGAGCTTCATTCAATTTACTGAGAAATGTTTGCAGAATATAGATAAAAGGATATATAGGGCCACGCAAAGAATTCAGTACATGGACGCCTATGAATGATAATTTATGAGAAGGTGGTTTCAGTTGTTTTAAAAGTGTTTTAGTTTACAATAAATTTTAGCCTAATGCTGACGTGCAATAAAGGTACAATGTAAACTGCAGGGCTGTAGTTTATTACAAGTTAGTTAAAAGTATTCAAGTATGTTTCCATCTAACAGTATGAATTGCTGAAAAAGAAATTTCAAGCTACGGGGTATTTTCTTGCTAAGCTAAATTTTCCCATTATATGAACTGACATATGAAATACAGGGCTGTTCTAATGTACTGGAATACATATTTAGGTATATTTGGCTATACACTATTATTTCCCTAAATAATAAAGTTTTGTTAAAGATTTCATAAGTGTTGGAAAGTGCTTCATAATCTATGCGTAACACATGATTTTTCTTACTTGTTTTAAAGACTAATCTAAGTATAAGGAAAGTAAAGCAATAGGTTTACAAAAAAAAAAAAAAGAAAAAAAAAACAACCTTAAAAGAGTGTGTGAAAAAAGAAGAGAGAAAATTAAAGAAGATACTGATAAACAGCAAAACTTAAACATCAGATATACATAAAAGCAAAAGAATCGGAACAAATAAAAATAGTCAGTGATAACTCCAAGAGAACAAACACAGTTCACAGCGAAACATTTAGAAACTTAAGGGCATAGAATTATTCGTAAAAACAGGATTCATCTTACAGAATGAAAAAAAGTTGAAAATGGAAACTATATGTTAAAAAGGAAAGCTGATAAATATAGAAAAATATATTCTAACAGGAAGAAAATAAAAATTTCTTAATATATTTACTCCATGTAATTTGTTTTGTCATTAGCGTGGCTCATAAAATACTAATTATTTTTTTAAGTCAATTTTTAAATATTTAGCTCTGCTAACTACATGTAAAGTATACATAATACTATATTAACAACACCTATTTTTTTCAGAAATTTTGTTAACAGTAAATTTTTTAAGATTTCACTGTTTGGAAAAGTCTCCTATTTTGAGAATCACCCATATATATAGTCGGCTCTTGTTAATTCAAACTCATCGGGACCACAAGAAATGTTCGAATTATGGAAAATATGAAATGAAAGCATGCTTAATATGGTACTATTACAAAGGAATTAATGTTATTATTATTTTTTTCAATTTATTTCGTATGTTATCATTAGAATATAACTTAATATTAAATTAGAATGTATAAATACATAAACTAATTAAAAGATTAGAAATGAGCACAATGGAAGAAAAATTTAAAGCGTCATTGATGGACAGACTGGGTACTAAGAAAATGGATATCAAATGCATTGGATTATATGTATACTCGTTCAGAACAATTTTCACAAAAATCATAGAAAGATAGTTATTCAATCAAATGGTCTGAAATCAGTGAGAAAGAAAAGAAAAATGAAAAATCGGAATTCTCGTTAATTCGAATTAAACGAAGTCAAAAGAAAATGAAATCGAATTAATGAAAATTTTTAACGTTATTCTGACAGTGAATATTTCGGGACTTCATGTTTAGTTCGAAGTAAGCGAAGATTCGAATTATCCGATTTCGAATTAACAAGAATCGACTGTATATATATATATATATTTATATAAATTACTTATATAAATTACAATAATGCATCCAATCACAGTTCATTAGTTTTTATTCATTATATTTTTTAAATGCTTCTCGATTTTTATGAATTTAGATCAAAAAATGAAAGTTTACAAACCAATTTCAAAATTTTATTACATTCAGCTGGCTTTTATTTTATTTGAACTAATTCTGTTTGCCTTTCGGTAGGGTTAGACATAGAAAACATATATGCTTATTCACATTTAAAAAAATATATTTCCTTATCTTATATCCTCCATTTTTTTCTTTTATAAAATACAACAACTTTGTTTAATCTGTAATAATTCTTATATCTGTTAGAAATTAGTGCACATTTTTTAATCTTGATGTAAATAGAGATTAAAATTTTCTTTTAAAAGATTGATTATTTTATTTTGCAGTACATTTTAGTTACATAGTGTTTCGGCCTTTTGCAAATGAAGTCTTGGTTGGAAAAATCCGTAGCTGCAGTAGAGAAGGAGTTCATGGTAATATTTTTTAATGTTTGTAAATTGTTTTATGTATAAAATTTAAGATCATTCAAACTGAATCAGAAAATTATATAAAAATTTTCTCCCCTTTAGATAAACAAATTATGAATGTTTAACCATTATTAGTTCTTTGAAAATTGGTATATTATTCTGTTTTTCAGTTTCTATTTGTTTGTTTTGTCTTTGAATTTTTTTAAAAAAATTGTCTTGCTGTAAAAAATAAATAAAATAAAATAATAATAGTTTAAAAAACTAAAAAAAAACACATCTTTATAGCAGGTCAAACTGAAAAGTTTAGAATAATTTTTAATTATTGAGAAGTTATCCAACAATGATAGAAAGGCCATGTAAAAATTAATACAAAAAGCATGGGATGTTTAATATAAGTTGTTAACAATATTTCATTGGCAGCCGTTTCTAAAACTTGACTTAGTATAAAATAAATAACAAAGCACTCCACGCTTTTTGTATTAATTTTTACATGGCCTTTCAATCACTGTTGGATAATTTCTCAATAATTAAAAATTATTCTAAACTTTTTAGTTTCTGCCTGCTATAAAAGTCCGTTTTGGTTTTTTAAACTATGTATTTTCTAAATTTTTAGTCTCTGATTTTCTAAATCAATTTTATTTTGAATTTGAATGTTCAGTTAGACTAAAAGAAAAAAAAAATAATTAGACTATTAAAAAACTTTATTGAATTTTAGATGTTAGTCACTTAAGGACTCAAATTTTAGATACATCATATGTGGTAATGGATGGTTATCAGGCTGTTTTATGAATTATCTCATAACCTGATCATTTCATCTAATGCATATGGAACTCTCCCCCTGTTAACTTTGAGCAATTGAGTTCTTCGATTTGGATATCATCCAGAGACCTTCCACAACTCAGTGCTACATAAACTAGTCTAGCAGCAAACAGCCGAGAACCCAGATAAATGACTGCATGATCAACCGCACGTCTTTGCATTTTATGTATGGTCGATGCCCAACTCAGGATCAATGGCAGCATTCTTATTTTAGCAGTACCATAGCTGAATTTTGCATGTAATTGCATCGATATTGGTTTTATTACATGCATGCCATCTGAACTGAAATCAATACGGACTGATAGTATGTCTGTATCATATACTTGATTCCTTCGAAGTGTAGCCAGATAAAACCCATATTAGATTAATTTTTTTAAAACATGATTATTCAATCGGTAAATTAATTATAACATATGTAATTTTTCCATTTTTGAATTTTGGGTGAAAAAAGTCCGGGCCAGGATTCGAACCAGGGATGTATTGGCTGAAGCCGCCAATGCTCTACCAACTGAGCTATCCCGGATGCGAACACTGGAGGACTATTTCACCGAATTAACCTCAACGATCACTTTATCTGGTCTGATACTCTGGATCAGCTCCACAGAATAAATCGAAGGTCAATATATGGAACTGCAGAAAATCACTGCATATGAAATTACATTAGATTATTTTTTTAAAACAGGATTATTCAATCGGTAAATTAATTATAACAGATGTAATTTTTCCATTTTTGAATTTTGGGTGAAAAAAGTCCGGGCCAGGATTCGAACCAGGGATCATGGGTGCAAGTTTTCCGTCCACAGGATGGAATTCTGCCCTTTAAAAGTTTCCAAGGACAGAAGCGGGACGGAAAAATCTCCGACAACGAAAAAAGATTGAGAAAATGACGCGTTTTTTGCCAAAAGATCGCAAAAAAGACAAAATTTTTCGCCAAAAAATTTTGAATGAAATGTGATTTTACTCAAATGAAAGAAAAAAGCGCTATCTCATTCAAAAGGAAAAGATTGAAAAAGGATGCGTTTTTTGTCAAGAAATTGCAGAATAAACGTGATTCCTGTTGACGGATCTCAAGAAAAACGTTATTTCCATTCAAGAATCGGGAAAACGACGAAGTCTCTGTCGAGGAATCGCGGAAAAGACATGATTTTCTTCAAATGATCATGGAAAAACGCTATTTCTGTCAGAATTGCAGAAAAAAATGAGATTTTTGTCAAAAAATTGAGAAAAGGGCATTTTTCGTAAAAAGACAATTTTTTTCAAAAGATTGCTGATAATACATGATTTTTCTGAAAAAATCACAGGAAAAAGCACTATTTCTGACAAAAGATCACAAAAAAGATGCATTTCTCGTCAAAAAATAGCAAAATAAACGCGATTCCTGTCGAAGGATTGCAAAAATAACGCAGTCTCTTTCAAAGAATCACGAAAAGGTGCGATTTTTGTCAAATGATAGCGTGAAAAAATGCTATTTTTGTTAGAATTGCCGTTAAAACGCGATTTTTTGTCAAAGGAGTGATGAAAAGACGTGAATTTTGCCTAAAAATAGTGGAAAAGACGTGAATTTTGTCAAAGGGTCGCGAACAAGTCGCGAATTTTTGAAAAAGGATAGCAAAAAAGTTCCAAATTTTTGTCAAAGGATCGCAAAAAAGTGATTTTTGGTCAAAGGATCGTCATAGAGACTCGATTTCTGTCCAAGGATTGCTAAACAGACGCAATTTCTGTCAAAAGATCGTGGGAAAAATTGAATTTCGTCAAACGGTTATGGAAAAAAAACACGAATCATACACGTGCTTATTTGTTCACTCAAGGGGGAGGGGGAGTGATTTAAAATATTTTCAGTCCTGGCAAAATTTCAAACTTGCACCCATGCCAGGAATGTATTGGCTGAAGCCGCCAATGCTCTACCAACTGAGCTATCCCGGACACGAACACTGGAGCATTGGGGGCTTCAGCCAATACATCCCTGGCCCGGTTCAAATCCTGGCCCGGACTTTTTTCACCCAAAATTCAAAAATAGAAAAATTACATCTGTTATAATTAATTTACCAATTGAATAATCATGTTTAAAAAAAATTAATCTAATGTAATTTTGTATGCAGTGATTTTCTGCAGTTCCATATATTGACCTTTGATTTATTCTGTGGAGCTGATCCAGAGTATCAGACCAGATAAAGTGATCGTTGAGGTTAATTTGGTGAAATAGTCCTCCAGTGTTCGCATCCGGGATAGCTCAGTTGGTAGAGCATTGGCGCTTTCAGCCAATACATCCCTGGTTCAAATCCTGGCCCGGACTTTTTTCACCCAAAATTCAAAAATGGAAAAATTACATCTGTTAAAACCCACATTGCTATATACTAAACCTAGTGTTCACTCTAGAAATAAAAAGGGCATGATGCTATTCACTAAAAAGGGCACTACTGCAGCAGAAAAGGGCACTTTTGCTAGAAATTTTTTTTTATTGTCTTTAGAAGGAGAAAAAATAAAACGCGAAAATACACAATTTTTATGTTTGTTAAATCAAATAACATTAATATTGATCGATTTTATGATATAAAAGTTAAAAATACAATTAAATTAAAACATGATTGAATAGTTTCATGTTCTTTTTCTTAAAGAAATGAAATAATTCTATCATTTTTGGGCACACAAATTTAGAAATACAACGGAATATAAAAAATATTTATTAAAAATCTCTGGGTAAAACCAGTGGTGCATTTTACTACCTTTAAAAAGGGCAGGGTGCATTTTGTAAATTTGAAAAAGGGCAGGGTGCTTGCACCCTTCAAAAATGGCCTAGAATGAACACTACTAAACCTTTTGACACATCAACATTTGATCTTATCATCACTTTTACACCCACCAGAGATCGCAGTATCGAAAATACATGTATTTCAAATACATTTTCAAAATACATTTGTATTTTAACCGGATTAAACGAAAGTATTTTGGTAATGTATTTTCAAATGATTTTATCAAGTATTTTGTATTTTGAAAATACATTTCATAATCAAAGTACATTTCTGTAGATTTCCAGCTGCTTCATTAAAACTGCAGATATAAGATTAACAAAGGTATAATACAAATATGACTGTTTTGTTTTGACTTGCAGTGTTCATTTGTGGAAGTTTATACAAACATCCTTTTTAACTGCTGATACGATAAAGATTAGAATGAATACAGTGTCTCACATAAGTGATGGGACACTTGTGCTTTACAAAAGGAAACTAATCAAATAAATTAAAAAAACATGTACACATTTTTTTGTGGGTGTGTTTCATACTTAAATTTAGTAAAGATTATTACATAACATACATTTTGTCAAAATATTAAAATATTAATTTTATAAATTTACAAATGTTTAGAACGGAGCAAAAAATAGCTCACATAAGTGATGGGACACCATTATATATGCAACAAAAATCGTCTGAAATAAGCAATAAAAATATTTTTTGGGGTTTTATTTTTACTTAAAAGCAGTTGGCAATAATTTATAAAATCGTCTGCAGTATTTCTCTCCAGTTTGTTTTGGAATTTTTGTGTTTTTTAGCTCTGTGTAGCCATTAATGCTAAACGAAAAGAAACTTCGTCTGAAATTCGAAAATTAGTTATTAATTTGCATATTGAACGTGGAAAATCTATTAGAAAAACTGCTTAAACAGTTAACTTGAGTCGTTCAACAGTTTTCAATAACATTAAATGATATAAAAAGAATCATATGATTCAGGATAAAAAAAGACCTGGCCAACCATCAAAGCTATCTAATGGAATAAAGCAAATTATCGTTCGAAATATTAAAAAAAATCCAAGAAATAGTGCTTCAAAAGTTGCTGCTGATTTACAAGCATTATATGGAATAATTGTTAATCCTGAGACTATTAGAAGGGTAATTCGATCTGCTGGATATCACGGTAGAGTAGCCAGGAAAAAATTCTTCGTAAGTGAAAAGAATAGAAAACTCAGACTAGCTTTCGCAAAATCCAACATAAATAAGAATTCTGATTACTGGAATAAAGTTATATTTGCTGATGAGAGTAAATTTAATATATTTGGTTCTGACGGTAGAATCTTGGTGTGGAGAAAACCCAGGGAAGAATTTCGCAAACAGAACTTGGTACCAACAGTAAAACATGGTGGAGGAGGAGTTATGGTATGGGGGTGTATGTCGTCCGCTGGAGTTGGTAATCTTGTTTTTATTGACAGTATAATGGATCAGTACAAGTATATTGATATTTTAAAGCAAAATTTGAAATCTTCAGCACGAAAATTGAACCTTAACGATTTTAAATTCTACCAGGACAATGACCCCAAGCACACTGCTCTGAACATTAGACTCTGGCTGCTATATAACTGTCCTGAAATAATAAAAACGCCACCACAATCTCCAGACTTAAATCCCATAGGGAATATTTGGCAAGAATTAGAATCAAGAATTCGCAAACACACCATTTCTTCAAAACAACAACTAAAATCGGTGCTTCAAGAAGAATGGGGTAAAATCACTCCAGAAATCACAAAAAAATTAGTCGAATCCATCCCAAAAAGATTAAATCATGTTTTAAAAGTAAAAGGAAATCCAACAAAATATTAAAACCTTTTAAAAAGTAAAATTTTTGGATAAATATTTGATGGAAAAGTGTGTGTCCCATCACTTAAGTGAGCCATTTTTTGTTCCGTTCTGAACAATTGTATTTTTACTAAATTAATATTTTAATATTTTGACAAAATGTATGTTATGTAATAATTGTTACTAACTTTAAATATGAAACACACCCAAAAAATTTTTGCACATGTTTATTTATTTTATTGCAGTTTCTTTTTATAAAGCACAAGTGTCCCATCACTTTTCTGAGACACTGTATATCTGTCTTACTTAGGCATTGCTGCTGAATCATTACAGTTCTAAAGTTCTAGGTTTTATAAGTATAACACTGCTATGAGAATGATAAAAACTACTATGTTATAAACAGAAAGAATTATTTAAGAGTTTTACTGTGTATGGTGCTTTTTAAAGAATTTCAGAAAAACTTGTATTGTAGTAGTAGAAAGAAATGTAATGCAATGTTTAAGTCTCGTGAAAGAATAGCTGATATTTTTTCAGCTTCGGGTGATAATGTATCAAGTGAATTATTGAATTACGATAGTACACGTTGCGCTAGCGCTATACAAAATGGGATTTTTTTTTTTGAAATTTTTGTTGATAATAACATTAAAATTAAGGCAGCATGCCATATGTTAAAAACAAGATCTACCGTTATAAGAGAAACATTTGAAGCATTTTTTATTATAGATTTGTTTTTACTGGAGGTATACATTTATCTAGCATGACTTCGTAATTAGTATTATTAGTTTTTTTTTTTTTTTTTTTTTTTTTCTCATTTCATGTTTTATTTTGCACTGTTAAAAAAATTCCACAATGAAAATATAAACTGGTAACTGACCAAACTGAAAATTATTGTAGGAAACGGAAGTTTCATCCTTTTTTGAGTTTAGATCGTAAACAAAAGATTCACAGATAAAAATTTTAATATCAATAAGAATATAAATTTGGTTAATTACAAAAGCATACCCCTTTAGAAGAATATTTATGATTTTGAATGCATGTGCATATACAGTAGACTCCCTCAAATCCGCAAACCAGAAATCCGCAACTCTCTAAAATCCGCACATACTTTATGGATGTAAACAATGAAACTTTCAGATTGGATATTTGGACAAAATGTGATTTTTTTAATTTTGTATCAATTCCATATATTTTTTAATTTTTAATTTTCTCAATAATACTCTATTCATGTTTTTTTTTTTTTTTTTTTTTTTTCATGAAGGAAGAAAAATTAAAAAAAAAAAAAAAAAAAAAAAAAAATCAAGATATTGCTGATATCACTGGTAATCACAATTTTCTTACCAAATATATTTATGCATTAATCAAGATTTTTTGGTTACTAAGCCTGGCTAAACTTTAAAAAAAAAAAAAAATCCTTATTTTATGATTTTGATGTGAATTAGTAATGTACTTTTATGAGGCAAGTTTTGTTGAATAATTTTGGAAAAATATATTTAATTTTTATAATGAATATTTAATCATACACTATTGATCATTAACTTGATCTTTGCTTTTAATATTTTAATGATTTTGAAAATTATCTAAATTTTTATTATTTTAATTTATTATTTTAACATTTTATTATATTGTAAGTATTCATTATAGTCCTGAATGCACTATTAATTGCACTCAAATTACTGTTTAAAAAACGTAAACAAAGCAATGACCAGAAATACGCAAAATTCTAAAATCCGCACAACCTCTGGTCCCAAGCTGTGCGGATTTGAGGGAGTCTACTGTATTTGTTTACAAAAAAATTAAAGATAATAATAAAACATTATTTTTTACCTATTTATAACCATAAAATATTATTAATTCTGTAGTTATTTGTGCATCCCAGTGTTTCCAAGATTATTTATGTATCAACCTAGATCGATGTTCATTGTACAGAGATTTGCAAAATCCTTAACGTTTGGCTTGCAAATTAATCATGCAAAAATATCAATAAATAGTTCTTTAAGAGAATAGTAGTGTATTCATACTTAGGAAAAATTAATAACAATTATTAATTTGCAATTATTATTACAAATATAACATGCATATGTTTAAAACAAAAACATTTAACTTGTTAATTTAATATTTCTTTTTAGCTCACAGGCTACCAAAACCTAAGAGCTTATGTGCCACCCATTCTGTATGTATCTATGTATATATGTGTGTATATAACACGATAATTCACAATAAAAATATCCGATTTACTTGAAATTTTGGATATATGTTTATTCTGGGGTACTTCCCTGAATAGTTTTTGTTCATTCGATAAGTGTAAGGGAGGAGGGAAAAAACAAGATGCTAATACGCCTCCCCTTAATTTATATAAATAAGTTTTTCATGCAGAATTATCAGATTTCATTCAAATTTTAGATATAGGATCCTTCTGATGAGGGCACCTCCGTGATTAGTTTTGGGAGTTCAGTAGATAAGTATAAGGAGGGGGAACGGGGCTAATCCCTCCCCCCCTTAATTTAGATAATTGAGATTTCATGTAGAATTGTCAGATTTCATTAAAATTTATAATATATAATATCATTCTGATGAGGCATGCCTGTGCTTAGTATTGGGTGTTCATTGAATAAGTATAAAGGGGAGGAATGGGGGTAACATTCTCCTTAATTTAGGTTAATGTATTTTCCACGCAATTTGATTCAAATTTTGGATATAAGTTCATTCTGAGAAGGTGATTCCCTGATTTGTTTTGGGAATTTATTGTATCAGTATAAAGTGAGAATCAGGGGGACTATCCCTCTTAATTTAGGAAAATGATTTGTTATGCAGAATTAACCGATTTGCTTCAAATTTTAGATACAGGTTCATAGTGATAAGATGTTTCTCTCATTATTTGTGGGGTTCTTTTTTAAGTGTAAAGAGGGGTACGAGCGATTACCCCCTTAAATTTGATAAATGGGTTTTTATGCAGAATTATCCGATTTGCTTTAAATTTTGGATGTAGGTTTTTAACTAATGAGATGAATCTCTGAATAGTTTTGGAGGTTTAATGATTAAGTATGAGGGATGGGATTGGGATACTCTTAAATTATATAAATGTATTTTTATCAAAATGATCTGATTTACTTCGAATTTTGGATGTAGGTTTATTGTATGATGATAAGGCGTATCCCTGATTAGTTTTTGAGATTCAATGATGACGTATAAAGAGGGGAAATGGAGGGGGACTATTTCTCTCCTTAATTTGTTTTTCAAAGGGCGTTATACCTTGAAAATAGAAGGCTGTAATATACAATTAGTGTATATAGCCTGTGAGCTCAATGCCGTCAGTTTAACTGAGCAAAATTCTTTTTATTAAATTATTTCTTATTTAGTATTCATAAAGCATATTTATACTTGCGTTGTAGTGATTGAGACATTAACAGTTTATGCATTTATTATTATTTTTTTTAACCAATTCCAACGAACAAGGTTATAGACTCTTATATACATAAGTTTCATGTATACGTCTTAGAATAACTACTGAACTGACACTTCCATTTTCAATCTTTCATCTCTTTTTATAGTCTTCTATGTTTACCAGAAGAAAGCATTGGATTCATGAAAACATTCGACCTCAGGGTTTTGATGGATATATATTTTTCAAGCCCCTAAACACTGTTTAATTGCATTTAGGAAATGTCTGTTAGTGAGTTTGTATGTGACAAAAAATTTGAGGCTCTTTGTTTCAAGAACTAATGCACTGAATTTAATAATACTTTAGATTCAGTTAGACATGGACATAAGTTGTTGTAGATTAGTTATTGTTGTTGTGAATCTTCCAAGAGATGGCAGTGCTATGCTGTATTTTTCTCGATTTCAAAATAAATAAATAAATGAATAAGTAAAAAATAAAATAATAAAAAAATGGTATTTTAAGAACTAATGTATGGATTTTCATCAAACTTTAAATTCACTTACACGTTAACATAAGTTGTTGCTGATTAACTTTTGGTGTAAATCGTGCCACAGGTGGGTGGAGCTGCTATGTTACTTTTTTCGCGATTTCTGCATTAGTTCTATCTCAAGTACTAATGCTCGAATTTTTATCGAATTTCAGATTTAGTTAGACTGTTATATTAAGTTGTTAAGTGTTGATGTAAATCGCTCAACATGTGGTGCTGCTATGCTGCATTTTTCAGGATTTTAGTAAAAAGTAATGCACTGAATGCCATCAAACTTCATGTTTTGTTATCTATTACTATTAATTGTTAGTACTGATCACCGAAATTCAGAATTAAAAACCTGATCCTTAATTAAATCGATCCTTAATTAAAAATTTTCCAAAAAGAAATTTATTGAGTGGTTGCTAAATTAAGATTCCCCCCCTCACCCTCCCTTCAAGGTCAATCGAAATTTCTAAACATAGATTTGAATTGTGAATTATTTTGATAACACTTTACTTTTTGCGTAAAATGAAACTGAATTATATCCAAGAAAAATTTATGTATTTTACATCCATTTGATCATTTTATCTGTAAGTATTCTTCATTTATAAAGTATATTCTCCCATAGATTGATTTTTTTTTTCTTTTTTACTTTGATATTTATAATTTCAAAAAATTTAATCAGTGTGACACATATGTCTTACAGTTGCACTAATAAAACTAATAAGAGGTTTATTATTATAGAAATTATAAATCCGCTCCAAGCCATAGAAAGATCTTTAAGCTGGCCTATAAAGTACTGAGCTAAAAAGCTATTATCCCTTGCATTTTGCAAACACTTATAAGAGATCTACACAGGCCAAAATTGTTGGGTCTGGTCCAACTCGCACAAAGATCTTTTTAGTCCGGCCCATTTCGATACAAAACAAACATTACTGGCCCAGCGAGGTATAAAAGTTAAGCATCCAGCCCATAACACATACTGGTATAAAAGTAAAATCTCCTAATAAGCCCTGATCGTTTATAAAAGTTAAAAGTTTGGTCAAGCCCCGTTCTTACAAACACTCAATTAGCCAGGGCCGACTGAATTTTAAGAAAATATAAATTTTTGTGTCCATATAGTTAAAAATCATCTTATACGAGGTACTCTGACCAAAAAAAACTTATAAGAGCTTTTTATCATGTTTATAGACTTCTTTTTTAAAAAGCTTTCTTAAATTAATCTTTATTTTTATATAAGGGTTTGAGTTATAAATAACATCGTTAATCTCTATTCCATGCCTCGAAAACTTAAAAATCTGGAAAATGCTATACAGTAAAATCTTCTAAGCCGGATTCGCACATGATAGAAGAAAAAAAAAATCCATTGTAGACAGGTTTTCATCTTAGCACGTACACAGTTTGTTCTAAATGTATTGTATTCGTTTTCGTTGTTATTAAATTTATTTTGCAATTTGCATAAATCAACACATTAGCCTTTTAAGAAAAGATTTATAAACAGATTCAGAGTTCACTTTACTGTGCTTTTTTTTCTATTACCCAGAAATATATTACTAATCTTTTAAATAATAAAATTAAATTTTTTAATTGTAAAATTATAACAATTTAAAAATACATAAGTATTTTGTAAAAAAATCGTTGGATTGGTTCAGATTTAAGCGGTTTTCGCGTAGGCCACACCAAAATGGGATGAGCCAATGGGTTTTATACAGGCTGGTCAGGACCAATAATTAAATTTGAGGCTACTGCAGTCCATTAGGAAAAATGAAGTCCAGTCCCGATCCGGTCTGGACTGAATAAGTCAGGTTCGGCCCGAGTCTGTCGTAAACAGTAAAGCCTGGTACCTGAAATAATGATGACGAGGTCTATTTGAGCTTACACACCAAAAAGAAATAAACCCGATACCCGACATGGAACGACTGAAGAACAGGTCCAATCGGGCCCGGCCCGAGTGCTGTGGGTAAAATTTGGCCTGAAATCGGCCAGCTGACTATGCCCGGCAAAGCCCGTACAAACCTCTAATCGTATACACTTATACACAAACTTTTTAAAATTTCCAAATATATTTTGTATTTTAAATGTATTTCGAAAATACATGTATTTTGTATTTTGAATTTTCTTAATTCGAAAAGTATTTTGTATTTTAGCTTCTAAAACTAATGTATTTTGTATTTTGTATCGAAAATGATTTTTTGATGTATTTTGCCCAACTCTGGCACTCACGAAAATTTTCAGTCCCTCATATAATAGCACTTTTACTGTCTTCATATGTGTTTCAGTGATTGTCTTGTATCTAGGGTGTTAGGAGACTGTTCATTTTTCAAATTGCTTTTGATCCGTTTATCCAGCATTTTTTATTTTGATCCTTTTAAGCGGCGGCTTTTTAAATTATTGTATTGTCATCGGTTCTCAATAGGTGTGCAAAGTTCAATTTAATCTGATGTCTTAAAGTGGGTGAAAATAACATTCAAATATTCCATTACATACAGGTGAAGCTAATAGAAGCATGTTAAAAATGTAGTTTTATTGTTTGTTGTGAAAATTAAAAAATCAAATTGTATTTTGCAAAATCTTCTGACATAATTGCTTGTGTAATATGGGGGAGAAAAAAAACTGGAGTGACTGAATTTACTTTTTAAAAAACTTTATAGAATACTTTGCATTTATATACCAAATAATCCAAAAGTAATTGACAGAATATGCAATTTTTTGTGTTAAAATATTTCAATTATAAATATAATAAATTGATAATATGATTCACAGCCAAAGTTGACATCAAACACGGATAATTCTAAATTCGTTTAAAAAGTATGAGAATTGTAATCCCCCCCCCCCCCCCGCCTTTTTTTAAAAATCAAAGCGGGGCCATTTTAATATATTTTATCATATTTTGCAAAAGCATTTCACTCTATTTTTAAAAATGTAGCTATTTTTTCTTTTTATTCATTCTGTTAATACATAAATTTCTTTTATATATTATGCTTTTAAATTATTTAAATATACTTTTATTTAATATATTTTTTTTCTTACAGAGCAAAGTAAAATATTTTACAATGAGTAAAGAAAAAATGTATACATATATTAAGTGAAGTTAAGATCTGGTGAAATATAATTGTATCGATATAAGATGAATGTAAGCAATAAAATAGTTTAGTTGAGGTATAAAATAAAAAGTTATTGATACAGACTGGTTAAAAATTAGTTGATAGTTGAAAAAAATGTTTAGATATCAAAACTGTCGGGTGATTTTTTTGAAAATGCATATTGTTTTTGAGACTAGTCTGTAACATATTTAAAAAATGGGAAATGAAAACTTAGCTTATTAACTCATACATACATACACATTAACATCATTGAAAACAAACAAACAAAAAAAATGAACTCACTAAAAAGTAACAGAAATTTAATGTTTTAGTGTCTATTATTTGAATTAAAAGCTTAAAAAAAGAAAAAAAAAAGAACAATGATAAAATTTCTTTTTACATATGTATATTTAAATTTGTCATAAAAAATAAGTAAAACATTATAGAACAATTAGTTTTTATCCTTGTTATTAAATTCTTGTTGACTGTGTTATTGATTAAATGCTCTTTGTTCTTCATTTTTGTTATTTTCAAGATAAATTTTGATATAGTATTTACAGTTCTTACTATATATTTCTTATATTCTTATTCTTACTATAACACTATTTCTGCCAGTGTCAAATGGCACCTTTTTAAAGTTTTGATTTTAGTTTATTCTGCTCGTACCTTTTGAATATAATAAACTTTAAAATGTCTTATTAAAAATGGTTTGTAATCGCTTTTGTCAAAAAATTATAAGTGCAAAACTATTAATCAAAATGTGTCATTTGACACAGGAAGAAAAAGTGTTAATTATGTACAGTAATAGTTTAATTTTTAACTCCTTTCAGCAAAGAATTAAGTTCTGTTTTATGATTTACTTCTCAGTTATCCAGTTTGAGCTGTTTTTTTTTTTTTTTTTTTTCAAATACACATTTTCTGATTAACAATGACTATAAAACTGTTTTTAATTTTAACCTGATAGACCCATAATTGTATTTAAAGTATAATGATTATCAGAAATAAATTTATTAATATTTTTTTATTTTGTTTGCAACATATGCTTTTGATTAAATGGCTCCTCAATTAATGTTCCAAATATCTGGAATCTGTCATTTTTATCTACAAACAATATTTCCTTAAAGCTGTTACAAATCTCAAACTGGCTATTTTCTGTTATTTTTTTTAAATTTAGTTTTGTTGTTTTTATTCAAAAACTATGTAATCAGTTTTTACATAAAAAGGCAAAATATTTTAGAGAAAAAAATTGTGTTAAGTTTGTTGTTTTGAATCAAATTTCCAGACACGAGAATACAGAAAAGAAAAGAATAATTTGCCAAATTGCTTATAACTCATTATCTGAAAAGGAAAAACTGATTCCAAATCACTTCAATAATCAGGGATGTGTATAGGAAAATTTTAGGTCCTTTAAAGGACCCTTCACAAAATAAAACTTAAAACAGGTCTTAAAACAGGACCCCTTACAAAATTCTTGATCCCCAAACAGGACCCTTCACAAAACATTTTATCCTAAAACAGGATCCTTCACAAAATTATTTGTCTCTTAAATGGACCATTCACAGAATTTTTTCATCTTCAAATTGAATGTTTCACTAATTTACTAATTTAAAAATAAAATCTGGCCTGTAAATAAACAGTTAAACTCGCCCCAGAACATATTTCTTAACTTTTTTTTGTAAGTGAAGCTTTTTATGTGAATAAATTGATAATTTAACATTCACAAAATTGTAATTAGAATCTTCACAAATGTATTAAAAGCTTCACAATTTCACAAAAATAGGACCATGTGAGGAAAGTCTGGACAGACCCCTTATAATCACGCCTGCAAGTGTTGTTTTAAATGATTTTTTTAAGTAGTTTATAGTTTTAAAATATTAAATGTTTTTTCATTATGATGTGTTTATGGTATTATAAAATTTTTAATTGAATTTCTATTTTAGTTTCTTTGGGGTTCTTTGATGATATACTTATACCGCAAGATGTTTTACAGCACCCATCACGATTGTATCCTCTTTTAAATGTGTCAATGTTTATTTTAATTAATATTTTTTAAAAGTATTTTTGCATTATTTGTATTAGCTTTCATAAACCAAATTTTATCTAGGAATATGTGCTCTTCCACTTTTGCTGAAAGAGTTGATACTGGATCTTACTACCACTTCCATACTTAGCACTCCATTTCTCCTGATTTTTTTTTATTACTTTTAAACTGTATATTTTATTCCAGGTATGTTTGTCATATATTTGCACTGAGGTATTTTTTTGTTAGTTTAACAATTAGACATTTACACCAATAGTAAATAAAAATTTGTGCGGAAAATTAAGTCACTAAAAATCAATGTCTAGACACATAATAAATTAAATTAAGAAATGTGGACAATAAGTTGTGTACGATGTATGAGATGTATATATTTCTAAAGTACTAGGATTCACATCATCTTTGTATAAAATCAGTATCCTCCCAACTACATGCAACACAAAAACTCAAATGTCAGTAAATACAGTACTGAAAGACCATTAAGTTCCAGCAACCTATAAAATCAAAGCGGAAGGGAGCATCCTAACACAAAAAAATCCACTTAAGAAAGTTGTTGCGATGCTAAATTTACTAGACAAATCCTTAACCAAGGAATTTTTAAATTTATTGATATGAACAGCTTTTAAAAAGTCTAAATTCAGAGGAATAGTACATTTCTTGATAATAGTGACTTTGTTTTGTCATGCTGTTTCTCTTCCACTTTGACTTCATTGGTTGCTGGAACTTGATAATCTTATGGTGCTGTGTTTACTGACAATTAGGTTTTCATCTTGGATTACTGATCTTGGGGGATACTGATTTTATACACTGATGATGTAAATCTTAATACTCACAAAACATATACATTTGATTATGTTCACATTGCTTTAATTGCATTAATTTATTGTGTGTTGTGATTCACTTATAGTTTGTATGTATTATGTTCTTAAATTAATAACTTTATACAGTTCTTACAAAAACAGTGTAAGTAATAGAATATAAAATTACCTGTTAACCAGTTCAAAGTTTTTGTGGTTTGCAACATAGAATAGGTTTGGTAATGAATTGCTATTACTTAATTAAATAAACACAATATTTTTTTTTGTTTATTAGACTATATGTATTTGTTTGACAATATGTATCATACTTTTTTTTGTGCATTGACATAGTTGCCAAAAAAAAAAAAAAAAAAAAAAAAAAAATCTGCAAATGAAATTAAGCACTTTTAACATCTAATGCTTAATATAAAGTTTTTTTAAAGCTTTTTGTTCTTATTTGGTATTTTTGTTCTTATTTGATTAATGAAGTGATTCAATTTTTAGTAGAATTTTATGTAACAATTATCAAATATTGAATGTTCTATGTTTAAATCTTCCAAAGTACAGTTCATACTGTGAGATTCTGATCAAAACACAAACATAAAATATTACTTCTAAAGTAATTTGTCCCAAACAAACTTTTAAGCTCTCTCTGTCTTTTTTTCTTTTAATTAAAAATGTTAACTGTGTAAAATATAAAAGCAAAAAGTCTTAATTATGTCTACTAACCAGTGGACTTAACAAATTACTTATAATAGAAGACTATATAGTATTTTATTGTGACTCAGTGAATGACTTGAAGCATGTTAATATAAATTTTTAATATGTTTAATGTGTTTTTAGTAATGTGACATCTTTTAAGCAATTAAATATTTTTAGTGTAAGTTCTTGACTTTTTGTTTGGAATATATATTATTGTGATGTAGAAATTTTATTTTTTCTAATCTAATTTTGTTATTTGCCTAAAGTTTTAATGCAGTGTACTTTGTTCTGATGTTTCTCAATTTTACAAAAATGACAAATTTTTAATGAATTAATACTTAACCATTGCAAGTGATGAAAAAGAACAGTTATGGGTTTGGGTGTTCAGTAATGAAGAAAGTGGTGAAAAACATGAACTCTTTATGGACAGGGATGAACCAATAAGGTAAGGTATTTAAAATAATAGTTCTAATTAATGTAAAATTATTGTATGCTTCAATGACTTTAATTTTGTTTTAGAATATATATTGTTATTCATGAGCTACGATATTCTATTTCAAATTTTACAGTTGTTCAAATCATTCCTAAATATATGGATTGGACAATTAAAAAAAGAAAAAAGACCAAAAAATTAAGAGAAATGTGTGTTTACTTTCAATGTAATATATTGTTTATTATGCATTAAAATTTTTGAATCATGTTAATTGTATGTTTATTTATGCATTGCTGTACAATTGTTTTGTTTTACATATTTGATATGTATTGCTTGATTTTGCCTAGTTAACCAAACTGCATTTATTATCATTAATTTATATGTATTTATTTCATGTATTTTTAAAGTAATCGACGGTGAATCCCATTATTTTATGCACAAAGTATATGTGTGTTTATTTACGATTTTCAACAAATTACACCAGTATGTTAAATCTTCATTCAATTATATTTTTTCAGAATCTGTATTTTTTACATTGCTTTATGTTTGATTTAGAAAATATAGAAATATGTTTATACAGTAAAATTATTTCTGCCATATGCTATTTTTTTTATTGTTGCATTGCATAAAATCACAACTTATAACACATTGTAATTATTTGCTTTAATGAAAATTTAAGATGTAGTTTTAAGTCGTGTAAAATTAATGTATAAATTTTCACTTTTATAAATAATTGAGTTTTGCAACTTATTACTGGTGAAATCACAGTACTGAAATATGGTTAGAATTGCTAACAATAATGCACTTTTGAATTTAAGTAGTTTAGACATAACAACATCTTAACATTTTAAACAAGAGCTTGACAAATTTGGGGTGGTAGACCATTGCAATGCTCAAAAATTGTAATAGCAGTTAGAAGTTTTAATGACGTATGTCATAATTTGCAGAATAAATGTGCCATTGAACTTGTTAAGTGAGAAAAATATCATAAATGCTGCATTTGGGATAATGGGCTTAATAAATGGCCAACTCATTTTACATTAATCTATCATAAGCAGAGTTGGGCAGTATCAAAAGTACATACAGTCAAACCCCGTTATAGCAAACCCAGTTTATAATGAACTCCCGGATATAACGAACAAAAATTTTGGTCCTGCCATTTTCCTATTGTATTTAATGCTATTTTATCCTTTTATAGCGAACCTCCGGAATCTTAAGAATCGGTTATAACGAACTTCTTTTATTTCTATCGACCATGATTTTTTTTTTCTCTTTTTACTTTAACTCTGATGTGGAAAAGGGTTTTCAACTCTAATTTTATAAGAAAATGCATGCTGGCTAGTAATACATGGTGCAAATTGACGATAAGTCTTTTTATTAAAGAGTAGTAAGACCTGCATTATTTCTCTTTTATGGTAGCCATTCTGCAGGTATGATCACGCCCACCCGTCAGCTATTTTCCATTACTCCTGTCATAGCAATTCAGTAATGCATTTAAGCTAACTTATTTAACTAATGTATTTAAGACTAATTTGAGATATGACAGCATTGGAAAGAACGTCTTCTTTGAAGCAAGCAATAATCAAGAGCTTTTTCTCTTAAATTATACTGTATGGAGTTCACAAGACGATGAAAAAAAAGAAAATTTAAATGATAAAAACGTAAACAAACAAAATAAAATTAAAACGATTTTTAACGTGCCAATAATTAGTGTTAGTCGTCTTAAGCCTGGTTAAAGTGTAAAAATTTTAGTTAAGTCAGGATCCTTACTTAAATTGTTTGCTCATTTATCCTAACATTTATCCAAACTAGAGTTGATCTCGACTTGTTTAGATAATCGGCGCTTTACTGTATTTCTATTTGTCTTCCTTTTTAGTTAATTTTAGTATTGTGTCACTTTAATGTAATCAATTTTAGTCAATTTATTTCATTAATGATCATATCTAATAGAATTTACATTTTTTTTCATAATAGATCATTATTGAACATATAGGTATCAGGTAATTATATTTTGTAAAATCTAACATTTTTTAACTGTTTGGATATAACGAACCACTGGATATAGCAAACAAAAACTTTGGTCCCTTGATGTTCGTTATAATGGGGTTCGACTGTATATTTGAAATACATTTTCAAAAATACTTTTGTATTTTCAACCAATAAAATAAAAAAAAATGTGTATCTAATGATTTTATCAAGTATTTTGTTAAAAATATTTGAATAAGATAACAACAACAAAAAAATTCTTGCTTGATTTATTATATGAATTGTATAAAAAATATACTATGCAATAACAGTAAGAACGCTACTACAATGAATATTTACAGAGACAACCGGACTAAAAAAAATTTTGAAATTTGAAAATTTTGAATTACAATTATTCCTTAGGAATATGTTACATGTGCTCTCTTTCATTTTTCTTTCTGTTGCATATTAAAAGTTTCAAGGTTTTCATAATAAGGTTTTCATAATTCTTTTTTATTTCATCGAGTTTAAAAATTTTATTACCTGTAAATTTATTATTAAAATTTCATAGTTATTTTATCTATAATTTAATGTTTTACCCAAGTGTTTTAATTTTAAAACAACTTTATGCACAGAATTCATCCTTTTTTTTTTATTATTATTGGTTTAAATAGTTCAAGAAAAATTAATTTGTTTCTCTCAAATTACATTTGAATCAAACACATTAATTTTTTGTTAAAAAAAAAAAAAAAAAAAAAAAAAAGAATGCTGGCAGTTTTGTTTTAATTAACAATTATGTAACTTTTCCATTTATAATTTTGCCTTTTATAATACATTTTTTAAATTCTCGTATACATTAAAAACAAAAAGATAATCTATGATTTGTGTTCAAAATATTTCATTTGCCCAAGGTCTAAAAATTCATAATTGGGCCCTTTATATTCTGTGTAGAAGGTCTTATTAAACATAGGTACACATTAAAAGCAAGGGAAAAAATAAAAATAAATAACAACTTTATTCAGCATCATTGTACAAATCAGATGTGTTAAAATGTGTTATTTTATAAACATATAGGCTCATTTATTTTTATTACCTTCTATTATGTAAGGAGAAAACAGGAGATATGAAAATTTTTAACTTCCCATTTTTGATAGATTTACATGTTTTTGGTTGTCTTAGTCACGATTCAATTACTTTTAGAAAAGATGTGTGTCTGCCTGTTTGTATGGGTGTGACACTATTTTTGCAGCTGCTCTATTTCAAGAATTAATGCACAGAATTTAATCAAACTTCAGATTCAGTTAGACATAGACAATATAACATGTTACCAATTAAGTTGTGGTTTATTTTGGCCAATCGATGGCATTGCTATGCGGAATCATTTTATTTTGTGCCAGCGATAGCTCAAATACTATTCAACCTGCATATTCTTGTTCTGTTTTAATCTGTAAGAACTGAATATAAATTGCTGATGAGCTTTTAGTATGCACCGCTCAACATTTGGTAGTGTTATAATGTGTTTTTCTAATTTCTGCTGTATCAAAAACTAATGAAAACCAACAAAATTTTATGTAACTTCATATTTTTTTTAGAATTTCACGTATAAATTTATGCTGATTAAATTTGATGTATATTACTCAAAAGTTGGCACTGTTATGCTGTGTTTTTTACGATTACTGTGGAGTAGCTATGAACTTTCCGGTTTCTTTCTAGTAAAAAAATCATATTACATAAAATACGTTTTTAAATTAACAAATAAAACTAGATGGAACCCATCAAAACTTGACGGCAACAATATAAAAGCAACGAAGAGAAAAAAAATATTTTTTCAGCTATAAAAGAATTTTTTAAAGATTAATTTTTATTGAAAATTTCAATAAATGAAAATAACCCTGCATTTTATATCCAGGCAAATTACATTCACAAAAGCACTCATAGAATTTCTCTCATCGAAGGCTTTTCCATTTACCGACAAAACACCAATATCACATGATATCGGGTGCAGAATCGGCACACTGGTGCGACGCTCGTCACAGACTTTTGAGAATGTCTGCAGACTATTTTTCACCCGTCAAAGTTTTTAAAAAATGCTAGAAATCATTTACCATGTTCCATTATAATATTATACGGGTAACATACGATTGACGAAGCTCCGATTCACGTTAAATTATAAATCAAGGACGATTCTGAATTGAATTTTCCAAAAAATTTAGACAATCATTTCTAAATTTAGAAAAAACCGTCATAAATCTGAAAATTTCGAACTAATAGTAAATTTTGACAAATATCAAAAAGGAAAAAAAAACAATTTTGTCAATTGTGCGAAGAAAAAGCACCAATTTTGCACATATATCTCGGAAAAAACATGATATAAACATGATAAAAACTATAAATCAAGGACGATTCTGTTTCGAATTTTCTGAAAAATTTAGACAATCATTTCTAAACTAAGTAATCTAACTAAAGTGGTCGTAAATTTTGTCAAATAGTCTCAAAGAAAAAAAAAAAAATCACATTTGTTAATTGTGCAAAGAAAAATCACCATTTTCGCCATATATCTCAGAAAACATGATATAAACTGTAAATTGATATAAACATGATAATATGATCATGATCATTAAATATGATATAAACATGATAAAAACTATAAATCAAGGACGATTCTGTTTTGAAAAATTATTATTTATTATTTTTCTGTAATTTTATTCTTATAAATGTATCTCTAAATCCCTGAATTAGAAATTGGCTGTTTATATCTAATAATTACTATGCTTTAATTGAAATATTTAAAAAAATAAAATTGTTATTTAAAAAATCATTGTTGAGTGTTAAACCTTATTTAATTATAAAGCATCAAAATAATAATAATAATAACAAAAGAATAAAAATAATATAACTTCCCCTCGTAGTAAAATGTATCATTATTTAAAAAAAAAGAAAAAAAAAAGGTTTTGCTGAGCGTTGGGTTAGAAACCCAACGCTTCTACAAAACCTCAGAGCTATAAACCTGTGCCTTAAACCACTGAGCTAACCAGACTTACCTCGATTTCCCTCTAACTTGAAGGGCTAATAAGTTCACCTTCACGCATGCCCACAGACCAGTTTGAGTTGCTCTTAAAGAAGTAGGCTACTGCTTTAATATATATGATTTTTTAAATAATTAATGCAGGTAATTTATCAAATTTCGTCATATTTAACTAGGCATTGGCATAGATTAATATGGATGACATTTTAGTGCACATCATCCTACAGGTAGCACTTCTATGCTGTATTTTTTAAGATTTCTGAGATATATCTCAGCATTTATTTGATAGCAATGCATCAATTTTTTTAAACAACGCTTTTCCTGAAAATCTATAGTTTCAATTTTGGCTCTGATCACTCAATAATGGGAGTTGCTATACTATATTTTGATAAATAAAATTTTAATCGGATCCACAATCAATGGAAATCATTAAAGAGTATGGTTTCTTTATTATTAACTTCATTTCTTTAATTTCCATACACTTTTAATCACATTGTTGCTGAAATCCTTTTTCGAGGCCTATTTTGAGGGTAGACCTGACTTTGAAATATAAGCCTTATGGGTTTTTTTTCAAGGAACATTATAGCTTTAACTTATTTTCAATTATAAAAATGCACCAAATTTTATATTTGAGATAAATAATTAAAAATGTATATGCTAATCTACGTTTGAATTTTAACATAATAGTTTTCAAATTTTCTAAATATATTTTGTATTTTAAATGCATTTTCAAAATACATGTATTTTGTATTTTGAATTTTTTTAATTTGGAAAGTACCTTATAATTTGTATTTTAGGCTGTAAAATTGATATATTTTGTATCAAAAATAGTTTTTCAATGTATTTTGCCTAATTCTGTTTATAAGCATTTAGGCTAAGAACATTTATGAAAACTTAAATTTTCCTTATAATTTAAACACAAGAAAAACTGCAAGACATATACATGATTATTGCTGCCAAAATCAACAATAATTTTATATAGTTGTAGCACAGTAAAATTTGTAGCAAGTTTAAACTTAAACTATTTGTATAATTCATTGTAAATTAATATAGTATTTGCATGTATTTGGGCAATTTTCCTAAAAGTGAACAATACCCTAAAAATAAAATATAAAATTTTTCTTTTTTATTTATAGCTAATTAAAGTACATTGTCTGAAGTTTTTAATTCATGTATTTTTTTTTCCTTTGTTTATTTCTATAAGTATATCAAGATCAAAACTGATGTTTACAATACTAAAAATCGCATGCAGTCATACACCTATACTTCATTAATCTTTATAAATAAAAATACTATATTTTTATTCAATTTTTGAATTTTCAAAGTAGCTGCAGGTATATTTCTATTTAATAATTCAATAAAAAATTAGTTTCATTTAAATTTTTTTCCAGCTGTAGTTTGAGATTTAAGATACTTTAAAGAGATGTCCCGTGCATCACATTAAAACTGCTGTAAGTTTCACTACAAGTAGTAATATTTATTTTAGATGGAAACCATTTCTAATTTACTTTATACTTTTAAAAAGAAAAAGTTACATTGTTAAGATAAATTTATGTTAATAATTTTTCAAATTATAAGCATTTTAAATTTGTCTCGTGTATCACACATCCTTGTCCTGCACATCATTTATGTTAAAATAAATGTTGTAAAAAAAAAGACTAATTTAGAAGTTTAAAAGTTTGACATACTTTTACGCTAAATAATAGGAAATACAAAAATAGTGGTTTTAAAAACTGTTATCAATAGTCTATTATTTGGCATTGACATATATTTCATTCCATGTAATTTGGATATGCGCAAAATAGACATAACACTAATCTATACATCATTATTTCATGGAATATTTCTCTCTTCACGTAGTAAAAGTTTTGTTGCTTGTATTAAGATCTTTACAAGGTTGTAAAAATTAGAGACAGAATAAGAAATTTGAAAAATTTGCTTGCTCATAATTTTTTTTCGAACAAGTGATTTTGCTCTTCCATCTTCCACCTATTCTATCTACAAGCTACAACACTTTTCCCATGTAAAATGGCAAAGTAGCTCCAGCTTAAATTTTTCTGGTATTTTCCGTTAAGCTCTTATAAAAAAATCATAAATTTATCTTTGAATTTAAATGATGGGTTGTTTGTAAAAATCACTTCTTCTAAATTCTTATTTTCATTAAAAACAGAAGCTGGTTTCTAGGTCAGAAAAGTAAAGTAACACAATAAAAGCTCTGGCTGTATTTTTCCCTTCTTTTTTGTATCTGAACAAATTAAAAATGCTAAACAAATATCATGAGAGAACATAGCTGCTGTGAATAAATCCACACTACTTCTAGACCAAAGAGCACTTTGAATTTCTTTTAGCTATTCACAGTTGTAATTCATAACAAATTCTAGTGAAGAATTTTTACATTCGGGTTTGTCTTATCAGTCTGAAATTCATTTTGAATTCATTTAATATATAAGTGAAAAGTGACTAAATAAAAGGTTTCTTTTAAGATTGATAAAACTTTGCCAGAAGAGTTTTTTTTTACGTCGTACATCTTAACTATAATTACATTTTCATCTAAAACAGTAATTATTTTCAATATCTTGTCCATAAGAACAATTACTACACACACTTTGCCATTATTGAGAGTTCCTAGTAGTATTACATAATATTTCATCCCAAAACATTTTAAATTCATGCGATATCTTAAGACATTTTAAATTTCTTTCCAAATCTCACAAATCATACATTTGCATTAATGAATAGCTATTTAAAAAAAAAAAAAAAAAAAAAAAAAAAGTAAAACAAATAGAAAAATTACTATAGCATTTAATAACTTTAATTTTGGTAAAATTTAATGGTTTAAACATATGTAAATGTCCCTCCATCACATAAGAAATGTGCTTTCTACGACTAAAGCTATTAGTTTTGTAATACTGCAACAACTATTATGGAAATGTCCTCTGTGAAACTAAATAGAGATAATTTTTTGCTAATAGAAAAATAAGCCATAATTACAAGAGTTGCAATTTATTTATAATATGTAATTACAACATTCTGTTTCATGAGGAAGAGATTTAAAACGTGCCTTGGAACTCAACTCATCCTTTACAAGAAAACATTGAAGGATAAAGAAAAGAGCTATTTATGGATATTATTTCTGTATGCCACAATTAGTAAAATGGCAATTTATACAGCCTCAAACTAAAAGAAAGAATAGAGTCTATTTCTTTATGGATTATTAGCTGGAAACAAATACTAAACTATTTATATTCTTTTAAGTGTAAACAAAATTTTTTGTGATCATCTGCATGCAATAATGTCAATGAACAGTATTCCTGTGACATCACATTTGACAAAATAGCTGTTTTTATAGTCTCAAACTGAAAGGGAGAATAGGATCCATTTAACAGAGCAATGAAGCACAAACCAGTATACTTCCTTCTCCTGCTTTGTAGAAAAGGGAATATTTTGAGATGAACATGGGGCATGTTCAGTGTAGTGCTGGGCGATATATTGATAAAATCGATATAAAATATAAATTGTCGTAAGGATATCAAAAAACCCTATTCATTCAAAGTTATCTTCCCATTGCCTAGTTTTTGTTTAATCCTCTTGAAATAGTAGGAAATTGAATATTATAACTGGAGCTCTTTTTTATTTTTTTGCAATAGTTGCTGAAAGTCCTTGATCCTAAAAAGCCACAAATTTTATTTTCATAACTCAATTCTACTTAAAGCACTTTTATTACTCATGCTCTTGGATATCACTGTGGAAATGAAATGAAAATATCCAAAATTATAAAGTGTCTTTCTCTACTAATTTGCATATATAGGATTTTTTCTTCTAGGAATAGCTTTCAATACAGTTTCTATGTCCATTTAATGGTCAGTTTGGAAAGTATTCACAGTGTTTGCAAAAACATTTTTATTTTTAGATAATTAATTTTTTGAATAAATTTAACGTTTGATTTTGATTTGTTTGTAATGTATTATGCAGGATTATTGCACTTGTCCTCATAATAGAATTTTATCAATTTTTCCCAAGATGTCACAAAACTATTGGAAGATCATGTCATTTTAAAATGCAGTGTAACATATGGATTTTATCAAGAAACACAGAAAAACTGGGCATATTAAAAACACATACTGTCTTTAGTAGCACAATGTTTTTAGATGCATGAAAGTTCATTGCTAATGGTTTATTTAAATGGTCGTTTCCCAAGTGCAGTATTTCTAAATGGGAAATAAATAAAGATAATTTTACTATATTTAATTTTTATAATTTTATCTTTGTAAATCCTTTTTGCATTCTTAATTAAAAGGAAATCCCCATTGTTAATTTTTCTTTTTTTCTGTTTGCTAAGTTACCCAGCTTGTTTTGCTATCAGGTGCTATCTCAATTTTTCTACTGAAAGCGTTGATTTCAAAGTGTCATGCGTTTTGAATAGATGTAAATTGGTTGAATAGGAAAAAATTAGCATTTTCTGTTCACTATAATAGACAGTAACAACAAAGGATTAAATTTTCTTGCATGTTTCATATGAGTTTTAAGAGAAAATATTTTTTTTCACATCTAAGAAATAATGTGCATCTTATATGCAAATAACTATGTTATTCTGTACCGTACTGCAAGTGCAATCTTGTATTATTATTATTTTTTATTTTTTTATTATTATTATTATTATTATTTTTGTATAATTAAGAATGTTGTTAAACATAAAAAAAAAAGATTTATTTGCTCCAAGTTAAACAAATAAATTAAAGACTGTAATAATTTTTTCTTTTTAGGTTTCGTGTTTTAGATGGTACATTCTGTGATACTACTCTTACATGTCCTGAGGCTGATACATCTGAGACAGAAGACAAAGAAAGGAAAATTCCTTATTTCATAACTGTAAGTCCAAACTTTAACTATCTATATTAATAAAAGAGAAAGTTTTGTCTGTGTGTGTATGTGTCCTAATGGCTAAGAAACACTACCACATGTAAGGTTCTGAAAATTAGGCTAAGGATACACAAAGGCATGTCTGAATGTATTTGAGGCTCTTTGCATTATTTTTACAAAAGTTTTGCATCTGCTTTTTTGGGTGAAAATACCAGAAAAATAAAGAATTGTCATTTATTCCTGGTCATTTTACGTAATATGGCATTTTTTCTGTTTCAATAATGCCTTGGATTAAAAAATGTCTTTGGTTTCATTTACTATTTAAGTATTTTTTTATTCTGGAATTCCTTTCATGGACTCACAACAGTTTCTTTTCTCTCCTATGCCTTCTAAGTTTTTATCATTTGGAGTTTAATTCATATTCGGTTTCATCTTTTCTAATTTTGCTCTGGTTTTAAAATGCCTTCTGCTTTTTGCAGAAAAGAACAAAACAAAACAAAAAAGAACCCCAATTATTCCTAGTATGTTTTTAATTCAAATGATATTTTTAGAATACAAAAATATTAATATTTATGACTATTTCCAAAATTGAATGTCTTTTCACAAATTTTTCCAGATTTTTTTTTCTGTGATATTGTTTCCCATTTTAATTGTGCTTTGAAACATTTTCAATAGTGTTTTCTGTTTCTATGCACACACAGAGAAACTTTTGCATTTCCAATATTGTCAGATTTCAGTTCACCTTTTAGAAAAGAGAGGAGGGTATACTTTTTCTCCAGAATTTTTGGTCAGGATTGAAATTTTAATCTATCTATATGTTCAAAATTTAATCAGCAATCATAATAACAGGTGCCTCTTAGTTTGTTTGGATAGATTTTCATTTAAAAATACTAAATCATAAATATTTGAGTGTAGTAGAATGAAGTAAACTTCAAAAGTAGATTGAAGTAAGCTGTACAGCACTACCCTGTATATTTTGCTGAAGATAAAGATAATGGGCCTCTCAACTCTAGGCTTCTTTAGATAGATTTTCATTTAAAAATATAAAATCATACAAATTCAAGGGTGTATGAGGCAAAAGCATGGAAATTTTTAATCTAAGGTTAATTTGGGAAAATTTTCTTTTTAAATATAAAATCATTCAACACTTATTTTATGTATATTTAAGGTTATTATGACAAGCTCAGGTAAAGTTGGGCAGGTTGGTTAGTATTTATGTATGCATATAATTACTTGTTTCTAGCATTTTTACTTATAGAAACTGAATCTTTAACAAAAAGAAACTATAGAACTGCTTGTTTTGTCTATATGTGTATGTATATACACATATATTTTCAACACATTGGTGACTTAGTTCAAAGTAAGTTTTTCTCATTTCAATTTCTGTTTTTAATAGTAAACATTTTATGCTCATCGATTTCATTATATGATTCAATTTGTGTATGGTTTTAAATGCTCTGGTTTATTGACTTATATATATTTTTTAGTTACGATTAACCTGGCAATGGTAAAAAATTATGCAGTTGGACATTTTCGTGATTTCTACCTCAGAAATTAATCATAATTTTGTGTGACTGTGTGGTATGGCCCTTGAAAATGAACAACATATCACAATCTCGAATTTTAGTTGTAATTGTTCCACTATTGCTAATTCCATTTGATTGTCTTGTTGAGTTTAAGTTTGTTATATTGGGTTATTCTACATTCGGTTGTAGATGTTGATTTGTAGTATTATATAAATTGTTTTCTATCTATCTATCTGTATATATATTATCCTATTATCTTGATCAATACTGTGTGACAGGAATTTATACACATTTACTTCTTTTTTCAAAGCCTATAGTGGCAATAATTAATCATTTTGATTAGTTTGATTTTTAATTATTTGTCTAAAGATGCAGCTAACATGTTAATGTAGAGTACTTGTAGGTTGCAGAGCTTACATTTTCCTAAATGTCCTAAAATTATACTAAAATTTTGAATATCTTACTTATCTGCTTATCTTATTATATTTCTTTGTTTTATGCATAATTTAATTTTTGGAGTCTATGCATGATTCTGAAATATGTCAGAAAAAGGCAGGATGTTATTGGTTCTTTCGATAGTTTAAATGCTTAAAAAAATTTGTCATTATCATTCAAACTTTGAAACTTTTAAGAGTTGTTAAAAGTATAATATTTTGTAACTTGGGTGAAAATTTTTTTGATATTTGTGAAAAGGGGCTCATAAGAAGACTTTATCATTTATTTTAATTATTTACCTTGATGAAACACTCAGGTTTTTACTGATTTCATTGAAATTTTTGTACATTTTATTATGTAAAAAATACGTTTTATTTATCCTAATGTTTTAAAATTTTTGTAAGTAACATAAATCTGGTCCACTAAGATGCCCTAAAAAGATTGTGTTAAAATGCTTACATTTAGTAGCTTTTAGCATAGAAAAAATACCCACTTCATGATGCACAAAGTCACCTGCATTTGTTAGCATATTTGAAAGAGTTAAAATTCATATTTTTAAAAACCAATTGCTTCATCGAAGAAGGATTCAACTTTAAGAGCACATACAGTTAAACTACATTTTGCTTGGGATTGAACACTAAAACATAGAACTCAATGAAACATACAGCATAATTAATGGTCTATGGGAACTATTTTTAAAAGTATCTTGAAATTTTTCTTTTGCTGAAGTGTTTATGTTGCCTTTTACATAAAAAATGAAAGTTGTATAAGTATTACTGAACCATGGTTATAAATTTGTGAAAATGGAACAAGGTAAAAAACAAAAGTACATACGGAAAGTATACATGAGGTTATTTTATCATAAATGCCTTATTAAAATTATTTTTTGCGCACAAATAATACTAAAAAGAAATCACTAGTATTGCTTTGTTATGTAAATCATTAAAAAAAAAAAATATTTCATAGTTTTGTAAGTTTTATTAAAATAATCACTAATCTTAGATTGCTTCTTTTCAGCAAAGCGGACATTGAACGGTAAATTTTGTACTTCTGTTAATAATTCATCTGCTTTATAATTACTGCTTTTATTTCTGGTGAACCTGTTAACTACGCCAAAAACTGCCAGAACAATTCTGAAATTTAGCATCGGTTTATCAGATTGAGTGGGATCCTCCCAATCAAACTTGTCCGACACATTGCCAGTCCTGTTGTTTACCTCTTAGATAGCATTTTCATCATCTATAAATGCAATTGAAATCATGTACAGAATAGGAAAATAATTGCATTTTTGCACTATTGCTTTTAAAGTAATTTTTTTTTTCTTCTGAAATTGTGTGAGCTAAGTCACTTACCTCCATTCTCTGCAAACAGCAATGTCGGCATTGCATTGCACTGCACATAATCATTTCAGTCAGTTTCATCAGTCCATTTGCTCACGTGGCAAATTTGGTTCATAGAAACATCAGAGTGGTAGTTGGCAAAAATGGAAGGCAAGCCGTGGCAAAAAAAAAAAAAAAAGGTATGGGAATTTTTGGCTTTTTGGCGGATTTCCACTTTTTTTGTTTCACACTTATAACAAAGTTATTATGTAACTTTATGCAATATCATTTATGAAAACTTTAATTCTGTATCATTTGTTTTTTAAAAATTATAATAAAAAAGTAAATAGTTTTTATTTGTAAAATGCTTAATAAACATTCTTGGGTTACATGTATAAGCATGTTAAATTCTAAAATGCATCTAAAATTTTAGAGACAAGTAAAAAGAAATTACTTATCTTTTATAATTTATATTACCTTTGCTATATCATGCTTGTTTCCTGTCTCCTGTTGGGGCCATAAAGTAAAGTGCTTAGTGTATCTTCATTAATTCTCATAAATTCATTTCCTCCAAGTACTTTTTTTCATTAATACTTAAAATATATCTATTCTTCTGTTTTTTATTTCTGATATTTTTTTTTTCCTTATGCCCAGTTGAAATTTTCTTTCTGAGACATTTCTATATTTTGCTTATAGTTTAAAATTAGTTTTTTGTTTTCTCCAGAAATTGTCTTTTATCCTTCGTGGTGCCTACATTTGAGAATATATTTCTTTTCTTCAACGATGCGTTAAAGTTTGAAGCTTTTAATTTTTTTCTCTTTTTTTTTTATTTTCTACATATATAAAAAATGCATATTTTAAAGCATTATACTTCATTTCACCCTAACTTGGCAGCAGTGATTATTCTACAACAGCTGAATTGCAGCCGTTGTCGTAGAAACCAGGGTTTGCTCAAAAAGTACAGGATTATCAATAAACAAGTAAAAGTGCCATTTTGGCGGGAAAAAAATAATGCATGTGCAAAAATTGGTACCTTTAGAGTTTCTTATGAAATTAATTTTATTACATAATCGTTACAATCCATAGCATTACATCTTTTTCTTAGTTTTACCATTTTTTAAATTTATTTCAGCATCTTTTCATATTATATTGTTGATCCATACAATGTTGCCCGGCCCACAAATTGCAAAAAAATCTTTGTCGTGAAAAATTAAAAAAACTTTGCACTAATTTTGGAGAAACTTTGTTGAAAAGACAGAAAATTTTACTGAAATAAGCTTAAATTTTAAAACTGAATTCCATGCATGAATCTCAAATTTTTTTAAGGATTTTCAATGCGATTTTTTTTTGTTTCAATGTCATTTTTTAAAACCACAAAGAACAAAATTTATATGTTTAAGCTCCAAAATTAAAACCAAATACCTCTTACAAATATTGAAAAAAGCCTCGAAAAACAAAGCATTCTAAAGATGGCATTAAATAATTGAGAAAAAAAAAATGCTATGATCAAATGAATTCTATATTAATTTTATTGAAATGAGGAAAGCATTAACTACATTGAGTTAAAAGATTAAAGCTGAATTCTCTGAAAATATGTTTAAAACAGAAAATTTATTATTTATACCCAACCACTGGCAGAAATTTGGGAAAGGTAAGGTTTCACACCGTCAGACACTGAACACCTCTCAGTTTTAATGTAGATAAAATTATACGCATTAGAATGTAAAAACATCATGATTTTTTTTTTTTAAATTTAAATTTGGATTTTTATTATTGCACCCCCCACCCCTTGCTTTAAAAGCCACAATCTCCCCCCCCCCCCCAAAAAAAAAAGTTTCTTTCCAAAAAGTTACATTTCTAATTGTTAATATAAAATGTTTTTTGCTTTAATTAATAAATAATTATTAGTTAGAAATTTCTAAAATTATATAAACTGCAAATTACATTACTTAGTAATAACCAATAACATCATGCACATATTATAATAATTATGCACATTTTATAATAATTATGGAAAACTATATTCAATACAAAAGATATTTACATTTATTAAAATAATTAAAAAGTGTATTTAATACTAAATTGCTAACACTGTTAAAAATTAAGGGACTACCTCACTCACGCAAAAATACCCTAATTTAATTCTATGGGTGATTTTTTAAAAATATCTCGTTTGCATTTCAATATTTAATTTTGTTTTTCTTTTTACATTAGTTAGCTGAACCCGATCTTAACAAAGAACTTTTTCACTTTTTCAATTTTGTCATTAAAATAAAAATATATGTCCATAAAATTAAAATATATGTCCTAAATAAATGTCCATAAAATTAAAAAATTACGGAGAACTATTTTTCAAGGCAGAATGTTACTGTTTTTACCTTTCACAGTGCTGCCAAGTTAAGGTGAAACAGAATATAGTAAAAAGTCACTTTAAAATCTGTGTTGCTAGAAGCTTCGTAAAAATAATAACACAAAAAATTTATCTTTTTGTTTGTATTTTTTGTCTTAATGAATTCATTTTAACTTTCTGAAGCTGAATAAAAGCAAACAAGATGGTTTTTCATTCACTGAACAGGTTTTCTATGGTCTTTGATTTTTCCTAAAGTAATTTTTGATTCTCAAAAGTCCTTATTTTTATGCAAAATTTTCTTTACTGTTTTATTATTCTTAATATAGGATAATTTTTTTTTTCCATTTTAAAAGATTTCTGCTTTTTTCTTTTTAATTTTATCTAAATTCCTCTTAAATACTACTTCTTCCTCACTGATCCTTTATACAGTATTAAAAATTTTCATATTTTTTAAACTTTTCTGTTCTGTTTATTTTATTGTAATAATAAATAAGCAAACTTCTTCAATTAATCCCCCCCCCTCCAACCCAAAATTCCCATTCCCCCTTTTTATCACCCCTCTTATCTAGTACCAAAAATTTCATGTTTTAAGAGTTTTAACCCTTAAAATTTTTCTTTTAATGGTAAATCTTTAGTAAAATTAATAAATAATCTATCATCTAATCTAAACAATCAATCTCCCCCCCCCCCCCCAATTTTCTGTATTTATTATGTGTTTCATATTATATGGAAACTTTTAGAAGTACAACCTTTTTTTTTCTTTCCCTCTCTTTTTTAGGGCTCCATTAACGAACCAGGGCTGGGTTTATTATCTTGGTGGACCTGATGTTGTAGCAAACAGGAATAATATATATATATATATTTTTTTTTTTATCTTGTTAACGATTTCATACTGTAAATACATATTTTTATTTAAAAAAAACTCTGATGTATATATTGTTATGAAATAAAAATACAAATTTCAAATATTTACATTTATTTAAACAGTACAATGTTTACATTTTTTTGTGCCTTTAGTATATTTTTCATATAATATTGCATTGAAATATCACACTTTCAATGTGCTCCCTGCTTTCAGAAATCCATTTATTGATAGATCTCTTAGCAGTAAGAGTATACAGCTCATATTCAAAATATTAGAATAATTGAGAAAAAGTAATAAGAAAAAATTATTTGTCATTTATTTATTTTTTGTACTAAGTAAATGCAATTAAATTTCTTATAAATTAAATCTGGAATGTTTAGATAAGATTTTAACATTTATAAAATATAAAATACAGCACAATAAATTAGGTATACAGCTTCCTTAAACACACCAGAATATTAGAATAAAATTTAGATTGGTTCAAAATATTAGAATATTTTATTTTACGCAACAATATTACCTTATGAATATGAAGTAAATGGTAGTTAATATTTTGTAGCATCCCCTTTAGCTTTCATAACAGCTTACAATCGATCTTGCATACTATATACAAGGTGTTTACAAAAATGTCTATCAATATTAGCCCAAATAGACTTTATACGTGCCACTAACTCAGTTTTACTTGAAGGAGGATTTTCTTGAAGTTTTTTCTTCATTATACACCATAAGTTTTCGATGGGATTAAGATCTGGTAAATTTGGTGGCCAAGGAAGTACCTTAATGTTGCGTTGGCGGAACCAATTCTTAGTTGACACCGAGGTATGCGGGGACGCTAAATCTTGTTGAAAGATGAAATCATCTTCAAATAAATCTTCTGATGATGGAATCATGTAATATTCTAAAATTTCTTGATATATCAGAGAGTTAACCTTTTCGTAGACGATGCATAACTTTCCAGGTCCTTCTGCACTCATACAACCCCAAACCATGACACTAGCAGCAAATTTTACGGAACGTTTAAGGCATTCTTTATCAAATGCTTCTTGCTTCATTCTCCAAACTCGAATACCTTGATTACCATATGAAACACAAAACATACTTTCATCACTAAATAATATATTTTTCCAATCTTCATTGCTCCATAAACGTCTTGATTTACACCAATTCAATCTTATACGCTATTGTCTTGCAGTCATGAGAGGTTTTGTTTTCGGTACACGAGATTCAAATTTAAATTTATGGAGACGTCTTAATGTTGTCGATGTAGAAACTTCAACTCCTTCTTCTTTCCATTTTCGGTGCAAGAATCGCACACTTTTAAAACGGTTTTTCTTAACTATACGCTTCAGTTTCCTGTCATCTCTAGCAGATGTTTTTGGTTTTCGGCCACCATTTCGGCGATTATTTTGAAATTTTCCAATTTTTGAATATTGTGTTAGTATTTTACTAACGCTCGATTGCGAACAATGTAAATAATTCGCTATAAAACATTGATTTTTACCGTGCCGATACAAATCAACCATACGAAGTTTAGTAGATTCAGGAATATCACTCACACGGCCCATTTTAAGACGAAAAAGAAACAAACTGCAAAAAAGAATACTGATTTTAAATAAAATACTCTGAATTTAATCAATGATGCCACCAGTTAAGAATTGGTAATAATTAAAGGAGAATTAATGTGAAATATTCTAATATTCTGAACCACTTGAATAAATATTCTAATATTTTGACTTTTCAAATTAATTTTTTTTGCAATTAATCTTTTCAAAAATGATATTAAATTTAAGAATACAAGTAAGTTTAATCAACAATAAGTTCTTAATAAAAATATCGTTTGCATATTTTCATTAAAAGACATTAAATTACCAAACGATATTTTCAATTTCTAAAAAAAAGGTAATTATTCTAATATTTTGAATATGAGCTGTATACACAGAAGCAGCTTATTTTGAACTTATATATTTATATACATTTTACCCTATTTTTTACATTGGAATACTGAAGAATTCAGAAAATATGGTGACACAATATTCTATTCAGTTCTTAATTACAAACAAGGAATTTTAATATTCATCCATATCTAACTATAATATCATATATTTCCTTATATATAATATCTATTTACATTATCTTGAACTTATTGATTACTTGAGAATATTATAATGATATTATAGTAGGTAACTGGTTAAAATAAAATAGATAAAAATATACACTATAGATAAAGTACAAACTTTATAAATACAGTAGAGTGCTGACTATCCAGATGTCGATTAACAGGATTATCCAATTAACCAGATCAATCAATGACTATAATTTTGTTTTTGCCTTCTCCAAAAATTTTTAAGTGAAACTTATTTAGATGCGGTAGAGGAAATTGGACTGGATGCCATAAAAGTTAACAGTTAAAAATTCTTTCCTAATTCTGAAAAAATAAAATCGTTTATAAATGCAAAGACAGCAATGTATAAAATCAACTGTTTCTACTTTCACTTCTAATGTGCGAGAGTCCCTCAGTCCCTCATGTGTTTTTTTCTTTCTTCCTTTTTTTTTAATTTAATCCCCCCCCCCACCCCACACCCCCAATGAAAATACCCTTTCTCAGCAGAAGACTATCAAGAATTTCTTTTCCCTATCACAATGATATATTTTTTAAATGCATGTACTGCTTAATATATGTATATATACATGTCATAATTTCTATTGTACTTCATAACTTTATACCAATTTTCAGAACATAAAATTTAAAAAAAGGTAAAAAAAAAATCTCTCACACCAATTGTAATATGTTAAAATGGCCACTACTGCAAATGCCAGTTTTAAGCTCAGAATCATAAGCTTGCCAGTCACTTAAAGCTCAAAGGGAAGTTATAAAAAAAAATTACCATAGCCATTTTTTAAGGTTGCCTAATAATACAGATTTTTCATTAAAAGAATTGGCTTATTCCTGACCGGTCCGGATAATTAGCACTCTACTGTACTATTTAAAAGGAAGGCAATAATGGAGTGTTTCAAAGAATAAACTCTTGCTTCTTCAGATAAAATTATATATATGCAGACATTGGGCAAGCAAAAATAAATCGAACCGTAGTTCTGTTTCTGCTGTTGTAGTGATTGCCCTTGCTTTTACTTAAAGAATATTTTCTTCCGTTAAAAATGTTGTTTTTTAAATTTTTTATGGTGTATTAACAAGTTTATCTTGTATTAAGATATAAGGGGATAAATGTTTTTCCTTATTTTTACTGAAAAATAAATAAATAAATAAATAAAATGAATAAAAATCAAGATTTATGTTATTGGATATAATTAGGTTTTAAAAATTTTCTTTTAGCCTACATGCAATTTGATTGTAGTTGACTATTTTTATTGAAAAATTATTAATACTCTGGAAATAAAACAAAAGTTTGAAAGATTATTAATGAATAAATTTTATTTTTATGATAAGAATTTTATAGCACTAAAAAACCATTATTTAAAGAAATAAATTTATTATTGTGCTTTACTTTCTTATTATTTTCTTATACACATTTAATGTAATTTTTACAGCACATTATCTTATTATATGTATTTTTATGTGTACCGTATATACTCGCGTATAAGTCGACCCCCTAACTTATGTTGTTAAAAATAAGAAAAAATTCAAAACCCGCGTATAAGTTGACCCCCCTCTAAAAGAAGGAACCGATTGACTTCCCCCCGGAAAAGATCAATTCTCGGACTCGTTCTGAAATGAAACGTCTCCGAAAAGGACTGATTCCTCGGACTCGTTCCTAAATGAAACGATTCCGAAAAGGACCAATTTTTCAGACTCATTCCGAAATGAAACGCCTCTGAAAAGAACCGTTTTCTCGGAATCGCTCCGAAATGAAACGCCTCTGAAAAGAACCGTTTTCTTGGAATTGCTCCGAAAAAGAACGACTCCTCTGATTCTTTCCAAAATGAAACGACTCCGAAAAACACGATTCCTCGGACTCGTTCCAAAATGAAACAACTCCGAAAAGGAACGGCTCATCAGAATCGTTCCGAAAAATTATGCTTAATGTCATAAATCGGAATCGGAGAATGACAAAGTAAAAACCGGTTTAATTCTGTTTTTTCTTGGACTCGTTCCTTTTTTCTCTGAATCGTTCCTATTTCTGGAACGAATTCGAATAAATCGTTCTTTTCGGTGAACGATTCCGACTGGAATGATTCTTTAAAACGGATGATTTTGTCCATCTCTATTTTTTAGAATTGGAAATGTGTTCTTGACATAAATCACACACTTTATTTTGTTCTTTGCAACAGGATAGGGTAGATTATTTTTTTTGAAAAATAAACTAAAAAGGATCTTAAATTCAGAATCGTCGAGGTTGGAAGGATTTTGGATTTTGTATTCTACAAACAATGGGGTGCTGCAGCACTGATTCCCTTGCAAACTATTTTCCGGTATTTTATTTATAGATTTTTTTTTAGGTCTCGCGTATAAGTCGACCCCCCCCACTTTGAAGTTCTTTTTTTGTCTAAAATTTTTCGACTTATACGTGTGTATATACAGTAATAGGAAATTAAAAAATTCATATTATTGTTTTCAATTAAAATATCAGGGAAAAAAGTCTTTCAATACATTATTTACTTTCAATAATTTTTCCTATTTATTATAGTTGTGTTGAAATGTATTATATATTTATCCATAGTTTATAAATGTAAAATCGTGTTGTATAGCTAAAATTCATGAGGATTTCTTTCCTTACTTTTTATCTTGAAGGAAGAATATCCGATAAAAATGCATACAATATAAAGTTGTCACCAAATTTCTAAATGCCATTCAAGTATAGTGGTCCAGATTTACGAATACAATAGAGCATTGATGACCAGGAATAACTTATGTGCGATTTCTTTCAATTTCTTTCCCTATTTTAATTTTTTATTCATCATAAATCTGTTTCCAATACCAGTGTATTTAATTTACCATGATATCAGATAAGGTGTAAATATAATTTAAATAAAAGATAAGGAGGAAGTAGCTATGCTAGTTAAAAGCCAAAAATATGATTTTGATCTTATAAAATTGGAAATTATTGGAAATTAAGAAAGTTTACTATGAAATAAAAACAACTGATCTGGGTTTTGTTTTTACTAAAATGATTGATATTCATATAATAACTCTTTAAATGCATATTTCTATTTTCAAAAGCAATATTTAGTGACAAAGAAAGGAAAGAAAATTGTTTTTGGATATTTGCATGCCAGTAAATAAAATTAAAATGAGGAACTGTTTTTTCATCAATTGCAATTTGTCATTAATCGTCAGGGTTTGATTAAAAAAACAATTATAGTTTGTTTTCTATTATAACTTGAAATTGTTAAATATAATAAACATTTAGGAAACATTGATTTAAGCTTTATTTACATCCTATATTGAACAAAACAGATTGTATTATTGAATGTATTTTCTCACTAAAATTTATGATTATCTCAAAGATTTCATATAAAATTTTATGCACTGACTTATAAGTATGACATATGAATGTGTTTTTAGGTATACTCACCAAGGAAGGCCTCCTTACTGGGTATACTCAGAATGTTTTGAAAAAAGAAAAAAAAATACTAATTAAACTACATATGTATGTAATAAAGTTTCAATCAAAATTTGTAGTGGAATTACAATAGAAAACCTGTAAAAAAAAAAGACTTTTTTTTTTTTTTTTTTTTGAGTATTTGGCATGAAAAGACAGAAGAGTCATGCGATTTTGCAAGAAGTGCATTTCGTTGCCAAAAAACTAATGATTTTAATGGAAATGAAAATTGCTTGTTAATTTTTAGAATGCCTCTAAATAGTATTTAATGAATTTAAATCTAAACAATGGGAGAGTTTAATACATATATTTTTTTGTATGATATATTTATATTGCTAATTGCTGCGATTATTTAATTTTATTAATGTAAACATAATTTCATATATAAAAAATGTTTTCATATATTTAATCATATTCCAAAATAAAAGCCAGATGAAAATTCCTAAACAGTTAGAGAGTTTAATACATATACTTTTTTATATTATATGTTTATATTGCTTGTTGCTGCAGTTTTTAATTTTATTACTGTAAAAATAATTCCATATATAAAAAATGTTTTCATATATTTAATCATATTCCAAAATAAAGACCAGATGAAAAATACTGCAGTAATACATTTCAATATCAGAGACATTTTTGTTTCCATAGCAGCAAAGTTGAATTGACAGTGCTCAATTAGACTGAATTTTGAAATTGAAACAACTTTAATTAATTTAAATTTTGTTTTAATTCAGAAAATATTAGTAATTTTCATTATAAATGTATATATATGTGACAAAAGTATAGTTAAAACAAACTAAAACTGACAAAACTAAATGTTATTTCAAGTTCAAATGAAATATGTTTACCTTAAAAAGTACTTTTTAAAATTTTATTTTGTTGCCAACTGATGACAAATCGCCAAATATACAAAATGTTTATTATTTTTATACAGATTTTTATTGGGGTTCCGTCCAATTTTTTAAAGAATTTTCTGAGTATGTTCATATGGAGACCTTCCTTATGAGTGTGACATAGTAAACATTTATCTTTATATTTGTGATGAAAGACAGGTGTGTATTTTTCTTTTATTTGCTATGGTCATAATTTTTCCCACAATCCAGATTTTAAAAATCTTCAGACTTTCGAAATCTGGATGATCAATGCTCTACTGTATTTCTATAACTTTTAACTATTCAATATCACAAGAAACTGCATTAAAATAGACTGCATAGATATCAACAAAAAGTGTTAAACATTTTTCTTATGTAGAAATATCATAGGATAACACAGTACTGAAAAACTAATGTGTTCTATACATTTCATATAATTATCTTCATCCAAATTCAACAGTTTATTCACATAACCATTCTACCATTCACTTGTAGTGTTTGATCACAGTCAAAAGAAATTATCTGATATACAAGTAGATCAGAAATATACAAATTGTTTCTAGCTGTTGTATCACAAAAAGACAAAAATTTATTAGTAGTATAATTATATATTTGAATATCTTTTAAAGTAATGGGATTGGATAGAAATAATAAAATAAATTCTACATGTAAACTGTGTTAACACATTGCACGCCATCTAAGTAGCATATTAATGTAACTATTCATTGTGCTTATTTTATAAATGACTAGCAGTAACTTACTATTAAGTAGTCACAAAGTATAGAAGTAGCTTAAATAATAAATACAATAAATACATATTTAATAAGAATATTTTTATATTTAATCATAAAATATATTAAGATACAGGATTTAAAAATATTTTTAATATGTAGTTGTTTATTAACCTTTTTAACCATTGTAATATCAAAAGCAATAAACTTATGCTATGGTACATCATTAAATGTTTCAGAATGAAAAGATCATGTTCAGTTATTCTTTGCTGCAAAACAAATAAATTCCATAATCTTTTTGCAATGTGTTAACAACATTACAATTTTTCATGAAGTAAAAATATTGTTTACTGTTATACATTTTTCTAATATCACAATCAATTCTATTAGAAAACATTTCAAGTTTTCAATTACATTCTGATGCCATTTATAATAATTTTGAAAAGCATTTTTCAATACATTTACAGAGTTTTTATTTATCTTTTACTGTACTAAGCTAATTTTATTGCTCAATTTTTTGAGTGAAATAATAATAATAATAATAATAACAATTGATGTATATATATATATATTTGTGTCTAAGGCTTTATTTGTTTACATTGAACTAATGTAAAATTAGTGATATGCTTTATCCCCCCCTCACAGAAAGTAAATTTAAGAGTTTTTTTGTTTGTTTGAATATTTTATTGCTTTAATGTTTTTCCCTCTATATTTTTTTTCTCCTGAATGAAATATGGCAGTAAGTTTTACAAATATTGAAAACAAAATGTTTATATACATTAGAAATTATTTCTGTTCTGTATTTTATTTCTATTAATAGTATTGGTTCTACCTTTCTCATTTTGTAAATATGTTATTCATAAATCTTTTATGTGTATCTTATTTGTATGTTTTGTTAAAATATTTAACTATTAATGCATTTTAAACAATTTAAATTAATTAGTTGACTATTTTGATTGGTTAAAATAATTTGTCAGATTATTCGAATTATTGAAATATTAAAAATATATATGTTATGAAAATCTTTTATCTTAAGACAAATAGAGCATAATATTGAGAGAAATAAAAATGCTTTTAGTTATTGATAGTATAGAAACAATAAAATACTGAATAATAATTTCCTAAAATAACAAATATTTTCATGCTTTTGATTAATAATTGTAACATTGAGATAACTATTTAATAACAATGACTACATTTTAATAAATAGTTGATACCTTTTTTTTTTTTTTTTTTCATTTTTATGTACCAACACATTTTACCAATCCATAAAGATTAGTATTTATAATATATTCCTCCACCTCTTCAAAACATGGAAGACCTTTAACAGATTCATAAAATGGCGTTACCTGTTAATTATCTTTCTCCATTCCATTCTTTGTTTTGTTAAAAATTTACGTATATTAGATGGACTGTTCAAGGCATAAAACAGTTGGTACAGTTTTATATGAAAACTAATATTTGTGCTCTCTATTATATAAATACCTTAAACTTCTCATTCTCTATAAACCTACTTAAGAAATTTTCCCTGGCTATTTTTTTTTCTTTTTTTTTACATTACATAAGCATTTGGAATTTATGATAAACTATCATTTTGAAGCTTAATTAGAGTTCTAAATTTATTCAATATTCTAAAAAATCTAGACTAATTGTAAAATTTAGTTAGTAGAAATATTAAAGGGTTTCTAAATTTTATTAATCTACATTCTTTGAATTCTGACTATGAATTTGTCAGTTTTCACACAATTTTCAACTCATAGAGTGTACATGTAAATAATTGTTTTACTCTATTTACATTTATATTACTTTTTTTTTTTTTTCACTGCAATTTAGTACTGGTCTAAAAATAGATTTAAAGATAAAACTGTATTTATATATATATTTTTTTTCTCATGATTTGAAAGAATGTGTTACCTAGCAAATATTTTTTATGCCTGAACTCAATTTGACTTTATATATATTTTTAATATTGGAATTTTTTCTTATGAGGTGAAAACTTTTGTTAGAATATAAAATTTAAAACTTTTGAATAATTTCTTAACTATTCAAAAATGTCATGTGAGATAAACATCATGTAAACATGTTTTTTCTTATGAGTATTATACAATACAAGCAAAAATTGATAGCAAAATTAACAAAAGTAAGACAGTAATTTCATAATTCAGTCAGAGATAATAACCAAATTTAAATATTGTAGAATTTATGTTATCTTGTCTTTATTTATAGCTTTTGGACCAATTTATTCAATGATGAGGCAATGGGGCAAGTTTTGATGTAAGTAACGAATTAGTTCTCTTGTAGCACCTCTACAGTTGGTTAATTCCAGCTCCTGTAGATGGCGTAACTGCGTCAACATTGATAAGCCATTTGCAGTAATAAGGGAGCAACCTATAACAAAGAAATATCATTATTATTAAAGATTGAAAATTGCTTCATGATTTAGAAAAATAATTTTGCCAAAGGAATACAATTCTGATGAATACAGTTGGACCCTGATTTAACGAATTCATTGGGACCATAAACTTTTCATTAAATCAGTGTTAATATTAAAGTCCAAAATGAAATAAAAAAAAAAAAAAAAAAAATCTGAGCTTAGTTTATGGAACTGTTCAAATAAACCACTACACACACACACAAAAAAAAAAAAGTACACTTTTTTGTACATCAGGCCTTTTTTGGAGCTTTAATTAAAGAATATATCTTTTGGCGGTAATCGCTTCCTTGGAAACTTTCTAATGACATTCTCTTAAAGCAAAAGTGCAGGGAATTCTACGAAAACGGCAATGAAGTTTCGTGGAGAATCCAAAGGAAAACTCTGATGAGATTATAGGGACGGGGGGGGGGGGGGGGGGGGGGTCATCACAAAATAGCAGGCAATGACTTTTGCTTCAAGAAGGTTATAGTTTCTAAGTCTACATATATGAGAAGTCTGTGGCTACATCCTTCCCATAGAAAATTACTGTGTACAGTCTTCTGCTCCAGACAAGACAGATATATCATTTGAACTTTGAACAGCAATCCAATATTTTTCTAACTCAAACTAACAACAAAAAAATATTTCGATTGTTGAAAAAATTTGTTAATTTAGGGTTTATTATTCATCAAATAGGGGGTTTTAGCTTCATTTTAGTTGGGAAAAAAAGAAAAATTGATTAAATTGCGAAAATTCTTTAAATAAAGGTCCGACTGTATGTTCATTTTTGCATATTGACAATCATAATACCATCTAAATCAATACTACAGTGTTGATATATATCAGGAAAATTTAGAAATCGGGGAAAACTCAGAGAAATTGTTTTGATCTCAAGTGAAGTCCACATTTCTCATGAAATCTGGAAAAAATGTACTACTACTATGAAAAGAATATTTAGTCTATTTTTAAAGTTTACATTCATCAACAATCAGAGCTATCTACCAAACTTCATCATTAATTGTTGATATGAAATATATATATATATATATATGTATATATATATATATGTGTGTGTGTATATGTATATAAATTTTGTAAAATTATTCAGGGAAATAATTCATGGAATAATGAATAATTTCCTGTTATGATTGCTGCTTATTTATTTCACAAAAAAGCATTTGTAATAAACACAAACTAGAGTTTTAACAGACTGAATATCGAATATTCTGCTGAGGTTTAGGTCAAGTATAATGCATTGATCCACCTTCTTTTGAAAAATTGAAAATACAAAACAGTAGAACACGGATTAACCGGATTGATCAAGGACCATACTTTTACCACCATCTTCCAAACTTTTTAAAGTGAAATTCTTTAGGCGCAGTTGTGTAAATTCGGTTTGATGTCACAAAAGTTAACTGTTAAAAAACTATTTCCTAATCCTGAAATATTTTATGTCCATTAAATTTGCAGATATAGCAGCCTATAAATGGCTATTATTAATAAATAATATTCAGAAGAACTAGTTTTTCTGACACATTTTACATGCATTTTTTTAATGTGCATTTAACACTTGAACGCTGAGAAATTTTACACAAGTTTTTATAAAAATTTTGTTTTTTTATAAAAGTTATTTGAAACCAGAATATTTATTTAAAAGTATTTAACTTAAGTGCTTAACTTATTTCACTGTAATTTACATTCAACTTATCTCATGAAGAAATTTCTTGTTCGAACCAATAATTAGTCCATTGGTTGATGTCAAATTGACATTTGCTCAGAGTCACTAATTGACTCTGTGTTCTAGTGTTAAACTTGCAGGTATAACATTCTGCAAATGGTGCAAATGGCTATTATTAAAAAATAATACAGAAAAGAATGAATTTTTCTGATACATTTTATTAGCCATTGTGTATTGTGCATTAAATTTTCAAATATTAATATTCAAGTATATTAAAATAATTGAATCGCATATTTTTCATCTTTTTATAAATGTAATGCATCTATAATCGGTTATTCTTCAAAAATTGTGTCTGTAAAAGCTGTTTAAATTTCCAACTTCAACACCATTTTTTAAGACTATTCTTAGTTGTTAAAGGGAATAGACTAATGTTTTTTTATATCTCATTATATGAATAAAACTAATTGTAAATTTTGTGGATTAAAAAGAATTTATGAATGCATCAGAACATAGCAGATTGGGATTTGAGAAAAACATTGTTGGGAAAAATATTTTTATCATGGATTTATTCGGGTAAATATGTAACAATATTCAGTCACAGATATTTGACCACCAAAATTTAGTATTTGGCCAACTGAATATTCCGTAAGAGGGCTGAATGCCATACACTGGTCGAATACATTCCTAATTAAAAAAGAAATGAAATACATCTTGTATAAAATCAATTCACCTTTAAAAAGCTAACATAAAAATGCATTGCATAATATTGCCATAGTCCATGGAATGAATTTTCACATACACTCTATTAAGGAAGACAAATGCATATATATGTGTCATTTTTAGCACTTTCCAACAAAGTTGAAAAGTCTTTATCCATTCACTTTGTCTGTCCATGCTCTAACTTCCATAAATAGATTCAGATTTTCATGAAATTGATAAAGCTTATTTAGGAACACCAAAGTATGTTTGGTAATGCATATGAAGTATGTTCAGTTAATGGTTCATTTACAAGGACGCTCAAAAGATTTCGATTATGGTATATGGGGAAAAATCATTTGGAGAGTATTTTAATGACATTGTGCTATTTCAAATGTATTTAAACTAATATAAATCATTGAATTTCACTACAATCAGGTTAAAACAGAGCATTCATAGCGTTTTTATTAATTTACCGGGACACACTAAAGAAATCGGTTACAGTACTGTCTTTGCATGATAATTGCTGGAGTGTACGTTTTAAAATTCAGTATGCACTTTTAAATTTAATTATTTTTTTGGATATTACTCTTTATACATAAACTCTATACCTCATATACAGAGCTGCTTAAAAGTATTCACATACCATTCTTATTAGAGGAAATTGTTGACAGGGAATTTTCAACTGAAATATATATATATATTTCTTAAAAACTAAATTTTGGAATGCATCTTGCTAATAGATACAAATCTCTGTATCATACACAGGGCTGCTAAAAAATTTTGATAATTTTCCAATTGTAGGGGGAAATAACTGAAATTAGATTTTGAAATGCATTATACATTTCTATATAATGAAATGGTGTAATATTTCAACTCATTAAACAGTACAGTTTTGTTACATTATTCTGAATGTGTTGGAAAGTGTTTCATAATGTATGCCTATCGCATAATTTTTTTCTTTCTTGTTTATTATCACTTGAGCCACTAAATTTTGTATTATGCGTTATTAAAAATGAGTTATTGTTTTCTTTCATGTTTAGCATTTTAAAGAACATATAGAATTTGGAAAAACTAGTTCAAAACTCATTTTTTTTTTTTAAATAAAATGAATAAAAGAAATTATGTGCATATATTTGAGAAGCATTTCTCTACTTTTAATACTAAATATATAGTTTATCTTATAGTCAATAATTCAATAACAATCAATAACAGTTTATTACATAATCAAGATCAGGAATGTAGTGGGGGGTATACACCATATACCTTCCAGATTTTTTTTTTTTTTAATTCCATGTACCCTGTGTTACTCAAATAAATGGTTAGCATATACCTTATCTATAAACATTCATGATGACAGCATACACTCTCTGCATAAACCATATACTTTTTGCTTTTTTAAAAACTACAACACTGGTCAATATCTCCACTTCTTTCTTTTATTGATACCACGATCACATCTAAGGGAATTCAAAAGGGCTCACAAGTAAACTGTACACATTTATAAATATGCATTTTGAGCTAAGAAGATGATAGCCTTAAAAGATTTTAAATTATATATATATGTATATTTTTTCCTTCAATGTTCAATGTGCTATAAGTTATTAAATTCAATGGTTCATATATTGTAATATTAATGGTTTTATATACATATATATATATAAATTTTATAGCTTCTTCTATGAATTAAAATAAATGAATAAAATGTTCCTTTTATTTGAAAATAAATATTTTAAAATTGAAGAGAAATTTTGAAGGAATTAGAAATAAAATTTTATATTCATTCTAATGTTTATTTCTCGGGAAAAGGGACTAAAGTAAAATAAATAAATAATACAATATTTTCTAATGGAGGCTACTCAGCAAGAATAACTTTTTTGATTTAGCAGGAAAGGTTTTTAATACACTAGAAAGCACTGTCTGGAATGAGCGATCATTTTTCAATATATGGGATATTTTTTAAATCTTGGAATAATATTTTAGGGGCGTAATATAATCACACAGTACCTATTATATAGTACATACAATTTTTGTATAGAAAACCACTGGAATCTACTTATTCCATTAAAAATTGCAGGGGGTGTTACAAGATGAAATTGAATTTTTGTTCAAAATGGTAACAACAATAATAAAGATATTTTAGCGAAATTTTCATCATATAAATTTTTTATGTATGTAATATGATGATACCATTGAAAGTGATTGAATTAGCTGCGTGTCTGAATAGTCAGTGTTGAATTCAGACACTTTTCTCCTGAAGCGATTTCTGAGGCTCCGATGAGAGGGGAAATTGCACTTTTTGACCATTTAAAGCACAAATCTTAAATCTTCCGGGGGAACAACTCATTGCCCCATGGGGGGATGTACCCCGTCCACCCCTTGAATTCAACACTTTGTTTAATGGAATGTCTGACTGTTCTTTGGATATGTAAGGTGACAATTTCTAGTACTTTTCGTGCTGCCATCATATTTCACAGAAATCAAAGCAAAAATGTCGAAAATATTGTTACAATATCTTTATTATTAGTTAAATCAACAAATTAAAATTCAAGTTCGACCTGGAGAGGGAAACACTGATTTTGACTGTATATATAGATAATTATTTCCTCTACAGAAATTGTCTGTTTCATTGCCTATTACCTATTATCTCCGAAAATGTGTTCCTCTTTATTTAGAAATACACTGTTTGTGAAAAAGCAATAAAAGGATTTTTAAAAGACAATATTTAGAAATATGCACTTGTAGATCATTAATTCCTAGGAAAGTCCTCATTATTAGTCACTTTTCTTATGCGTCACTTTTGAGACAGCAAATAAATAATTTAAAAAGAATCTTTTTTACATGCTTCTAATATTATCATTCTATTACAGTAAAACCTCCATAACGGACACTCCCGAATAGCGGACACCTCTATTTAACGGACAGTTTTCCAATCCCCACTCCCAAAACTTGAATTTTTGTATGTTTAACCTCTGAATAACGGACACTCCGAATAGCGGACACTATTTTCGGCGATAAAGAATGAAAAAAAAAAAAAATTTAACGAGAAAAAAAAAAACACATTTATCATAACACATATATCATAATAATGATTATTAATATCATTTTAACCATTTGAAAAATGGTTGTTGTTTTCGGGAGAATGGACCCGATGATGTTACCACTTTTGAATGATGTTACCACTTTTGAATGATGTTACCACTTTTGAATTTAAATTAAATTCTTTTTTTTAGAAGAATTTTTATTTGAATTTAAATTAAATTCTTTACTTTTAGAAGAATTTTTATTTGAATAGTAAATTAAAATGGTTAAAATCATTGTAATAAAGGAGAAAACTAACAAATTTAAAAATGGGTAGACGGAAATTAACAGATACGGAAAAAGCCGAAGCCAAAGAAATGAATGAACGTGAATATCGCATTCAATGATATTAAACACAATACGCGTACTTAAACAATCATAAAGTGATTTTTATTTCTTCTTTTGCTATTTAAAATAAAAATTTAGTCAACATGTATAAGTTGCTTATTAGTTTGGCGATTCGTATCATTTGGCGAAATTGGTCGACGGGATAACTGAGTAATACTGTATTTGGTTTGGCGCAAAAACGTCTTTCAATGCAGAAAATGATAAAATCAAAAGATTATTGAGCCGCTGAAAACCAATTACGTGTTGAAAGGCGATCACGAAAAAGGAAGCAATTTAATGCCGAACCGATTAATTGTAAAACATCATGTCGCCAGGGCGACCAATCCACTAGCCATGGCGTTTTACTATCGGTCGGTTCTAACCAGGAAAATTTGAGTGCCAATAGTGATTCTAACAAGCCGGAAAATGTTATAGCTATTACTCTTGATTTTCCACCACCTAAAAAGAAAACTAAAAAGCAATCGGCTTGGGAAAAACTGGGAAAAAACTTTTTTGATTCGATGTCTGATGGACCCATTCACAGATGCATGTGCTGCGATCGATTTTGGTTTAAAACCTCCATCACCAAAATTCTGCTCTGTAAAATCAAACAATATATGCCAAAGTCTTACAAGTATAACAGTATATGCCAAAGCTGTATTTTAATAATGATTACTTTTGCACCAACAATGTTAAATAGTTTGAAATGTTTCTTTCGTCGCCAACTTTTATGCTTGGCGACAATAGAGTGATATAACTTAAACGAACCGTACCTTCAAATTGCAGCATGTATAAAGTCATTTATAGCAGTGGCACGGATAATACACAATAAAACAACTGGTATTTAGCTTAAAATGATAGATGAATGTATCGAGTGAAACATTTTTCAAATGGTTGGGGTAATTTCTTAAATTACAATATTTAGAAATATGCACTTGTAGATCATTAATTCCTAGGAAAGTCCTCATTATTAGTCACTTTTCTTATGCGTCACTTTTGAGACAGCAAATAAATAATTTAAAAAGAATCTTTTTTACATGCTTCTAATATTATCATTCTATTACAGTAAAACCTCCATAACGGACACTCCCGAATAGCGGACACCTCTATTTAACGGACAGTTTTCCAATCCCCACTCCCAAAACTTGAATTTTTGTATGTTTAACCTCTGAATAACGGACACTCCGAATAGCGGACACTATTTTCGGCGATAAAGAATGAAAAAAAAAAAATTTTAACGAGAAAAAAAAAAAAAAAAAATTGTAATTTAAGAAATTACCCCAACCATTTGAAAAATGTTTCACTCGATACATTCATCTATCATTTTAAGCTAAATACCAGTTGTTTTATTGTGTATTATCCGTGCCACTGCTATAAATGACTTTATACATGCTGCAATTTGAAGGTACGGTTCGTTTAAGTTATATCACTCTATTGTCGCCAAGCATAAAAGTTGGCGACGAAAGAAACATTTCAAACTATTTAACATTGTTGGTGCAAAAGTAATCATTATTAAAATACAGCTTTGGCATATACTGTTATACTTGTAAGACTTTGGCATATATTGTTTGATTTTACAGAGCAGAATTTTGGTGATGGAGGTTTTAAACCAAAATCGATCGCAGCACATGCATCTGTGAATGGGTCCATCAGACATCGAATCAAAAAAGTTTTTTCCCAGTTTTTCCCAAGCCGATTGCTTTTTAGTTTTCTTTTTAGGTGGTGGAAAATCAAGAGTAATAGCTATAACATTTTCCGGCTTGTTAGAATCACTATTGGCACTCAAATTTTCCTGGTTAGAACCGACCGATAGTAAAACGCCATGGCTAGTGGATTGGTCGCCCTGGCGACATGATGTTTTACAATTAATCGGTTCGGCATTAAATTGCTTCCTTTTTCGTGATCGCCTTTCAACACGTAATTGGTTTTCAGCGGCTCAATAATCTTTTGATTTTATCATTTTCTGCATTGAAAGACGTTTTTGCGCCAAACCAAATACAGTATTACTCAGTTATCCCGTCGACCAATTTCGCCAAATGATACGAATCGCCAAACTAATAAGCAACTTATACATGTTGACTAAATTTTTATTTTAAATAGCAAAAGAAGAAATAAAAATCACTTTATGATTGTTTAAGTACGCGTATTGTGTTTAATATCATTGAATGCGATATTCACGTTCATTCATTTCTTTGGCTTCGGCTTTTTCCGTATCTGTTAATTTCCGTCTACCCATTTTTAAATTTGTTAGTTTTCTCCTTTATTACAATGATTTTAACCATTTTAATTTACTATTCAAATAAAAATTCTTCTAAAAGTAAAGAATTTAATTTAAATTCAAATAAAAATTCTTCTAAAAATAAAGAATTTAATTTAAATTCAAAAGTGGTAACATCATTCAAAAGTGGTAACATCATTCAAAAGTGGTAACATCATCGGGTCCATTCTCCCGAAAACAACAACCATTTTTCAAATGGTTAAAAAAAAAAAAAAAAAAAAAAAAGAAAAAAAAAAGTAAAAAGACCTCTAAATTTATCAGGACATTGTATCATAAATTTTGTGACCACAGATTAATGTAAATCGTGAGCTGGAGAAATTCCCCTCCCCCTCCATGTTCAGCGTTGAATTCAGGAAGTTGCCCGGGAGAGACATCTCCCAGAGCATTGAAATGTCCCTCCAAAAAAGTTTGAGATTTTATTCTTTTAGCCCCTTGGGGACGAGTGACACGTATACGTTCCACAAAAAGACTTAAGAATTCTTGTTTATCCCCGCCAATAAAATTTTCCTTATTTAATAGGAACATTTTCTCGATTTAATAAGGCACAAATTTCTGTATTTAAAAACCGATGACAAAACATTTATAATTTCGTAAAAGGCTCCCGTTGCGAAGGGGTTTGAGGTCCAAATGTGCTATCCCCCCCCCCCCCTCTGCGCTCGGAACTCTATAATGTCCAAATAACGTCACATTTAAAAACAAATTATATGTAATCACGAGCAAAAGTAAACTTTTGTAACACATTTTTTTCATAAGAATGTAATAAACAGTGGATAAAGGTGTGCACAATTTTATTTTAATTTTACTGCTTAAAATTTTTTTTAATTTCTAATTAATCATACAATAGAGATTTTAGGCCATATAAAAGACAATTAATGAAACATTAAGAATTTCTTAGTGATTTTTGAATCTTTGAAGTGTTCCCAATAGCGGACACCTCCGAATAGCGGACAATTTCTACGTTCCCGAGGTGTCCGTTATTTAGAGATTTTACTGTATTATTATTTCTATTATTATCCTGACTATTAAATGACAACTAATAGTAAAAGTTGTGCAAGATTTTTAAAATTACCTATTTTAAAAAAATTTCTTTAAAGTATTCAGTTTGGTCGAATATTTTCATATTTCGGCTAACCAAATATTCGATAGTATTACCTAATACCAAATATTCGGTGCATCTTTAATCCTTATATAGGTAGTTATTTTCCTGTTCGTTTTTCTAAAATAATGATGATCTATAGATACAAATAAGAAATGTCTTTCTGCCTGCCCTTCTGACCGCTGATAACGCCGAAATTATAACACCCAGGTCTATGAAATTTTTGTCATGTGTGAATGCTAACACCGAAAAATGCACTTCGAAGCCGGATTTTAAAATTTCAGTTTAATTTTTTTTTTTAAACTAAAACTTACTGGGTAAGAAGATACTTGCGTCTTTACACCAAACCACGGCAACAAGCAGCCAGGTTAGAGGCTATTTTCAGCTCGCCACCAACGAAGCAGCCAGCCAGTTAGATCAGGCGGTAAATATGGAATTTAACGACTGCATTTCATGGCTGAATGCTAGCAACAAATTGCACACGCATTTTTTAATTTTTGCTGTTTTGATGATTTTTTTCCTAATTAATTTACAATCGATCTTCAAAATCCATCCATGGCACCATCAAAAAAGTAGTAAATTACTCCTTTTATGTTTTCTTAGGGTTTGTTCAGATGCGTAGCGCACGTCGCGCGTGCTCATAAGATTTTGCATGGACTAGGTCTCATAGACCGTGGGCCCATAGCCATTATCGTTCAACTTCGTTTCAACATTTTGGGGGCACCTTAATTCATGCATGGTTATTCTAATGATCTTTAAAACTTTAGAAAACATGAAAGTTCTGGATCCGAAAGTTGCACATTAATTAATAATTAAAATCAAAACATGGAACTCTTTTTTAATAGGTTTTGTATAGCTATCTGCGATTGGCGCGTTTTTACTCCAAGAACCAATAAAAACAGCTTTTACAGATGTTTCGCGTCGCCGTTGTCAGATCAGAATGTAAACAAACTATCTACTGAATAGTACTGAGGAACACAGGCATGTACTTTAATTATATTTAACTAAATATGAATAGATTATCTTAAATATTAAACATTAATCGATGTTAAATATGCACTTCTTGGGAAGTAAATATGTCGAAGTTGTCAGGATTTGTTTTTTCCCTTTTTAATTTGAAATTTCTAATATTGTCGACACAATCTTTTTTTCTTTGGCGCCATCTAGTGAGGTTATTAAAAGTAAAAAAGAAGTATGGAATTAATCGAATTACCTAAGAAATGAAGATTTATTTTTATTAAATTATTTTTTTTATTTTTTTTTTTAATGGGTGTATACAAAGTTGAGTCACATCTTTAATCTCAAATAAATTATTTTATGGCAGTAAATTTTATTTATTTCACACCAATTCTAGAATAAATAATTTTTTATTCATTTATGAGTGTACATTATATATACGTAATGAAATCGTTTTAAAATTAACAATCCTAAATAAATATGTAGGTATATGAATACAAAAACAGAAATTATGAAAAAAAAATCATATTTCATAAGTAAACCATAAATATTTTTTTTTCCCTATGAATTTTCTTTGAAGAAAAATTCTACATTCTAAAGTGATTTTTCGTAAACTAAAACACACACACTCATATGCATATGGATAAATAATTACGATGCAAAATAGGAAGTACTGCATGTATTGTATATCACTTAAGTATATGATATTTTTTTTCATTTATTCGACACACATCTGAAAACGAAAAAAATAGTATGGAAGAAAAATTTCCGTCTTCAATTTACTTTTACAATCATGTTATTATCCTTTGAAAATAAATCAGTTTAAACTTTAAAACATGATATAAGAAATGTGTTTATTATATATATTTACAAAACTATTTTTATTCATCCATTATTTTACCAAATATTATAATTAAAAGAAGAAAAAAAAAGAATGAATGAAAGTAATAAGTTTATATATAAGAATATATTTTTTCTACAATATTATGAGCTATGTGCGTAACAGACCTCATGTCCGATTAATCTTCCTACCCTGAATGGGTCTAATCGACCCATAACTATAATTTGTTTTATACGATTCGAACTAGAACTTTTTCATAAAGAAAGTTAAATAACAGATTCAGAGAATTAAGTCAATAAAATTTATTAAAATGCTTTGAATAACCATTCTGGTGAGAAATGTTTTTATCAACATTGAGTAAAAATTGAACAGGGTAGGAAGGTTAACAAAACACGATATCTGGTTGTTTTAATCAAAGTTAATATTTAAAAAAGTCACAAGAAATAAAACTGAGATGGAAATCTAGAGTAAAATGGTAATAAAATCACCCTTGTAATACTTTAAAAGTTGCAAATATGCAATAGCAAAATATCACAAAATAATTTAATCAAAATATTTCATTTTGGAGAATTATAATTTTGTTTTTAAGCAGAAAAGTTAAACTTTCACTAGTTTTTCTATGCTACCTAGGCGAATTCATATACGTATGCTTCCGATTGGCTAATATGCCAAAGAAGGGAGAGATTGAGCCAATCGGATGCTAGATAACGTGAGAAAATAGTGGGATACATTTTTCCCGATTTCTAATTAATGTGCAACTTTTTCATACAGAACTTTGTCAATTTCAGTATTAAGAACATTTTACAACATAAAAGTTCAAAATAAAATTGCCCCCCGAAAGTTGAAACGAAAGTCTATTTCTAAGCTTCTTTTCCAACATCGGCCCACGGCCTATCATTGAAGAAAGGAATTTTGAGTAATTCAATTACTGCATTATTTTTGTGGTTCAAAACAACTAAAACCTTTATCCTTTTAAAACATGATTTTCGCAACAGAAATACATACAGTGTCTCACAAAAGTGATGGGACACTTGTCCTTCAATAGTAAAAAAAAAACTAGCCTTAAAAGGAATGACTCCTGGAATGATGCTGATGTGTAAGATTTCCGGAAATAACGAATCCGGGTGGGCCACTCCTTCCATGAGTCCAATAGACCAATCAGGAAAGGACTCCGTCTATGAATCGCTGTATGGGTTGCCATAAAGAGGGAAAGGTTATCATCGCCAACAATCGCCAAGTTTGTCGCCAACTCGGCGATATATCGCCAAATTTGGCAACCAAAATTAGTCGTCAAAAGTGACGCCAATATGGCGATAACTGACATATTTCGCCAAATTTTTAATTTCTTTAAACACCAGTCGTGCGACACGATTCGAAAGGTCTGCAACTGCTTATTCATATTATGGATGTCTTGTGTGTCACCCTCTCTCTGCCCCCCAGGAAAGCACATTTTTAATTTCTTTACAACACCAGTCGTGTGACACATAATTTGAAAGGTCAGCAACTGCTTATTCATATTATGGATGTCTTGTGTGTCACCCCCACACTCTGATCCCCCCAGGGGGGGACATTTTAAATTTCTTTACAACACCAGTTGTGTGACACATCATTTGAAACGTCTGCAACTGCTTATTCCTATTACGGATGTCTTGTGTATCGAACCCCCACTCTGCCCCCCAGGGGGGGGGCGCATTTTTAATTTCTTTACAACACCAGTCGTGTGACACATCATTTGAGAGGTCTGAAACTGCTTATTCATGTTATGGATGTCTTGTGTGTCACCCCCCAATCCAGACGGGACACATTTTTAATTGCTTTACAACACCACTCGTGTGACACATCATTTGAAAGGTCTGCAACTGCTTATTCATATTATGGATTTCTTGTGTGTCAACCCCTTACTCTGCCCTCCCAGAGGGGCACATTTTTAATTTCTTTACAACATCAGTCGAGTGACACATCATTTGAGAGGTCTGTAACTGTTTATTCATATTATGGTTGTCTTGTGTGTCCCCCCCCCACTCTGCCCCTTCAGAGGGGGCACATTTTTAATTTCTTTACAACACCACTCGTGTGACACATCATTTGAAAGGTCTGCAAATACTAATTCATATTATGGATGTCTTGTGTGTCACACTCACACTCTGCTCACCCCATGGGGGCACATTTTTAATTTTTTACAACACCAGTTGTATGGCACATGATTTGAAAGTCTACAACTGCTTATTCATATTATGAATTTCTTGTGTATCAACCCCTTACTCTGCCCCCCAGGGGGAGCACATTTTTATTTTCTTTACATCACCAATTGTGTGACACATCATTTGAAAGGTTTGCAACAGCTTATTCATATTATGGATGTCTTGTGTGTCAACCCCCCACTCTGCCCTCCAGGGGGCACATTTTTAATTTCTTTACAATACCAATCGTGTGACACATCATTTGAAAGGTCTGCAACTGCTTATTCATACCATGGGGTATTGGCGAGCAGGCATGCATGGCAGCAGCAGCATTTGTTGCATACAGTGTCTCACATAAGTGATGGGACACTTGTGCTTTACAAAAGGAAACTAATCAAATAAATTAAAAAAACATGTATACATTTTTTGTGGGTGTGTTTCGTACTTAAATTTAATAAAGATTATTACATAACATACATTTTGTCAAAATATTAAAATATTAATTTAATAAAAATACAAATGTTTAGAACGGAGCAAAAAATAGCTCACATAAGTGATGTGACACCATTATATATGCAACAAAAATCGTCTGAAATAAGCAATAAAAATATTTTTGGGGGTTTTATTTTTACTTAAAAGCAATTGGCAATAATTTATAAAATCGTCTGCAGTATTTCTCTCCAGTTTGTTTTGGAATTTTTGTGTTTTTTTAGCTCTGTGTAGCCATGAATGCTAAACGAAAAGAAACTTCGCCTGAAATTCGAAAATTAGTTATTAATTTGCATATTGAACGTGGGAAATCTATTAGAAAAACTGCTGAAACAGTTAACTTGAGTCGTTCAACAGTTTTCAATATCATTAAACGATATAAAAATAATTATATGATTCAGGATAAAAGAAGACTTGGCCGACCATCAAAGCTATCCAATGGAATAAAGCGAATTATCGTTCGAAATATTAAAAAAAATCCAAGAAATAATGCTTCAAAAGTTGCTGCTGATTTACAAGCATTATATGGAATAATTGTTAATCCTGAGACTATTAGAAGGGTAATTCGATCTGCTGGATATCACGGTAGAGTAGCCAGGAAAAAATTCTTCGTAAGTGAAAAGAATAGAAAACTCAGACTAGCTTTCGCAAAATCCAACATAAATAAGAATTCTGATTACTGGAATAAAGTTATATTTGCTGATGAGAGTAAATTTAATATATTTGGTTCTGACGGTAGAATCTTGGTGTGGAGAAAACCCAGGGAAGAATTTCGCAAACAGAACTTGGTACCAACAGTAAAACATGGTGGAGGAGGAGTTATGGTATGGGAGTGTATGTCGTCCGCTGGAGTTGGTAATTTTGTTTTTATTGACAGTATAATGGATCAGTACAAGTATATTGATATTTTAAAGCAAAATTTGAAGTCTTCAGCACGAAAATTGAACCTTCATAACGATTTTAAATTCTACCAGGACAATGACCCCAAGCACACTGCTCTGAACTTTAGACTCTGGCTGCTTATAACTACCCTGAAATAATAAAAACACCACCACAATCTCCAGACTTAAATCCCATAGAGAATATTTGGCAAGAATTGGAATCAAGAATTCGCAAACACACCATTTCTTCAAAACAACAACTAAAATCGGTGGTTCAAGAAGAATGGGGTAAAATCACTCCAGAAATCACAAAAAAAATTAGTCGAATCCATCCCAAAAAGATTAAATCATGTTTTAAAAGTAAAAGGAAATCCAACAAAATATTAAAACCTTTTAAAAAGTAAAATTTTTGGATAAATATTGATGGAAAAGTAAGTGTCTTATCACTTATGTGAGCCATTTTTTTGCTCCGTTCTGAACAATTGTATTTTTACTAAATTAATATTTTAATATTTTGACAAAATGTATGTTATGTAATAATTGTTACTAACTTTAAATATGAAACACACCCAAAAAATTTTTGCGCATGTTTGTTTATTTATTTTATTGCAGTTTCTTTTTATAAAGCACAAGTGTCCCATCACTTTTGTGAGACACTGTATATAATGGTGTCCCATCACTTATGTGAGCTATTTTTTTGTTCTGTTCTAAACATTTGTACTTTTATTAAATTAATATTTTAATATTTTGACAAAATGTATGTTATGTAATAATCTTTACTAAATTTAAGTATGAAACACACCCACAAAAAATGTGTACATGTTTTTTTAATTTATTTGATTAGTTTCCTTTTGTAAAGCACAAGTGTCCCATCACTTATGTGAGACACTGTACCTGTGTTCACTCAAATAAAATTTAAAATATTCTAAAATTTACAATTTTCTGCAGATATATATATATTTCAAGCAGATATATATATATATATTTCTATTTTAGTATGAATGGAGTTTTTAAATATTCGCAATTTGTTTGAAAGCATCTATGATCCCGGGCAACAACGGACGGATTAGCTAGTTTATTATATGTTTCTTAAGTATTGGTTGATTGGTTTAACAAATATGGTCTATAAATTTTAATAGCTTTAATTTGTTTCAACAGGCTTTTTTCTCTCTGTCATGTTATAAAAAAAATTAAAAAATTTATATCGGTCATTAACAAGTTTTTAAAAACTGCTTATTTATTTTTGTTATTTTTTAAAAATAAACTAGGGGGGCACCGCCCCCCTGCTCGCTATGCTCGCCAACCCCCCGCGTAATCGCTTCGCGATTCCAAATTATTGGCTTCCGCTGCTGGCTGCGCTCGCCAATATCCCATGGTATGAATAAGCAGTTGCAGGCCTTTCAACTGATGTGTCACACGACTGGTGTTGTAAAGAAATTAAAAATGTGCCCCCCTGGGGGGCAGAGTGGGAGGCGACACAAAAGACATCCATAATATGAATAAGCAGCTGCAGACCTCTCAAATGATATGTCACACGACTGGTGTTGTAAAAAATTGAAAATGTGCCCCCCTGGGGGGCAGAGTGGGGGTGACACACAAGACATCCATAAAATGAATAAACAGTTGCAGACCTTTCAAATGATGTGTCACACAACTGGTGTTGTAAAGAAATTAAAAATGTGACCCCCCCTGGGGAGAGCAGAGTGTGGGGGTGACACACATGGCATCCATAATATGAATAAGCAGTTGCAGATCTTTCAAATCTTGTGTAACACGACTGGTGTTGTAAAGAAATTAAAAATGTGTCCCCCCTGGGGAGCAGAGTGGGGGATAACACACAAGACATCCATTATATGAATAAGCAGTTGCAAATCTCTCAAATGATGTATCAAGCGACTGGTGTTGTAAAGAAATTAAAAATTTGGCGAAATATTACAGTTATCGCCAAGTTGGCGTCACTTTTGACAACTAATTTTGATCGCCAAATTTGGTGATATATCGCCAAGTTGGCGACAAACTTGGCGATTGTTGGTGATGGTAACCTTTCCTCTCTTTATGGTAATCCATACGGCGATGCATAGACGGAGCCCTTTCCTGATTGGTCTATTCGGCTCATGGAAGGAGTGGACAACCCGGATTCGTTAGTTCCGGAAATCTTCCACATCAGCATCATTCCAGGAGTCATTCCTTTTAAGGCTAGTTTTTTTTTTACTATAGAAGTACAACACGAAATATGTGTCAGTGTTTCTCAAAGTGTCTTCCTTAAATTTACCGATATCTAATAGCATCAGATTTTAATAAACGAACAATTAAACTCCGTTGGTAAAATTAAACTGTTGAATTATGAGATCAAATGTATCGCAGTTAAATTATAGAAAATTTTAGATTCACTAATTATGAAATGTTTAGTAAAATGTGTGGTCAGCATTTCTTTTAGCGAAAATTCTGGCTTAATGAAAAATCGCCTACACTAAAATAGTGCTGAAGAAGGAAGTGTTATATATGAAACAACATATTTTCGAACTTGGCAGACAGCCAATGGGCATCGTTTTTCTTAGTTTTTTTGCTAGAAAAACTGCATTTAGTGATTGGGAGGAAAAGCTTGATAAAATATGGGTATTGCAATTTTTTGGAACATTTCTTTTTAATTAATTAGTGCTTGCATATTCTATTAAAATTTACTGCGAAAAATTAATTCTTAATAATAATAATAATAATTAAAAAAAAAAAAAAAAAAAAAAAAAAAGAAAAAGAAATGTCTTTCTAATCTAAGCTTCTAGATTAGACCTTTCAGTTTAGTCACTCAGACTTAACGTAATTAAAATAAATAAGTATAACTTCATTTATTCAAAAAGAAATTTAAATTCTGGATTGTTACATATACAGTCTTGGGAGTTTAGACAGTTATAGCAGATTTTAGACGGAAAATTTAAGTAGATGGAAAGATTGGGGGAAAAAGGAGGGAAAAAAATCTGGTAATTTTGAAACAACGAAATAATCATGAAAATTTAAAGACTAAACTTGGAATTTTATTAAAAAGACATTATTCAAAGAACTGAAATCAAATGTTTATATTTATTTACATATCATCCAAATACCAATAACATATTTTGGTACATTATAAGATTTTTCATTTATTTTCAACAATTTTAAACTAATTGAGAAGCGTTCTTGACTCCAGTTTGTCTGTTTGTTGCCTGTCCATTTTCTAACTCTTGTAAATATTGTAGGATTAACATGTAATTGATATATGTTATTGAGGTTTTCAATAGCATGGTCATTATTAAAAATGAAGTATGTAGCAAAATAATGTAAAAACAATCTTTTTTATTTATACAAGTATAAATAAACAAAAATAGTTTTTGAGGAAGAGCCTGATTAAGGCTTGAAAGTACTAAGCTGTTTTAAATAAAATTAACTATTAATATCTCTATTTGAATATTTTAATCGCCCTTTAAGTAAACCTGAACATTTTAAAGTTCATATTATATTTTTTTCTTTTTTTTTTTAATATTCGCGTGAAAATATTTTTGCTGTTTGAAAGGAAATATTATTTGTGCCGTCTTAAAATTCACAACAGTATGTGAAAAAGATCATATCAAAATATGAAGTACAATAACTGTCTCGTCTAAATATTTTTTTTTTTTAATTTTAACTATTTTCCAATGTTACTTGATCATTTTAAATATGACGTAATTTCTTTTACTTGCTGCTTTTAACGTACATTACCCTCTCTCTCTCATCTCATTTTCCATGAGATAGGTATGTAATGTATATGGCGCGTAGCGCCATGTATACTAACATGATCTGTATTTAACGTACATTATCAACGAATTTATTTGTTATTTAAAAGGTTTCTTTATCTTTTTAATATTCACGTGAATATACCTTTATTGCTAGAAAGGAAATATTTTTTTTTATTTCCGCTGCCTTAGGTTTGTCAACAATATAGTCCAGTCATTATAGTAAGTTCACCTCGGAATTCGAGATACCAAGCTGTAAGTCTGTAAATACTTGTATATTGACACCCTAAAAGTTGTCTCAAAACCTACATATGGTAGGGTGTACGCAACTATTAAATTCCAAGGTCAAAGGTCACAAAAATCGGTTTTTTGCGCTTTTTTTGTAAATATCTCATTTCCTATAGGTTTTTTGCTATTTGTATTTATTATCAATATTGTAGAATACAAAATTCTCTACAAATTTTGTTTGAAAACATTTTTCATACGTCGAACCGTTTTCAAGATAGAGGGCGAAGAGCGCGCTGTCACAGCATCATTTCAGGTCAAACGGTGCCTCCGGTCGAAAACGCGCCATATATCATTTTTTTCCTAACCTATCCACTTTTTATTCAGTATTAATTTATTTAACAACACTTACCTGTCCATGTAATTGCAGAATTGTTAATGAAAATATAGGAATTATATTTTAATTTTAACCTAATTAATATAATATTAATAACTTCTTACATGATGAAAAAAAAAACAAATAATGAATTAATCGTTTTATTGAAAAATACTATTCAATACATTTATTTTTATTAAAAGTAAAAAAATGTAATAAAGGGTATAAAAACTATAATTTATGTTTTTAATCATCTTTTTCTTCATCGTCGTCTTTCGGCTGCTGGTAATTTTCAAACTGGTCTTCATTATCGTTTTCAACGACATTTGTCTCAAGTTGTTCCATGATTTCGGGGTCAAAGGTTTCACCTTCGTTAATGTCGCTCTGATATGTTTCTGCATTGAGACAAGCTTGCCCATTACATTGGCCACAAGCTAAAGAGCATTGCAAGCCCACTTTCCTGCATCTGCATCGCGAACCACAACCACTCTTTCAGTTGCAGAAAATTGTATTTAGCAAATCTTCTGGAGCAGGTGGTAAAATTGTCATGATAGGCTCCAGAAAATCGTTTTGCATTGCCCAACCCCCATACCTGGGGTTCCAAATCATGCCCTAACCAAGTTTGAACTTGATAATATACACGTTTGAAATGTTGATGAGAAGCTGCACTTGTTGGTGGAAGCATCGAAAGCTGCACAGGCTTATTAAGTTTTATAGACTTGACGTAATGCATATAACGAAGATGATCGAGACTTTTCACAAATTTCGGAGCATTATAGACTATGCCAATAAGATTTGAGTTCCACTCTATAATAATCTCTGGGCAGGAGCTATTTTCTTCCTCAAATGCTGCAGCTAGTTCACCCAAATTCGTCAGTTTCTCAAACTTTTAAAAATGATTTTTTTTCCCTTTTTAAAAAGCTCAGAAGTTGGTCACAGCCACTTAATGCATGCAGAAATAAAATACGTGTTTTGGAATGCGGATAATTATCAAAACTTTTAGTCGAGTATATCTCCGTTTTTACATTTCCTTTCTCAACTTCTTTAAAGAAAATTTCTTGTTCGTAAGACAGTGTACGCCCAATTAAAATGACAAGTAAATCAATATCTTGTCCTATTATAACTGCAGTTTTTTCAAACTTTGATTCTTCAATTGCAGTTTCAACAATAAGAACATCCGCATCATCTCTGGCTTGTTTAGTAGTAATATTTGCAGCTTGTAATTTTTCAGCTAAGGTATTAATGAGCATATCTTTGTTATTTCGATTTGATAAGAATTTTTCTTGAGTAACTGGTACAGGGTTCGCACACTCCTTATATTTTGTAAGGACTCTGACACCACTATTAATAATAAGGAAATTTATATTTAATTTTTAAGAAACAAATTTCGTAAACACCTCCTCGATTCTCAATTTTCGCAGTATTTTTCTGCAGTGAAATACATTGAAAATACCGTAAAAATTTAGTGGTAGAATTGTGCGAACCCTACTGGTACAACCATTGTTTCATTTATACTACTATACAATGTCTACTACTCTACTACTACAATGTCTATACTACATCTACTATACAATGCATAAAGAAAAAGATAAAATATAATAGTTAATAAAAATTGATAAATATTTATAATCATTGATTTATCGATAGTTCATCAACTATATATGGCGCGTTTTCGACCGGAGGCACCGTTTGACCTGAAGTGATGCTGTGACCGCGCGCTCTCCGCCCTCTATCTCGAAAACGGTTCGACGTATGAAAAATGTTTTTAAACAAAATTTGTAGAGAATTTTGTATTCTAATTACAATAAACTAATTACAATAACATCTAAATACAATATTGATAATAAATACAAATAGCAAAAAACCTATAAGAAATGAGATATTTACAAAAAAGCGCAAAAAACCGATTTTTGTGACGTTTGACCTTGGAATTTAATAGTTGCGTACACCCTACCATATGTAGGTTTTGAGACAACTTTTAGGGTGTCAATATACAAGTATTTACAGACTTACAGCTGGGTATCTCGAATTCCGAGATTCTTACCTAATTTAAGCTTAAATGACTGGACTAATAGTTTAAAAGATTATTTAGAAATGTGAAATATCTCATGTAAATATATTTTTAAATTTAAACTGTTTGCAGTATTATTGTTTGGCTATTTTTAAAAAGACGTATTTTTTTTTTTTTTCATTTACGGCAATTAACGCATTTTCATGAATTCATTATTTTAATAATTTCTTTCTCTTTTAATATTCACATGTAAATATAGATTTATGACGTAATTTTCTATATTTCCCGCTCTTAACTCGTAATTATTTAATTCTCATTTGAAAGTTATATAAATAATAAATTAGATTTATTTATTTATTTATTTTAAGAATGTTATACGAAACATTTTCAACAGTAAAAGGCTTTCCACTTACAGAAAGGGTCATAATACATTTAAATACATTACTTTTATAAGAATTGTTATATTTTCATAAGGGTGTTTTTAGTTAATTAATCTGTTTTTTGTAAATGCCTTACAAAAGAAGTTATGATTATCGATTTATTAACCATTTGAAGAATGATTGTTTCTATCTGTAAAGAATAGAGATACCTGAAAAATTGTGGTATCCGGATTTTATTCGTTTTCTGATGAGTCCAGAAATGGAATACCTTTGTTGCCACGATAAAAAAAAAAATTGTATGTATTATGTATATATATATACAGTGAAATCTGTCTAAGGCGGAATCGCTTGGGATTGAAATAAAATTCCGCCTTAGACAGATTTCTGGCTTAGACAGATTTCCGGCTTGGACAGAAAAACTTTATAGATATATCGTTCACAGAGTATTAAACATTTCTTTGGCTAAAAGTTAAAACCAACGTATTTTTTTTAATTATTATTCAATTAGAGATGAAGTCTTTTCATATTTTTATACAGTGTCTCACATAAGTGATGGGACACTTGTGCTTTACAAAAGGAAACTAATCAAATAAATTAAAAAAAAACATGTACACATTTTTTGGGGGTGTGTTTCATACTTAAATTTAGTAAAGATTATTACATAACATACATTTTGTCAAAATATTAAAATATTAATTTAATAAAAATACAAATGTTTAGAACAGAGCAAAAAATAGCTCACATAAGTGATGGGACACCATTATATATGCAACAAAAATCGTCTGAAATAAGCAATAAAAATATTTTTTGGGGTTTTATTTTTACTTAAAAGCAATTGGCAATAATTTATAAAATCGTCTGCAGTATTTCTCTCCAGTTTGTTTTGGAATTTTTGTGTTTTTTAGCTCTGTGTAGCCATGAATGCTAAATGAAAAGAAACTTCGCCTGAAATTCGAAAATTAGTTAATTTGCATATTGAACGTGGAAAATCTATTAGAAAAACTGCTGAAACAGTTAACTTGAGTCGTTCAACAGTTTTCAATATCATTAAACGATATAAAAAGAATCATATGATTCAGGATAAAAGAAGACCTGGCCGACCATCAAAGCTATCCAATGGAATAAAGCGAATTATCGTTCGAAATATTAAAAAAAAAATCCAAGAAATAGTGCTTCAAAAGTTGCTGCTGATTTACAAGCATTATATGGAATAATTATTAATCCTGAGACTATTAGAAGGGTAATTCGATCTGCTGGATATCATGGTAGAGTAGCCAGGAAAAAATTCTTCGTAAGTGAAAATAATAGAAAACTCAGACTAGCTTTCGCAAAATCCAACATAAATAAGAATTCTGATTTCTGGAATAAAGTTATATTTGCTGATGAAAGTAAATTTAATATATTTGGTTCTGACGGTAGAATCTTGGTGTGGAGAAAACCCAGGGAAGAATTTCGCAAACAGAACTTGGCAGGCACGTAGCCAGGGAGGGAGCTAAGGGGGCTGAAGCCCCCCCCCCCGAAAGTTTGGAAAGATTTTACAAAATTATCTCTATGATGATAAAATAAGTTTTCTTTGTTTTTATTTTCTATTAAAATATATCAATTGAATTTTAGCTGTAAAAAAATATATATTTATTCAATTACAGTTACAGTTACAATTGTTTCCAAGTAAGACTCGCAGTGCGTTTACTCAGTTTATAGCATCAAAACCTGATAAATACGGGCAAAAATTTCGGATAGCTGCAGATTTAGAAACTAAGTATATTGTAAACGCATTTTCCTACTTAGGAAAAAATGAAGAGCGAGATCAAAGTCAGAGACTTTCTGAGTATGTGATTTTAAAATTAAAATAAGACCTTTTAAAAATATGGGAAGAAATGTCACAAATGACAATTTTTTTACTTCTCTTCAGTTGGCAAAGAATCTAAAGGAAAGGCGGGCGAGTTTATTTGGCATGGTAAATAGGGCAAGACAAGAAACTCCTGATTGTGTAAAATCAGGAAAAGAAGAGTTGTATTCAGCAAAAATATTGAAGAATGAAGAATCGGGCTCAACACTTACAGTTTATCAATCCTAAAAGAAAAAAAAATGTGATGATCATTAGTTCTATGCATTCAAGCATCACAATTGCTAACAATTCAAAGAAAACACCTGAAACCGCCAGTTTTTATAATGAAACGCAATGTGGCGTAGATATTGTTGACCAAATGGCAAGGCAATACTCAGTCAAAGCAGGTTCAAGAAGATGGCCAATTCACACATTCTACAATATTGTACACTTTGCTGCCATAAACGCTTGGATTGTTTTAAAAAGTGTGACGAGAAGAAAAATAACAAGGCGTATTTTTATACAAACACTAGCTGAAGAAATGCGAGCAAAATACATTAAAAAATCCACTAAAAGAAGCAGGAGAGATGAAGAAGAACTGCGGACTGAAAATTCTTCTAAGCGTAGGAAATGCGAAGTTAAAAAAATGTGACAAATAAAGTATGTTCTTGTAATAGAATGACATGCGGCAAATGCACAAAAAATGTCACCTATAAGTGTATTGACTGTTAGTAATGTAAGTAGGTATTTTACTTCTTTATATTTTCATATTATCTTGCAAAAATATTCTTAAGTTACAGACATAATAACTATTTGTGTGTGCCATATGTATGCTTTATCATCTAGGAAAATTGTTTTTATATTATAGATAAAATATAATTTGTGTGTGAAATATATTTCTACATATCTCGAAAAATTAAGAGTATTTTACAAATACAATAATATTTGTGTGTACTGTAAGCATTTTAATTTAATCTTGTAAAATTTTCCTTTCTTTTATTTTAGATTTAACATTATTTGTGTGTTCTACATGTATTTGTAAAAAGAATATTAATCTGTGCATTTTTTCGAATTTTTTTGCATAATATCGACCAGTGTCAAAATGACACCGGGCCGGCGTTTTAGGGGGTAGCAATATTTCAGGCGTTCTAGTGTTAAATCTTTTCCTCGAAGCTCCAATGAGAAACTTTGCAATGATTCCCATCATTGAGTACCTTTGCAATGATTCCCATTCATTGGGATATTACAGACGATTTTGATTGGTTAATCAATATCATGGCTAACAGAAATTACAATGATTGTTTCTGTTGTACAAGTTAATTTATTGTATCAAGAGTATTGCATTTATAATTTTCACAACCAGAAAATGTGAAATACAAATATTATTTTTATGATTACATATGACTATAGCAATTAATTTTTCTTTGAAAAAAATAATGCGTATATTTGATTTCTTTTATGGATCAGTAGTTTCAAGACCTCGCACTCGTAATGCCAGACTCTCGCACGCTAATATTAATCTTGTGTATAAAATCAATTCATATTACTTGTTTGCATTTCAACATTTTTTTAACATTTTTCTCATGAGGCTTATCTCAAACATTGTTAGAATTTGTGCTTTTTAAATTTCGCGGAAGTTTTTTCCTAAAAACTCTCTGGTTTCCGAACCGGTTTGGAAACTGGAAGTGCTCTTGAAAGTCAAAAATCGCAACAGAAGTTGAAAAAATTAAGTACTTAATAACAACATTTGACATGGTTTATGGTTATCAACTATCTTATGCAGGAACACACTTTAGTTTAAGCCTTGGTTATTTTTAAATTTTTTGCTGTAAATTACACAAATCAATTTTGTAAGATAGAAAAAAAGAAAAAATTCAGCCCCTCCCGAAAGGAAATCCTGGCTACGGGCCTGGAACTTGGTACCAACAGTAAAACATGGTGGAGGAGGAGTTATGGTATGGGGGTGTAGTCGTCCGCTGGAGTTGGTAATCTTGTTTTTATTGACAGTATAATGGATCAGTACAAGTATATTGATATTTTAAAGCAAAATTTGAAATCTTCAGCAAGAAAATTGAACCTTCATAACGATTTTAAATTGTACCAGGACAATGACCCCAAGCACACTGCTCTGAACGTTAGACTCTGGCTGCTATATAACTGTCCTGAAATAATAAAAACACCAACACAATCTCCAGACTTAAATCCCATAGAGAATATTTGGCAAGAATTGGAATCAAGAATTCGCAAACACACCATTTCTTCAAAACAACAACTAAAATCGGTGCTTCAAGAAGAATGGGGTAAAATCACTCCAGAAATCAGAAGAAAATTAGTCGAATCCATCCCAAAAAGATTAAATCATGTTTTAAAAGTAAAAGGAAATCCAACAAAATATTAAAACCTTTTAAAAAGTAAAATTTTTGGATAAATATTTGATGGAAAGTGTCCCATCACTTATGTGAGCCATTTTTTTTGCTCCGTTCTGAACAATTGTATTTTTACTAAATTAATATTTTAATATTTTGACAAAATGTATGTTATGTAACTAGCAAAAGCCGTGCTTTGTTTGGATTCGCGAAGCATTATTTCATAAGATAAATATTTGAAAATAACATTATTATTTTATATTATTTTTGCATCTTTATTAAGCAAAAACTTTATCTTATGTTTTGGCGTATTTAAATTTTAGAAATGTAAATTCAGCCAAATAATTAAGAATTTCCTCGGAATTTTTTATCTGTGATATAAGACTGGTATAAATAAAAATATTTTCGAAGCAAAATTTTACAAAATATTTTTTTAATTTTTAATCAAAAGTTTTAAAGATGTTTTTACATTTCCCAATAGCCTCTGGGGTTATCTGAAATGATTTGAAATAGGTATGTTTTCAATCTTTGTAATTCACATCAAATAATCTTTGATAGCAATCTTAGAATAATACATTCAAACAAAATATTTGGAAAAACATTAAAATCTACTCTCGTTGATACTAAGAACTATTAAATGTATTTTTTTTAATTCTAATTTCTTCTTTTTTTCTGCATACCAGCATATGAAAATTTTTTATATTGTAGAATCTCTCGTAAGGAAATTTTCTATTAAATGATAAACCTTGAAGGAATTTCACTCTCGACAACGCTACGTGCGTTAAGCAAACTGGGTCTCTTTATCCCCAATATCTACTACTGCTTTATCTGATGTCAAACCTTGAGATTTATGAATTATAACTGCAAAAACTGATTGCAAAGAAAATTGTTTTATTGAGCAATTTATGCTTCCATTTTTCCAGAATTTAATTATTGGGGGAATTGGTACGCACCAATTCTTATAAGTTAAATTACTGCAGTATTCAAATTTATCCATGATTATTCGCGGTATCTGGTCTGATGGCTTGTGATTTTCTTTAATACGCGCAACAAAGTCTAAAGTACCGTTCACTAAACCCTTTTCGGTCCACAAATAAGAACGTAACATTACTTTAAATCCAAATGATAAAGTAAGAAATGATTAAAGTCCATTTATAGTTTCTGAATCGGCCAACTTTGCTTTAGTACATTTATAAAGAGCTTGAATCGAGGCAATAACTTTAAGCAGTTCTTTTAATTTTTCATTTATATGGCAAATTTAAAAATTAATTTTATTTGCTTACAATTCTTTTGTTGCCCCTTTACTAAAAAAAAAAAAAAAAAAAAAAAAAAAAAAAAAAATCAATAATACAATTCTTTTAAAATGTTTAAGTGTCATCTGTGCAAACGATTTTGCGGAGTGATGAAAACATATTTCATTTATTAAATTAATCATGATTCTATCTATAATTATTTACTCCATGATTTATATTTTTTTTTTCTGAAAATATTCGCGTTTCATTTTTTATTTATTTGCTAAAATGCGTCCGCATTGGAAATGCATGTAAAATAAATTAATTAAAATAATAATTTTTTGAAAAGTATTTCTGTAAAAAAAATAATATTCTGCAAATCTACAGATCATAATTTATATTTGTGTTTAATTTCAAGTGAAAATACTGTATAGTTTTTTTGTAAAGTGTACGACAAAGTGTCATTTGAGTGGACTAGTAGAGGATTCGCTTCGCTCATCCTAATAATTGTTACTAACTTTAAATATGAAACACACCCAAAAAATTTTTGCACATGTTTGTTTATTTATTTTATTGCAGTTTCTTTTTATAAAGCACAAGTGTCCCATCACTTTTGTGAGACACTGTATATTTATAGTAATAATAATTTACACTACAAATTGATAGTACACATACACACTAGTACACCCGTCGTCAATAGTTTCCAGTCATATATAATAATAAAATCATCCTCAAACTACTGTCAGCCATCAGTGACGCATTTTCTTACCTCTGGGTACGCGATTAGACAATACATTTCAATATGAAAAGAAAAAAAATTTCTTTCCATTTATAATTCGCAGGAAAATTTTCTTCCGTCTTAAACAGTAAATTTGCTACCTGGGACCCAAAATGAATGCCTGGCTCCGCGTTACACAGATATTTACGTCTTAGACAGAAACCTGTATGTTTATAAATGTGGACTCTGAAATGTTTCCGCCTTAGACAGATTTCCGGTTTAGGCATATTCCGACTTAGACAGATTTCACTGAATATATAAAACTGCCAAAAAAAAAAAAAAAAAAAAAAAAAAACACTCTAAAACAAATTGAGATACAGCTTTCAAACAAATTGCATTTACAAAGTACATTTATTTTTTAATGGAATAAAGAAATTTTATGTGCACCTCAGTACAGTAACGGATAAAAATAGTTTTGTAAATTTTTAGGGTGATTAAAATGCTGTTCACTCACGACGCCCTAAAATACGATTTTGCTGAATCAATTTGGCATCTGAAGTCCATCGTGTATATCAAACAGCTTTTTCCTGTAAAACTACCTTTTCAGCAATAAGACAGTCGATTATAGAAAAAATAAAATAAAATAAAATAAAATAAAGGTAATGCAGTTTTACTGAAAGTTTTTCCTCGCCGATCGAGAAATCCCTTGTGGGAATTCATGGAAATAGAAATCTGTATGGGACAAATTAAATAGATGTCTACTCGTTATTTAATATAATTACCAAATTAAGAGTCAGAAAGTAGGCGTAGTGCGTTTAAAAAAATTCTTCTCTTGAATTTTAAGTATTTATTTTTTTAAAAGCGAAAAAAAAAATGAAATAAGTAAAATTTTAAATTGCCATCGTCTTAAAAATTATTAAAATTTAATTGTTCAGGAGGCGACCGTATGAACCGTTGCCATCGTGTTATTAAATACAAGAAAAAATAATATATTTTTCTATGTAAGCGTTGAAATAGCGGAATCTGATGATCCAGGTCTGCCGAAAGTAAGGTGTTGCCCGAGCTAAAAAATAATGTTACTTCGGGTGTAAATTTATAGGACTACTTTTTATATCATACAGCACGATAGTGCTGTATAGTAAGAGCTCCAGCTGCATCTCTAATGTTAAAGTCCAAAGTTTGCTTCTTAATAACTTTGGAACTAATCGCGACGAAATTGAAAAGGAGAAGTGTCCTATTCTAGATCTCAAAGTGTAAAAAAATTCATCCAGATCCACCGATTAGTTTCGGAGATCCAGAGCCCCTGTTTTGTCACTTTTTGCTCGTGAAACAAGAAAAAAAGAGAAACAATTTAATTATAACCCGAACCAGGAAACATTCAGCGACGTGCAATAGCTTGTTCGAAAGCTTTTAATTTAGGGATGTGCCTTTCGAAGGTCCGGTAAAAAAATATCAAAAATTAAGGAAATGGCACCCATTTAAAATTTATATAACGCTATTTGTTAGGAAATCACGCGATCTCACACGCGATCAGCAATGAACAGTGTAGAAAAAAGAGAAAAAGAGAAAAGAAACATTGAGTTGAATTGACATTTTAATACTTTGTTTTATTTGCACGCTCGTATGTGATTGTCTCATGTGAAAAAGAAATTGAGAAAAACCAAATTTTGATGTATTTTGTGGCAACAGCCTTTTTTCTTGTATTCAAAGATAGAAAAATTAAAATGTTGTTGGTTTTTTCATATACGTTTTATTACTTTAAATTTAGTGTTTTTTCTCACCGTAGGTGTTGTGATTTTGTCGCAGCAATATGAGTACTAAAGGTACTAAATGTGAGTAACATTTTCCATTAAAATTTAAAGTTTTATCAAAAGATATTTAATAGTAAAAATTAGAGTTGTAGAGGTAAGAATTACTATCGTGTTATGATTAGTATATTGTCCATACATAAAATTATTGGCGTCCGCGACAGGATCGAGTTTAAACAAAGATATCTATCATATTTATTTTAAAAGGGTTAATAAAGTTTAAATGAAATGAAGATTTCCAAGATTTTTAAATCGGTTAAAGGTTTTAAAAGAGAAGATTTAATCTTTTTGGCTGAGCAATTAGGTGAGAAAGTATCGTCAACGGCTACACTTGCGACGCTTAAGGATCTAATTTTGAATAGTAAAGAATACATAAATGATCCAGAACTTGTACAAAACGTTTTAGAAAATGCCGTTTCAGAAAAAAAAAAGAAAAAACTCGAAGTGCTAGCAAAGAAAGAAGCTGAAGCTGCAGAATTACAAGCAAAGAAAGAAGCTGCAGAATTACAAGCAAAGATTGAATGCGAAAAGTTAAAATTGGCACATGGATTAGAATTGGCGAAACTTCAATTACCAGTAAACAGCCAAGGTGAAATTCTTAATCCAGTTATCGATACTTATGGAATGAGAAGAAATTTTACATTACCAAAATTAGAGTTCAGAAAGTTTGGCGGTGAAATCATAGACTGGTTACCGTTTTGGTGTCAATTTAGACAAATTGATGAAGACTCAGAAATTGCGCCAGAAGACAAATTTCAGTATCTCGTGCAAGCAACAATTGCCGGCTCCCGTGCAAGAGAAGTTGTAGAGAGTTTTCCGCCAAGTGGTGATAACTACGCCAAAGCAATTGAGAGTTTAAAAACCAGTTTTGGCAGAGAAGATATATTAGTAGAAGTATATGTGAGAGAACTACTCAAATTGATAATATCGGTACAAACGAAGAGAAAATTCTCGTTGACATCCTTATATGATAAGTTGGAATCATATTTGCGTGCTTTAGATACCTTAGATGTTACAACTGACAAGTGCGCATCGATCTTATATCCACTAGTAGAATCCTGTTTCCCAGCAGAATTTCTAAAGGCATGGAATCGTTCGAACATATCAACTGAGAAAACGGAGGCGCAGGACAGATTAAATAGTCTTATGCAGTTTTTGAGAACTGAAGTAGAAGGTGAAGAGAGGGTGTCACTTGCAGTAGCTGGTTTTGGTTTAGGTAAAAATGAAGGTCGTAAATATGTCGCCAAAAAGAATCACATTAATTTTGAACATAAAACTAATAAAACTTCGACAGCGGCAGGTCTCTTGACTACCTCTGCCGTAACAGAGAAGAAAGGAGCCTGCATTTTTTGCCAGGGAAAACATGCAAGTTCGGAATGCTTTTCTGCTAGAAAATTAAGCCTGACAGAAATACAAAAAATCGCCAAAGAGAAGAGATGCTGTTTCTTATGCTTAGTACCAGAACATACCGCTAAAAGATGCCGCGCGATGGTAAAATGCATTATTTGTAATAAGCGTCATGTGCCATTACTGTGCGATCAACGTAAATCGTCCGGTAAAGATATTCAAGAAGGAGCTGAAGAGAAATTTAAAAAAGATGAATTGAATATGACAAATGTTAGTAAGAAAAGCGCCAAGATGTTCTTGCAGACCTTGAAGGTGAAGCTAGTTTCAGAAAGTAAACAAAAAATTGTTCGTATACTACTAGATTCAGCATCACAAAAATCGTATATATTAAAAAGTGTAGCGGAAGAAATGAATTACAAGCCCATTCGGCAAGAAAGGATAATCCATTCTTTGTTTGGTGGTATTACTACTCAAGAATGCCAACACAACTGTTACAAAATAAGAATGAGAGATTTGAGCGAAAATTTCCGGTGTAATTTTGAAGTACGGGATCAAGTTAGCGTATGCGGAGATATTCAACCTGTTACACAGGGGCCATGGTTAGAAGAATTAAAGGAAAGTGGCATCATGTTAAGCGATGTGAGTCAATGTTGTGGTGCCTTAGAAGTTTTAATTGGAGCTGATATTATGGGAAAAATGTTAACTGGACAAAGAAAAATATTGTCATCTGGTTTAGTTGCAGTGGAAACGTATCTTGGATGGACATTAATGGGAAAAGTACCATGTAAAAAGGAATGTTCATCTGAAAACTTGGCGATGACTGTAACATCGATGTTTATGAAAGAAGCAGATATTTCAAATCTATGGAGGCTTGATTTAATCGGAATTACAGATCCTATAGAGAAGAAGTCAAAAGAAGAGATAGATCGCCAAACTAAAGAACATTTCTTAGAAACAGTACAGGTAAACGATGAAAATCGTTACGAAGTTTGCCTTCCTTGGGCTGATGACACAGCAACACTTCCAGATAACTTTAATTTGGCGATGAAACGTTTAGAAAATACCACCTCCAAGTTAATCGCTAAGAACATGTTTCAACAATACGAAAATGTCTTTAAGGATTGGATGAACGAAGGAATTATAGAAGAAGTTCCTTCTTGCGAAACGAAATTGTACGGTAATTATTTGCCGCATCATCCAGTCATAAAAGAGAGTAGTACCACAACTCCGATTCGTCCTGTATTTGACGCGTTAGCAAGATTCGCGAATCATCTATCTCTGAATCAATGCGTACAATGCGGACCAAACTTGATTGAGCTAATTCCAGATGTTCTTCTACGCTTTCGAGAAAGAAAGCTCGGTTTAGTTGCAGATATTAAGAAAGCTTTTTTACAAATCAGCATTTGTGAAAAAGATCGAAATTTTCAACGTTTTTTATGGTGGAAAGACTTAAAAGAAAAGAAATTAATGATCTTCAGGCATACCCGAGTTGTATTTGGTGTGAAATGCAGTCCATTTCTTCTTTCATCAGTCATCCAATATCACATCCGAAGGACTCCAGATTTTGCTGAAAGTTTTAAAGATAGACTGTTGCATAGTTTTTATGTGGATAATGTCGTAACCAGTGTAAACAGCGAAGAAGAATTGAAAATTTTATCGAAGATGCTAAGACTCTTATGGCGAAAGGTAGTTTTGATCTAAGACAGTGGGAGTACACAGGTGATCGCCAAGAAGCGCCAAACACGAATGAAACCAACGTTTTAGGTCTCATTTGGAAGAAGGATTCCGACATGTTAAAGATCAATTTAAGTTGGTTACAAGAATTCAACACAGAAAAGATCACTAAACGCAGTATGTTATCATCTGTGCATAAAATATTTGATCCATTTGGTTTTACGTCGCCAGTCACGATTTGTCCGAAAATAATGTTGCAAAGAGCCTGAAAATTAGGTTTCAAATGAGATGAAGAGATAACTGGTGAGTTACGTAAAGAATTTTTACTGTGGTTCAAAGAATTATCAATTTTGAAAGATATGGAGATTCCAAGATACATGAAAATGACTCCAGGAAACATAGAAGCGTGTTCGCTTCACACATTTGTAGATGGAAGTAAAGATGCTTACGCAACAGTTATATTCCTGAGAATAGAAATTGAAAGCAAAGTCGAGTTAGTTTTCATAGCAGTCAAATCAAGAGTCGCACCTTTGAAGAATGTCACGATACCAAGAATGGAATTATTGGCGGCAACTATGGCAGCTCGTTTGGCGCAAACTATTGTAGATGCTCTCGGTTGGGAAAAGATGAAGAAGTATTATTGGAACGATTCATCTACAGTACTCGCTTGGATATCCAGAGATGTACAATTGGTCAGTATTTGTACGAAATCGAGTTCTAGAGATCAGAAGACTAAGCAGTCCTTCATCATGGATGTATGTGCAAGTGATAAAAATCCTGCAGACCTGCCAACTCGCGGATGTAAGACAGGACAGCTAGCTGCCAGAAGATGGTGGGAGGGTCCAGCTTGGTTGAAAGATTCAACAGAGTTTGAAAAACATCCGATCTCTACTGACCAAGACTATGATGAAGACGAAATTCGGAAGGAGCGAATAAAGTCAGTTTCCATGATAACGAATTCTGGTGTTAAACAAGATAGTTGGTATTACAGATATTTCTCCAGTTATGTAAAAATCATACGGATGGTTGCATGTATATTACGTTTCAGGCATAACTGCAAAAGTGCCAAAGTGAAAAGAAAAGGAGAACTGACGTCATCTGAATTTAAGGAAGCTGAATTGAAGACTCTACGCATGATTCAGAAAGAAGCATTTTTTCCATAGAATGATAACAGATTACGTACTTTACAGACATGGAAAGATGAACAAGATATAATTAGACTATGCACCAAAATAACAAACAGAAAGGACAGTGAAGATTTCCTGAAACCTATAGTCCTGCCAGCAAAGCATGAAGTTGTAAAACGGCTCATTTATCATGTTCATGTAAAACATTGTCACGCTGGACTACAGATCCTACTTAATTTATTGAGAGAAAAATACTGGATATACTTAATGGTCGTAGAAATGTAAAACAAGTGTTAGCACTGTGTGTTGTGTGCAAACGATTCAGTGGGAAAAGTTTATGGAGGGATAGTGCGCCACTACCGGAAAATAGAATAAAGAATGCTAACGTGTTTCAAATTACGGGTGTAGACATGGCAGGTCCGTTATCTATACTAATAAAAGAACAAAACGCTCTGTCTGTCTGTGTGTGTGTGTGTGTGTCTATGTGTCTGCGATGCCTAGCAAAATCTACAGCACGTACGAAGCTCAAAATTTTTTTGAGAGTAGCCCAATGTCTCTCCTGATGCACCTGAAGCTCAGAATTTCAAAATTCTATTTATTAACTGAGTAATTAATTAAATTCCAAAGCTCACTCTCATAAAAAATCGCCTTTTTTCGCTTTTTTATTTCCTTTCATTTTCTTATGGTTGATTGGTTGCTTAAAATTTTCGCAGAAATAATTAAAAAAGCTGGGACAGACTTTTAAAATTCATAGACTGGCAAACTGTCAGTTCAAATGAGGTTTTTTTTTTTTTATCACAGCTGCTGTACACCATGGAGAAAAAGATAGGTGGAGGCGAAGTAAACCGAAAAAAGGTTTGCAATATTAAACCATTTATCGCTGAAATTTTAATGTCTCAAACAAAAGCACGAGGAAGGAATTTTGTATTAATAAAATGAATTGAAAGAAATGAATTACAGCTGAAGCATATTTTACGAAGAAATAGTAATTTTTTAAAATGGTTTTTTCTATTATATTATTTAGGTTAAAGTTAGGTTAAAGTTAAATTGTATTTATATTATGGTTAGAATAAGGATATGTTAAAATAAATTGAAGGCTATGTTACATTTCTGTTATATTTAATTTACGGTAGGGTACTGTTAAGTCGCTGTTAGGTTACAGACAGGTTCTGGTTACGGTACAAATAAGGTTAGGAATTTATACACAGAGTGAACATTACGCAAGATTTGATTAAAAATAACACTTACTTTTGTTAAATAGCTCTGAAATTATAATACTATATACCAATCTTTTAGCTACCATCGTGTATTGATTTTATTCATGGTATAGTCGGATTTAAGTGTGATATAATTAGTTTGAAATTCAAAATATTTCACTTGGGATTTGTATGTGAAAATAATAATTAGTTACGTGACTTAACAGTGATTTTTACGGGTAAATGTCAACTTTTTAACACGAAAATCATGCAATCGTTGGATACATATTCCCTCCCGCGTTTTTCATTGCTCATTTTGAGTATTTTTAGAGCTTAATATTAGTTGTTGTTTTTAAAACCGATTTTTCACACAGTCAGTGGCTACGTATTTCAGACAATGCATTTCTTCATGTAACGAGTTAATGATAAAATCATACAAATTTCAAGTTCGTTTAATATTGTTAATACGGACCCGGGCAACGCCGGGCGGGTCAGCTAGTACAGCTCATATTCAAAATATTAGAATAATTGAGAAAAAGTAATAAGAAAAAATTATTTGTCATTTATTTATTTTTTATACTAAGTAAATGCAATTAAATTTCTTATAAATTAAATCTGGAATGTTTAGATAAGATTTTAACATTTATAAAATATGAAATACAGCACAATAAATTAGGTATACAGCTTCCTTAAACACACCAGAATATTAGAATAAAATTTAGATTGGTTCAAAATATTAGAATATTTTATTTTACGCAACAATATTATCTTATGAATATGAAGTAAATGGTAGTTAATATTTTGTAGCATCCCCTTTAGCTTTCATAACAGCGTACAATCGATCTTGCATATTATATACAAGGTGTTTACAAACATTTCTATCAATATTAGCCCAAATAGACTTTATACGTGCCACTAACTCAGTTTTACTTGAAGGAGGATTTTCTTGAAGTTTTTTCTTCATTATACACCATAAGTTTTCGATGGGATTAAGATCTGGTGAATTTGGTGGCCAAGGAAGTACCTTAATGTTGCGTTGGCGGAACCAATTCTTAGTTGACACCGAGGTATGCGGGGACGCTAAATCTTGTTGAAAGATGAAATCATCTTTAAATAAATCTTCCGATGATGGAATCATGTAATATTCTAAAATTTCTTGATATATCAGAGAGTTAACCTTTTCGTAGACGATGCATAACTTTCCAGGTCCTTCTGCACTCATACAACCCCAAACCATGACACTAGCAGCAAATTTTACGGAACGTTTAAGGCATTCTTTATCAAATGCTTATTGCTTCATTCTCCAAACTCGAATACCTTGATTACCATATGAAACACAAAACATACTTTCATCACTAAATAATATATTTTTCCAATCTTCATTGCTCCATAAACGTCTTGATTTACACCAATTCAATCTTATACGCTTTTGTCTTGCAGTCATGAGAGGTTTTGTTTTCGGTACACGAGATTCAAATTTAAATTTATGGAGACGTCTTAATGTTGTCGATGTAGAAACTTCAACTCCTTCTTCTTTCCATTTTCGGTGCAAGAATTGCACACTTTTAAAACGGTTTTTCTTAACTATACGCTTCAGTTTCCTGTCATCTCTAGCATATGTTTTTGGTTTTCGGCCACCATTTCGGCGATTATTTTGAAATTTTCCAATTTTTGAATATTGTGTTAGTATTTTACTAACGCTCGATTGCGAACAATGTAAATAATTCGCTATAAAACATTGATTTTTACCGTGCCGATACAAATCAACCATACGAAGTTTAGTAGATTCAGGAATATCACTCACACGGCCCATTTTAAGACGAAAAGGAAACAAACTGCAAAAAAGAATACTGATTTTAAATAAAATAGTCTGAATTTAATCAATGATGCCACCAGTTAAGAATTGGTAATAATTAAAGGAGAATTAATGTGAAATATTCTAATATTTTGAACCACTTGAATAAATATTCTAATATTTTGACTTTTCAAAATAATTTTTTTGCAATTAATCTTTTCAAAAATGATACAGTAAAACCTCCATAACGGACACTCCCGAATAGCGGACACCTCTATTTAACGGACAGTTTTCCAATCTCCACTCCCAAAATCAACATTTTTGTATGTTTAACCTCCGAATAACGGACATTCCAAAGAGCGGACAGTAACTTTGGCGATAAAGAATAAAAAAAATATTTTTTAACGAGAAAAAAATGAAAAAAAAAGTAAAAAGACTTTTAAATTTATCAGGACATAGTATCATAAATTTTGTGACCATAGATAAATGTAGATCGTGAGCTGGGGAAAATTCCCCCCCCCCCCCCTCCATGTTCTGCGTTGAATTCAGGAAGTTGCCCGAAAGAGTCATCTCCCACAGCATTGAAATGTCCCCCCGAAAAAGCTTGAGATTTTATTCTTTTAACCCCTTGGGGACGAGTGACACGTATACATGCCGCAAAAAGTCTTTAGAATTCTTGTTTATCCCCGCCAGTAAAATGTTCCTTATTTAATCGGAACATTTCTCGATTTAATACGGCCCAAATTTCTGTATTTAAAAACCGATGACAAAATATTTATAATTTCGTAAAAGGCTCCCGTCGCGAAGAGGTTAGTGGTCCAGGTCCAAATGTCCTATCCCCCCCCCCCTCTGCGCTCGGAACTCTATATTGTCCAAATAACGTAACATTTAAAAACAAATTACATGTAATCACGAGCAAAAGTAAACTTTTGTAACAGATTTTTTTCATAAGAATGTAATAAAGAGTGGATAAAGGTGTGCACAATTTTATTTCAGTTTTATTGCTTAAATTTTTTTTTAATTTCTAATTAATCATATAATAGAGGTTTTAGGCCATATAAAAGTCAATTAATGAAACATTAAGCATTTCTTAGTGATTTTTGAATCTTTGAGGTTTTCCCAATAGCGGACACCTCCGAATAGCGGACAATTTCTGCGTTCCCGAGGTGTCCGTTATTTAGAGGTTTTACTGTATTAAATTCAAGATAACAAGTAAGTTTAATCAACAATAAGTTCTTAATAAAAATATCGTTTGCATATTTTCATAAAAAGACATTAAATTACCAAACGATATTTTCAATTTCTAAAAAAAAGGTAATTATTCTAATATTTTGAATATGAGCTGTACTTGAAGAAAATGCAAAAAAGTTGGATACTGATATTTTCCTGTGCAATATACAGAGCGGTGCATTTAGAGATGCGACCGCTGCTTCGACAGAGGCATTTTTAATAGGACTAAGGCGATTCATAGCACGGAGAGGAAGATGTGCTGTCATTTATTCCGATAACGGCACGAACTTCACTAGATCAGCTAATTTATTGAGAGGCCTAGATTGGTCACGAATACAAAAATACAGTTCTGTCAATGCCATTGATTGGAAATTTAATCCACCAACCGCAGAGTGGTGGGGCGGCTTTTGGGAAAGACTTATCAGAATAATGAAAGATCTCCTAAAAAGAGTATTAGGTCATGCTTACCTCACCTATGAAGAAATGAACACAATTTTGACAGATGTGGAAAGTGCAATAAATGCAAGACCGTTAACATACCTTTCGGAAGACGCAATTGTGAAACCTATCTCACCATCTATATTTCTACAAAGTATAGAAGAATGCAATCTCCCAGACCTGGATATTGTGGAACAAAAATCATTAAGTAAGAGACTGAAATATCGGCAGTCATTGCAAAAAGAGTTAAAAGATCACTTCAGGTCCGAATATTTAGGTGCATTAACTGAACGAGCAAAGAAGAAACACCAAGAGCAAATTATAGCTGTCGGTGATGTTGTATTGATCGGATCAGATAACAAAAAGCGAATTGATTGGCCTTTAGGTCGAATCACAGAACTTATACCTGGTAGAGATAAGAAAGTTCGACTCGTAAGAATTCAAACATCACAACATGAGCTTTTACGACCTGTACAAAGAATATATCCACTAGAGATAGCTATGCCCACTGACTGTCCGAAACCAATGACTGTCCACAACCAAGTGAAAATACTGAACAAAGCTACAATTTTGGATGCATCCTCAAGCAAGGAATCGCCTAGACACAGCAGAGCTGGAAGGCTCCTGAAAATTCCTGAAAGACTGATTTTATAACAAGTGACTTTGATCAATTCATCTAAGTTTAGAATTATTTCTGATTATACAAGGTAATCAGTAGGTGGGATGATGTTAGGAAATCACGCGATCTCACACGCGATCAGCAATGAACAGTGTCGAAAAAAGAGAAAAACAGAAAAGAAACATTGAGTTGAATTGACATTTTAGTACTTTGTTTTATTTGCACGCTCCTATGTGATTGTCTCATGTAATAAAGAAATTGAGAAAAACCAAATTTTGATGTATTTTGTGGCAACAGTCTTTTTTCTTGTATTCCAAGATAGAAAAATTAAAATGTTGTTGTTTTTTTTCATATACGTTTTATTACTTTAAATTTAGTGTTTTTTCTCACCGTAGGTGTTGTGATTTTGTCGCAGCAATATGAGTACTAAAGGTACTAAATGTGAGTAACATTTTCCATTAAAATTTAAAGTTTTATCAAAAGATATTTAATAGTAAAAATTAGAGTTGTAGAGATAACAATTACTATCGTGTTACGATTAGTATATTGCCCACACACTATTCCTTTCATAATTTAACATTATAGAAATCTTTCCTTTTTAATTGCTAATTCAATTGTTGCTTTCGAATTGCCACCAACTAAAAAACAATTCAATAATTTAAAAAAAAAAACGATAACACTTTTTTTTTTTTTTTTTTTTTTTTTTTTTTTATAGATCAATAAAAATTCTGATTCTCCTGATAGTTTTGAACCTTTGAAATTGACGTCATTCGAAATAGAAAATGCATATTTTTCATAAACATATATATAAGCTGTAATTAAATATGTGTTAAAACAACATCGCACCTTTATTTGAGTGTTTTCGAAGTAAAACAGTTACTACAATATAGATATTTCAATTAAAAAGGGATAATTAGGAAAAAAAAATCTTCTATATTTATAAAAATAACTATTTGCAAATGAAGCTATGAAAATCTGTGTAGATACCTATTGTCATAAGAAAATCTACGTAGATACCGAGAAACTGCAGTGGGACTACCATCTGGAAAGGGGGCGGTTCTGTCGCCAAGTTTTTCGCCAACTTGGCGATATATCGCCAAATCTGGTGTCCAAAATTACTTGCCAAAATTAAAGTCAACTTGGCGTCATTTCAAGTATTTCGCCAAACCAATATGCCTACTAATAATTTTAAACTAATACTAATAATAGTTTAGATTTGTAGTTGAAGGTGATAGATAAAGTTCCTGAAAGGATCTGAAAAATCTATGAAATCATACAAAAAACTGGTGGAACCAGAGAGAAAAGTAGAGCTCGATTTAAAAAAAATCTTACAGTAAAATTTGGGAAATATTTTCAATGTGCGTGCAAAAGAAAGGGAATCAGATGATCTGTAAAGCTTATGAAATAACCCAAATTTTTGTTAGCTAAAAATGAGGACTTAGCTTTACTGGTGCTTTAAAATCAATCAGGGAAAAAGAGGCATTTTCAACTCTTTCCATATTTCAATCATCCATAACCAGTTTTAAAATTTGGGTTCATAACTATATGTTACAGGCTGATGTAATGAAGTATGAGAACGGTTCGTTCTGTACAAAGTGTGAACACAATTCCATACCAGTTGTTTTGATAACTGGAAGATCAAAGCTCCAAGTAAACTCAAAACCTTGAATAGATACGATTCAATCATATACTAAATATTTGTGTTCAAAAATACTTATCTACATCAATTCCTCAACAACTTGATTATATTAATGTTATACTTTAATTATCACATCATGGTTTATATTTGTTTAGCATTGTGGGGCTTAACCGATTTGAAACAACATAACAATATATTCTATTGACTATTTTCCTCAGTAATCATATTGGGTGGATAATAGTATAATTCTGAATATAAGGCACCAGTAGTGCTCAGTCCTCATTTTCAGCTAAGAAAAATTTGGGTTATTTCATATAGTGGGGTGGGTTAGCTGAAAATTATGCCAAAACATTTCACATCTGGCAACCAACACGCCACTTTGGATTTAGATAGTACATGAATAGCAAAGTCTAAAAATCCCGGGACTCAAATTTTTTTGGCCTTCTAGCGGTGTTGGTGACGTAATCAATATGGCCGCCAACATTTTGCGATACGCTTCTACTTTTTCCCCTATAACTCGGCTTAATATTTGACATTAATCTATATTATTAGTGATTATTAAGCAAGAGAAAACGCGCTTTCTAATGTTATAATTGACTTCTTTGTTTAGACTCATAATACTAGAAATATTTAAAGTTGTTTCAAAATTTTTGATTTTAATTTTGATTTTTTTCGAAACATTTTTCTAAATAACTTGAAATCTGTTGCATGTAGCTTGAAGCGTATAAATACTTTTTGTTTGTCAGAATATTACCTTTCGAACGGTATATATGACTTCTATTTTATAACGAATGTTTTCTAAGAAATTGCCAAAACAATGTAGCGTTGCACAGAGAGTTCTTATGGCAACAAATGTAATTTTATATGGGTTCTGAAAATTAATACAATGACCTTATAACTGTTTAAATAGAAAATGCAATTATCGCAATTTTTGATGCATATGTAAATAAATTCCAGTTTTCTTAGAGCTAAGAATCTTAAGACATATTTATCCTACAGTTATGCAAACTTAAGGCATAACTGTGAGATAAGTTTCAAACATTTATAAGTATAAGAATAAGAATCAAAAGAATGTACAATGCAGTATTATTTCAATTATATTCAAGTTTAATCATATCCTATTCATATCCAAATACACTAATATCAGCCATAATATCTAAATAATACAATATATTGCTGTTTTGTGCAAGAACATCCAAATTATTTATCGAAATTCACTTTCTATTACCGATCGGAGTCTGAGCAGTGCCCTTCACATACACAAAGTTTTGTACATCGCATTGCCATTTTAACGCATTTACAAGATGTGCATCGCTTGCGGCAAGTACAGGAGGTAAGCTGTTCACAATATTTTGACATTTCTGGTATTGTTGTCCACACAGGCTGGTATGATCCCCCAGAAATTATTTTCCATCCCCATGTAATTGGCGAAGGTATTCTATAATCTGCAACGAGACTGTTATTCCAAATTCTTGCTTGGAGAGTAGCTCGTTTAACGTGTTAAGTCAAAACATCTAGTGTAGGAGGAATGTTTTCCTCCGATTCATAGCTTGATTATTTGTTGTAAATAATACTCGTCTGCAGTCATTTATGCTCTGAAGATCTGATGCCTGATCATAAAGTAGTATAACAAATCGCTGTAACAGATTATGACATTCATCATCAATATCAGAAGTGCCTGTACATAGTTGATGCCATACACAATAAATTTCCCGAAATGACATCCAAACCTTCCAGGCTGTCTTTTTTCCAATGCCACAAAATGTATTTCGGCAAATTTCCGGCGAAAGTTTGACACAGATCTCATGGATTGGAATGAATTTCCTGTATTTCCCGCAACCATACTCAATCCATAGTTCATCAATATCTTGTATTTGTGGGAACAGTGATATTGAAATAACCACTACATCTGAGTCCACAGTTCGTATTAAGATGCGAGTATGTCCATTTTCTACGGCATGTTTAACATGGAGAAGTATGCGGCCATCTGATTCTTCGTGTGTGGCGGGAGAAATGCTTGATACATCCATAGATGTTGACACGAGGACTCGGTTTTCCAACGACAAACGACATGTTTTCCTGGATACTCGTCTCCCGTCATTTTCTTAGCGAGTAATTGGAACAATTGGGTTTTATTTTCGTTGACACATAGGAATTGCTGAATTTTTTTTGGAATTGCAGTTGAGCCTGAGACTTTAATATTTATGCCACATCCTCTTGTTTCTCGAATATATGCCTTCAAACTGTTACTAATGTATCTGTCAAATACAATATCTAATCGTGAACTGTTTTTTAGTTGATTAATGAAATATGGTTTGAAAACCTGTTCATAGTATCCGGAAAATGTTGTCGCCATACCAGGATTAAGCATGTGTATTACGGCTGCTCCATCAAATATTTTAGCTGTTACATTCGGCTGGCTGTGATTAAAGCTAATGCCACATTTTGTTTGAATGCAATCAATAATAATCGACTTGTTGGTTGGTTTGCGTAACTTTCCGTCATGCGAAATAGAGGGTGGGTACATGTGGTTTTCATGCGAAAAAAAATCATCAATGTTGCCAGCCCGTGCTTCAAATGCAACATACAATCTACAGAATAAATTGGAGTCTTTAAGCAAGTAAGAAATCTTGGACTTTGTCTTATCTGTTTTTCTTTGTATATTCTTGAAGATATGAATATTGGTTCGAGGAATAATTTCATAAGTTGAATTTTGAACTTTATCGATACGGAACGCAACATAGTCATCATACTGTTTTAGTCCTACAGTAAACGCTTCCGTAACACACTTGACAGCTTCGAAATTTAGAATTATTTTGGAGCTTCCTATTGATACTAAATCATTTTCTTCAAATGGATTTTCTTGTTTGATTAAGACACTAATCATTTTTTTAACATGGGCCAAGAACCTTTTCTCGTGTGCATTGCTATCTTCATGATGCTTTGTGCTCACGGTTTTGTCATTTTTTAAGTTAGATTTCTCTTCAGATTCCTCAATTAAAGAACTAATCTTAGGGCCTGCTACCATCCATTTAAGTAGAGCCTTTTCACTATCGAGGATTCCAATAGCATCGCCTTCACCTTTTATAACTTTGTTATTGTGCTCATGAAGCTGATCGTCAGATATTGCAGAAAACGGTATAGCAGTTTTGCTACTCGTGAAGTGGCCACGAACAAATTATAAATATACATCTAGATGTTTTTCTGGAAGATCCTGTAGAATATGTGCAAATATTGGCAACCAACGAGAATAGTGAATTGCGTCCAACGCAAATGTCCATGGACATAACTGAGTCAAAATATCGACGTACATTGTGAAATTAGACGTACGAATGCTCAATACAAGTTGTACTAGAAGGGACTCGAGTTTGATGACTGTGTTCCAATATTGAAACTGAGGACTTTCAGATGTTTTCGACAAAATCCACTGCTCAATGCCTTCATCACGGATAATTGAATTTGTTTCACATGCTTTGTCGAATGCTTTTACCTGTAGATAATGTAAAGCATTTAAAGTAACTTCATGTACATATCGAGATCTTTTTAAATGCGATGATGTTAGGCAGGATTCAGCAACACCAATACTTGCAATGCCAGCGGTTTTTACTAATTCAGTCCATCCACTACCAGTTAACCACTTGCCAAGTAAGTTAATAACCATCATTTCTATGTGAAGACCACCCATCATAAGAATGATGCGATCCTCGCCATACTTGTTAGGAAATTTCCATTGTACTTGCTTCCCAATAGCATATACTGGTTGATCACATGTAATCACGGGTGTTTGATTTCTATTTAATTTTTCTGTAGCCATTACTATGATATCCATCATATGACGTACCATTGCTGGAGTCGCATTTTCATCCTTTAGAAGTGGAAGCAATGACGCATTACACTTTATTTTTCTAACACCAGGTTCATTTTGTGCATGAAAAGCAGCAAAGGATATTCTAGGCCCATGTTCTGTTCCTTGAGTATCTTCAATATGCAATCTCTCCAGAACAGAGTTAAGCCAAGGATTTAAAATTTTCCTAGGGGTGAAAGCTGGATTGTTATGAGTGAAATGTGGATTCACAGACGGCAAAGGTGGATCACTTGTGACTTTGCCAGTAGCAGAAAGGGTTGTGTAGTATAGAGGTCTGCACGGGCCGAAATTTCCAGGCCCGGGCCCGGCCCGAACGGAAGAAATATTGGCCCGACCCGGCCCGGCCCGAAAGTTAAAAATTCGGCCCGAGCCCGGCCCGGCCCGAACGAAAAAAATAATGGCCCGACCCGGCCCGGCCCGAAAGTTAAAATTTCGGCCCGAGCCCGGCCCGGTCCGGAAAAAAGTTTAAAATTCGGCCCGAACCCGGACAGGCTCGAGTGAATTTCTACAGAACATTGATCTTTAATCTTATGGAAGAGTTCTGACCAAAAAAAAATTATATTAGTCTTTTTTTTTTTTTTCATGTTTATCATCTCCATTTATGCAGAAGTGCTGTAGGCTGCTATATTTATGCTTTTAAATGAATCTTTGTTTGTTGTATGTACATGTATAAGTTATGACTAGTATTATTAATCCATATTCCCTGTAATGGAGACAAAAAATCGAAAAAGCGGTATATGGTAAAATTACCAAAGACGAAATCGCTTTGGAACGAAAAAAAAAAAAAAAAAATGCATTCCCTTCTTAACAGATGTAAATGTTTAATATATTTTTTTCTCCCGTATTGTTGTATTCATTTTGCATGGATGAACATTTTAAAAGAAACTCTCAGTTTTCAGTTAAAAAAAAAATTCCGTCATAATCATGTTTTTTTTTTTTTTTTTTTTTTTTTGTGTGTGTGTGTGTGTGTGTGTGTGTGTGTGTGTGTTTAATTCTATTTTAAAACACCTTGTAATCTACGATTCTTTAAAAGGAATAAAGTCTAATGTTTAATTGTAGAATAATGACGGCTTAAAAGTATATGCTTTTTTGCAGAAATTTTTGGACAAAGCCAAATATTACTGATTTATAAAAAGTCGAGAAAAGGATTTTCATGTAGGAAGATTCAATAAGAACTGATTATTTTGGTCCATGAAAACTAGGAAGAATGGAATCAGTCTCGGCTTCGTACGGAAAAAAAGTTAGGCCCGGCCCGATACTTCAGCAAAAAAATTGAGGCCCGAAAAGATTAGTGACTAGGCCCGGCCCGGCCCGGCCCGGCCCGAAAGGATTAGTGACTAGGCCCGGCCCGAGTCTTCAGAAGTAAGGCCCGAGCCCGGCCAGGCCCGAATGCCATTATTGAAAATCGGCCCGAGCCCGGCCCGCGGGCCGGGCCGGGCTCGGGCTTCGGACCGAGGCCCGGCCCGTGCAGACCTCTAGTGTAGTATTCAGGGAGACCATTAACAATTTGTTTGTTCCACTGCTGTATACTGAGGGTGTCATTTTCGTTCTCCATAATTGCTTCACTGTGAAGATGTTGAATAATCGTAACACTTGAACCATGGAAAGAACCAATGGCAGTAGATGAAGATTGATTGTGATCAATGTTGTCTATTGCGGATGTTATAAACACAGTGGGAGATAGCTTTGGTGGGTAAACACCATGCTTCAGATATTGTTCACACAACACATTTGTAACTGTTGCTGATACTTCTTGCACTCGATCATGTGGAACACTCAAACCCAGACGATGCATTTTATCTATAATTTTTTCTTCTTACAGTCAGCGTGAATCATTAGATCTACATATAGCGGGAGTGGTGTTTCTCTCTCTAGTGAGTGACATACACTCTTAACATTTTTTTCTCTCTTATGCTTAATACTGTTATATCTAATAAGCTGGGGAATCGACAATCCTGCATTATGCTCAGGTATTTCTGATGAGACACCCGAATCAATATTGGGACCCTCTAACAACATGCGTACAAAATGTAAAAGAACAGCAGGTACAGATTTTGTAGGAGTAAATGCATTCTTAAAGGATCCTTCAAATTTAGAGAAATTTTGAAAGAGTTGTCTTCGTAATATACCTACAGCCCGTGCTAGACACATGCCATCACTAAAGTCATTAAATGCACAGGCATCGCGAATGGCATCACCAACATCCCCTTCGAAACTAAAAATAATTTCACGCCCCGATTTATCTGCTCTCAGACCAGGTATAAATGCTAATAGATGTTCCTTAAGACGTGTTCTATTGATATTCTTTTCGTCAGTTTGTACTCCCATGTCTATCATACGCTGAGATACTAATTTTGTAAGATAAGAAAGTTTAAAAACTGGAGAAGTTCGGCTAGATGAGTACATATCTTGCATGTATTGAACCAATTCCGTTACAACTGAACCATAAACAACTTCTTCGGGATTATAGTAATCTTCCCTTCGAGAACGTTTAGTAGCTCTTGCTCGTGTTAAAAAGCGAGTATAGCATAATTTGTGATATTTGGCTCCTAATGCTACTAAATATGTTGACGATAACTTTTTCAACAGATTTTCATCTTGTAACTGAACAGCATGATCATGAACTGTAGGACCAATACCCAACGTAGATGCAGTCACAAGTTTGTCTCTAGTTTCACCTTCTTCACAAAACAGACACACATTGTTCACTGAACATAATGATGTTGATCTTGTGAATTGTGATTTAAATGGATTTTGGTCTAAGCTATGGGGACGTCCTTTCTGTTTCTTTTCACCAAATAATCTTTCTGCCTTTTGACTGTCATATTTGTTCTTGCATGATTTGTAATATTTTGCTGCATAAGCTATAAGTGTTTGTGAAAGATCACTCCCACTGTCCAAACGATCCAAAATTTTTATAGCATTTGGAAGCTCACCATGTTCAGCAAAAATTGCAAGATTCTTTGCAATTGTTAAATAACCTTTATATTTCGGAATGATTAAGTGTTCTTTTGAATGCTTCTGGCATAGCAAACACATGTCCCATGCAAACGGAGCAGCCATAGCATCAACTAATTCATGCTTTCTCTTCATTGACATGATTATATTTTAATCTCTATGAGGTAAACAAAACGATATCTTCTTTAACGGTAAAATTTCTCACATGACGTCAGCTAGAAAGAAACACACTATTAGTATTACTGAATAGAATCTCATTTATTTAATCTATTCTGTTATTAGTTATTATTATATTTTTTATGTTTCCCTACTCTTAAAAAATAAATAAAATAAATTTCAAGGGGATTACGATTTTTAAATTTTTCCCTTGAAATCCTAGTATATACTAAGTTATACATAAAAAATTACATTTACCACTTTGTAGCCTCCATGAACTTGTAAAAATTCGGTTTGTTGTTATGGCAACGGAAATGCAGACGACTTTTTTTTTTGTCTAAAAAAAGAATAAAATTTTGTTGTTTTGTTGACGCTAATGAGAAGCGTCTTAATTATTTATATTCTAAATAATGAGTTAATATAAGGAAATGTATTAAATTATTTTTTGATATTATGAAAACAAAAATAGCGTAATACTGGCTTGTGTACAACTTTAACAACTATAAAACCAATATATATAAATTATTGCAAACTGTAACATATCTATTAAATGTAACACAAAAACAGGTTTATGTCGACTTTAATTCTATGAATAAAAGTTTTTTTACTAAACTTTAAATCTTAAACGTAAATAATACTCACATTAGCAACTTTGTGTTCGATTAGTTGTAATCATAAAAACTTAACAATGAAACAAAAGAAAACAAACTACAAGAATTTATTTATTTTTCCCTCTGGAATCGACAAAAAGAAAAAGAAGTTGCCACAGAATGCATCAAAACTTTTTTTCTCATTTTTTCTTATAACGCGAGACAATCACATGTGCACGCGTAATAAAATAAAATATTAAAATGTCATTTCAAGTGAATTTTTTCTTACATTGTTCATCGCAGATCGGGTGATTTTGAACAAAATTAATAATGCCGATTCCATAACAGACGCCATATAAAATTACATTGTTGCCATAAGAACTCTCTGTGCAACGCTACATTGTTTTGGCTATTTCTTAGAAAATATTCGTTATAAAATAGAAGTCATACATACCGTTCGAAAGGTAATTTTCTGACAAACAAAAAGTATTTTACAAGCTTCAAGCTACATGCAACAGATTCCAAGTTATTTAGAAAAATGTTTCGAAAAAAATCAAAATTAAAATCAAAAATTTTGAAACAACTTTAAATATTTCTGGTATTATGAGCCTAAACAAAGAAGTCAATTATATCATTAGAAAGCGCATTTTCTCCTGCTTCATAATCACTAATAATATAGATTAATGTCAAACATTAAGCGGAGTTATAGGGGAAAAAGTAGAAGCGTATCGCAAAATTTTGGCGGCCATATTGATTACGTCATCAACACCGTTAGAGGGCCAAAAAAATTTGTGTCCCGGGGTTTTTAGACTCACCTAACCTTATGCTATCTGAATCCAAATTGGCACATTGGTTGCCAAATGTGAACTTTTTTCCGCTATCCCACCCCACTAATAAGCTTTACAGATCATCTGATTCCCTTTCTTTTGCACGCACATTGAAAATATTTCCCAAATTTTACTGTAAGATTTTTTTAAAATCGAGCTTTACTTTTCTCTCTGGTTCCACCAGTTTTTTGTATGATTATTATTGCATATGGCACGTTATTTACAAAGGGAAAACCAAGGGCACCTTATCATAATAACAGGCCTCGCATTCAGGAGAAAGTCTATGGATGAAAATGTCCTGATAGTTGCCAACTTATTGTATGACTTTGTCCCTTAAGTAACGCCACCTGGTACATACTACTGGTAATACTCCATATACAAATTCATAGGAAAAAATGGAAAGTATTTCAGTTTCTCACATTAGATAACGCTAACAACGGGGAAATCATGTGGTTTCTGGCCACGTGTACTGCGGTCAAAGGAAACTTCGCGATTGCGAAGCCTGTTATTAAATTTATGAAGAGGTAGCCTTAGGGAAAATTGTAAAAAAACAAACTTTTTTGGCAACAAGTTGATCTTAAAAGTTTTAATCTATTTTTCAAATTACCTATCCTAAGAATTTGTAATTTATCATCTATGGCCGTGCTAGCTATTAGTATATCTGAGAAAGGACGCAGTCTTTTGGGAATGATCCTTCTCATCTTAAATCTTAGTATTGTAATAATCAGCATCATAACAATTTTTATTGGCATCGGGATAGCTTCTTTTTTTAATCAACAACGAAACGTATTCCGAGAGTTTAATTACTCGAGGTTAAACTCTCTTATTATATGTTCTGGTTTGGCGCTAGCAGCTTTTCATTCATTTGGAGCCAAAATGAGTTTCGATTGTGGCAATACGAATACGAGAGAGCGTTTAAAAAAGTTCCTGATGCCTTTCCTAGGACTGCTTTTTGTTGCTATTGCAATACTTATAACTGTGAGCATTTCTACATCTGCTGCCATATACCACATGGCCAAGGGTTACGAGAAAGGATTTCGAGATCTCATGGAAGCATATGACGCCGACAAAGATAAGAGAATGGAAATAGATTTACTACAAATCAGAAACAAATGCTGTGGGAGCACAAGTTACAAGTATCTATGCAAATTTCTAACTAATTTTGGGTACCTGATTATAATATTTGGCCCCAAGGATGAATTGCCAAGCAAACCATTGTTATATCTTGCCAGCACAGATGTCACATACGCACACATTGGCGCAAATTTTTACTGGCGTCGATTTCGAGAAAACTTCGTTTTCAAATATCAGTTAAATATGTATTTTCTAATTATTTTTTATTTTTTAAAAAGGAAATAATAATAAATAAAAAACAGTTTAATTAATAACTATAGAACAAAACAATTTATGTAATTTTAAATAAGAAAATAATAGAAAATAAACAGTTTATTAATAAATAAACAATAATAGCCGGATTAACACGTGAGGCATAAAATCACCATTTCGTAGTAATCGCGCCAATGTGGTGCTTATATGACATCTGTGCCAACGTATATCTTAAAGGACCTTGGCGCGAGAAAGAAACTAGCAAGATTGAATGTGGCGATAAAAGAACCTTCTGTCAGCCTTTATTTAGATTTAAAAAAAATTATCAAGTTCGTAATATTTATGAAAATCTATAGCAGTATCAAATGCGAAAACAAATTAAAAAATATCTATATTTACATCATTTAAAACGTTCATTTAGGACGAATTTGTTTAATTTATATATAAATAAAATGTACAGAGTTTATTAGGATTGACCGCTCAAATTCGATACGCAAATTAAAATAATAATAATAATAATAATAATTACATAGCAAAGAACGGGCGCAAAAGAACGTGTGATGTTGTAGAGAGCGTTATTCATTCATTCACAAACTTCTGATCACGCGCAAAACTCTGCGACAATTTCAGTCGGTCGTCATTCGACAAGGTGACTTTAAAGAAGTAACATGACTTATTATACGTTAAGTAATGAATATGCAGATTTGCACCTAACTTACGATGTAGCAGGGGAGGGGAAAGCGGTCGGAGAATGCAAATGTATACAGAACGCTGGACCAACAAGAGAAAATGCGCATCAAATAGATTTTTGCCGTTCTATCATCTCAAAAGGAATGCAATTGTTCCTCGATTAGTATCCGAAACTTTGTTGAGTGCGAAATACCAAACTGGCGAGCAATACTGAAGCTTGGTTGTTCTTTGACAGACTGTAAGTTGACTTTCTCAATTGGCACTGTGCGTGTCGATCGGTTGTTTCCTCGATCATGACGGGTACTTAAAAACGATTCAGTTTTGCACAACTGTTGATGAACACGTGCAAATAATTGATGATGAGCTTTGCGCCGGTTGAGTAGCATTTTGCGCAGCTCACCGACTTCTTTCACTTACCACAAATTAGATGCTTATCTGAATTTTCATGTTATTTCTGCATAGTCACCTTATTTAATAACGACTGTCTGGATTAGTCAGAGAGTTTTGAGTGTGATCAAAAGATGTGAAACACAGAATCCTCTACAATGTCTGCATTCGTTTGCACTCATACTTTTCTATGTGGGACTGTCTTCTTTTGTTATTTTTTACCTACACACTAAATTTGAATGATCAGTTATGATGCACTCTGTAAAATAATGTAATATTAATACAGACTGATTCCAAAGTCATGGAACACACATCAAGGGATAATACAGGACACCGTAACAATCATTTATTATATAGGAACATATGGACACAAGTATCGCGTTGGGCATAAATACCGTAAAAAGACATGAAAGGAATGCGTATTGACAGATCAAGTATTAAATTTACTATAAGTGTTCAAAACTGTGTCAGTCACATACATTTTAATCCCTAGTTTGTCCCAAAAGAAAGCGAAACAGATTCTCGACAGGAAATTATGTTTCTTTAAATTTTGGTTTAAAAAAAAGGCGATACTTTTATACTAGCCGAGCTCAAATATGCCAATAGCATTCTTTTTCTCGCCAGTAGTAGCTTTATTTTTCGAGTGCATAAATTGGAAATAATGTTTTGATGTTAAAATAAAATGTCTCGATGTTCCAATACAACAATTTTTCAAAAATTTTAACGAGTTTTTGAAATATGAACGTGACATAATGGAACACTCAGTATTATTAAAATCACTTCTCTTCTTTTAGAAACTGGCTGGAGATTTCCTGGTACCCTGATGAGTTTATGCGACCTGAGATGAGAGGCAGAAAACAGAGAGGCGTCCCCTTCACCTGTTGTGATCCGACCTATATGGGACCCTGTCTGCACGATTCAGGCGATCAAGCACGTCCTGGGTACCAGAAAGCGGGTGAAAAATCATTCTATTCCGATGGCTGCGCTGACGTCATAACTCTCGATCTTCGCTGGTCACTCGATAAATTGTCACTGTGGTTAATGTTGCCGATGTTTCTGGAAATTGTAATCTTCATACTAACTAAATATTTGCAATCAGCCATCAAAACCGCTGAGGAAGCCGGGGACGGAGAGGGTCCAAGTTATGGTTATTTGATGGAAAGGTGCCCATGTGCTTGTTTACAGTTTCTAGAACGTGATATAACAGCTGCTTCGGAGAAAAAGAAATTAGACGATTAAGAGCTGCGAGAAAGACACTCACCATTGATAATTATGGATTAAAAGCATAAGGGCAGGCCATTGCTTCTTCCTGTATTTTGAAATTCGTTTCTTTATTGATTTTGAAATAAATTGCAAAATTTATTATTCCTGATTGACTTAAAATAATTAAACATTAGAAGAAAAAGGAACGAAAGAATTTTTGTCAAGAGGATCTGACTGCTTAAACCGCTTGTGGAAGATAATTTTATTTGATTTTGTTTTATTAAATTCTTCTTGTACATATGTTTATAAATGATCTTAAACGATGCCGTTTAGAAAATACAAATACAAAATCAGAAATACTATTTAGTTCTCCATTTTGAAAAACAGCAAAACTTTTTAAATTTTTAATATTTCTAATTTTTTTGGTTTCTATATTTCTATATATGTTAATATTTTTTAAATTTGCCTTCAACAGAGATTTTGATTAATATATATAAACACACATGTATATATATATGTAAATAACCGTTATAAAACATTGCAAATTTCTATCTATATTAAACATAAATTATAAATTAAGTTTTAAAAAAAGATTCAATCATTATGAATTTTAAATTTGGAACAACGAATTGTTATATGAATTAATTATAAATGAAGATTTAAGACAAGATTTATAAATGAAATTTTAAACATGATTAAAATATTATACATTTTTAAGTTGGAAAAAGGATTAATATGAACAGGAAGTTGAATGTATTAAAAAAATTCGAAATTGAAATATTTTGCATATAGTCAAATTTTGTAAATAAAATACTGTAACAAATAAAAAATGGCCATAAAAAAAAAAAAAAAAAAAAAAAAAAAAAAAAAAAAAAACACGAAATCATTGATAGTACGACTAAACCTATTATCCAAAATGCAATATATCAAAATGAAATCATATAAATTCATTAAAAAAATTACAAAGAAAATAAAAAAAAAGAACAAAACATGAATAAAAATGAAACTTATGATGTGAAACTCGTCTTCAGGGGGGGGGGGAATATTTTGGCATCATAAGTAAAGAATGGTTAATTTCTGAAAGAGAAATAGGGAGCCATAGTTTAAAGACCATTTCTCTCATTGCCCAATTAACCGTATCCAGCAATATATATATAAAGAAATATATATATAATGCAATAAATGCATGGAACCTGATTTTAGAAGATGAATCTGAATGAGAATTTTGTCAAATTAATCAGCTATTAGCCGAGTATGTTTTATTGTTATTTAATAAACCACATTTTCTGTATGACGAAACTTTTGAAATATACCGTATGAGGTTCACAAGCATGAGATATCAAATGACGGTTATACGGAAGTTTAGACTAAAATAACATATTTTCCATAATTAGAGACTTTTTGATGACCTTGCATACTTAACCAAAATGGGTAATGAATGATCTACAAGAGGGTTTCTGTACAAGAGAAAGATTTAGACCTTGAAACTAATATGATTAATGATTATTTATAGTACATCATTTTACTTTTAAAACTAGACACCGTTACTTTATACTTTTTCAAAAGGTCAAATTATTTGATTAGTTTTAAGTCGTCTAGTAAATTTTATATCCAGGAACAAGACTTAATGAGAAGTGATTTGTCTTCTTCGTAACTGGTTCTTTTTGTTATAATGGCGTAATTGACAGTTATATTTCTGCTATCTGATTTCGGATCATTGGATTACATATAACTGATATAAAACATCGCTCTTCTTGACTAAATATGACATAATCAGAAACAGATGTTCTAAATCAATGTAAAGGACTTTTTTTTTTCTTTTTCTAATGTAGATTTTTTTTTTTTTTTTTTTTTTTTTTTTTGCATGCGTAACCTTTATTATCATAACTGAAAAGTTTGCCTAAGTTTTATACTTCCATAAAAGGTAAGAACATATTGCGTTGCCGACAGGTATAGTGACGCAGTGTTCTCGCTGTCGCTCGCCAATGCGCCAAATTGCGACTAAATTCTTCATTTGGCGAGTAAACAAGTGATTAGATTCGCCAAATTGCTAGTGCTCAATTTTTACTTTTTCGTTTTTCATTATATATATATGTTACAGGCCAAACCCGATTTTAGGCCAAACTAGATTGGCCTAGGCCAAACCAGTTTATCCTAACGCCCATCGGATAGACTAGTTTTTCCTAGGCCAAACCGGTCCATCCTAACGCCCATCGGATAGACTAGTTTTTCCTAGGCCAAACCGGTCTATCCTAACGCCCATCGGATAAACTAGTTTTTCCTAGGCAAAACTAGTCTATCCTAAGGCCCGTAGGACAATCTAGATTTTCCTAGGCCAAACTAGTTTGGCCTAACTCTTATAGGATAAACTAGTTTAGCCTGCTGTTTATTGGTCTGAACTAGTTTCTCCTAGGCCGATCTAGTTTATCCTAGGCCAATTCAATTTGGCGTGATTTTACTGAATTCAATGGCGCCACAGCGCCAACATTCTAGTTTGTCCTAGGCTGATCTAGTTTATCCTAGGCCAATTTAATTTTACGTGTTTTTAGCTCGCAAGCGTCAAAGCCTGAGAAATAATGGGATCGCAGGCTCTGTATGTATGAATGTACGTATATATGTACGAATGTACGTACGTAAGTACGTGCGTATGTACGTAACACGATAACTCGTGATAGAAATATCCGATTTGCTTCAAATTTTGGATGTACATTCATTGATATAAGGTACTTTTCTAATTAATTTTTGGAATTCATTGGATAATAATAAAGGAAAGCAGAAGAGAGCCTAATCCCCCACCGTTAATTTAGAGAAAAGGTTTTTTGATGCAGAATTATCAGTTTTCATTTAAAATTTTAGATATAGGATCATTCTGACTAGGCGCCTCCATGATTAGTTGTGGATGTTTATTATTTAAGTGTAAAAAAAGGGCAATTTAGGTTACCCCCCCCCCCATAATTTAGATAAATATTTTTTGACACAGAATTTACGGATATGCTTCACATTTGTATATAGGTTCATTCTGATAAGGCGATTCCCTGAATAGTTTTGGTGGTTTAATGGTTAAGTATGAAGGGAAAAATGAACGATTACCCTCTTACATAGAAAAAACTAGTTTATCCTATGGGCATTTTGATAAACAAGTTTGGTGTAGAAAAAACTAATTTACACAATTGGCATAAGGATAAAATAGTTTGGCTGAGGCTAATCTAATTTAGCTCGAAAACGGGTTTGGCCAGTAAAAAACATCTTTCACTAGAAAAAGTATAAATGTGTGTCAAGAGCCATTGCTTATAACACCAATACAGAAATTTAACATGTTCACCTTAGAGACATGATGCATTGGACATGGTGTTTGCTTATTTAAGCAAATTATTATTATTTACTTTAATGTTATTTACTTTTGTACAGGCAGAGCTCTGTCTGTACAAAAATCAGTGAAAAAAGACTCAGTCCGGCTCGATCTGGCCCTACTCAATTTCTGCAAAAAAATTCAGGTTTTACTTCACATACAAGTAAGATTCCTTTAAAAAAATACTGCTTATATACTTATTGGATAAATTTAAAATGTATTTTTAAATTATGTTGTGTTCACAGAATGGGAAATACACAATGTATTAATGATTATCTAGATTCTTAGAGTTTCAATATTCAAATACGGATTCATTAAATAATCAATGTAGTTTAGAAGAAAAAAAAAATATGAGAGTTATAAATATCATAACTTTTGAATCCGTTCAGTAAAAAGTAGATTTGTGAATATATTTCCCTGTAATTCCTTAAGGCTTTTCTCAAATCCTAAAGAGCTACATAATAACACTTTTATGAACTACTTCCTTGGAAATGCATAAGGTTAACAGATTCAGATAACACTGGTCAACAGCTGTTTTGGTGCCGGGGTATTTTTAGCTGATTTTATATGAATTTGATGTCCTGAATTCAAATACGGCATTAGTTTTTCTCCATCAGCTCAGTCTTTTAAGATAAACAACTTTTTGTGAAATATATGTTTCATTATTTTAAGGTAAATCCATGTATTAAAAAATGTATGTAAAAATAAAATAAATACAGGATTTTTATTTTTTATAATACACAAATGTTAGTTTTTATTATTATGATATACACATATTGAAATAATATTTTTTTAATTATATTGTACAAATATTTTTATTCACAAAAATAGAGAAAAACATCACTGATGAAACTGATATTCATTGAATGCTTCGGAAGCTTCTTTTCCGTGACATTCTGGAATATATTTTAGAACAGTGTCTTTTTAAACTCAAACTGTAATCTGAAACCCTTTGCATATCTCATCTTTTTTGGTAGCGGTCCTCCATAGTCTTAATATTATGGTTAAATCTTTCGGGATGTTTATCACTTGTGCCTTTTTTATTTTCAAGAAAATGCTCTAAGTGGCAATGTAAATAGTGCACTTTAATGCTTCTAGTACACCCAAGAGATTTAAAACTATTATGCTTTTCATTTACCAGTTCTACATAGATTTCTCCTTTGCATTTGCCCGGAATGTTTTTGTGAATTGCCACAAAAAAAGTCCAGGCTTTTTATTTAGCCTCATTCGTTGAATTTACGAAAGCAGGATCCTTAGATAGTTGTCCAAGTCAGTTGTCTTATTTGTTGTCCGTTAAACATTCCTGCTTTAATATCTTCATAACTCAATTCGGGTGTTTTACCTTATATATGCAAATCATGACCCGTTCTTATGGAGAATTTACACAAACTGCTTCATAGGACAGAGCTTGATATGCAGTGCAGAAAGTATGATTTTCTTTCGCCCAACTAAAGTGTTATTAATGACATTCCTTTCTCCAACATCCATGTTTTCTTTCTTAGGCCTCTCTTTTCTAATCTAGTGGTGTGTTTTATCCCTGCTATCCCAAAAATAGAAAAACAATAGTATTTTGTGTAACTTCTTTACTGTCCAAGGACAATCATCTGGAGAATATTTAGGAAGAACCAATTTTTCTAACAGTCCTCTAAATTCATGACAAAATACAAGATTGTTTTTTAAGAGAAGTAGGGTAGTAGACAATTTTGTTTTGTGTGATAAAATGTAAGTTTGGCTCTTTGTTCTAATAAATTTTTGTTTTTTAATCTTGAAACCAACCAGTAATTCAGAAGCTTCTTTTAAAGCATTGAAATCTCTTTTGAAATCATTTAAATCAACCTAGTTGAAAAAATTAGGCATTGATGACGTCTCCTCATAATCACTGTTACCTTCACAGCTATCTAAAAGATGATCAGAAGGATAATATTCATCCTCACTAAGCTCTGGTAGCTGATGACACGTTGGGATTGGTAGTTCCTCTGAGTGAAGAAGTGGGGGTCTTGAAGACACTAAATCAGGATAAGTTTTCTTATTACAATTGTTTCGATTAATTCAAATAGTATTCCAGTGCTAGGTAGAAATAATAGTCATAGAAATGGTTTTGGAGTTCTCTCCAAACCATTGGTAAACCGAATTTGAGACTTATTCTCTTCCGTCAGCTCACTGTCATAAATGCTCTGTACAAGTTTTACAGACCTGTTGCGGTGCACAGATTTTATCCTGATCACCAAGTCTAACCCCAAAGTATCCAAGATAAGCTCTCTTTACAAAGTCAGTAACATATTTTCTGTGTTCTTTCAACTTTTATTCTCCGCATATGTAGCAAAACTTATCTGGATGATTTATACAACTTTTTCTACTTGAACTCATTTAAATTCCATTCTACAACGCAAACACAACAATCTACAACACTACGAGTTTTACGTTAAATTGATACGAATCCTACCTTAAACACAAATATCATGGAAGTTCAAAAACTTTAGAAAGTCAAAGAAAGCCAGTTTTGTTTCCATGGAGCGAACTCTGAAACTAACCTTATCTCTTAACATTTCTTTTTTTCAAGATCTTGTGGTATTTCAACGTCCTTCTAATCGCCTTGAGCGTCGTTACAGGGCTATGTATCATAAGGTCAGTTTAAGTGTTCAAGGTCACTTTAGTTCTAAAAAATCTTTAGTTCGCTTTGCATACCTAAAAAAGTAGAGCTGATAGAGAAAAACGGATTGCATATTTGGAATCAGCGTCGCAAAAATATCCAAAATCAGTTGTAAAATCTCAGGCACCAAAAAAAAAAATTTTTTTTTTGTAGGCCTGTGTAATATATAATCGAATGGCGTAAACCATTTTTTCATAAAAGCGATGTATCTTTGAGAAAATAATAAAGCTACGTTTTGAATCAAATTTTCGGTTACGACTTCACGAAAAAAAAAAAAAAAAAAAAAAAAAAATGACGCCGTGACAAGAATAGCTTATATGTCGACAGGTAATTAATTTATCAAAAATGGAAAACGCTGCTCGATTGCAAATTCTGTTTAGCTTCATTCTGGCTTGAATATGCAATAATAATAACAATAATAATCTTATTAAACAAAAACATAATTTGCAGAACAAATTAAAAAAACAAAATTTATTTCCTGCTCTATTTAAGCCCGAGAAGGGACAGATATTAAGATATTTGATTTATTTATTTCTACATTTAGTATTAAATTTTTGTGTCAAATAATTTAAATTATGTGAACATTAAAAAAAATAAAAATGAAATTCAAACAATATGATACTTAAAAACCCCAAATCTTAGATTCCGTTCAAATGAAATCGAAATAAATCTTAGGTTTTTTCTGAACATTTGCTTTTTAGATGTGTCTATTCTTTTTATCTATACCTACCGTAAACATTATACAAAATCTGCAAAACAAATATTTGCAAGTTAAGTTTGGAAAAAATTCTAAGATTTATTTCGATTTCGTTTGAACGGGATCTAAGATTTAGGGTTTTTAAGTATAATATTGTTTGAATTTCATTTTTATTTTTTTTAATGTTCACATAATTTAAATTATTTGACACAAAAATTTAATACTAAATGTAGAAATAAATAAATCAAATATCTTAATATCTGTCCCTTCTCGGGCTTAAATAGAGCAGGAAATAAATTTTGTTTTTTTAATTTGTTCTGCAAATTATGTTTTTGTTTAATATCTCAAGTTTTTTAATAACTACTGCATTCAGATGAGCTCATTTCAAAATGAACTGAGGGTGCCATCATCAGGACTTCCTTTATGTGGTATCGTATCACAATTACTGATGTAATTTACCCAGGAACATAGCTAGAAGTGAATTATGGAGGGGGGGGGGGGGGTACGCTCAAGAGAACGTCTGAGGTGCTCATATTTCTCTCTCTCTTCCTCTGACGCAAAAAATATATTAGTGCATATTCACATTGTAAGTTCCATGTTTCTTATTAAATTGTTGCAATAGCTCCATTTTATGCTAAAAAAGAATATGGTGATGAAAAATTTGAGTATATAACTAATTCAAGATTAAACATCATGTTGGCTTCATATGTGCAAGCAAAATGAGCGAGTGTTGAAGCACTTTAGTTACAATTTAGCAATTCTGCAAAACTGTGAAAGGGCCTCAAAGTTAAATTAGATTTTTGAACAAAATTTTATTTGATGAAATACTAACTATTGCGTTTTCCCCTACGTAGGAATTTCTGATTGTAACGTACCCCTCAACTCCACTATTTTTTCCAGAGCCCAGAGGGCGCTGTGTTCACTGGTTCCTAGCACGGAACACTTTCTTATCCCCCAGTGAGATCTGAGTTATCCCGACTGAAAACATGTCGCACCGTTGACATGTAAAATGTTCGACACCTTATCCAAGGTGAATGCTTTCATGTATGTGTAACATCTCATCTGTAATCGTGGTATGTTTTGTGTGTGTTTGTTGTGTTTCGTGAAATAAATGTTTTTGTGACGTTAAGTCTTCGATTCATCAAATAACTGTCACATGATTTATTTTTCCAGATCGATACCGATCATGATACGACTCTAAAACCACCCCCAATTAAAAACTCTATCTATCTCCGTGGTATCTACGTAGATTTTAATTTCTCCATTGGGTTTTGCACAGATTTTCATCGATCCATTTACAAATCGTTAACTTTTTTTTTTTTTTTTTTTGACATCTAGAACTGAATTCTGTACATGCTTCCTGTCTTGATTCAAAATCTCTGTTTCATTTCCAATATGACGTCATAAATGTCTAGTATAATTCTAGACATTCACCTCTAGACAAAATAATATTCCTCCAACAATACCTCAAGACATAGTATCAATAAAATGTATTTATTTTTTTGAAGTGAAAACTTCTTTAGCGGCGCTGAGCACTTTTTGTATGGGTAAAAACTTCCAAACTCGCGTCAGGGTCACGTGATGCTGATCGAAAAAGCGTAAGATCGAGAATAAAATTTAACATTTTATTCCCTCTGGTATCAGAAATCTGGTATCCCTCTGGTAAAAGAAAAAGTATGACATCGCGCATTGATTACATTGCACTTTCCAACCATTTTTCTCTCTCTCTTTTTTTAAATTTTTGATTGTATTTAAATAGTAACAACATAAATTGATACCAAATGGAATAAAAAGTTAAGAAAGAAAAAACATGACATTGCACATCAATTTATGCTACATTTCAAAACCATCTTTAAAAATTTTAATTGTATTTAAAGTTTAACAAAATATACTGTTACCAGATGGAATAAAAAGTTAAGAAAGAAAAATCATGATATTGTGCATCGATTATGCTGCACTTTCCAACCATTTTTTAAAAAATTGTATTTAAAGTTTAACAACTTATATTGTTTGATTACTATTCAATTTGTTGCAAGTTTCAGAAGATACGGTCGTCCAGCAGCAGGAGTAGCTATTTATAAAAGGTTGTTTGATGTAATGGGCATATATTTCCACAATTCATGTGAATGTGCATGTGAGGTACACCAGTATGTTTAGTAGTAATGTTTTTGATATCAGTGATATATGTGTTTGTTGTTGCCACTCTGAAAATGAAAAACTAATTGTATTGGTTGCCATTTATAAGTGCAAATGAGAATTTTTGTATGAAAATTTATTTATTTGTTCTAAAGAGGCTTCTGCATTACTTCAAGATAGAATTGGAAAGAGATTTGATGATTTGCCGATGATTTTGAGTAGGGATTTCAACATCAACTTTGTGGATGATGAAAATCTACAATTAATTGAATTTTTAAATAGAAAATTTGATTTAACAATGACCAACATGGCAATCTTAGCACAGAGAGATAAAAAATTACAATTGATGCAGTCATTACAAGATATTTAAATAGAATTGAATCAAAATTGTTTGCTATATATTTTAGTTACCATAAACCTATAATATCAAATCTAGAATATAATGATAATAATGATGATGATGATGATGGAAGAATTGTTGAAATGGGGATGAAAATTCATAAGTTTTATGGGTATTTATTTCAAAGAATACCAACTGACGATATTTCATATCTCATGCATTTGTAAATTTATGTTTTAAGCAATAGATTGCAATTTTTGTATGTAAAATAATATGCATTATTTTTCATGTACAATAGCGCATTAAATGAAAATTGTAATATAATTTTTGTAGCAGTAGTTTATAATAATGAATAAAAAACACTTCATTTAAAAGTATTTTCTGCACAATAAAATATGTCCAGACGACTAAAAAAATACACACATAATTGTTCAAGTTTTCACTTCTGTCGGCACTCCCGGAGTGCCTTTTTTTTTTTTTTTTTTTTTTTTTTTTTTTTTTTTTTGTATTACGTCATATTTATTTATTTTCTGTATTTCTTCACTTAGAAGCTTCTTGATAAATAAATCAATGTTTGAATTGAAATTCTGCTCAAAATTGAAATTTAACATCCACAGAACTTCAAACCGCTATCGGAGATCTGGGCAAGGTTCAGCGTAGAAAAGTTAGGGATAGATGTCATATATGCAATACATTGGCGCGATTGGAACAAAATGGATATTATATGCCTCACATGCTAACCTGGCTATCACTGTTTATTTTACTAATAAATTGTTTGTTTTCTATTACTTTTATTTTAAAAAATTATGTAGATCGTTTGTTCTATAGTTATTAATAAGCTTTTTTTTTTTTTTTTTTTTTTTTTTTTTTTAGCTCACAGGCTATCATAGCCTGAGAGCTTATGTGCCCGCCCGTTCTGTATGTATGTTCGTTCGTGCGTAACGCGATAACTCATGATAAAAATATCCGATCCACTTGAAATTTTGTATATAGGTATATCCTGATAAGGCGCTTCCCTGAATAGTTTTTGGAGTTCATTCGATAAGTATAAGAGGGGGAACGGGGGGCTCATGCTCCTCCCCTTAATTGATATAAATGGGTTTTTCATGTAGAATTAACAGTTTTCGTTCAAAATTTAGATATAGGATCATTCTGATGAGGCGATTCCGTGACTGTTATTAGGTGTTCATTGAATAAGTATAAACAGGGAATGGACGGGGGTTCTAATGTCCCTCCCCATTAATTTATATAAATGGGTTTTTCATGCAGAATTATCAGATTTCGTTCAAATCTCTGAATAGTTTCGGAAGTTTAATGGTTAAGTATAAAACAGGCGGATAACTCCTTTTAAATTATATAAATGCTAAATGGGTTTTTATTAAGAATTATCTCATTTGCTCTGAATTTTGGATATAGATTTTTTATATGATAAAGCATGTCTTTGATAGTATACGAGGTTCAACGATTAAGTATAACAAAAGAGGAAAGGGGAGAGCTGTTTCCCCTTCTTAATTGTTTTTCGAACGGAATTAACCCTTGAAAATATAAGGCTTTAATGTACAGTTAGTATTTGTAGCCTGTGAGCTCTGGGCAATACTCTTTATTTTACTTCTCTTTATTTTCCTTCTTAAATATTAAAAAATAATTGAAAAATATATATTTGATATGTATTTGAAAACGAAATTTTTGCCAAATTGGCGTCAGAAAAATATGCCAACATGGTAAGTATTAGACATCTGTGCATAAAGGTGACTCATTATGAATATTCCAAATGGTGCTTAAATTTTATTAACTCATAGAGATAGAGAATCAAAAGTTTTATAAAAATGGTACTACTCTATTATCCCGTCGACCAATTTCGCCAAATTCTACAAATCGCTAAACTAATAGCCAAATTATACATGTTGACATATTTTGTATTTTAAATAACGAAAACCCAAATAATTAGTAGAATATTAATAAAAATACAAATAAAACGTCGAAATAAAAATCACTTAATGATATTTTTAACACGTGAATCGTACTTAATGTTATTGAATGTGACATTAACGATCATCCATTATTGGCATTTAATCTTATAGTTTGGCGACAATTTTTTGGTCGACGGGATAACCTAGTAGTACCATAAAAATATTAACTTAAAGTATAAAAAACAATTATTTCTCAATAGAAACTCTTTGCGATATTTTAAAAATTAAATCGTGTAGTGTTTTATCATATTAAAATCATCGGAATAATGAATTTAATACAAGTTAATTCGGTACTTGGTTATCCCTTCAACCAAATCCGCCAAATTATATAAGTCGCCAAACTAATAGCCAAATAATATACATTGGCATTTTTTTATAACAAAAGTACAAAGAAATGGGTAAAACACTAGTAAAAAGTGGAAATAAAATCATTTGATGACATCTCTAAATACGTATAGGTATTTAATGTCATTGAATGTGACATTCACGATCATCCATTACTGGCATTTTATCTTATAGTTTGGCGATAGTTTTTTGGTCGACGGGATAACCAAGTAGTACCGTTGATTTAAAATTGATTTTATCCAATGATTAATTATTTGTAACATTACAAATTTAGGCACGATTTTAAAAAATCACCAAATCGGGATTTTAAAAAAAACTATTTGTAAACATTGTTTATACTTGTTTATATTGGATTTGAATATTTAGATTGATAGAATTGGCGAATTTATTGCAATGCCGAAAAGTCTTATACCAAGTAGTTGACGATTCTGCGGTTTAGCCTTAAAAAATTGCTATGTTTGAAGACCCAGTTCTGCAGATTTACTAGTTTCATTACATACCAAGGGTGAAATACTATTATTCTCAAATACTATTATTTTTGAAAATTTTTATTCACCTAAATTTATTTTGATTTTCTTCGAACATATTAAGACGAAGAAATTTTTAAAAATGTGATATAAGTACGAAATCCCGGCGCAAATGTCATATATGCACTGAGTTTGATGCAATTTTTTTTTTTTTTTTTTTTTTTTTTTTTTTTTTTTATGCAAATGTGTCAAAAAACTGGCTTTCAGATACCAGTTACATATATATACTTAAGTTATTTTCTATTATTATGCAGAGACAATTAGTAGAAAAAGTTTAATTTACTTATTTTCTATATTTCTTCTGTTAGAAGCTTCTTGATCAATGTTTGAAAATGTCCCTTTATTTTAAAAATCATGCTTCATTTTGCTTTCTGTTGACGATTCTTGTATTTGTACGAAATGTTTGCAAATCTCCGTTTCATTTCTAATATGACGTCGTAAATATACCATTTTTAGGTGCGTTCGTAATTATGTAAATACGTAGCACCTATTGTTGTCGCTCAGTCCGTCCGTCCGTCTGTCTGTCTGTCCGTCTGTCTGTCTGTCTGTCCGTCTGTCTGTCTGTCTGTCCGTCCGCATATAACAGCGCAAAAACTACCCAACCGAATCGTTTGAAATTTAAAATACATAATTATTACATAATTTTGTCGAGTCATTTCAAATTTTATGAAAATCGGATGCATAGATCAATTACAGGGGCAATCAAAAGTATTCCGTTACATTACGGTCAATGGGGAAAAAAGTTTCAAATGCATTTTAATCGTTTGAAATTTAAAATACATAGTTATTACATAATTTTGTCGAGTTATTTCAAATTTTTTGATAATCGGGTGCATAGATCAATTACAGGGGCAATCAAAAGTATTCAATTACATTATAGTCAATGGGGGAAAAGTTTCAAATGTATTTTATACGTTTGAAATTTAAAATACATAGTTTTTATATAATTTTGTCGAGTTACTTCAAATTTTATGAAAATCGGATGCATAGATCAATTACAGGGACAATCAAAAGTATTCCGTTACATTACGGTCAATGGGGGAAAATGTTTCAAATGCATTTTAATCGTTTGAAATTTAAAATACATAGTTATTACATAATTTTGTCGAGTTATTTCAAATTTTTTGATAATCGGGTGCATAGATCAATTACAGGGGCAATCAAAAGTATTCAATTACATTATAGTCAATGGGGAAAAAGTTTCAAATGTATTTTATACGTTTGAAATTTAAAATACATAGTTATTAAATAATTTTGTCGAGTTATTTCAAATTTTATGAAAATCGGATGCATAGATCAATTACAGGGACAATCAAAAGTATTCCGTTACATTACGGTCAATGGGGGAAAATGTTTCAAATGCATTTTAATGGTGTTGCACTCATTCGAACTTAATAAAATTTATATGCAACTATAAAGTACATATTATAATATACATTTTACATAATCTGTGATGCAAAGAACATTTGTTATTGATTTACAAGGCCACACAAAAGTATTCCATTACATAATGGTATAGAGAGAACATTGCTTGATGAGCGTTTTAATTGTAATTCACTATTTACAATTTTATGAGATTGAGATATAAGAGTAATATTTTTAAAACTTCGTTATCGTACGAACGCACCTCGTTTGCTACGCTTCACGTGCAATTTCCAACTTGTTAATTCTTACAAAAGAAAAAATTCAATTTTTTTTATTTGTCACGTAAAAATGATTAATTGCTAATATCCTTAACAACTGAATTGGGTATTTTGACTGGGTAAGTGAACTTAAATGGGTACCCCCCTCCCAATCACACACATACACTCTCTTCTGAAACCACATATTTTTTTTTTATCAAATTGTAGGCTACAGATCACCTCCTCTAACTCGAATTCTCTCCATGTTATTGATGTGGCCCTCGACCACTCAGATATATTTGAAAGTGGCCCTTCTCTTCAAAAGGTTTTTCATGTTTTTGTAAGCTACATTTTGGTGCAATTAACGGTTACTTCCTCAATCTTTTGTCAAAATTACCGTTTTTGTTGAGATCTGTAAGCTTTACCCTGCGATTCTTTGATAAAACCAATATATTATTACTTTTAAAAGAAATTTTTTTACATTTTAAAAAATAATTGCCAAGATACAAATTTAATTATGAAATAATGCTTATTTGAGTGTAGAAAATGACAAGTATCACTACTGTTCGCATTTCTTTTAAAAAAGAGCAAAACAGATTTTTTTTTTTTTTTTCTAAATCTTTATCTTATAGTTCCGACTTTTTCTGAACATTTGCTTTTTTGATTGCCTATTCATTTTGTTTACACTTACCGTAAACATAATACAAAATCTGCAATACAAATTTGCAAGTTGAGTTTGGAAAAAAAGTCTTAGATTTATTTCGATTTCATTTGAACGGTATCTAAGATTTAGGGTGGTTAAGTATCATATTGTTTGAATTGCATTTTTATTTTTTCATGTTCACTTGGTTTAACTTATTTGTTACCAAAATTTAATATTAAATGTCGAAATGAATAAATCAATTATCTTAATATCTGTCCCTTCTCGGGCTTAAAGAGTGTAGGAAATAAATCTTGTTTTTTTTAATTTGTTCTGCAAATTATGTTTTTGTTTAATATCTCAAGTTTTTTAATAACTATTGCATTCAGGTGAACTCATTTCAAAATTAACTGAGGGTATCATCTTTAGGACTTCTTTATGCGGTATCGTGTCACAATTACTGATGTAATTCACCCAGGGCCATAGCTAGAAGTGAACTATGGGGGTGGAGGGCTGGGTGAGCTCAAGAGAATGCCTAAGGGGCATTCAGCGGCATACACTGTGCATGCAACACGTTGGCATGATTGGAACAATATGGCGTTTATGTGTCTCACATGCTAACCCGGCTATCATTGTATACTTATTAATAAATTATTTTCTTGAACTTTCTTTTTTAAAATGGGTACTTCTAGGTTATCCCGTCGACCAAAAAATTATCGCCAAACTATAAGATTAAATGCCAATAATGGATGATCGTGAATGTCACATTCAATGACATTAAATACGATTCACGTGTTTAAAATGTCATTAAGTGATTTTTATTTCGACTTTTTATTAATATTTTTATTAATATTCTACTAATTATTTATTTTTTCGTTATTTAAAATAAAAATTATGTCAACATGTATAATTTGACTATTATAGTTTGGCGATTTGGCGAAATTGGTCGACGGGATAACCTAGAAGTACCTTAAAATGATATAAATTGTTTTGTTCTATTGAAAACGAAATTTTCACCATCAATTTTCGCAAAAATTGCGCCAACGTGATAAGTATTAGACATCTGTGCCAAAGGACAGAGCATTAAGAATATTTCAAATGAGTTTACATTTTATAATTTCATACAAATAATGCATCAAAAGAGTTTTATAAAAATATTAACTTGAAATATAAAAAAACCAGCTACTTTTCAACAGAAACTCTTTGTGATGTTTTAAAAATTAAATCGTGTAAGTTTCTTATCATTTTAACAATCATAGGAATAATAAATTTAATACAAATTAATTCAAAATTAAATTTTATTCAATGATTAATTATTTGTAATGTTACAAGTTGAGGAGCGATTTTAAAAAATCGCCAAATTGGAAATTAAAAAAAATATTTGAATGATTAGGTTGATAGAATTGGCTAATTTATTGCAGTGCCGAAAAGTCTTACGCCAATTAGTCGTTAATTCTGCGGTTTAGCCTTAAAAAAATTGCCAGGAATTGAGTTTGAAGGCCTAGTTCTGCAGATTTACTAATTTCATTACGTACCAAGGATGATATACTATTATTTTTTACTATTATTTTTTAATACTATTATTTTTGGAGACTTTTATTTACCTTAATTTATTTTGATTTTCTTCGAACGTATAAGGCGAAGACATTATAAAAATTGTGGTATAGGTACAAAATTCCAGCACAAATATCATATACTGGCTTTGGCGCGATTTTTTTCAGATGCCAATGTGTCAGAAACCCCACTTTCAAATACCATTATTTACATATATATTTTTAAGTTATTTTCTATTATTTTGAAAAAACAATAAATAGAAAAAAGCTTAATTTACTAATTTTCTATATTTCTTCAATTAAAAATCGCCTTGATCCATCAATTAATATTAGAAAATATCTCTTTATTACAAAAATCATGCTTCATATTTATTATTTTCTGAAAATAATTCTTTTTCCTGGTACCAAATGTTTAAAAATCTCCGTTTCACTTCCAATATGAAGTCTTAAATATGCCGTTTTTAATTCTTACAAAAAAAAATTTCTTTTTAAATCACGTAAAAATTATTAAATGCTACAGGAAATATGTCCATTGATCACTAAGATTTTCATTTTCTTTTTTTTTTTTTTTTTTTTTTTTTTGATTGGAGGAATTTTTTTTACTCAATTAGGTGCTTCGAAGAAAATCTGTGGCAGCGCGTACAAAAGGTGGGAAAATGTCTAGTAAATAACTCGTTCAATGTTAAATTCCCTATTAAAATAACATTACGGAGTCGCATTGGAAATAAATATAGCATAGCACTACCGTGCCATGCTATTAATACTATAATGCGAGCAAAAATTGTGTGTGTGTGTGTGTGTGTGTCTGTGTGGGTAAATTTTATCTCAAAAACGGCTCTAACGATTTTCGCAAAAATTTGGATTTTACCATTTTCGGGCACGAGAAGACCATTGGGCTAGGTCACATGTTCGAGAAAATTCGATTATTGGGTCGTTTTGGGTCATAATGGGTCAAGATCAAGCTATTTATATCTAGAGAACGGCTGGATCGATTTTAAGGAAATTTTCTATCCAATCGTTTTTTGGCACAACAAAACTATTGGGCTGGGTCACATGTTCGAAAAATTTCGATTAGTGGGTCAATTTTGGGTCATTATGGGTCAAGCCATTTTTATCTAAAAAACGGCTCTAACGATTTTGACCAAATTTTATATTGTATCGTTTTGGATTACAAGAATACCATTGGGTTAGGTAACATGTTCGAGAAAATTCGGTAAGTGGGTCATTTTTGGGGTCATTGTGGGTCATACTATTTTTATCAAGCGATTTTCTCACGCAATTTTGACTAAAAATTGCATTCTATGGTTTTCGGGCACGAGAAAAACATTGGGCTAGGTTAGATGTTCGAGAAAAAATTTCACTGGGTCATATTGGGTCATTAAGAGTCTGGGTCAAGCTATTTATATTTAAAGAACGGCGTGATGGATTATAACGAAATTTTGTATGTAACAGTTTTTTGACATGAGAAAACTAATGGGCTAAATCACATGTTTGAGAGATTTCGACTATGAGGGTCATTTGTGGGTCATGATGGGTCATAATGGGTCATGGTCAACCTATATCTAAAGAACAGGTGGATCGATTTTAACGAAATTTTGTATGCAACATTTTTTTGGCACGATAAAATCATTGGACTAGGTTACATGTTCGAAAAATTTCGATTAATGGGTCATTTTGGGTCATTAAGAGTCTGGGTCAAGCTATTTATATTTAAAGAACGGCGTGATGGATTATAACGAAATTTTGTATGTGACAGTTTTTTGACATGAGAAAACTAATGGGCTAAATCACATGTTTGAGAGATTTCGACTATGAGGGTCATTTGTGGGTCATGATGGGTCATAATGGGTCATGGTCAAACTATATCTAAAGAACAGGTGGATCGATTTTAATGAAATTTTGTATGCAACATTTTTTTGGCACGATAAAATAATTGGACTAGGTTACATGTTCGAAAAATTTCGATTAACGGGTCATTTTGGATCATAAAGGGTCTGGGTCAAGCTATGTATAATTAAAGAACGGCAGGATCAATTTTAACGAAATTCTGTGTGTAACAATTTTTAGAAACGAGAAAACTAATGGACTAAGTCACATATTCGAGAGCTTTCGATTATAAGGGTCATTTGTGGGTCTTAATGGGTCAAGGTCAAGCTATATCTAAAGAATGGGTGGGTCGATTTTAATGAAATTTTGTATACAACATATTTTTGGCATGAGAAAATCATTGGGGTAGGTCACATGTTCGAGAAATTTCGATTAGTGGGCCACTTTTGGGTCATTCTAATTTTATCTAGACAACGTTTCGCGCAATTTTGATTAAATTTAGTATTTTATCGTTTTCGGTCACAAGAAAATCATTGGGTTAGGACAGATTTTTGAGAAAATTCGATCAATGGGTCATTTTGGATTATAAGGGATCAGGGTCAAACTAACTATATCTAAAAAACGGCTCAATCGATTTTATCTAAATTTTGTATCTAATGTTTTTCGGCATGCTAAAACTAAAGAGCTAGGCTACACGTTCGAGAGATTTCGATTATAAGGGTCATTTGTTGGTCATGATGGGTCATGCTAATTTTATATAGAAAATGGTACTCACCATTTTGACTATGCTTTGTATTATATCGTTTTTGAGCAAGAGAAAATCGTTTGGCTTGGACACATGCTCGCGAAAATTCTATTAGTGGGTCATTTTGGGTCTTAATGAGCTAGGGTCATTCTAATTATATATAACAACGACTCAATCAATTTTACCTAAATTTTTAAACAAAACGTTTTTTGTCACGAGAAGACTATTGGGCTGAGTCGCATGTTAAACAAAATTATATTAGTGGGTCATTTCGCTTCATTGCTGAATGCTGCCAAGCTAATTTTACCTAAAAAATGGCTTAAACGATTTTGATTCAATTTTATATTCTACTGTTTTTGATTACCTGAAGACGATTGAGCTATGTCACATGCATGATCAAATTTGATTAGTGGCTCATTTTGGGTAATACGGGTCAGGGTCACGAGAATATGGCAAAAGCCAATAACTTGGTGATATTTGACAAAATATTGGCGACATATGGCCAAAAATCGACTATAAAAATTACGAAAACCAAAACACGTATTTGGAGCCAAATGAAAAGAATGCCTCCAAATTTGGCTATATCTAGCAAAAAATATTGTCTTTCAGAATGTAAAGAATTTTTTTTATACATTCTTAAGAGGATTCGAGATGCATGGTTAAACCAATCAGAGTTGAGCTAAAAAAGTGATTTAGATCGATGTCCTTTCGTTGTAAAATTTAAAATAAAATAAAATTTATAAATATGCGCATAAAAACATAGTTTTCTTATTGATTGTTTTTCTAAATAATACTATTATAAAAATTTTTTACAGAAATAATACAGAGTTAATGATACAGTGAAAATACTATATCGAGTTGAATACAAAGTTAATTTTGACCGAGCTAAGCTCGGTCTCCCCTGCTAGTAATAATAAACGCAAGTCAGATCTCAGTTGGCACGAGTGTGCAGAAAAAAAGCAAATACCATGTCCAATGCATCATGTCTCTAAGGTGAACATGTTAAATTTCTGTATTTGTGTCATAAGCAATGACTCTTGACACACATTTATACTTTTTCTAGTGAAAGATATGTTTTTTACTGTCCAGACCCGTTTTCGAGCTAAATTAGATTAGCCTCGGCCAAACTATTTTATCCTTATGCCAATTGGATAAACTAGTTTTTTCTACACCAAACTTGTTTATCTAAATGCCCATAAGATAAACTAGTTTTTTCTATGTAAGAGATGTAATTTTCCCCTTCATACTTAACCATTAATCGTCAAAACTATTCAAGGAATCTCCTTATCAGAAAGAACCTACATACAAATGTGAAGCAAATCCGTAAATTCTGCGTCAAAAACCATTTATCTAAATTATGGGGAGGGGTTAACCTACATTGCCCTTTTTTTACACTTAAACAATAAACATCTACAACTAATCATGGAGGCGCCTTGTCAGAATGATACTATATCTAAAATTTTAAATAAAAACTGATAATTCTGCATCAAAAATCCATGTCTCTAAATTTACGGTGGGGGACTAGCCTCCCATTCGCTCCCCTTTATTCTTATCCAATGAATTCCCAAAATTAATCAGAAAAGTACCTTATATCAATGAACGTGCATCCAAAATTTGAAGCAAATCGGATATTTCTATCACGAGTTATCGCGCTACGTACATACGTACGTACATTCGTACGTACATTCGTACATACATACGTACATTCATACATACAGAACCTGCGAGCCCTTTATTTCTCAGGCTTTGACGCCTGCGAGCTAAAAACACGTAAAATTAAATTGGCCTAGGATAAACTAGATCAGCCTAGGACAAACTAGAATGTTGGCGCTGTGGCGGTCATTGAATTCAATAAAATCACGCCAAATTGAATTGGCCTAGGATAAACTAGATCGGCCTAGGAGAAACTAGTTCAGACCAATAAACAGCAGGCTAAACTAGTTTATCCTATAAGAGTTAGGCCAAACTAGTTTGGCCTAGGAAAATCTAGATTGTCCTATGGGCCTTAGGATAGACTAGTTTGGCCTAGAAAAAACTAGTTTATCCGATGGGCCTTAGTATAGACCGGTTTGGCCTAGGAAAAACTAGTTTATCCGATGGGTGTTAGGATAGACCGGTTTGGTCTAGGAAAAACTAGTCTAACCGATGGGCGTTAGGATAAACTAGTTTGGCCTAGGCCAATCTAGTTTGGCCTAAAAACGGGTTTGGCCTGTAACATATATATATATATATAAAGTATACATATTTTTTTATTTATAGTGGATTGTTGAAATTAGATTAATAACAATCGCTGTCACAGTTATAAAAACTTATGTTATTTTAGAACATATTAAAAAAAAAGGGGGTACATTAAAAGATTTTTTTTTTTTTGTTCTACACGGCAAATCAATTTTGCTAATATTTTTTTCATTTGGCGAATGTTTTTTATTTTTAATTAGCCAAATTGCTAACGTTGGTCAAATGTCAGCGAGAACACTGTAGTGAGGAAGTGCTGGGATAATGATGAAGAGCATGCATGTCTTAATTTTTAAAGCAAGATTAAGAATAAATTGTTACACTGTATACTACTATTTATTACCGCATATCTTTATTTATCATCCTATAACAAGTTATTTTCTAACGTCCTTTATTGGTTACAAAAATTATCTATAATAATAAAGAAAGAATATTTAATTGATTTTGATAATTATTTTTTTCAATTAATTATCAGCAGTGAAAATACGCTTGAAATTATTGAATATTTAATAAGTGATTATCACATTGCTAACTAAGTGTAGACCAACAGAGTGAAAAATGTCCAAGCCGGGGATCGAACCCGGAACCCTTGGAATGTAGAGCTCTAAGTGCTCTGCTATTTAAATTACGAGGACGATGCCCAGCTTAGTATTCTCATTCAATTTTTTTGAGAAAGCTGCAACTGCAGAACAAGGTAGAAATATCTGCATGAGCACACAAACCCCTAACGTAACATGATACACACAAATGGACCCAGCATCGGTGAATACGTATTTAATTATAATTAATTTTTCAATTAATTATTGGCAGTGAAAATACGCTTCAAATTATTGAATATTTAAGTGATTAGTTAATTGAATATTGGATAAGTGCTTAACTAGCAATGTGATAATCATTAGATATTTAAATGCCATTGATATGACATCGACATACCATACACTGTTTTTTTTTTTTTTTTTTTTTAAGTTTTTAATTTACGAAAATATAATATACCCACGAATGGAAATATAAAATAACGTCTTCTGAGTTACCAATGATTCCGATCTTCCATCATTAGAAACTTAGAAAAAGATATATTTTCGAGATTTTAAGTGTTTTTTAATCCGTTTTCTGAAACTGGAATATAAGTTTTAGGATTAGAAAATAAGACTGTTGAAACAAACTATAAAATAAAAGAACGCACTGGACGGGTTTCAAGATGGAAATTTTAACATACCGTCATCAGCCAAAGATAACACGTGTCTATAAGGGAGGTCACAAATGTAAGTCTGTAAGGGCAGAGAAAAGAACTTACAAAGAATGAAACAGGTGGCGCTAGCTGAAAGGTAAACACCAATCACATAGGAAACACATAGGAGCATATATAAAAGAGGAAAATGATAGAAAAAAAACATTGTATCGCATTTTTTGTAAGCTCTCTTCTCGTCTCTTACTGTTCATTTGTGACCTTCCTTTCTTTCTAACCGATGACCAGCCCCCTACCTGTCGAGTTACCTCAGTTTAATGGTTTAGATCCTGATATCGGGGCGGGTGACCGCCTAATTGCAGCGTAGCGGCAATAAACCTGATTTCTTCGCTTCTCACGTCGTCATATCTGCAGTACTTGCTTCTCGTTTGAGCATTCTTTGTTTTTTCGGTTGCTTTATGTTACACCCTGTTGTTTGCACTGCAAATGATTATTTAAGTTGGTCTCGTAATTTAGAACCTTGATCAGATGACGAGACTTTCACCTGGCAAGGCACCTCCAGAGGCATAATTCACGGGTAACTTGAGGACTTTGCACCCACGATTGATTTTACATGCACCAGGCGCCATTAGCGTGCATGTTTGGAATTTTGTGACGATCCACTAAGACAAGCACCCATGTCGCTATTTAGATTAAGGGATTTGTTGGTAATCTTTGTGGTTTTACTGCACATTAGGTTAACTGTGATTTGTTGCCGCACACCTAGTACTCATCTTACCAGACGAAATGGGGCTGATCCCCTACGCGCACGTGTTTATGTTTAATTTGGCTGATGACGGGTTGTTAAAATTTTCATTTCGAAACGCGTCCCGTGTGTTCTTTTGTTTTATGGGGATTCATATAAAACTTTATCATTTAAGTGTGATTTATCGCCAGTTTTCGGTGTTGTTTCACCAGATTCTCAATCAAACATTTTTCAGCTGAGTAATTGAAGTAGGTAAATTTCATAAGATATACCACCTATTGCAACTGTTACCATGGTACAACTATTGAAAAATTCCTTCATAACTTTTCATTATATGAACTCAGGAACCCAAAACCACACCCCTCCCACTTAAAAAGTTTAATATATATATATGTAATAAATAAAAAGTTTATTTTGCCATTCTGCCCGCCCTGAGTTTTATTCTAACGTTTTATGGAACATACTTTTATTCTCAGTTTCCGTAATGTATTAATATTTTTAACAGCTAAAGTTCTTTTTATTTAACTTAGCATAACCTATTGATTATTTTCTTAAAAAGAGCTAGAATGTTTCTTGAATGCCAATATCTTATTGCGAAATCTTATATTCAGTACACAAATCCATTTTCCTTTTTAGAATTAAAAATCATTTATCGAAACTTTAATTTTGTTTTATTATTTAACTAGCTGACCCGCCCGGCGTTGCCCGGGTCCGTATTAGCAATATTAAACGAACTTGAAATTTGTATGATTTTATCAATAACTGGAAGCATGCAGAAATGCATTGTCTGAAATACGTCATTTTCATCGTTATAAAGTATTAAAAGGTTCTGAAAAAAAAAGAAAACTTTTAGTAATACAATTTTTAGTTTAAATCAAATGTTTTCAATATTTTATTTAATTTTATTCAAAATGAAAAAAGATTTTCTTAGCAGACGATTTTTTGTGATAAATACATTATCTGTTTTATATTTCTTCTGCTTTATTCCTTTTATTTATAGAGTTCAAAATGAAAAAAGATTTTCTTAGCAGACGATTTTCCTGTGCCTCAATTAATTATCCTCGGAATTCCTTTTATTTATAGAGATTAATCGTCTGCTAGGGGATTCATACGCTTTTTCGCGTGCGCAAATTACGCTATTACGCGATTAGGTACCGAGTTCGTACCTCTAGTCACGTCTAGCGTCCAATGGTTGATAGTGGGTTGGATTATCTCTACGTAGAAAACGATCCTAATGGATCTTTAAAAGCCTTACGTAAAAAAGGGAGGGGCTAGATTGGCTTGGAATTTGGAGAGATTCATTTTGCTTTGGAAGAGCGTTCAGAATGCTTTTGACCTTTAAAATGCCAGGATTCCCGTCTCATCTTGGGAATAATTTAAAATGTTTGAGATGATGCAGGCTTAGAGCAAGTTGGCTATTAGGACTTTGGAAGACTGGAGAGATGTGGAATTACTGATGGCCGTGCTCAAAAATAATACGGACTAAAAACTGATTTTCTTGCATTTTTACTGGAGAAACTCCCATAGAACACAACGCCATTGCTTCCAACTACGGTTGCTAAACCCACATTGATAAAAAGACAGATGTTATTCCACGATAATCGATATATTATTTCAAGCAAACCTGTTTATATTTTCAAGTAAAACGACATATTATACATATATATATATGTTCAATGTACTATAAGTTATTAAATTCAATGGTTCAATTATAATACAATTAACGGTTATATATATATGTGTATATATATGTATATATTTTCGGCAATCAAATTATGGGGAGGGGGGGATTCGTGTTATACGCGAGTCCGTTAAAAAAAATAAAAAAATAAAAACAACACTTTAAATACTGCAAAATCCCAGCTCTTTATAATACAGGATGACATATAAATACTGTGACCCCGCACACAAAATTTAACTGAAGGAACAAAACTAGCCGTTTTATTCACAATTCGAAAGAATGAAATATTCTGTACAAGAAATAATCAAAATCATTCGTAATGGCTTTCTCTCTCGGCGATGATGCTTAGATCTAGGCGCTTCTGGAAATTCTTGAAGATGACCTCATTGGTCGTAACATCTGGTCTGTCATTTAGACAGCTCAACAGAATAAACCGCAGGCAAAGGAACTCCATATAAAGAATGGGTACATAGACAAACTATTATTTTAACACAATCAAACTAATTGGTAAAGCTTATACAAATTAACTATTTCCAACTGAACGGAAAAAATGTCCAGGCCGACAACCTGGTCCTCTATTGGCCCTGTATGCTAAAGATCTGGGTTCAGTTCTGGTCGACCGATTTTTTTCTTTTTTTACATTGCAAAACAACAAAATAATGTTAATTTTAGTATTAATATAAAAGCTGTTAGTTTACCAAGCTTATATGTACACACATATTTGTTGAATATTAAGCGTTTACATGAAAATTGATAGTATCAGAAAATCGTACATTCGTAGTCGAAAAAACGAATTAATACATTATAACAGACCTGTCCAACCTTTCACAAATCCGGGGCGCATTTCAGCTCACGGTATACAGTGAAAGGCGCCACTATTAACAAAGCTCAAAAATGCAACAAAATTATCTAACAGTATTAGTAAGTGCTATACACATTCTAATTCATATTGTAGTAGGGTCCTATAAATTTGAAATTCCGTGTTAAAGAAAAGAAAATCAAAATAACTAAAAATTGTTTTCTGTGAGGGACTATCGCAACAGGTTTGGTAATAGAAGGAGCCAGAAACATTAATCTAGCTTATAACTAAAATAGAATGCTAATCGCAAATTGTTAGCTATTTTAGGACGAAAAAATACTCCTCGATTTATTTGGGAGGCAGAAATATACCATTATAAACAGTACAAAAAACAGAGACATGCATGACAGTGAAAAATCCATGGGTGATCCCAAAACGATTCATTTATGGACGTCATTTCGTATGATTTGATAGATTTTTTAAAACAAAATGAGAAAAAATACCTAAAATTTTAAAGGTCTGAAAGAGAAAATGAACCCTGTTACCAGTATTATAAAACAACAACGGGCCAGTACTACAATATCAAACTAGTCGTTGGAGGCCACCGTAATACTTACCCATCATGGATATGCATAGCACAATATATGGAAACATAACACATGTAAACAACTTATAAAATGCATTACAATTCCAAAATAAAATATAAACGTATATTTAAGTATTTTTAACACATAATCATGCTCTGTTAATGAATTTCTGATGAACCAATTGTGATAAATTGTATGAAACGCCAAACTATTCAAGTAGCACTGAATTGCGTAATAGAAACATCCTTATAACTCCAAAGATAATAATCATATTCACTAACGGTTTCTTGCTTCGAATTAAGTATCTCATTTTCAATTAAAAGATATCTTTGAATTGAAATTTGAATGAAATACAGGGTCATGAAAAATCAAAGAATGTGGAAAATAGGATTAGAAATATCTCAACAACTAATTATCCGATTGACTTCGTTTTTTATGCAAAATTTGTGTTATTTTATTGCCTTTTACGTCCATTCTTTAAAATAAAAGAATTCGAAAATTTTTATATACCTTTCATCAGAACGAATTTTTCGAGAGTCCGAAAAAAATAGTTCCGGATAATCGAGGTTACTGATATTAAATAGGCTTCGTCCCATTCTTACATACTAAGCACATACAAAATTTCAAATCTCTATCACAATTTGTTCGGGAGATAGAGCGGTTACAGACAGACAGACAGACACACAGACGGACGGACGGCAAATTTATTTTTCTAAAAATATGTTTTTCGGAATCTCCAGTGTCTGAAACGTGTAAATCCGTCAAAAATTTTTTTTCGATTTTCAAAACGATTGCAAGACTTACCCTATACTACGTATGATGGGTAAGTAAAATGATAACAACAACAAAAAGGTCTATGCATTCATACATTGAGAAGGAGAAGGGGGACACTTATTTTTCTATATTTGACATTTTTTCAATATTAGAAAAATCATTGCCAAATTTTACCAATTTCCATCGTCATAATTTAAAAAAAAAAAAATAAAAAAAAAAATAAAAAAAATTAATAAATAACTGTAAATTAGCGAAGAAACTCAACTTAATTTTCAATGTACGTTTTCATTTTTAATGCGTGAAATATTTACTGAGTATTAAAAATAATATTTTTCAAGCAAATGATAAAAATAAAAGAAAGCATCATTTTAAATCGAAATTTATTTTTAAAAAATAGTAGTAACAGAAAGCCTTTAGAAGGGCGCCAAAAAAAATCTTCAAAGGGCGCCGCGTTGGACAGCCCTACATTATAAGAACTACCAGGAAACGTTTCTGAAAATCTATATCAACAAAAGAAATTTTATTTTTATAACTGTTTTTTTAAATATCGAAAATGTAAATGTTTTTGAGATTTCTAATAATAAAGAACACTTTTCGAAAACATGGGTAACTGATAAGAGTTCACTGTATATTTTCGGTAATATTACGAGTATTATACACTCGTAGACTGAGAATTATTTATCTGTTTTTTACAGTGTCCTACACTTTGAGATATTTTATAACATATTAAAAAGAGAACATATTTCTCACAAGGACGGAAAAATCAAGTAAAAGAAGTAAGATTTTGCATCTAAAAATAATAATGATGATGAGAAGAAATTATTTTCGTGAAAGCGAAAGCTACTTCGTGAGTATTTTAATCGAAAAAAACTAACGATTTCAGTGAAACCCAGCCGCAAAAGTGAAAATATAATCTTTATGCTTAGTAATGATCAGATATGCCAAAAGTTCGTTTGTCATTTTTGTTTATAATCCAATTTCTGCAATGTTCTTTTTTATTTCTTTTAAAAATTCTCTACTGGAGTTGAGCACTATAAACTATTTACATTCACAGAGCAATTTTATCCTTAACTCTTTGAAAGGGAAGGCGTTGCGTTTGTGTAATGCTGAATTCCCGCCGGAAATTTGGAAAATTTTTATTTCATAAGGAAAAAGCAATTTTTTAGCTATTTTCTTCCAAAGTTATAAAAGTAAAACTTAATTAAAAGTTTCTGGTGTTAGTTTTAATTATGATTAAGTGGGATATACTATATCCCATCGCCTCTCAAGGGGCTAAGAAATTAATCTTTCATATTGATTTTGAAGCATTCTATATAATAAAAGCATGTGACTGTCATCAACAATTCCGGGATCCCCAATTGGAGCCCTCAAGCAGAGATATAAATTTTCTTAAAAAAAAGCCAAATGACAAAAAAAAAAAAAAAAAATTAAAGTGATTTTCAATTTGTGGTATTTAATTTCTCCCTTAATGACTTCATAAAGTTTATTTTTAATACATAAATTTAATTGAAATATGACTGAATAAGCATCTCTCTTCTGTTGCTTTCTGTTTAATGAGGCATGAAGTAACAACATATCAAGTATTGAAATTTGTTGCTATAATTATTAAATGCATACCCCCATTCGCTTTTCCATCTGATGGAATCGCCGAAATGCATGATATAATGCTTGAAATAACTGTATTTCCGCTTTAACAGCTCACATTTATCTTTATATTCCTCTAACCGAAAAAAAAAATTGTATTCTATAGTTCCTTAAAGTTATCTTTCTTGTGTTCTTCTGTATATTGATGTGAATAATAATTAGTATGAAATTTATGTATACATAGGGTCGATGTGCCAGTAATGGACCACCTTCCAGTAATGGGCCACCTCGCACTTCTTTGTTTATAAAAAAAAATAATAAATAATAGTTTAGCTTTTATTATTTTTTTCTGAACTCCACCTTGCATGCTTTATAAGCTGGATTAATTTTTTACACTTTTCGTCAAAACAATTAGGAAGCAGAAAATAAAGTTTCACAGTTTTTCTGTTTTTCACTTAAAATCTTAATGAACATGCTAAGAGCAGACTTTACTTACTTAGTTTATAACTTTTTTATTTTTCCGTAAAAACTGAATGTTTTTGTTTGGTTAACAATATAAACCATTGAATTTAATGTATCAATGGCCATTAACAAAATTTTATTTATTTTTAAGATTTTAGGAGGGGTGGTCCATTACTGGATTGCTTATTTCGCGATTTTCCAGTAATGGACCACCTAAGTGACCAGTACAAAAAGTGTTATTTCAGTAGAAATAAAATATTTTGATTTAACTGAAAAGCTAAATAATCAAATTTAATACTTAAATTTTACATATTACAATTTAATAAAGGCAATTTCTTTATAAATAGTTGTTTTTAAAAAGTCATCCAAAATTGGTATAAAACACAAGCAGAACATTTGACAAAATCTAGATGTGCCGTTACAAAAGAAGTTGGTTCAGAAATGTAAAATCATATTTGGAAGAAGATATTATTAATATTTTCTTCCTAATTCTAAAGCATATAGAGAGAATTTTCAATAAGGTTAAAACAAGGTTTCTTTTGTGCTCTTAAAACAAGGAAAATTTTGCGACCAAAATCAGTTAAAGATGTGTATTATGTAGTACCAAATAACGAAAAAGAACAAATCACTGTTATGGGATGTTTTTCAGCAAATAATGAGATTGTTCCATTGGTGATAATATATCCATATAAGCAGGGCTCGAAATGGAAAATTTCACGAACCGGAACGCTATTTCAAAATTGTAATGGAAAATTTCACGAACCGGAACACTATTTTTAAAAATTATTTTTGACTATTTTTTTTCAAAGTATAGCTAAATTTATTTTAACTTGACAAAAACAATTTTTTAAAAGTTACATTGAACAGAATAAGCTATATGCATGTAAAATAATATGTTTGCGAGACGAAAAAAAGCAGACTTTTTTTCCCTTCTGCCGGTAAGCAACATGCGGAATGTAAACGGTCCGCATATAAGCAACCTTTACATGGATACGGACATGGGAAAAATCCTGTGCTGTGATTGGCTCATGTTATGAAGCAATGTCGTGCGTCACAAACACGTTATTTGTCGTATTGCAGGGGAGAGAGAACAACAAACTGATATGGTTTTATGATGTCCAGTAGCCATAGACTTCTAGTCTCAAGATTTTTATTTATATAAATGTGAAATTTCAAAGAAACAATATCAATTTTTGGACGATTATTCATTTCTGTTCGCCGTAATATCGCCTGATTAAATGATTCAAAATGGAATGATCTCCAGAAATCAAACGTTATTTAGATGAACATTTAAAAAAATTTTATCTGCATTTTTACGACGTAGCTGCAACAATATGGAATTATTGTTTTACGAAACTAAATTTATTCAGTTTAATACTATGTAAAAAAAAAACGAAATCCTGCTGTAATGTGCTAGAAGGCTGTAAAGTGCATTTCAGTCTACAAATGCATGGTTTCTAGTTTAGTGGTTACAATATCCAATTTTAAATGAAAATAGACATTTTAATCATAAATACAATCATTCTGCTATTTTCAAGAAATATCATGTTTTCTTCTTAAAAGTAATTTTAACTATTCTTTTTTGGATGACTATAATATTTTGTGATTCGTGCAACCATTGCTTATTTGTGCAAAATTATACTGAATGCACATTTTTTTAGACTTCAATTGTGAGCCTATGTATTACTTAAACATTAAAATTATAAAAAACTTAAATAAGAAGAAATTATATTAAATTTATTTCTATGACGAAGTCTTATCTATCACACAGATTTGAATAACAACTTTTTTACGATATATATAAACAAAACAAACACCTTTTTATTTCTAGTTAAAAGAGCGAAAGACAACGCCATTTAAATTCCCTTTAAAGGGACGAGAGAACCGATTAGCCAATCACAGCACAGAATTCTTTCTCATGTCCGTATCCATGTAAAGGTTGCTAACAAGGCCCCCGCATCATAATATCATCATTATGATAAGTTAGCCTTGGTTGCTAATATGCAAACGGTCCGTGTCTTCAGTAAGACCAAAATTTCACCTGCTTCCATCTCCATTATATAAAAAATTAAATGTTTAAAAGTCTGGATTTGGAGACTCACATTTATTCAGCAATTTAAGTTTCAAAAGGTTGTTTTTTTACTTTGTCGGTAACAAAATGCGGTATGTAAACAATTCCACCTCCGTTATAACAAAAGATTAAAATAGAAAAGTTTAAATGTGTGTATGAACTGTCATATTTATTTAGTAACTTAAGTTTAAGATTAGATGTAAGTTCATTGAAAGGAATACAAGTGCTGAATGTAAACAAGCAAGAAACCATCAACAATTGTTTATCATTGCGCATACCTCTAGCGCAGATTGCCAAGCTCACAGTGAGAACTCCCATATGGCGTCTTTACTAACACCAGTTCTTTTTGCAACGTGCAACCCCTGCCGCCGTCCGTCACTTATTCGGAGATAGAGTGGAAGAGAAGATTTTTCACTACATGAAAACTAATAAATGAATTCACATCTTATATTTTTAAACTATTAATTTAATTTTGGACTAGGAATAAATTCTCTAAAATGAACATAAAAGTTAATTTTATTAACCTTAAAGGAGTGCCTTACATACAGAAAATAAACAATAAGTAAAAATGACAGGATGAATACTAACATTAAATTCTTAGAAAGAGGGCAGTATACACTTGTTTATAAAGCCCATATATAGTTATAAATGTTTATTTAAGTACGTACCGTAATTTCGGGTGTATAAGCCGTGGATCAAACAATTCTTTTTCGACCCAGAAATTTTTAAAAAATGAATGTTACTAGTTAGATCGCCGTAAATATTTCTGTTCAATCACTAAGTAAGATTTCTGGGTCCAAAAAGAATTGCTTGATCCGCGGCTTATACACCCGAAATTACGGTAATTGAAAAGTTAATCAGATATCAAACTGATAAAAATGAAATAAAATTAATATATATATACCTAGATCTGTCCAGACTTTTTCCACAGGGTTCTGTATTTCATGAAAATCATGAATGGTGCTTTTACTTGTGAAAAAATCAAATCATAACTTTCTGAATTTTAACATTTTGTTTTTTGACAATTCTAAGTGTTTTAAGTCGAGTTCAAGTTTGTTTTAAGATGATCAAAATTGAGATCATTTTTGATATGAAAAAGTTTTGTGGAAGTTCTTTTATATAACAAGAATTTTCTGGAGAATCCTGTTGAGGAAAATTTTTTTAAAGGATCTTAAGGACAGAAATTTTTTTTAAGCAAAGTCCTGTATTATCAAAATCTTAAAGCAGTTTCCAAAGATACTCAAAAGTAGTATCATCCTTTAGTTCTCTTTTTCTGCTGTTTGTGTCATCCGCTAAATGATGACCTTTTGCTAACCAGGAATGAATGTAATTTTCTGGTTTAAACTGAAGTAATGGTGGTCCAACAGAATTAATGAAGAGCAGGGCTGCCACAGTATTAATGGAGAGCGAACATCTCAATGATGTCAATATTTCATTCATAGCACTAAAATTTCTCTCACAGTCACTTTTTGAAACTGCAATTATCGATACAGCTTTGAAAAGAGGTTTCAAATCTTCGGGAATTTGCTTTTCATCTGTTTTAAAATGCCTAAATCCCCTAATGATTTCTTTTTCGTCTAATGTGAATAGCTTGCACAATGCACGAACATCATTTTCCGCATATGTTATCTCTACTTCTCCGTCATCATTCTTTGGCCACGTTTTTAGGATCAAGTACTTTTAAATGTTCCAAATATTTGCTATATGTGTTTTCATTTTCTGTGCGTTCTGTTTCAGTTCGTGCAACATGTGACGATCTAGTGGTCATCATTCTATCTCGAAGATTATTGACTAAAGATCTATAAAATTGACCAACATTAACTGCCTTCATGGTAGCTTCATGAAGAGGAACTCCTTTAAAATTCTTCATATTTAAATCAGTCATAACATTTGACAGCCGAGGACCATAATCATTGACCATAGAATCTAATACTCTGATTGTTGTTCTAACTGCCTTATCAGCATCGATGAACGTAATATCTGTTCTCTGTAAAAATAGAGAAAGTTCTGCCAGTTCTTACAAAGCATCAGCCATCATATGAAGATTTTTTACGAATTCTACATTTGTCAACATTTTCTGTAACCCTTTATATTTACATCTCTCTTTTTCATCTTTTCTAAGGTCATTCGAGGCTTGAGTAAAATGTTTTCAGAGAGCAATGTAATTATTTAATACAGCATTTACTGTTCTTCTACTGGATGATACCCAACGCACAGTGAAAACCTTCCCTATTTTTAATAACTGTATGTTAAGTACTGCAGCTGTTTCTTTCAGTTCTCGCTGATTATTTGGCGATTGGTTGTACAAAGCATACAACTTATCAATAAATATTTTGAAATTATTTTCCCAGATACTTTATTAATTGTATCACAAACAGCAAGTTCCAACCGATGGTTGGCGCAATGCCAGGTTATCATATTTGGAAATTTTTGTTTCAATAATGTTGCTACTCCAGCATTTTCCCACAACATTATCCATGTTCCATCACATGCAAATCCTATAAAACATTCTTTTAGCAAATGTTCATCGAATCCATGCTTATTCAAAGTGTTCAGCAATTGTAACGTAATATTATTTGCTGAGGTGTCTTGCAGTTCAATCAAATCAAGATTGAAAACATACCATCACCAGGAAAATCACCAAAAAATGTCCTGAGGACAATAACTAAGGTAGAAGATTTACTTAATGTTGTCGATTCATCTATTACCACAGATACTTTTTTTCGTTTAGATGCTATTTCTTCACAAATTCTTTTCTTCATTTCTCACGCAATATGTATTGCAATTTCTGCACATGTTTTATCAGAGTGCAAAATATTTCCCATTGACATTCCTTTTAATCTCTGCAAATCAACGTCAACTGGAAGATCGATAAATGATCTTTGTTGTTTCACAATTTTATACGCAGTCCTAAAAGTCTTTTCTGTATTCGAAAATTGCGGTTTGTGCTTATTTTCAATGTTGTTATCAATTTCTTTTTTTAGCTGATTTTTCCAAAATTTCTGCAGCTTTTTATGTGCATCACTGTTTTTGTGTTCGTATATCTTTTTTCTCAAACTGGATTCTACCGAACCTGCCGTTTTACCACTTGGCGTGACTGAACAATTTTGCCACACTTTCGAAAGTCTTAAATTTTTATCAATAAGTACTCCTAAATCTTTTACTTTTCTGCAGATTAAACAACCTAATCCACCGTTGTCTACAATTAACCAAGTATTATTATCTTTCAATCGTTTTAGTTTTTCTTCTGTCAAAAAGTCTGGCAATTCAACGTTTTCGCTTGGTACATTTTCTTCTGGATTCAATTTCTACATTTTGGCTGGTGGAGTAGTTTCATCTGTTTTGCAATCATTTTTGCTGCTTGTTCTTGCTACCGTATTTTCAGTTTCAGAAAAAGTTTTACTGCTACCGTCAGTCTTAACAAGCCAATTTTTTACATTGCTCATTTTATTTGCATTAAGCAGCCCGAGTACTCACGATATTTGAATTTATAAATCTTTTTTAGTTAGTAATCATTTTATCAGATTTCTCCAATAAGCCACATTTATATTTAATGATGCTCATAATTAAATTATAAAAAAGATGAAAAACATCCGTACTATTTAATGCTCAGTTATGCTGGTCTATTAAATCCATTAAATATGATTATTAACCACAAAAAGAATATCAAAAGAATATCAGATCACATGAAAAATAACATTACGCGACAGTCAAATTAACGGCTAACTCGCTAACGCACGTTTTTCATACGCGGGGAGAGTTTCAGAGAAGGGAGAGTTCAGATATCTCCTTTATGAGTCGTTCATTTAGAGTAGGAAATATCGTAATTGCTTCACCGCTGCCGCTGCGGGCTTGGCACTGCGCATGCTTAGTGGGGTGTAGGGTGTGGCTTGCCACAGGGCTGTTAAGTGCCTATCAGAACGTTTTAACTATCCTGTTTTTTCAGATGAAGCTGAAACGGAAAGTAAATAATGTTTTACGGGAACTGTAACCTTGTATTTTAATAATTTCACGAACCGGAACGATATTTAGCATAATTTCACGAACCGGAACAATATTTTTCATAATTTCACGAACCGGAACATCGTTCCGATTTGCTCCGGTACATTTCGAGCCCTGCATATAAGCATCTCTGAAGGGAAATTGTGGAATCAATCTGTACCAAATTTGTGGGTTATGATTATGTGAAAATGGTTGGATAGTGCAAAAACATTTATCATTTTAAATGCATTCTAAAATTCCATATTGAGCAGTTTGGACCATCGGAAAGGGAAGATAAAATTGAAGATCTGTTATTTATATTTCGCAGTTGCAAAGCACCTCACTTAGATAATGATATGAATGAACATTGGAGACTTTTTTTAATGCCTTATTTTATCTAAATTTGATTTCAGTAAAACATTGTTTTTATCTTGTAAATCCTTTAAATTTAAATAATTTGTTGTATATCTTTACAATATAAATCCTTTAATGTTAGTTAATAATATCATTACTATTTTGTTTTATATCCACATTATAAATCCTTGAATATAATAAATTCATAACTTAAATTTAAATATTTCGTTTTATGTTTTTTCATTATAAATCCTTTAATGTGATGAATTTCTAACTTAAGTTTTAATATTTTTTTTATTATTATACTTTCATTAAGTTCTGGAGCAAAATACAATTGAGACCAGTTGGAAATTGCACGTGAAGCGTAGCAAATGAGGTTCGTTCGTACGACAACGAAATTTTAAAAATATACAGATCTTCCTGATATAGTAGACAATACTTCGGATACAGTACAGTGGTTGAACTCTTTGTGTTCCTATAAACACACAGAAAGTAATATCCATTACACCTCAGCAACATATATCATATTCATAAAATGTGGCACAGTTTAATATAATTAAAACATGTCCCAAACAATGTTTACCCGTATAGCATTATGTAGTGGAATACTTTTGTGTGGCCCTGTAATTTAATAATAAATATTCTTTGCATCTCAGATTGTACAGAATTTATATTTTAGTATATATACACTATATTGCCATTGATTATGGGACACTTGCGATTTTAGACATTTTACTAAATATTTAGAAAAATACATGAGGAATCATCTCGAAACTCTTAGTGTATAAATATAATAGTATACGTCATACATCTCCGTGAAGATTTTTTACCGAAACTCCATAGGGGACCGTCAACAAATTAAAAAAGAATGAATATCTTTTGAATAACCCTGTCAAAACTAATGTAGCAAAAGCGCTCAAACTCTAGATTATGATTGAATGCCGTATTGTAATACACTGTGTTCATTTTTATGCAAATAGCATGCATACTCGCAGAGTAATTAAGGTTTTTATAAAAATGGTCCCAAATTTTTCCCTTATAATTTTCAGAGTTCTTAATATAAAATAATATTTTTTTCAGAAAATATGACAAACAACATTGCACACAGTACCCTGTAATCAGAATTAAAAAATAATAAAAATTGTATGAAAAATGAGTAGGTTTACTAAATAATTTTTTACTGCGCATGCGTCAAAGATATCAAAATTTCATTTGCATATTATGTTAGCTAAATGTACCGAGCAACTTTTGTAAAAGTCTCAAAATCATAGCTTGAAAATTATGAAAGTAATCGTCTATAGAAAAAGGACAAAATCCGTTGTTTCCAAAATGAAGCAAAAAAATGAGGGATTTTATCCAAATGTAGTAGTACATCCCGTATTGTGTATTCTATATTGACACTAATCAATGAATATATGGATACAACCCCTCTTGTTTTTGCTTCATTTTGAGAATAACGGATTTTCAACCTATTCAATTGACGATTATTTTCAGAATTTTCAAGTTATGATTTTGTGACTTTCACAAAAGTTGCTCTATACATTTAGCTAACATAATATGCAAATGAAATTTTGATATCGTTGACGCATGCGCAGTAAAAAATTATTTAGTAAACCAACTCATTTTGTGTATAATTTTCACTATTTTTTAATTCTGATTACAAGGTACTGTGTGCAATGTTGTTTGTCATATTTTCTGAAAAAAATATTAATTTATATTAAGAACTCTGAAAATTATAAGGAAAAAACTTGGAAAAATTTGGGACCATTTTTATAAAAACTTTAATTACTCTGCGAGTATGCATGCTATTTGCATAAAAATGAACAAGGCGTATTACAATACGGCATTCAATCATAATCTAGAGTTTGAGCGCTTTTGCTACATTAGTTTTGACAGGGTTATTCAAAAGATATTCATTCTTTTTTAATTTGTTGGCGGTCCCCTATGGAGTTTCGGTAAAAAATCTTCACGGAAATGTATGACGTATACTATTATATTTATAGACTAAGAGTTTCGAGATGATTCCTCATGTATTTTTCTAAATATTTAGTAAAATGTCTAAAATCGCAAGTGTCCCATAATCAATGGCAATATAGTGTATACGTCATAGGTTGATGTCAATTTTATTATGTTTGAATGAGTGTAACACCATTAAAATGCATTTGCAATTTTTTTCCCCTTTGACTGTAATGTAACGGAATACTTTTGATAGTCCCTGTAATTAATCTATGCATCTGATTATCATAAGATCTGAAATGACTCGACACAATTATGTAATATTTATATGTTTTAAATTTCAAACGATTAAAATGCATTTCAAACTTTTTTCCCCATTGACCGTAATGTAACGGAATACTTTTGATTTTCCCTGTAATTGATCTATTCATCCGATTTTCATGAAATTTGAAATGACTTGACAAAATTATGTAATAATTATGTATTTTAAATTTCGACGGACAGACTGAACGACAACTATAGGTGCTACGTATTTACATAATTACGAACGCACCTAAAAACAATTATCTGTTATTTTTTGTAGGGTGGCCCATTACTGGAACATAGGTGGTCCATTACTGGGCTTTTGGGTGTTTAGACATATTTCTATTATTTAAAATTAAATTTTTATTTCTATTGGGAAATGTAACTATGGGATTAGTTAAATATTGTTGAAAGATTAATATAATATGAAAAAAATTTGTATACAATAATTATAACTATTAATAAAAAATTATTTTTTAGAGAAATTCCTTAAGGGGGTCCATTACTGGCACATCTACCCTACAATAAGTATGAAGTTAAATTTTAGTCACTTCCGCATAATTCGAAAAATTTCAAACGATAGAAGGGGTCCTCCGAATAATGTTTGCCTCAGGGCCCCCACTGTCTAAGTCGGGGCCCTGTGAGAACCTATTTCTTCTGAAATTCTTCCGCGTTCTCTACGTTAATGTTGTATCAGGTATTTTGTGACTAAGGCATCCCCATTAAAATACATTCTTATTTTAAAACCGAACCTCCTGCAAGGTGTTATTCTGTTCTTCAGGTGTCAGAGCTCACCTTTAGACCACTTCTTCATTTGGCGCACAGCCTAAAAAGCTTGATGGGGGTATTTTTGCAGCTAACGGGCGTAAAATGTTGTTCTGACACTCTCTCTCCAGAACAATGTCGTTGATCTACAGAATGAAAGTCGTTGAAGCAAGCGACGCATTTCTGGAAGTGAGATGAGTCAACGGGTTTTTACAACACGCGGAAGTTTTTAAGTGGATTTCTCATTTGGCAATTACGATAACTTTTTTTTTCTTTCTACATACACACGCACACACAAATCTTTCATTACTTCGCCAAGATAATTTGAAATTTCAGAGTCACACTCAAGGAATTTCAGTACGAAATCTTTTAGAGAGATTGTTCTCCATTCATTAGTGAACTCCTTTCCTATAAACTATATCCTTTTAATTAAAATGAATCTATTATAAATACATATATATGCAAATAAATTGATATAAGGACTTGTAAATGGTAAAGCTCTAAAATAATAGTAATAGTAATAATAATAATGCTATATGCAATAATGGCTGCCTAAAAGCTGTGCATTGTTATTAGGTGCGTTCGTAATTATGTAAATACGTAGCACCAATAGTTGTCGCTCAGTCCGTCCGTCTGTCTGTCCGCATATAACAACGCAAAAACTACCCAACCGATTCGTTTGAAATTTAAAATACATAATTATTGCATAATTTTGCCGAGTCATTTCAAATTTTATGAAAATCGGATGGATAGATCAATTACAGGGACAATCAAAAGGATTCTATTACAGTACGGTCAATGGGAAAAGAAGTTTCAAATGCATTTTAATCGTTTGAAATTTAAAATATATAATTATTACATAATTTTGTCGTGTCATTTCAAATTTTATGAAAATCGGATGCATAGATCAATTACAGGGGCAATCAAAAGTATTCCGTTGCATTACGGTCAATGGGAAAAAAAGTTTCAAATTAATTTTAATGTTGTTGCACTCATTCGAACATAATGGAATTGACATGAACCTATGAAGTATATACTAAAATATACATTCTGTACAATCTGTGAAGCAAAGAATATATATTATTAAATTACAGGGCCACAAAAAAGTATTCCACTACATAATGCTTAATGGGGAAACATTGTTTGGGGCATGTTTTAATTATATTAAACTACTTCACATTTTATGAATAAGATATACGTTGCTGAGGTGTGATAAAAATTACTTCCTGTATATTTACAGGAACACAAAGATTTCGAGCACTATACTGCATCCGAAGTACGCTCTACTATATCAGCAAGATCTGATTTTTTTTTTTAAATTTCGTTATCGTACGAACGCACCTCATTTGCTACGCTTCACGTGCAATTTCCAACTTGTTATTATTATTAATATCCGGAAGGGAATGGGGGGTATGATGATTTAGCATAATCCTATCATATCATATATATTATAAAGCAGAAGTTCTGAAACTTCCAAACGGGTGTTTTCAAAAACTACCCGATGGATCTTTTTGCAGATTATATCATTCGATAGGAAATATTTTTGCGGAGGTTTATGATACAAATATACAGGGATAACTCTGATTTTTCGTACTAAATTTCGTATTTTTCGGTTATTTTTGATGAAAGGGTTGCCAGTAGTTATTTTTTGGCGAAAATTATTATTACTAAACAAATTAAAAATGATATATCTGTTAGAAATATTACAAACATCTTGCAAATAAAAGCAGAAAATAACTATTGATAATACTACTACTACTACTACTAATAATAATAATAATAATAATAATAATGAAGAAAAACCATTTAATGAGGCATGATATTATAAAAAAAAATATTTATCTTAAAAATTAAAGAAATATTTGTAACGTTTAAAAAATAACTTAACGTGAAATATTACATTTGATGCAACATTTGGCGACTTATCCTTGCGTTAGAATTAAAAAAAAAACTTGAAAATTTGATTAAATGAATTTTGAACGATATTTATTTTCCTTTCTATTATTTTCTTTCTCTTTTTTATCAAATTTCGATAGTATATAACTTACTCCAGAAAAAGGCAGATCTAATTATAAAAGTAATTGTGAGTTATATATTTGTTTCTTTGAGATTTTTTTTTACTTTTGTCGGCAAAGAATTAAGCCAAAAATGCATATGTCTAACATTAGGTGGCAATAATGTTGTTTTTTCCAAAAGAAGATAATTTTTGGAGTATATTTTAGTATTCAATTGTAAATTCAATAAACATAAGTTAATATTTTAAAAATTGTAATCAAATATTTAAATTTTAGCTTGAGTGTGAAATTCTGCCACACACATATATATTGTAAAACTAGCGGCCTTCGCCCGCTACGCTGGTCGGTTTATCTAAAGAAATCTTGAAGAAGTAGTTAGATAAGGTTCAGACATACATTAAAAAAAAAAAGCAAGTCGATCATTCAAAAAACGTTGGGAAATATCAAATATTTACTGTAATTTTTTAAGAAAAACAAAGTTTCGAAAAAAAAAATTAAATCGAAAAAAAAAATTACACTGACATATTAATGCAAGGAAATTTTCCCAGAGAGAAAATTCGCCTTGAATACAATATTTCAAATTCTTTTAATTGCTTATAGGCGTTAATGCCAACATAGTGAAAAAAAATTCCATGCTGGGAATCGAACCCGGGCCATCAGTATGGCGCACTGACGTTCTACCGACTAAACCACATGGAACGACAGCCAGCTTGAAACTTTCTCATACTTAAGTAGACTGGCGAAAACATAACGATAGCGCGTTTTAAAATCGCACAGTGACATCTATTGGATTTTATATGTACTAAAAAACGTTATGTACTAAAAAACGTGAGCAGCGCACCTAATAGTTTCTTTTGTTTCTTTTTGTTACTTTTTTGTCTGTTGTCCGATTTTGATGAAACAAAGCCTATACACTGCCCGGGAGTGTGCATTCTTCATTAGTGAAAACCGCATAAAAATCCATTCAGTAGTTACGAAGATAACCTCGAACAAACAGACAGACAGACAGACAGACAAAAAATTCAAAAAAATTTTTTTTGTGTTTCATTGGTTTTCTTTTATCGCCCTGACTCCATTTTTGTCAATTATCTTCAATGTACAGACACACCGGGTCCTACTGTTTTATTATATGTATAGATAATGTCATTCTTTTACAAAAGTTTTCCACCACAATTTTGAGAATTGCAATCAACAAACATACTTTTTTGCAAACATACTCAAATTCTCTTCCAGGGAAAATTAGTTTTAAAATTTACAAACTGAACAAGGAAATGTATGCAATTTAAATGAAATTTTTGCAATTTCGTGTTATTACTATCGATAAATTCAACATCTTGAAATAAAAATTGCCTGCTGAAAAAAATGGCACAGATGTCATATATGCACCACATTGGCGCGATTGCAACAAAACGTCGATTTTATGTTTATATGGTAGCTCGGCTAATGTATATTTATTAATAAACTATTTACTCTTATTTATTTTTTTAAATGATGTAAATTGTTTTATTTTATAATTATTAACAAAACATTATTTATTTATTTTTATTTCCTTTTTAAAATAATAGAAAACAATTAAAATATATATATGTAACTAATATTTTAAAATGAAGTTTTCGCCAAATTGACGTAAAAAAGGGAAAAAATGCACAAATGTGGTGCACATAAGGCATTTGTGCCAAAATATTTTGCAAGTTTGTTTTAATTAGCCATTTCTTCTTCAATTTTCTTCATATTTTTCCTGTGTTAGATAATATTCAAAATGATATTGGACTAATCTTCAATAATTGAGCACCGCCAAATAGCATATTTACTATATTATTGAAAGTTTTATTGGCACAGATATTATATATCACCGAGGTAACTAATCGACTTTAAATTGACATTATTTTGTCTGAGATATATTAACCCAACTATTAATATTTATTTATAAATAAAATGCTTATTTACTTTATAAATTGTATAAATTGTTTTGTTACATACTTATTAATTAAACTTTTTTCATAAATTTTTATTACTATTTAAATACTAGAAAATAATTTAAATATATACATGCAACTGGTATTCGAAAACAATGTTTCCGCCAAATTGGCATAAAAAATTATCGCGCCAAACTCGGCGCATATGACATCTTTGCCTTTTTGTTTATGTATTAAGGAGATTTCTAGATCATCAACGAGATCATAGAAAATTTGTCAGATTATTTTATTTGAGATTATTAAATTTATGGTTTTTCATTATGAAACAAACGAAGAAAAGAAAATTTACTATTGATGCAACTACAGCATTAACGACTGCTTGGCGTTATTTTTTTTTAAAAAATCGAAAAAGCGATTTTTTAATTATTTGCTTACTTTTTTTGTTTACATTATTATAAAAAATTTTCCATTTTTATATACGCATCACCTTGGAGCGTTTTTTTTAAATCTGACATCAATTTGGCAAACACTGCGTTTTCAAATACCAGTTACATGTTATATTATTTTTAATTATTTTCTATTATTTTAAAAAGGAAACAATAATAAATAAGTGAAGTTTAATTAATAATTATAGAACAAAACAATAAAGAAAGAAAAAAATAAAGAAAAGTAAAGAAACAAAGTTTATTAGTAAATAAACAACAACAACCAGATTACCACGCAATCCATAAAATCACAATTTTGTTGCAATCGCACCAAAGTGATCCATACATGACACCTGATCAAAATATTATTGGCTATATTATTATTTATATTTTTTTATATTATTTGGTACTACTTGATTATCCCTTCGACCAAAAAACTGCCGCCAAAATAAAAGATTAAATGTCAATAATGGATGATCATAAATGTCACATTCATTTGAAATTAAACATGTTACATGCGTTTGTTACGTCATTAACTACTTTTTAATTCGACGTTTTATTTGTATTTCTATTAATATTTTCGTAATTTATTGATTCTTTGGTTATTTAAAATAAAAGTTATATTCGTTTGTATAATATGGTAAATCGTTTTGCAATATGTATAATTTGGCGAAATTGATCTATGGAATAATAAAGTAGTACCTATTATTTATTAAAATTCTATCTGGATATTTAAGTTGACAGAACTGGCGTACTTTTCAAGTCTCCGTAGAGGCATTCGCCAAGTTGTCGTTAATTCTGTGTTTTAGCCTTATTATGTACTTTTCATCTGTAGTTATTTTACTATCCCTAAAAAAGCAATATTTGCAATGTGCAGGAAAAATATTCGGAATATCAATGATATAGAATTAAAAAAAATATTTGCAATTAATTTATCAATCATTTAGGTTAAAAAAAATACTTTAAAATTGGCTAAGAAAAAAATATTCATTAAATACCGACAGTAAAAAATTTTGTTTATCATGTTTATCTTGCAGTTTTAATTAATATTAAGCCCTATCAACAGAATTTCATCAAAAATTAACTATTAAATACTACTTCATTACCCCGTTGAACCAAAAAAAAAAAAAAAAAAAACTATCGCCAAGATATAAGATTAAATGCCAATAACAGATTATTGTAAACTTCAATTTCATTTGACAATAAACACGAAATAAGTCTGGTACATTTGTAACAAATCGTTATAAGCAATACTAATGTTTGACGCCAAAAATCATAATGGAATTGATTACAAGTTGAAGGTTTATTTTTCTACAAAATTTAGCATCAAGATTATTCCCGATTTAACAGATACATGTTTGCAACTGCAGGGCTGCCACAGGCGACTATTTTTTTAACTCTAACTGGCACCACTTTCTTTAAACAGAAATCCTTAACATACACTTTGACAACACTTGCAAGTAAAATTTATTTTGAAATTTATATTAGAAAAATAGTGGTGCGAACGGAAAAAAAATAGTCGCCTGTGGCAGCCCTGCAACTGGTTTAAAAAAATGAAGAGACAGTGAAACTGATGTAATTTTAATTTTACCCAAATAATTCAACTTTAAAACACACATTTTATGCTTCATTGTTCTAATAAATATATAAGTTAGATTCGGGAGTTTAAGAACTAACAAATGATAATGTGCTATTTGAAAATTAATAGAGTTTGATAATCATTGCAATGCTTTCTGACAAAATAATGTAATGAGTAGAGAACATTTTGATTCCTGGTGTCACAACGGTCTCATTTTCATATCAAACTCTACTATAAATGATCAAATAAGAGAGATGGTACTTAATTACCCAAATTTTGTCCAAGGCATACAATAGTGCAATATCGCAATGACATTGGCACTGGCATCGTTTTCAGCATTGCGGAAGGACATTCCAGGTGATGGCCTACTCTGCTTTAAAAAAGAAAATTCAAATGACCATTTTGTTTGAGTCAAGATTTGTTTGGAAAAATGGACCAGCGCAGCGGGCATAGCCTGCTAGTATATTATAAAGCAGAAGTTCTGAAACTTCCAAACGGGTGTTTTCAAAAACTACCCGATGGATCTTTTTGCAGATTATATCACTCGATAGGAAATGTTCTTGCGGAGGTTTATGATACAAATATACAGGGATAACTCTGATTTTTCGTACTAAATTTCGTATTTTTTGGTTATTTTTGATGAGAGGGTTGCCAGTATTTATTTTTTCGCGAAAATTATCATTACTAAACAAATTAAAAATTATATATCTGTTAGAAATATTACAAACATCTTGCAAATAATAGCAGAAAGTAACTATTGATAATAATAATAATAATAATAAAGAAAAACCATTTAATGAGGTATGATATTATAAAAAATATTTATCTTAAAAATAAAAGAAATATTTGTAACGCTTAAAAATTAACGTGAAATATTACATTTGATGCAACATTTGGCGACTTATCCTTGCGTTAGAATAAAAAAAAAATAACTTCAAAGTTTGATTAAATGAATTTTAAACGATATTTATTTTTCTTTTTATTATTTTCTTCTCTTTTTTATCAAATTTCGATAGTATATAACTTACTCCTGAAAAAGTCAGATCTAATTATAAAAGTAATTGTGAGTTATATATTTGTTTCTTTGAATTCTTTTTTACTTTTGTCGGCAAAGAATTAAGCCAAAAATGCATATGTCTAACATTTCTTCTTCAATTTTCTTCATATTTTTCCTGTGTTAGATAATATTTAAAATGATATTGGACTAATCTTCAATAATTGAGCCCCACCAAATAGCATATTTACTATACTATTGAAAGTTTTATTGGCACAGATATTATATATCATCGAGGTAACTAATAAACCTTAAATTGGCATTATTTTATCAGAGATATATTAACCCGACTATTAATATTTTTTATAAAAAAAATTGTTTATTTACTTTATAAATTGTATAAATTGTTTTGTTACATACTTATTAATTAAACTTTTTTCATAAATTTTTATTACTATTTAAAAAATCGAAAATAATTTAAATATACACATGTAACTGGTATTCAAAAAAGATGTTCCCGCCAAATTAGCATAAAAAATTATCGCGCCAAACTCGGCGCATATGACACCTTTGCCGTTTTGTTTATGTATTAAGGAGATTTCTAGATCATCAACGAGATCATAGAAAATTTGTCAGATTATTTTATTTGAGATTATTAAATTTATGGTTTTTCATTATGAAACAAACAAAGAAAAGAAAATTTACTATTCACGCAACTACAGAATTAACGACTGCTTGGCGTTATTTTTTTAAAAAATCGAAAAGGCGATTTTTTATTTGTTTACTTTTTTTATTTACATTAACATTTGTAAACATTTTTCCATTTTTATATACGCATCACCTTGGCGCGTTTTTTTAAATCTGACATCAGTTTGGCAAACACTGCGTTTTCAAATACCAGTTTCATGTTATACTATTTTTAATTATTTTCTATTATTTTAAAAAGGAAACAATAATAAATAAGTGAAGTTTAATTAATAATTATAGAACAAAACAATAAAGAAAGAAAAAAATAAAGAAAAGTAAAGAAACAAAGTTTATTAGTAAATAAACAACAACAACCAGATTACCGCGCAATCCATAAAATCGCAATTTTGTTGCAATCGCACCAAAGTGATCCATACATGACACCTGATCAAAATATTATTGGCTATATTATTATTTATTTTTTTTATATTATTTGGTACTACTTGATTATCCCTTCGACCAAAAAACTGCCACCAAAATAAAGGATTAAATGTCAATAATGGATGATCGTAAATGCCACATTCATTTGAAATTAAACATGTTACATGCGTTTGTTACGTCATTAACTACATTTTAATTCGACATTTTATTTGTATTTCTATTAATATTTTAGTAATTTATTGATTCTTTGGTTATTTAAAATAAAAGTTATATTCGTTTGTATAATAGGTACTTCTAGGTTATCCCGTCGACCAATTTCGCCAAATTATACAAATCGCCAAACTAATAGCCAAATTATACATGCTGACATAATTTTTATTTTAAATAACGAAAAAACAAATAATTAGTAGAATATTAATAAAAATATTCATAAAAAGTTTAAATAAAAATCACTTAATGACATTTTAAACACGTGAATCGCACTTAATGTCATTGAATGTGACATTCACGATCATCCATTATTGGCATTTAATCTTATAGTTTGGCGATAATTTTTTGGTCGATAGGATAACCTAGAAGTACCGTATAATATGGTGAATCGTTTTGCAATATGTATAATTTGGCAAAATTGATCTATGGAATAATAAAGTAGTACCTATTATTTATTAAAATTCTATCTGGATATTTAAGTTACAGAACTGGCGTACTTTTCAAGTCTCCGTAGAGGCATTCGCCAAGTTATCGTTAATTCTGTGTTTTAGCCTTATTATGTATTTTTCACCTGTAGTTATTTTACTATCCCTAAAAAAAGCAATATTTGGAATGTGCAGGAAAAATATTCGGAATATCAATGATATAGAGTTTAAAAAAATATATTTGCAATTAATTTATCAATCATTCAGGTTAAAAAAAAAAAAAAAAAAAAAAAAAAAAAAAAAAAAAAAAAAAAACTTTAAAATTGGCTAAGAAAAAAATATACATTAAATACCGACAGTAGAAATTTTTTTTATGATGTTTATGTTGCAGTTTTAATTAACATTAAGCCCTATCGACAGAATTTTATCAAAAATTAACTATTAAATACTATTTCATTACCCCGTCAAACAAATAATAATTTAAAAAAAACTATCGCCAAGATATAAGATTAAATGCCAATAATATATTATTGTAAACTTCACCTTCATTTGACAATAAACACGAAATAAGTCTGATACATTTGTAACAAATCGTTATAAGCAATACTAATGTTTGACGCCAAAAATCATAATGGAATTGATTACAAGCTGAAGGCTTATTTTTCTACAAAATTTAGCATCAGGAGTATTCCCGATTTAACAGCTACATGTTTGCAACTGCAGGGCTGCCACTGGCGACTATTTTTTAACTCTAACTGGCACCAATTTCTTTAAACAGAAATCCTTAACATACACTTAGACAACATTTCCAAGAAAAAATTATTTTGAAATTTATATTAGAAAGATAGTGGTGTGAACGGAATATAAAAATAGTCGCCTGTGGCAGCCCTGCAACTGGTTTAAAAAAATGAAGAGGCAGTGAAACTGATGTAATTTTAATTTTACCCAAATAATTCAGCTTTAAAACACACCTTTTATGCTTCATTGTTTTAATAAATATATAAGTTAAACACTCTTTTTTACATTTTTTTGCTATGTACTTTGCTGGAACAGACCAAGGTATATAAAAAACTGTAGTAGAGTTGCCAGAAGACGACGGTTATTAAAAAATGTAATGCAACATGTAATGGGAGATTGTATTTAGGCTACCAGATCTGCACATAGTGCAAGTTCAGATTCGGGAGTTTAAGAACTAACAAATGATAATGTGCTATTTGAAAATTAAGAGTTTGATTATCATTGCAATGCTTTCTGACAAAATAATGTGATGAGTAGAGAACATTTTGATTCCTGCTGTCACAACGGTCTCATTTTTATATCAAGCTCTACTATAAATGATCAAATAAGAGAGATGGTACTTAATTACCCAAATTTTGCCCAAGGCATACAATAGTGCAATACCGCAATGACATTGGCACTGGCTTAGTTTTCAGCATTACGGAAGGACATTCCAGGTGATGGTCTACACTGCTTTAAAAAAGAAATTTTAAATAGCCATTTTGTTTGAGTCAAGATTTGTTTGGAAAAATTGACCAGCGCAGCGGGCATAGCCTGCTAGTAACAAATAATTTTAATAAAAATACAGTAATTTTCTGTATTTTACACAGGTTAAGAAAAAAAAATTACAAAAAAATCTCAAAAAAGAATCTTCCTACTTCCGAAAATTTGTTTTATTCGTTAGGAATTGCAATCTAACCTTTTAAAAATAAAATCCATCTATTGTGAGCACATATGTATGCACATAAATTGAAATATTGGCTTGTAAATGGTAAAACTTTTTTTTTCTTGAAAATAATATATATAAATAAGATATGCATTAATGATTACCTTTAAATTGGATTTACATTACGCTATTATTTATACCATAATGCGAACAAAAATTGTGTGTGTGTGTAAATTTTATCTCAAAAACGGCTCTAACGATTTTCGCAAAAATTTGGATTTTACCATTTTCGGGCACGAGAAGACCATTGGGCTAGGTCACATGTTCGAGAAAATTCGATTATTGGGTCATAATGGGTCAGGATCAAGCTATTTATATCTAGAGAACGGTTGGATCGATTTTAAGGAAATATTGTATCCAACCATTTTTTGGCACGAGAAAACTATTGGGTTGGGTCACATGTTTGAAAAATTTCGATTAGTGGGTCATTTTTGGGTCATTATGGGTCAAGCCATTTTTATCTAAAAACGGCTCTAACGATTTTGACCAAATTTTATATTTTATCGTTTTGGATTACAAGAAGACCATTGGGTTAGGTAACATGTTCGAGAAAATTCGGTTAGTGGGTCATTTTTGTGGTCATTGTGGGTCATGCTATTTTTATCTAGAGATTTTCTCACGCAATTTTGACTAAAAATTGCATTCTATGATTTTAGGGCACGAGAAAAACATTGGGCTAGGTTACATGTTCGAGAAAAAAATTTAATGGGTCATATAGGGTCATTAATGGTCTGGGTCAAGCTATTTATATTTAAAGAATGGCAGAATCAATTTCATCGAAATTTTGTCTGTAACAGTTTTTTGTCACGAGAAAGCTATTGGGCTAAGTCACACGATCGAGAGATTTCGATTATAAAAGTCATTTGTGGGTCATGATGGGTCATAATGGGTCATGGTCAAGCTATATCTAAAGAACAGGTGGATCGATTTTATCGAAATTTTGTATACAACATTTTTTGGCACGAGAAAACTATTGGGCTAGGTCTCATGTTTGAGAAATTTCGATTACTGGGTCATTTTGGGTCATAAAGTGTCTGGGTCAAGCTATTTATATTTAATAAAACGGCAGGATCGATATTAACGTTATTTTGTATGTAACAGTTTTTTGACACGAGAAAACTAATGGGCTAATTCACATGTTCGACAGATTTCGATTATAAGGGACATTTGTGGGTCATGATGGGTCATAATGGGTGATGGTCAAGCTATAGCTAAAGAACGGGTGGATCGATTTTGACGAAATTTTGTATACAACATTTTTTTGGCACGAGAAAATTATTAGGCTAGGTCACATGTTCGAAAAATTTCGATTAGTGGGTCACTTTTGGGCAGTTTTGGGTCAAACCAATTTTATCTAAAAAAATGGCTCTAAAGACTTTGACGAAATTTCGTATTCTACCGTTCAGATTACAAGAAGATTATTGGGTTAAGTCACGTGTTAGAGGGAATTCGATTTGTGCGTCATTTCTGGGTCATTGTGGGTCATGCTAATTTTATCTAGACAATGTCTCGCTCAATTTTGACTAAATTTTGTATTTTATCGTTTTTGGGTACGGGAAAATCATTGGGTTACGTCAAATGTACGAGAAAATTGGATTAATGGGTCATTTTGGGTCATAATGGGTCTGAGTCAGGCTAATTATATCTAAATTTTGTATCCAAACTTTTTTCGGCACGCAAAAACTAATTGGCTAGGTCACATATTCGAGAGATTTCGATTAAGGGTCATTTGTGGGTCATGATGGGTCATGCTAATTTTATCTAGAAAATGACTCTCGCCATTTTGAATATATCGTAGTATATCGTTTTCGGGCAAGAGAAAACCACTGGGCTAGGACACATGCTCGCGAAAATTTGATTAGTGTGTCATAATGAGTCAGGGTCACAAGTATAGGGTAACAGCCAATAAGTTGGCTGTATTTGACGAAATATTGGTGACTTTTGGCCAAAAAATTGACTATTAAGTTTACGAAAGCCAAAACACGCATTTAGCGCCAAATGAAATAATGTCACCAAATTTGGCTACATCTTGCAAGAAAAAAAATTGTCTTTCAAAATGTGAAGAAATTTTTTTATACATTCTTAATAGGATTCGAGATGCATGGTTAAACCAATCAGAGTCGACCTAAAAAAGTGGTTTGGATCGATGTCCTTTCGTTGTAAATTTTAAAATAATGTAAAATTTATTAACACGGGCATATACACATAGTAATTTTATTGATTGTTTTTGTAAATAATACTAATATAAATAACATGTTTTATAGTAGAGATTGATGCATTGAAAATACTATATCGAGTTGAACACAAAGTTAATTTTGACCGAGTTTAGCTCGATCACTCCTACTTGTCATTATTATTTGAAAAAGAATGGGGGACTTGGGGCTTTAGCATAAATAGTAAACCATTTTTATGAAAATAAGGTGACTTTTTCTGTTTTACAGAGGTTAAGAGAGGAAAATACCCGAATTACAAAAGATCTCAGAAAAAAAAACTCTATTTCCATAAATTTATTTCATTCCTTGGGAATTTCAATCTACAAATATTCGCAGTATTTGCATTCAATCATTGTAGTACCTGCATTTCTATTATTTCAATATCTGCTGCTAGAAATCATGTTCAAAATCTCAAGCATGCTTTTCAAAATTTTGAATACTTGAATTTTAGAAATTTAGAAGTGGTATTTTGTACATCGGACTTTTAAGAAAAGTGCGTTGTGAAAGCTGTGCATTTTTATTATTATTATTATTATTATTCGGAAGGGAATGGAGGGTATGGGGATTTAGCATAACAGCAAATAATTTCAATAAAAGTACTGTAATTTTCTGTATTTTACAGAGATTAAGAGGAAAAAAAAACTTAAATTACAAAAAAAAAAAAAAAAAAAAAAAAGAAAGAATTTTTTTTTTCGAAATTTTTTTTTATTCGTTAGGAATTGCAATTTAACCTTTTAAAAATAAAATCCATCTATTGTGAGTACATATGTATGCACATAAATTGAAATATTGGCTTGCATATGGTAAAGCTCTTTAAAAAAATAAGATATGCATTAATGATTGCCTTTAAATTGGATTTATATTACACTATTATTATTTGAAAGAGAATGAGAGACTTGGGGCTTTAACATAAATAGTAAACAATTTTAACGAAAATAATGTGACTCTCTCTGTTTTAAGAGGTTAAGAGCACACAATAGTCACAGAAAAATTACTCAAAAAGACCCGGATGACCATGTAAAGTCTATGGGAGCGTTCTTTTCTAATATCTCGCTCAAATTTTAATATTTTTGCATGATTTTTTTGCACAAGATAGCTGAGGGCAATCCACAACCGGGCTAGTTTTTACTTTTTCAATTTTTGTTTCAGATTTTCTTTAAAAAATTACTTTAACTTTCGAAACTGGTTTAAACCGGTTCTGAAACTGAAACTATCGTAATATAAAAAATATATAACCAAAATCGAAAAAGTAAAAACTAGCCCGGTTGTGGATTGCCCTCAGCTATCTTGTGCAAAAAAATCATGCAAAAATATTAAAATTTGAACGAGATATTAGAAAAGAACGCTCCCATAGACTTTACATGGTCATCCGGGTCTTTTTGTGTACTTTTTCTGTGACTATTGTGGGCTCTTAAGAGCCCACAATAGTCACAGAAAAAGTACGCAAAAAGACCCGGATGATTATGTAAAGTCTATGGGAGCGTTCTTTTCTAATATCTCGCTCAAATTTTAATGTTTTTACATGATTTTTTTTGCATAGGCTAGCTTAGGACGATCTACAACCGGGCTAGTTTTTACTTTTTCGATTTTGGTTTCAGATTTTTTTAAAACAAATATTTTAACTTTCAAAACCGGTTTAAACCGGTTCTGAAATTAAAACTATCATAATATAAAAAATATATGAGCAAAATCGAAAAAGTAAAAACTAGCCCGGTTGTAGATCGTCCTAAGCTAGCCTATGCAAAAAAAATCATGTAAAAATATTAAAATTTGAGCGAGATATTAGAAAAGAACGCTCCCATAGACTTTACATAATCATCCGGGTCTTTTTGCGTACTTTTTCTGTGACTATTGTGGGCTCTTAAGAGAGTAAAAAACCCGAATTACAAAAGATCTTACAAAAACAAAACAAAACAAAACTCTATTCCCATAAATTTATTTCATTCCTCAGAAATTGCAATCTACAAATATTCGCAGTATCTGCATTTCTATCATTTCAATATCTGCTGCTAGAAATCATGTTTAAAATCTCAAGCATCTTGCTTTTCAAAATTTTGAATGCTCTAATTTTAGAAATGATATTTTGTACATCGCACCTGAAAAGTTTAAGGCACAACACTAGTCACAGATAATAATGTAAAGTCTATGGAAGCGTTCTTTTCAAATTTCTTGCTCAAATGTTAATATTTTTACATTTTTTTTTAAATTTATGCATAGGATAGCTGAAGACGATTCTCAACTGGCCTAGTTATTATTTTTTTCAATTTTGGTTTCAGACAAAAAAAAAAAAAAAAAAATAATAATAATAATAATAATAATAATTTTAAAGCCGGTTTAAACCGGTTCTGAAATTGAAACTATCATAATATAAAAAATATCTAAGCAAAATCGAAAATGTAAAAACTAGGCCGGTTGTCGATAGTCCTCAGCTATCCTATGCAAAAAAAAAAAAAAAAAAAAAATCATGTAAAAATATTAAGATTTGAGCGAGATATTTGAAAAGAACGCTCCCATAGACTTTACATTATCATCCGGATCTTTTTCAGTGACTATTGGTGGTATTTTGTACCTCGGACCTCGTAAGAAAAGTTTAAATAGTAAGGAGGAGGGAGGGAAAAAAGCACTGACCGGCGAGGGAGAGTATTTGCAAGCTCCTCATGGTGCAGAGATGCTTGACGCCATAATCCCTAATTTGCGTGCACCACCTCAGGTACAGGGTGCACAGGTTGTTCATGGTGGACAGGTAGCCGAGGCCTATGTCTGTGATGTGGACGCACCTGCAATAAAAGGATAAGAAAATTAATGAAAGCAATAAGCAGTTCTGTAATACTTACAATACACTGAAATAGTTAAGGATTAAACGTATCCTGGAAAGTTTATGAAATGTGATAAAGTCAGATGCCAGTTTTAGTATCCTAGTATTGAGTACTCCTTAGTATTGAGTCTGACCTCAACCTTGTCCAGTGGCTAATTGCTTAACTTTTAGTTGTAGACATATACCAATTACAAAAATGCTACTTAAATGAGATAAAAAATTATTAAAAAAAACCTTGAATCAATAAAAACGTTTCTTAAAAAGTTACGAATTTGATTTTTTATATGGTCTCCAGTCCTATCAATAATATTTAGTAAAAATTTCCCATTATACTAAACAAGTAAGACAAAAAGACTTCATTCATCTAATACTAAAATTGACCGAGTTATAAAACTATGAACTGCATGACTTATACCAGCGTTTTTCAAATTTTTTTCTTTCATGCACCTTCATAGGCTTTTCATTTCGGAATACCCCCATTTCTCATAAACACGTTCCCCAGTAAAGCGGGTTCCTTTACCGGGGTTCCAGTCGTGACTGGGATACCAGTCGTGAAGTGTGACTGGGAAGTAAAAGGGAAAACACGTTTTCAGCTCATTTTAATAATGTTACACTATTTCAAACATAATGGATTTTTATACATTATTCAGGTATAGTAGAAGATAGTTACTGTAGAATATGATGTACACAATAGTTATAATTCGTTTATAAGAACACAAAAAGTTTCGAGTTCCGTACTCTTTACGACAGGGCCGTAACTATAAACTTGGGGGCCCCGGGGCAAAATCTCCAGGGGGGCCCCCAGGGAGGGCAAATTGAAAGTTTGCCCCAGGCATAGTTTCTTTTCTTACACACCGTTGTTTAAATGTACATAGTATGATAAGCCCAAAATTGACTAAAAAATGTAGAATTGGGCAACTCTACTTGACAGGCACTTGGCGGCGACGCCATTTTTGCCGATGCCACTGAAGTTAGCATAGGGAAGAAAATACGGACTTCTGATTGGTTGAATACTTTAAAGAGCATTTTATTTAGGTTCATTTTTGAGTATATGTAACTTAATCATGCGTTTCTGTTTAAAAACCTTTTAAAAGATGGATTGTGATAATTTTTTTTCGATTTTATGTATTTATTAATAGACTGGCTGACCCATCCGGCATTGCCCGGGACCTATTATGATAACCTTAAGCAAACAATTAACACTTTAGATCTACAATTAATCAAAATTAAGCATAGGATATGAATTATTCGTTAAATAATATTTTAAAGAAATGCATAAAAAAATCAGTAAATGCTTTAAAAAAGGCCTTTGGACATCAATAAAAACATCAGGGTGTAGGTCCTGAAATGAGAGTTCAAAACTCAACTTTAAATTTATGCATTGAGAAGGTTTGATAATAGGTGGGTGAAATATGCATGGAGAACAAAAATTTCAAGGTGCCTGAGCCGAGACCATAGGGAGTCTCAGGCTTTTAAATGGAATGTAAGAACATGGGAATAACTAACTAGGGAAGGGCACGAAGTGTGAGTCACCGATTTTGACAAAAGTGGTATCGTTGGAAAGATCTCATCGAGAGCAGCAAAAAACTCAAAGGAACTACCCGTCGCAAATGAGTCGTTATCGAGATATCCGACAATACATGTGACGCAACTAGCGCATACTTAATGGGGCACCGTAAAAAATTTTAGTCTCGATTTTAACTAAAGTGGTATCGTTGAAAAGATATCATCGTGAGGATTAAAAAACTCAATAGAATCACCCGTCGGAAATGAATTGTTTTCGAGATATCCGACAATTTGTGTCACATTTTTAATACACACTTTTAGGAAACTGCATTAAGTGACAGAAATTGTCGGATATCACGAAAATCGCTCATTTCAGATGGTTTGTTCCTTTGAGTTTGTTACTTCTCACAATGATATCTTTGCAAAGACACCATTTTCATTATAATCGAGAAAACTTTTTTTGCGGTCCCCCATTAAGTGTACACTAGTTAAGTGACATAAATTGACAGATATCTCGATAACGGCTTATTTGCGACGTGTAGTTCCATTGAGTTTTTTACTGCTCTCGATGAGATCTTTCCAACGATATTACTTTTATCAAAATTGGTGACTTATACTTTTTGCTCTTCCCTAGTTAATGCAGTTTCCTAGAAGTGTGTATTAAAAATGTGATACATATTGTCGGATATCTCGAAAACAATTCATTTCCGACGGGTGATTCCATTGAGTTTTTTAATTCTCACGATGATATCTTTTCAACGATACCACTTTAGTTAAAATCGAGACTAAAATTTTTTACGGTGCCCCATTAAGTATGCGCTAGTTGAGTCACATATATTGTCAGATATCTCGATAACGACTCATTTGCGACGGGTAGTTCCATTGAGTGTTTTGCTGCTCTCGATGAGATCTTTCCAACGATACCACTTTTGTCAAAATCGGTGACTCACACTTCGTGCACTTCCCTATTAAGTGAAAAAATAGTTCCAAAAATGAAGATTGGATTAAGAGAGGGCAGTTTAATAGCAATTTATGGCACAAAATCTTCAAGGGGCCAGGAACTTATTTCGCATGTAGTTGGTATAAAATATTTTTTGTAGTTATTAAAGTAATGGGAGCAGTGGTGACCATCCCCACCCCAAACCCAATGACGCAAATCCCCCCCAACCCCCCAAAAAAATCTTCATACTTTAACATTGACCCCCCCCCCCCCTAAATATAATTTCAATTGTAAAATATATTCTACTTATAATTTACTGCACATTCAAAAGATAGCCAGTTGAGCATAGCGGAGTGAGTTCTTATTGCCCTTATCTAGAATTTTAAGAATGAAATAAACGCGGGAACATTTCTTGAAATTAAATGTTGAAAAAATGTTAAAGTAAAATTAAAAAATCAAAAAATTTTTAACAGTAAAAAAAGGAAATATTGAGAATTTAAAAATCCCCCCCCCCCATCCAAAATGTACTTTTTCTCAAATTCACCCCCAAAACTAAATTGTATGACGCATTTTGCGTCACCAAACCCCTCTCTGGGCACCCCTGAATGGGATGACGCTAAAGCAATGTGAAAGAAAATTGCAAGCAATCCGGATCATTTTTAAAGAAATTGCACCAACGGCCCCAAGAACGCGATTAGTATTCAAAATTGGTGGTAGCTAGACTATGACGGTTTCTTAGTAGCTGATGGATTTAAGAATTTGTTTTAAAAAAGCGAGTTAATTGAACCATTTTAAAGGGATTTATAATAAGGGCCCAAAAAGGACAACTGACAGTTAAAAAGAGGGCCCCTAACAGGAAAACATGTTAAAATATCTTAGTACTTAGCTCTTTAGATCTAAAATTAGTCAAAATTAATCATAGGGTATGAATTATTCATTTTAATAATATTTTATCGAAATGCACAAATTGATTCGGAAAATGTTTAAAAAAAGGGTCCTACCCGCGGATGAAAATATGAGAATCTTGTTCCTGAAAGAAGAGTCCAAGACTCAAATTTAAAAAATTTGCACTGAGAAAGGGAGAAATTTAAAGAGTGAACTATGTTTGCCCCACAAACTGTTCAGGGGCCCTAGACTGAGCCCTATGATTCTATGACAGGAGGCCCAAAGTGTCTTATATGGAATGTCAAAACATTAAAATATCTAAATGAATAAAGAATCCTAAAAATGAAGATCGGATTAAAAGGAAACAATTTATTAACAATTTATTATTACAAAAACTTCAACGGGCCCCAAGGGGCCAGGAATTTATTTTGCATGTAGTTGGGTATAAAAATATTTTTTGTAGTTATTATAATGATGGAAAGACGCTATAACTATATTAAATAAAATTGAAAGCAATTTGGTTCATGTTTAAAGAAGCTGCACTAAGGGCCTCAAGAAAGAAATTGACAAGCAAAATTAATGGTAGCTGAAGTCTGGGAAATTCTTTTGTCGTTCATGTAATAGGTAGAGAACATACAAAGTTGTTAGAAAAAGAAAAAAAAAGCTAGTGAATTGGACCATTTTTAAGGGAGCTATAATATGGGGCCCCGTAGGGACCAACTGACAATTAAAACCAGGGCCCTAATATGAAACCATGTTAAAATATTTTAGTGCATAGCGCTTTAGATCTTTAGTTAGTTAAAATTAAGCATATAGTAGAAACTATTCTTTGGGGTGATATAATTTTTTAAATGCACCAATTGATTGGACAAATGTTTAAAAAGGGGCCCTAGGGTCCGAATAAAAACATCAGGTTTTCTGGATAGGTTCTGAAAGAAGAGTCCCAGGCAACTTTAAAATTTTGCACTAAGAAGATCAGAAATATCGGAAGTGATATTTCACAAAATGTTGAGGGGCCCTGGGCTGGACCCTATAATTCCACAGAGAAACACAGTGTCTTGTATAGAATGTCAAAACATTAAAATATCTAAATCAATAAGGAATCCTAAAAATGAAGATCAGATTAAAAGGAAGCAATTTATTGACAATTTATTATTACAAAAACTTCAAGGGGGCCTGTACCTGGCCCCAAAGGGCCAGGAAATTATTTCGCATGTAGTTGGGTATAGAAATATTTGTGTAGTTATTAAAATAATGGGAAGACGCTAAAACTATGTTGAATAAAATTGAAAGCAATTTGAATCATTTTTATAGAAGCTACACCAAGGGCTCCAAGAAAGCGATTAATATTCATAAATAGTGGTAGCTGAAGTCTAAAAATTTTTTTTTGTTGTTCATGTCGTAGTTGGAGGACCTAAAAAGTTGTTAAAAAAAGCTAGTGAATCCGACCATTTTTAAGGGAGCTATGATAGAGGGACCAACTGACCCACAAGGACCAACTGACAAATTCAATCAGGGCCCTAACATGAAAACATGTTAAAATGTTTTAGTACATAGCGCTTTAGATCTTTAATTAGTCAAAATTAAGCATAGAGTATGAATTATTTGCAAGAATAATATTTTTTAAAAATGCACCAATTGTTTGGGTAAGCGTGAAAAAAAGGACCCCAGGGCCCGAATAAAATTATCAGGGTGCTGGTCCTGGCATAAGAGTCCAAGATTCAGCTTTAAAAAATTGCACTAAGAAGGTGAGAAATTTAGAGAGTGAAAAATGTTTAGCTCACAAAAAGATCAAGGGGCCTGGGTCGGCCCTATGATTATCTAGGGGGCCCCAGTGTCTTATATGGAATGTAAACATTTGAAAATATCTAAATGGAACAGGTATCCCAAAATGAAGATCGAAATTAATGGAAGCAATTTATTAACAATTTACTATCACAAAGACTAAAAGGGGCTCTAAAACGGGCCCCAAGAGTCCAGGCTCATAACTGAAAAGTAAAAAAGCGAAAATATCTAAAAGGAGAAAGGCACCTCAAAACGGAAAAGATTAGATAAAAAGGCGTCAAACTATTAACAATTTGGCGCATAAAAAATGTAAGGGGCCCAGGGCCCTGGCCCTTTTTCACATTGCATCAGGACCTGTCTTGGACTATCTTCACCTAAATTTCCAGACTTCTACGTGTGGTAGATTTTGCTAACCATCGCAGTCACACACACACACATATGCAGACATACACAAACAGAGCGTTTTGTTAACTTAGTATAGATAAGAAGAAAGATTTTCTAGAATTTTTTAGATGCTTTTTTATATTATTCAATCGATTAGAAGTCCATATTTTCTTCCTTTATACTAGCTTCGGTGGGGTCAGCAAACATGCTGGCGCGACATGACACATTCGACACATTCGACATTTTGCTGTCTGCTGTAAAACTCCTTTTGCATGCGAAGCGTAAGGAGTGTATTGACGGACACGCAAAATCATCTATTCTAGCACTTTAATTTTTTTTTTTATTACTAACTTTTAGGTATGTGCTGGACATTTTATAGGAACTTAGACTAGAAACTAAATTCAATAGTTTTTTAACCATCAGTTTGGGGCCCCTCAGGCTTGGGGGCCCCGGGGCAGTGCCCCGGCTGCCCCGGCGGTAGTTACGGCCCTGCTTTACGACCGATTAAAACTGAAGTTGTATTTTCATATGTACAGAGTGCGTTTCTATGTTTAACTAAATTTTCACATACTACGTGTACGTGGTATGTATAAATTTAGTAGATTATGTATAATACTAAAAAAAAAAAATAATAATTAGTAAGCATTGTTGTGTATGAGCAGAAATTGCTTAAAACATTTTGATTTTATTGAATTATGCATTTTCCAACTGAACAATCTTTAGTATATTGCTGATATTTTTATAGAATATTTATAAATTTATATACAGGGATATACAAAGAACAGGACATATTTACGTCTTCGGTTATGTCTTTCCTGAATTAAATTTTAATTTAATAAAAATCTGTACATAATATAGGGAATTGGGTGGAGATGCCATAGTGTTTGATTTAATTGTTTTAAATATCGCCTGTTAATTATTCTTCCTTGATTTCTTGTTAAATTTTGCACTCTTATGCATGATTTAAAGGCAAAATATTTAATTTTACATATATTATAGAAATCATCGAAAATGTTATTCGGCATCTTACCCCAAGGTATGAGTAAGATGGTCAATGGGAACATCCCGATCCCCCCACTGACGTGAAGAAGTAAGCATCATAAAAAAGCGCCACAAAAAATGTGTAAAAAGAACGTAAACGAAAATTGAAGTATCAATAGGGAACCCTTTTGCTTACAACTGAGCGACGGGGAGTTTCCCTATAGCGCCAGCGCGAATGAAAACTACGTGATACAACGTCTTGCACAACAAGGCATCCAGCCTCAATTTACCCCACAAAACTGTAAAAAATTATTCTAGTGCATTTCCATCCATTGGTGGAAATTGCTGAAAGGGAATTTTCGATTGCTGTTATGTGTTTTGTAACTTAAACAAAATTTTTGCATGGCATGCAGTGAAAATATAGATTTGTAAACTAGATACAGTTATGCATAAAAAAATTTCATTATCTTTCTGGTTAAAGACGGTAATTGCTTGAATGTGGTTTCACTTTTTTAAAACTAAGAAGTTCTTTTCCAGCATTATGAAAGTCTTGGAAAGTGTTTCATAATCTATTCTTGTTAAATGATTTTTCTTTCACGTTTTTCATTAAGAAATATTTATCACAGCAGAAATATGTCAAATAAATCTCTGAAATTTTGGTAGGGACAAATAAGATTTTACGCCGCCATTGGTTTAGTAGAAGTTTAAAAAACTCCTGGTTGGAATCTTTTAGATAAAAATTAAAGCAGAATTTTACAGTTTCGCAGTTTAGGAAATCTATTGTTTTACTGCGTACATCTGTTGTCATTTTTTAAGGGTTTGGGAAAACAACAGCATATATCAACTTGCCAAGTTGCTACACAGGCCAGATTTCGCACTTTAGTGTGGAAATAAGTCTGGATAAAGCCAAAAAGATGAGCTTGATGAATGTGCATGCCGTTTCTTATCTATCCATCTTTTAAGCTTTTGTTCTCTGCTTGCTATGTTTCCATTCTTCTTTCATGGCAATAGCTTAATGATTTATGAGGTTTCCAAAAAAGAGTGAAGAAAACAAATCGTTCGTATTTTGTGGGGTTTTTTTCGGTAGCAGCATGGCTAAAGAGAGTTTTGTATTTGTTATGCTACGTTCGGAGGTTCATTAACTTTCCCCTGCTTTTTTTACTCAAGAAATCGCAAAGCACTGGACAAATAAGATATTTGTTTAATGCGAGAGCCATCTACATGTCATTTTATGGCATATAAAAAATATATACTCTGGATGATGTGTGCTAGAAGAAAACTCAGTTGAGCAGCTTAGTCTGAATACTACAGATATAGAAAACAAATCTCTTTTGCACTTGTGAACAAAGGCGGAGGCGTGAACTTTGAATGGTATGAATATGCATGGGTGATAGCGGAAATCCATAAAAGACTAGAAATGTCATTGCCACCTTGCCTTGTCATCTACCTTAAAGATCCGACGTGTTTTCAAGGATTGCCATCTCTTTTCAATATTAAAGAAGACTCTTAGAAGAAGGACATTTGGCAACAATAAAGAAAATTTCCATATGCTTCTTTTATATGCAGGACACGCATAAAATGGGACAGGGATTTTTAGCATTGGTTGATGTTATGACAAATATATCAGTTTCTTTGATGATTTATAGAAAATCAAAGTAAATCTATTTCATTATATCAGTTGTATGTTATTTGCATGAAATTAAAATGATGTTCATGATGATACTCTGGAAAATTTGCTTTACGACTTACCCCCATAGTCCGGGAACCGGTGACATCAAAAGCTCCGTAATCGCGCAATTGATTTTTTTTTAAATGTAAATCGATAGTAAAAAATCATAAACAAAATGAGCTAAGTATGACTAGGCTTGACAAACCGGAAAGGTATAATGATTTATCATTATCATGGAAAACCGACACTTGGCCAGACGCGAAATAAAGAAACCACTGATAAAAATTCAAAGCAAAATAATTGTGAAATTTATCACTGGCTACCTCCTTAAAATAGGTATGACAAACTTTTATGGCAGAATAAAGTTTGTCACACCAAATTTTCATGAAAGAACACCAAATTTTCGTCATACTTAGCTCATTTTTTTTCACATGGCACTTTTCTATCGATTAACATAAAATCTTTTTAATTTCGCAATTATGGGTCTTTTGATGTCATTGGCTACCTGACAATTAAATATATCTATGCCCGGAAGTTGTCTCCTAGGTCCTCGATAAATCTAGCAATCGGGGCAAATGGTACAACATTTTAATCATTCAATTTATTATATTCTCTCTGATAAAAGATTCACTACATTAGGCATAAACATGAAAATAATATTTTTTCCTCTTCGAATAACACTGTAAAAAGTATCAATTAAAAAGACTGATCTAGTAAGTTATAAAACACATTATGTATTTTTAATCGTATCAAAAACATGAATGTGAAAGAATGCCAAGTTCGTTAAAGGTTTCGCTAATAAAAGAAATGAGATCTAACTGCAAACCAAGTTCTTTCGAAGCTCCTTAAATCATAACTCCTGTCATGCATAATATTCTTCAATTGCTTAAAACGATATCTTACGTTACTTGTTATTCAATAGAGCGACTTAGCAAGTTTTTCTTATTCAAATTTCTTGATTTAGTTGATCAGAACTTAAAGTTGATCACTTCCTTCTTCCTTAACTTATTAATACCTTAACTTCAAGCTACTTATCGAACACTCGATTGACTAGATCTTTGTCCGATTCAAAAATTAAAGTTGGTGGCTGAAAACTTGCCAAGTCGCTCTATTGAATAACAAGTAACGTATCATATCATTTTAAGCAATTGAAGAATATTATGCATGACAGGAGCTATGATTTAAGGAGCGTCGAAAGGACTTGGTTTGCAGTTAGATCTCATTTCTTTTATTAGCGAAACCTTTAACGAACTTGGCATTCATGTTTTTGATACGATATCATTATTTTTTGTCAAATAAGTAGGTATTTGTTTCCTTTTTGAAATAAAAAGGCTTAATATTAAATTAACTTTATTTAATATTTATCAATCTTACAGTTTTTCCTGTTTTTATTCACTGTATTTTTTAGTCAAATTTAAAAATTTTAACATTATGAGTACTTATGTTCCTTTAAATTCAACTAATAAGGATGTTTCTTTTACGTGATTGGGTACTACTTGATTACCTCGTCGACCAAAAAAAGTTTGTCGCCAATTTGGCGATATATCATTAAATTGACGACAAAAATTACGCGTCAAAAAAGATGCTAACTTGGCGCGATTTCTGGTATTTCGCCAAATTTCCATAGATTCCTATTGTAGTCTGGTAATTTATCCAATACTTTTGTTAGAGCAAGTACTAACGTCTTCATTTTGACATCTTTATTTTGAAGCGGTTCGCTAATTTCCCAAGATTGCTTAAATATTGCTATTTAGAAAGTTTTTAGAACGCTTTTAGCGCATTCTTACCCTTTTTAAATTTTGTATTTGTTAACAAATGCTCTTACAAGGAAGGTCTCCATACGGGCATACTCAGAAAAATCTGAAAAAAAATACAGAATGTTCTTCTCATATAGTTATATATGCTTATAAAAAAAATTTCGGCGGAACCTCCTTATAACGTCCGTAAAAAAATAATGAAAATTTCATTTATTTGACGATTTATCTCCGGTTGGCGAAAAAACGAAATTTGAAAAAATACGCTTTTAACGCTTCGAATACTTTTTAAAGAAAAAACTTTCTATGTTCAATTTATTTAAATAAGTTTAGTTTAAGTAATTTTAGTTTTGCATTTTTACTTTACTTTAAGTATAATTTTGTCATATACGTTTATAAGTACTTATAACAAAATGAAATTAATGTATTTTATCATTTAAAACACAATTTAAATTGGTTAAAATTGTTCCAAATTGAAAAATACAATGTTAAAAATCTGCTGCATTTTGTTGCAACGCACTGCCTTGCTTGTATAGAAAACGGTTACTTGGCCGTGAAATGGAGCTTTCTCATTGGTTGGAATAGAGATATTATATACAAGCGGTGGAGTGCGTTGCAACAAAATGCAGCAGATTTTTAACAGTGTATGACACGATCAATTCACCGTGCTATGGAGCATTCTCATTGGTCAGAAGAGAAATATTCTATAAAAGTAGTGGAGTGACGTTGCAGTAAATGCTGCAGATTTTTAACAGTGAAGTCAATTAAAATCAATTTTCAGATTCATTAAAATCGTCTGCTTTTGGCGAGGAAATGCATTGCTCGCCAAATCCCGCGTCGCTTTCATCTTTTCACGCCAATTATTCCAAACTATTTTATTTTTTTACATATCTAATAATGTAATTCCGCCGCTAATTTTCACTGATCCTTTATTACCTACATGAGTAGTTTAATTCGTATTTTTTTTTCAAAAAATTCTGAGTATGCCCCCAATGGAGACCTTCCTTGTTAGTGATCATTTATATCTTATAAGTAATGAACATGCCAAATTTTATGTTTCTGGGCCCTTAACATACAGACATCGCATTTTTAGAACGTTTTTTGCTCTTTTACTCCTTTGGATTAGTGGCATCGGCATAAGATATAGCCTACGTTCGAGCAAGGACTATCACCATCATTTTAATATTATTACTTTTAAGATAGGTTTGTTGTTTGCTTAGACTGCTTTAAAATCTCAATTTAGAACATTTTTAGAACGCTTTACGCGCATTCCCCCCCCCCTTTTAAATTTGGATTTTTTTAGCAAATGTCATTAGTGATCATTTATATCTTATAAAAAATTAACATACCTAATTTTGTGCTTCTATACCTTTTACTAAAACGAAAATTTCACTTTTAGAATGTTTTTGGCTTCTGAACCTTTTTTGGCTAGTGACACAGACATAAGATATAGTCTTTGTTTGAACCGGGGAGAATACCATTATTTTGGTACCATTACTTTTGAAATCGGCTCGGTAGTTTCAGAGATTAGCCACGATAGTCGCAAAAGTGACGCCAACTTGGCGCTATTTCTGGTATTTTGTGAAATTCTCATAAACTCCCATTGTAATTCAATAATTTATCTTTTAACCACCATTAATAATTAATTAATGGTGATTTCTGATTTTTTCCTATTTATAGATCCAATAACCTACCTTCACACCAAATTTCAACTTTCTAAGTCACCTGGAAGTAGTCAAATATTTCTATGAGTGAGTCAGTGAGTCAGTGGTAAAAATAGCGGTTTTCAGACGTCCATTTCTCGTGAACAGTAAAAGATTTTTAAAAAAAATTATAGCATTTGGAAATTAGAAGATGGTTTTACACTACACAAAAAATTGCAAGTGTGTAGGTGAAATAGAATTTAAGTTATTGGGGGGGTCAAAAGTGGCCCGAAATGGTTCGGGTAATATAACCCACGGCCGGTGTGTCGCCTTTTACTTTGTGAACTTGGCTGACACATTACCGTGTGTCTAGATCACTCCAAAACTTCAAAATCAAAAATATTTTTTGATTTCACATGTATTTTATTTTCGATGTCACTAAATTGTTTAAATTTGTTTGAATATTTCTATACAAATGTTTACTTGACAAAAATTAATTCTAAATTTTCACAAATGAAATATATGTATGATAATTATGCCCTAGATATAATGCTGTCAACCTGTGTACTATCATAAGCACTATTAAAAAATTTTGGACATCTTCATAATCATATTCTTGTTTGTAAATGTTTAAAAATACACAATTCCTTGCAGTCTTAATATATATTTGTTTATGCTTGCTAACCCCTTAATCTCCGCACCCGAGACATTCACGGGCAAATTTCATGTAAAAGGAAAATCGCAACGATTAAGGGGTTAAATAAAGTTGGATATTTTTTCCAGTTACGGAGATTAGTAGCTTAACGTTTTAATAGCCTGTTGCCGTCAGTGATTATTTCAGGAGGTGACATTCCTTCATGACATAACATGACATAGCATTGCTTAAGGAGTGCCAACATAGCGTGAAACTTCGACGCGCATAATCTGCTCTAACTTGAGCAGGAACATAAATATGAATTTCGAAGCAAAGCAAGGTCTAAAAAGTATAATCTGTAAGCTCTGATGGCGTCTCGAAGACCATTCCAGAGTCACCTTAGAAGATTTGAAAATTTCCTCTTTTTTATGGCATAGAAGTACAACTCCGTCACCTCCCCTCACGAAAGAAAAAGTCTAAATTCAACTCTGTCTGTCACACGAAAAAACCCAGTATTTCTAAATATATGTTTTAACCAAAAAAAAGAAAAAAAAAAAAAAAGAATAGTCGAATTTGTCCATTTTAAAACTTTCTTCTATCTCATATATGCTAATACTTCAAAATTCGCTACCACAGAGCCAAAATTAAATAACAATCTATACTGATGATGAGGATTCCAAAGCCGTAAAATTCCGTGCATTAGTTCTTGAAATAGGATTATTACGAATATCGGGAAAAATGCTACAAAAAAAGCGCCACCGCCGATTTATACCAAAACATAAATAGCAATAATATTTATCAAGCTATATCTCAATCTGAAGTTTGATGGAAACTCGTTCATTAGTTTTTGAGATAGAGCTATTGCAGGAATCGGGAAAAATTTAGCATAGCAACGTCACCTATTGGGCGATTGAAACCAAAATATTAACGGAACGAGTTCATATCACGGATTTACTGAATGTGGAGTTTGATGAATATCTGTGCATTAATTCTTGAGGTAGAGGGATATATTGCGAAAATCGTGAAAAATTCAGCATAGCAGCGCCATTTGTTAAGCGATTTACACCAAAATGTAAACAACATAAAAAGTCATGTCAAGGACTAACTGAACCTTAAGTTTGATGGAAATACGTGCATTAGTTATTAAGATATAGCTATTGCGTAAATCGTGTAAAATACCCCATAACAGCGTCACCTGTTGAGCGATTTACATCGAAAAATAATTAACTTCAATCTATATTAGGAATTATTTGAATATAAATTTTATTGCATCTGTGCATTAGTTCTCGAGATAGAGTGTCCACAAAATTTATGACACATACAGTCAGAGCCATAAACTCATAGACAGACATTTTGTAAAAACATGTTTTTTGGACCCCTAAAACGTGTAAATTCTGCAAAAACCGCAATTCGAAAATTTTCACGAATCCAATACTTCCTTTTTGTAAAGATAGAAAAAAGAAAATAATAATAATAATAAATATATACATATATACATATTTTTATGGTATTATTTATTACCCTGTAAAATTTTGTTAAATATTTAAAAAAAATCGTGTATAAATCGAAGATTGCATCAAAAATAATTCTGTAATGTTGGAGCTCTATAAGAGAAAGAAGGCGAATTACACGTTCATGATAATCTAAGATGTCGCTATTCTTCTATCTACATTTATGGTCTTTTGATACAGGTCCGCTCGAATGATTTTTACACAATGTCCACTTTATATAATCCCCCTATCTAAAACTTATTGCTCTTTCCGTTATTTTTCTTCCTATTTTAAAAATAAAGAAAAGAAAAAAAAGGATAAGACTTTCAGAAAATGACTTTGCTGAATCCGTGATGAGGATAAGCGCCAAGTTTTGGAAATAGAATGAAAGAAGGGGGAGGGGGATGCATCAGACTTACAGCATGCTGAAATCTTTTGTTTTCTTTATCATGACATTAGGATTTCTAATTGCAGGTGTAGTGTTGTAACTGTATCTGTTATCGTATGTTCGAGAAGGTTTACAGAGCAAAGTTTGTTTTCGCTGTATTGCTTATTGCTTGTTGCATGGGAGCATGAGCGCCGGCAGAAAAGACGAAAGAGGAGGGGAAAGCCATTAACCCTTCCTGAATTTTGAAATTTTGTTAATTGAATTTTCAGCATCTCTGATGATTCTGAAATAATATAAAATGTATTCCTTCTCATGTGACTTATAATTCAACATTAAGACGCAACACTAGACACAGAAAAAGACGCGGATGATAATGTTAAATCTATGCGGGCGTTCTTTTCAAATATCACTCTCAAATTTTAATATTTTTACATGATTTTTTTTGCAAAGGATAATTGAGGACGATCTACAACCGGGCTAGTTTTTACTTTTTCGATTTTGGTTATAAATTTTTTATATTATGATAGTTTCAATTTCAGAACCGGTTCAAACTGGTTTTGAAAGTAATAATAATAATAATAATAATAATAATAATAATAATAATAAACTGAAACCAAAATTGAAAAAGTAAAACCTAGGCCGGTTGTAGATCGTCCTCAGCAATCCTGAGCAAAAAAAAAAAAAAAAAAAAAAAAAAAAAAAAAACTAAAACTGTTAAAATTTGAGCGAGATATTTGAAAAGAACGCTCCCATAGACTTTATATTATCATCCGCGGGTCTTTCAATGAGTATTGTGGGGCCTTAAGAGAAAAATATAGTAAAAGTTTTTTAGCGCCCATGAATCCTGCATGGAAGTTAATTTGTGTTCTACTTTCCTTTTTACGCTCATATGTTTAAAATTTATCTTAATCGGCTGAGGATAGTCATGAAGATAGAACTCTCTTGACGAAAAAAATGTACTGTTTGATTAGTTGAAGTTTTAAGAACTTTGCATATTTCAAGCTTTTGAAAATTCATATACTTAAAACTTCTAGAAATTCGGATGCTTGGATCTTTTAAAAATTTATATACTTGAAACTGCTACAAATTTGTATACTTGATGCTTCTAGAAACTTCGATACTTGAATATTTTAGAAATTTAAGTACTTGAATTTCCTAGAAATTTTACATCAGTTATACATTTTAATAAAGTCGTTTCCATAGCAACAAAATGGAATCGACAATACGACAATGCTCATTTGGACTTAATATTGAGTTTGAAGCAATTTTAATTAAGTTACACTTTGAATTTCGTTTTAAATCTTAAATTTTTATAGTTAAATTTTAATGTAAACACACATAAAGATCGATATGACAAAATTTTAGTTAAAACAAACTGAAACCCACAAAACTAAATTTGTTTAAATTAAGTTTATTTAAACAAGTTCAGTGTGAGACATTTTTTCTTGAAAGTGTATTCAACATAAAAAACTATTTTTTGAAATTGTATTTTATCTCCAACCGATGAAAAATCATCAAATAACGAAATTTTCATCAATTTTTTTTACGGACGCTCTATTGAAGTTCCGCCGATTTTTTTTTATAAACATATATATCCTCATGAAAAGAACATTCTGTAACTTTTTCAGGTTTTTCGGAGTATGGCCGTATGGAGGCTTTCTTTGTAAGTTCATTTTTTAAACACATAAACTAGAAAAAAATAATTTACAGCTAAATGGCTATTTTATTTTGTTTTATTGTTTTGTATATTTGCTACGTACACAGTGTTAATTTTTTTCTTTGTTTTCCCTTTTCACAATAAAGATAAAAAAAAAAATAAAGAACCAGGACAAAAAATCATACGTAAGATCATTGATTAAGAAACATTTTCCAAAACAATCATAATAATGTAACAAAACTTCATAATTTACTAACAAGGAAGGTTTCCATACTGGGCATACTCAGAAACTTTTGAAAAAATACTAATTAAACTACTTAAGTATGTAATAAAGGATCAGTCAAAATTAGTGGCGGAATCACATTAGAAATTATGAAAAAAAAAAAAAAAAAAAACTTTTGAACATTTGGCGTGAATATCACGCGATTTGGCGAGCAGCTGTTTTCCTCGCCAAAAGCAAACGATTTAATGCAAATGAAAACGCCTAGATCTTTATAATGCGTGTAATGTTTTAAGTATTTAATGAATTTAAACACAAACAACGAAAGATACACACACACACACACACACACATATATATATATATATATATATATTGTTTGTTGCTATAGTTTTTAATTTATCACAGGAAAAAAATTTTCATAAACATAAAATTCATATTGAAAAAAATTATTTTCATACAAATTAAACTCATTCAAAATTAAAAGCCAGAGCTTTCCATAGCAACGAAGTTACTTGAAAATGCTCAATTGGACTTTGAACTTGAAACAATTTTAATGAATTTAAATTCTGAATTTCATTTTAAATCGCAAATTTTGATGGTTAAATTTGAATGTAAATACATATAAATATCGATATAACAAAATTATACTTGAAACTAACTAAAATTGGCAAAATTAAAGTTATTTAAATTATATTTACCTAAACAAGTTCAACATGAAACTTTTTTTCCTTAAAGCGTATTTGACATAAAAAAGTATTTTTTTCAAATTGCATTCTATCGCCAACCGATGATAAATCGCCAAATAACGAAATTTTCAACATTTTTTTACGGACAAGGTTCGGAGATTCCGCCGAAATTTTTTTTTATAAACGTATATATCCACATGAGAAGAACATTCTGTAATTTTTTCAGATTTTTCGGAGTATGCCCGTATGGAGACCTTCCTTGTAAGGTAAAAGATGAAGTCTAAAATGAACAATTTGGAAAACTCACAACGCATTTGAAAACCCGATTTCTGCTATTGCCATGAATAGTCGTTGAAATATATGAGTTTTTTAAATGCAGCCCTGTATATGGTCTATAGATAGCACAGTAGAAAGTTTCTGTTTATAGCGATTTCAGCCAATAAACTGATGTTGTTGAGAACTGTTGTGTTACTCTGTATATGATCTGTAGAATTTATATACACTAAGTAATATTTAAAAATTAGTTTAATTTAAAAACGCATATCACAACTGGAAACGCACTTCCAGAAATTATCAGGCTTCAATAATTCAGTTATTGCTCATTTTTTTCTACAGCCAAATTCTTTTGTGTGTCCCTGTAAATAAATGATAAGTTCTATACACATCGAATTCTATAGTAAAAACATTGCAATACACCCCAATGATGCATATTCATTCAGTGGCGCAGCCAAGGGGGTGGTTTTTTGGTGAAAACCCCTCCCAGAGCTAAGAAAGATAGCTACAATTGCTGCTTATCTATATTATAAAGGCCAAACGTATCTGTGCGTAACGCATACGTCATTTTGCGAATGGCAACACTTTGAAATTTGAAATGAAATTTCGGGTTTGCAATTTTTACTATTGCAAATTTTTAAACTTCTAAAAATCGCATACTTTCAATTTTTACACCGTCGTGTAGGGGAAGAAATGTACTTTTAAATGCAATTTATTTGAAAACTGTATCTTAATTTAATTTTGAAATATTAATTTTTTGTAGTTTTTAAGACCTTTTTTTCTAATTGTGGCAACAGAAGTACCCCGTTTCTATCGTAAGAAAAAGGAAAAAGGAAAAAAATGATTACTGTATCTTTATGTTACCATTTTCTCATAAAAAGTGAAAAAAATTATAATTTAAATGCATGCTGTGTCTATCTTCTGTTATAAAACCCGATGGATTTGAATTTCATCTACAAAATATCATTTACACTTAAGAGAATATAAATAGTTTAGAATTTGTTTCAGTTAATAGCATAGAGAATTCAAGGTTTGAAATAAAATGATCAAATTAAAACACCAATTTTTTTAAAAAGGTCAATAAAAATGCGAAAGGTTCATATGTAAATTTGGACATGGGGAAAATGATGTCGAGCTTAGATTTTACGGGGAAAAAAGTCTATAAATGAGTCAAAGTGGAAAGAATTTTGATTTTTTTTTTTTCATTTTGGAATACTTGAATACGAGTCTTAATTGATAACTTTATCATAATAACGTATCTTTATTATTTTTTAATATTTACATGTTGGATTAAAGATTAATTTTAACAATTTCTACAAATGTGTTTTATAGAAATAGTATTTGGTTAACTTTAGGTTAAATATCATTTGTTTAAGAGTTAGACTTATCAATGTAAGGTGTATTTTTTATTGTAACTAATTTTGTAGGTTTTTTTTTTATAAATCAATGAATTAATTCCTTATTAAATATTTTCTTTTGTCGAAATTCGACGGGTTCTACCTCGTATAAATTAAAACCAAACTTAAATATTTAAATGGCTTAGCGCATTTCGGAATCCGGCGTTTTTTTTTTTTTTAAATAAGATTTCATTTAATAAACTAATTCAATTAAATGGCAAAAATTCTACTTAAAATTGTGAAAGTGCATATTACATGAATTAGTTAAGTGAAAATTGGTTGTTTGAATTAAATCATTTTTCTTAGACGCATTATGCTAAAAAAAGATGATTTCCTGCCATACAGATGCTTTTTGAGTTTAAGTATTATACAGTGAATATTCTAATTATTACTGATTCTATTAACCGGCGATTCAAATAACCGCCAATCACCTTTATCAGAAACTCAACCCCCCCCCCCCCCTCTAGAACCGAATTATGGCTGCGCCACTGTATTCATTTCAGTATGTTTGAAATTCTGTAATATCTTTAAACGACACGACAAACGATTTTCCCCCATAGACCGTGATGTAGCAAAATATTTTGAGCGGCCCTGTAAAATGAATTGAAAATGCTGCACATTTCATCTTCAATATCGAATGCATTTTTTGCTAAATGTGAAACAGCTATTGCATCAAGATCTGAATATCTATAAAATTAGTTATAACCCGAAAGCAATTCATTTGCCTAGCTTAATGTACAATTTACTACTTGTTTGAAATAGTTATTAATAATTATAATATAATTCTATTCCGCTTAAAAGGTTTTATTTTATAACTGCTGTTTGTTGAGCTAGATGCTATTAGTTTTCTGTCTGCGACATGGTTCAATCGTTTGCGACAGTGTTTATTCACCAAGTAAAAATACATATAAACAAAACTAATCTTGGAATTTGAACCTGGGATTATCTTCACAAAGCACCAATTAAAATTAAATATTGTACCATAAAAAAGTTTTAAATGAATTTCGCACATTCAATAATAGATATAAACTAAGGATATGGTACAACGGACATGAATTGCCTGGCTTTGTAGACATATTATTCATACGAATAATAATTATTATACATTATCAGATTATTATGCATTATCTTACTATATAAATATTATTCGGTTATACAACACCATATTTCCACTACAACACTTTTACTTTTTAATAAATGTTTCATAACATCGTATTGTACATTTATAGGTGAATGAGAATTATCGATACAGAAAATCAATCATGAATACAGAAAATTATCCAATACGGTATGATTCAGGAATACTATATAAAGATAATTTGTAAAGATAATATAAATTACAATAAAATTACACTCTCATTTTTTAAGAGGGAGAGAGGGGGTGGGAGTATGCTGTGCAAAAAATTTTTTGGGGAAAGCAGCCAGAAACCTTAATTGATTTAATAATAATTAAAAAAATATATATACAAATATCATTTATTTAAAAAAAAACTTTAAAAGAGATTGTTATAAAACATTTCGTAAAAGAATAAATGTCATAAAAGTATTTTAGAAATAAAATTTTCTAACATTTCTAGCAATTCTAACTTTTAAAGCGTTTTCACTTTTAACTATATTGAACTAAATATACAATACTCAAGAGGAAAGGAACGTGAAAAATCGATTTCGAATAATATATTTTCTCAGAATAGTGATAAATATAAATAAGTTTCTTAAAATCCGATATAAAGTGGAATCAAATGTGTATATTACCTTAATCCTAGAATCACATATATTTTTCGGACGAATTTGACACACTGGGTTTTATAAAATTACAAAATGTTTTCGGACTTTTTTTAGGTGCGTTCGTAATTATATAAATACGTAATACCTATAGTCGTCGTTGAATCTGTCCGTCTGTCCACATACAACAGAGCAAAAACCTTCCAACCAAATCGCTTGAAATTTAAAATATATTATTGTTACATAATTTTGTCGAGTCATTTCAAATTTTATAGAAATCGGATCTATAGTTTGATTACAGGGACAATCAAAAGCATTCCGTAACATTATGATCAACGGGAAAAGTAGTTTGAAGCGCATTTTAATGATGTTATACTCTTTCGAACATAATAAAATTGATATGCATGTATGAAGTATATATTAAAAAATGCATTCTCCACAATCTGTGTACAAAGAATATTTCTTATTAATTTACAGGGCCACACAAAAGTATTCCATTACACAATAGTATAGGGGAAAACAAAGCTTCAAACAGTGCACTGTTTGAAGCGTGTTTTAATACTATTAAACTATTTCACATTTTATGAAATAAATATAATTTGCTGAGATTCACTACAAAGTTTCTGCCTGTATAATATAAAGCAGATAGTATTTACAGGGACACACAAAAGATTTCGGCCACTTTACATGTATCCGATATACTGCATACCATTAATCAGAGATCTGAATATTTTTAGAACATTATTATGGTACGAACGCACCACATTTGCTACGTTTGACGTGCAGTTTCCAACTTGCTTGTTTTTTTTGTTTTTTTTTTTACTTTTAATTACGTTTGTGTGTGACAGTCAAATCTTGTGACTCATTTTTCACCCACTTCTCATTTTCTACTTTTCACTTTTCATCCACTTGACATAGAACTTTACAATTCGAAATATAAATATATTCTAGAGGACAATACATAAATTGGACATTGACTTTTTAAAATTCGATACCTAAAAGGGAAAAAGTGGGGTCAAATTTTTTAAAGCTTGCGTTTTGATATCTTATGGAGAAATAATCAGCATCAGCTTTAACAATGAGTATTTGTTGAAAACTACTAATGACAGGGTTATACAATAGCGCTAAATTATAGCCAACTTGGAAAAATACCGCCAAATTTTGACCAATATGGTGACAAAAAATTGCCATATGTGAAGCCAACATGGCGATAGCTGACTAATTGGGCGAAATTCCCATTTACATCCATTAATTTTCCATAATCGAGCTCATCGTAATTTTATTTAAACTCCATGCAATTAATGCTTTTTTCAAGAACTTTCTATTTTTTAAAGTATTTAAAAAAACGTAAACATATATATTTTCAATATTTTTGTTAATTTAACCCTCTCATGCATGAATTATTTTCTACACAGTAAAAAAAAAAAAATCAAACAATCATTTTTTGTGATAAAGGAGAACAGTTTATCATGAAAATAATTTTATTAGAAATTTTTATATATTATTTACTAGTATATTGATCCGTCCTCATTTGAGGACATTGTGCATCAAGGGGTACATTCGTACTGTCCTCAAATATGGGGACAATATGATTCAATGTTCATATATCTGCATACGTTTTATATGATTTATTCGGTATGAAATTATTCCATACATTATGGACATGCTGGTACAGCACATGTTCCACAAATATACGGTGTTTTGCTTTTGAAATTTTTATCTCTACAGCGATTGGCAAACTTTGCTTCCATTTTCTTCGGATAATGTTTTCCCCCATCTAAACGCAAAGGTTTGGGCACATTGTGTGCACTCCTATGTTTTATTGCTGGTTCTCTTGCAGAGGGTCTTCCTCTTTTATTTTTATTTAGCGCAGCTGTACCTTTATGTATAGAACCCGTTGCAACTGAACTTTTGAATTCCAACAGGTCTATGCTTTTGGTTTTTTCTTTCTGATTTTCAGAGAATCCATGCATTAACAATAGTGACATTCATCAGGTGATAAATACGCATGTACCACTTCTTATTTCTGACATCATTACGATAGAGGGCTACGAGAGAGTCCATGAGATCGATACCACCCACATGCTTATTATACTCAGAGGTACAATGTGGACGCTTGATAGAAATCACTTTTTTTTTCCTTTGTACTGAAACGTGTTACTTATCCTTCAGGTTACTTTCCACAGTATGAAGAGATTATATGAACCGGTGTATTATCGATCTACCGGGTGATACTTATATTATCCGAAGATGAAATAATCGAACAACTATTACCCCTTACTTCATTCTTCAGTTGTTTTATTGATTTTAGCTGCTTTTCTGCACCCATCAGCCTGTTAATTCTTATAGTCCCAACATACAAAATTCAGAGTGCTTTTAGTTTTAAAACCAACGGTATACTGGAAAAGTAATTATCTGCATATATTTTGCATTTTTACTGCTGCAAATCATGAGTCAAACGAAGTATGACATCACCAGATGCACCACAATCAGATGTGATTCCGCGGCTACAGGTTACACCTTGAAACAATTCAAAACAATAAATATATCCAGATACACCAGCACGACACCACATTTTGTATCTCCATTTGTGCGACTTCTTAGGTAAATACTGTTTTATAGAGGCTTTTCCTTTGAATTGAATCATCATCTCATTTACACTTTGATATTCCTCATTATCGGCAGCTTTGTGAAATGTTTCATGCAATTTTGTCAAAATCTGTCGAATTTTTATAACTTTACCTGCATTGTCGTCAGGAATGGTTGTATTATCTATAAAATGAAGTACTTCCTTAATTTCCAAAGCGATTTAGAGACATGGCATCTGCAGTTAGTGACATTAGAAGTCCATGTCTTGAGGACCAATAATGACGTAATCTAGGGTATCCGACATATGTCATAACAATCACAATTCCTAAGAAAACTTTCAATTCTTCTACAGAAAGTCTAAAATTAGCTTTGCCATTTTGACATGCATAAAGATTTGTCTGATAGACAATATCTGATAATAGGTCTTGAGGAAATAGATTCATAAACATATCTAAAGGATAGTCGACTTGTATATTCACTTGAAATCTACCACGGAATCGAGGCGAATTATTGGACGATAAGTTATCTCTTTCTCTAAACCAAGCAATGGTGTTTGCTTTTGGTTTGCTTCCTTTTCTTGAAGATTTTGTATTAGTAGATGATGATGGAGCTCGATTTACAAGTCCTTAATCATTTGAATGAAAATCACTATGTGCAGTTGAAACTGGGGCTTTATTTGTAAATTCATCTTCATCAGAAGATGACATTGCATGGGCAGTTACATGAGGAATATAATTCGGATCATCTATTTCAGAATCACTATTTTCCAGATCAACCTCAGGTTCCGTTGTCATTATTTCAGCTATCTCTGCTTCAGTTATGTATCGTTTTTTCCAATTCATGTTTGTTTTTTTAACTCTACAATAAATAAATAAAAGTAGTAAACAAAAATGAGTTTTGCTTACCTTAGTGCAAACAGGCCTCATGTGAGGACAGATATATGTTTTATACTTTAAATAAAAACCTAATTGAAATATTGTAAAAAAATTCTATCATTACATGCTATATGATCATAAATTGCATTAAAAAATTTACCTTGACTATATTATGAATATTTCCTAGTCTATTTGTAGCAAATTCTGCGCAATATCGCTATACTTCAATACTTTGATTTTACTGCAACATTCGTGTGAATTACGACTATCGGTATGTTGCTTCCATCTATTGTGTTGCATACAAGGTATTATCTATCCACAAATAAGGTCCTCATGAATGAATGCTGAAAAATTTTGGTAACTCCAGTATTTTATAGGGTAATATTTATCTGTCCTCATATGAGGCCCTTATGCATGAGAGGGTTTAAAAAAGAAAACATGTTTTTTTTAACAAAAGAAACATGCATTTAAATTTATTTAATGATAAAAACATAATTGTGTTCGTTTTATATATACAAATAGAGACCTGTTGAACCGTTCAGTAAACAGGGGCGTCCCTCACCTGGTCACGAACAATGGAGGGCGTCATTATTCGCCTGAAACAAATTATATCATAGCAAATGCGGTAGCGTTTGGTACTAGGACTTCCCTCAGAGGGATTAGTCTGAACGATATTGCTGAATCATAGATTTAATAATAACTTGCAGAAAGTAAAAGAAAAAAAAATATGATGCTACCTGTACATGCTACGCTGCCACAAGTAGCCTGCAGTATATGCTAACCATATACTGCCACAAGTTCAAATGACGAAAATGACGAAATTGAACTATACAATTACAAAATATTCTATATAAATTCGTATACACGGTTAAAAAAGAGGGGAGCAAACTATGCAAAACAGCCATGCGTGGTTATAAAATTGAACGTACTCAATATATTAAAATTAATGCGCATAATAAAACACTAAAATATCTTGTATCGGAATTTGAACTCTTTGAAATTACGCCAAGAAGATAAATAGACACTCTACACCAATTTTAGTACGTAAAAATGGCACAAATCATGATGATTGAAAAGAAAGAGAAATTTTTCTTATATGGTGTGTGAACCCCTTAAATAGTTAGTACAGAATAGTTAATATATATAACAGTATAATATCTACATCTGATTTCTATTGATGCGATGAGGTTCTCGATAAGAATTTAGGCTCTCTTTAAAAGTGGTACATAAAAATCGCGAAAACGCCAACAAAGGAATGCGATGCGTCGTTTGAATGTGTTCCAGATATGATCAATTGGATTTAAATAGGTAATGCATGCTAGTCACTACATACGCTGTTTTGTTTTCTTTTCAAACCCATTCTCAAGGAGTTGAGCAATATTTCGCTTTAGCATGCGTTAAATATAAGGAATTGGCAATATTTGTAGTATAAGATACGACATGAGATTTGAATATCTCGTCTGCATAATCTTTGAGCTGTCAAAGTATCATCACAAGGGATTTAGAAATTTGAACACATTTTTTCAGCAAAACATGCAGGCTCAATACGCCAAAGTGAACTCTATTATGCAGTTTTACCTGAATAAATTACTATTTAAAAGACTTTGTAATGTCAAATGAGAAAATGATTCTATAATAAAAATCATTTGATGGAAAAAAATAATGCCCTCCCCCCACATAACATTGTGCTTCGGAATTCTTTTATGGTACCCTCTAAATGAATAATAAGTATTCTTTCTGTGGCATATTCTACAAAATTTATATTCTACTGTCTTTCTTAAATGCATATCGATTTCTTTATGTTTCTACGGGTGTTATAATTAAAAAGCACTTGGAATTATTTCAAACCATCGACCATAATGTAACGGAATACTTTTAAATGACTCAACAAAATTCGGCGCGGCGCCAAATATATATTTAAAATTTCAAACGATTCGGTTGGATAGTTTTTGTGCTGTTGTATGTGGACATACTGACGGATAAGTAGTCAGACGGACAGATCAGTCGTCGACTGTGGATGCTACGCATTTATATAATTACAAACGTAATAACATATGAAAAAACTCCATGGAAATCACCAAAGATCTCCGTGAGGTCCGGGGCACTGCGTTGGTCAGCATCAGACAAAACGACAGGGGGGAAAAACATGAAAAAACGAAAACAGGCAAAAAAGTATGTTTGACAAAAAAATGTGTATTAGTCCTAGCCCTTTAAGACGCGATGATATATATCTCTTGTATTTGTAAACAAACCCAATCATGTCAATTGAAATTAAAACATGTGCTACCACTACATCCGTTGATTAAAAAAAAATTATTCTTTACACTTTCTACAAATCAGAACGATCATTAAGTCTGGGTTTTTATTTCATACGACTGTTACATACGACTCAGAAGCAAAACTTTAAATGAATGTCTAACTCGCTCGATCGGTCGGGCCTGGGTCTTTAAGACCCAAGCCGAACAATCGAGCGAGTCAGACATCGATCTAACCATTTAAGTTCTAGAATGACACGCATAAATTTTTCGAATAAATCTGACACACTGGGAACTGGGGTCGATAAAACCCAAAATTGTTTTTTGGTGCTTTTTAAAAATTATTGATAACAACATCATTGTGTTAGTTTTATACAGACTAAAGCGGTAGGTAAAAAGTTAAAAACACATGAAGTAAAAAATTACATTAATTATATCTTTGCATCTCTCCAGTTCTCTATATATAGAGCTATCGAAAATGATTCCGACGATATCGAAAAGTTTGTGTCAGGTAGGTGCCAATACACTGGAACAGTAAATAGTACCTTTATATACAAAATAAAATTAGACGTCAAAAATTGTGGGGTTTGTGAAATCCCATTATGCCATTCAAGGTTAAAGAGGTTTAACTCCTACAAAGAAAAATAAAATAAAATAAAAATAAAAAATAAATCTCATTGTTTTTATTTAGTTATTTAACTTTTAACTTTAGGCATGTATAATTATTTTGTTTTTTTAAGCTAAAACCTGCTGATTTAATCGAAGAGTACTTTAAATTTAATTCGCGTAATTACTCGTTTCTTCTCCTTATAGTCCAAGAGCCGACAGCACAAAAACTTAAGCACAAGGCATGGAGCACAAGAAAAAGAAAAAAAAATCTTTGTTTTATGGAAGAGTAGAAATAGGCGAATCTAATGATCCTTGTCTGACGGAAGTGAAGTGGTGCATAAGCCAAAAATTAATACCATTAGTGGTTGACGACTCGTAGGTTTATTTTTGTGTTTGGCGTACAATCAAAGGTATGAAATTATTGTATGGCAAACACAATGCTAAACCTACGAATAAATACTAATCCTAGAAAAAATGCAACTTGTAATAAGAGTAACACCCTTCGATAAGGCTTTTTGCTGAAATGGCGAAACCATACACTTACAAGTATGCTAAAAGACTTGAATAAAAAAATCATATTCTGAAAATGATGAAATTTCAGAATTCATTTATTGTTCTTATATGTTAATTTCAAATCTCTGATGATAATTTATTATTAGAATTTCGCATTGCAAAAGGTTTTAACGAACCTCCGTTCAACGAAGCTTCGTTTTAACGAATATTCATATAAAAGGAGGATATAATTAAAATCCAATCAAAAAATGCAGTTGCGAACACTATATAAGGCATTTCTTTAATTTCTTTATCAACATTTTAATTCATATATATGCTTGCATATTATACTAATACATTGCGTGAATTCAAGCAATCTAATGTTTCATTCTTTTTATGAAATGCATAGAAAGTAACAAAAAAGAAATAAATACCCACACATTCCATTACTATTTAAGTGCTCAAAACTAATTTTCGAGAAAAGAAAAAAAAAATATGTAATTTCTTAAAATGCTCTCTTGAAGTAATATATTATTTTTATGTTCGTTTCTGCGGAGAAAAGTTGTATGTTTTACAGTTCATTTAGAATAGTTGCTACAAACTTTTAGAGCGCTTTTATAATCTAATTTAAATTGTAAGATTAAATGCATATGTCACTGTTAGCATGATAATTTTAGTGATATTAGTTTATTCTTATAAAATAAAAGATTTTTGCAACTGGATTTTCGTGTTCGCCATTGTTTTTGATTAGAAATATATTTACTGAATATTACAGAATAACTATAGCAATGCCGGCACTGGCGACTATTTTTTAAATTATTTTCTCTATGACTATTTCGAAACGAAAATAATCTACATCGAAGTTTAACAGAAATAAATCTCAAAGATTATTAAATGCAAGCAGTGAACATAATAATAATAATAATAATAATAATAATAATAATAAAATAGCCGATGGAAGCCGTATTATTCTTACCCAATCGGATAAACAAAAATATACTTGAAAACAATTTTTTTTCAAAATTTTAAATTATCATTTTTTGAGATTTTTATATATTTATTTTTCATTTTATTTATTTATTTATTGTTTAATTATTTTTTCAAAATCTTTTATTCTAATAAAAGCATTCGAATTACCAATCATCGTCCAAGAGTCGACCGCACAAAACCCTAAGTCATCGAGCACAAGAAAAATACCTTCTAACTATTAGTATATAAGTTCTAACTATAAGTATGTACATAGATATGCAATAAAAAGATTTAAAAAGAGTCCAAAGAAGAATTCTATAGAAAATGACTTCAACATGCTAGAAAAGGATTTTACAAAAAGACAATAGGCGAAGGACAAGTCGACGCAAAATTACACGAGGGTCTAAAAGATAAGGTAATGCTTCTTTCACCATCTCAAAACTGTTCATAACGTACGTTGGCTGAAAATGGAATAAATAAAATAAAGCGGCTTTACTTTTTTCCCTTTCATTACTTTGTATAGCTTACTTTTTCGACCAAACTGACATCAGAATCTTTTGTTCGAATAGTGATATAGGTTAGAAGGAATTATTCGGACTCATAAAGATAGTTAATACTGTGTTCCGCAAGTCACTGCTGATATGATAGTGTGATTCTTTTTGTGCCCAGGAAATATTTTTTTCTTATTATTCTTATTTCTGTCAGTTACGTAATTTTTGTACCGTTATTCTTGGATAATCAAATTATTTTCTCTTTTCTCTTACAGATGTTCACTTTTTTTGCAATCAGTAATGATGATGATGATGATAATAATAATAATAATAATAATAATAATAATAATAATAATAATAAAACCTAATTATCTAAACATGTGGATTTAAAACAAATGTAGGCATACACAGTTAAACTAATTTAATACGAGCACAGCTAAAAGGAGGTTACGGTTAAAAGAGCAATTAGCATGTTAAGAAGCGTATACTATATTTTAATTTTCATACTTATTATGAACTATAAATGCAGGATCTTGGTTAAGGCGAGATTTGCCTACAGAAGATCTAGAAAAGGGTGTTTTTAGATTTTTCAAGCAGGCATAAAAAATGTGACTTGTAACAAACAAATTGGTAAAAACGTCCACTAATTAAAGCTATACTTAAATTATGCTTCAATGGTCGACTACATACTGTAATTTTACCAACCTTTAAAATTTTCAACACAAACATCCAATTTTGACATCGTATGGATTCTATGGTAAATTTTTATCCTCGAATACCAGACGAAAAGTCAAATGGTCAAATAGTCTCAACTCGTAATATTAAATTTTCTTTTTAATAGTTATAATACAATGCGGACAGTTTTTGAGGAAAACTCAAAAACTACTTGGCGTAATGGATTGGAAATTTGGATTAGCATATTTGAAGCTCCCCGAATGCTAAAATGTTTATTGGTTAAAATTCGTATATATATGCACATATTAAATATTAGTGTAAAAATATGCTATTTAAAATCTATATTGAAAAGATTGTTTGCTACAGTTCCTGGTCATGGTACTAATTAATGCTTACAATGTGTGTGGAAAATGGCCCATTTAATTAAAACTACACAACATAGGAAATAGAACATAAACATAAAATATTAATGTAATATTTAATTAATCACAATTGCAGTTAAAATCTTAAGTTGTTGATGACTTTTTTCAAGTTCCTAAGACCATTTGCGTCGTTGTACATTTGGAGTTTCAAAATTCATAACAGCTAGTTAGGGGACTCAGTTTTGATGCTATTGCTTTCTCCCTTTTAACTCTGACGCCCGTATTCACCAAATACTTCGATCCCGAGAAATACCGTAAACCTCGGTCGAACGCTCAAAGAGTATTCACCTTTAATCCTGATTGGACATCTACTTGATAATGTCTAATCAAATGTTATCTTGAATTTCATTTGATTGTTTGACGGAGTTGTTCCAGGTTGAGGTAGATGGTGAATACGAGCATAAATCTAATTGATTATTAATAAAAATTCATCACATAAAATAAATACTTTTTATAGATTTTATCGCCAATATATTTTCTATATTTTTTTAAACTAATCATTATCAGATTAAAAGTTAAATGACTAGTTAAATTCTTTAAGAATCTGCAGAAAAAAATTTCTTAACAAATCCATATTCAAAAATATCATTTTCTGAAGGCGAAAGATTATTTTTTAAATAGATTAAGCAATACAGTTTGTCAATATATATATATACATATATATATATATATATTGACAAATATACAAATATACAAATATATATGACAAATATACAAATATATATATATATATATATAATACAATTAATTGTAAGACAATATATGAACCATTGAATTTAAAACAAAATTTCCACATTGAAATATGGATAAAAAAAATTAAAATGAATACAAATGAAATTTGGAGAACCAAAGCAGAATCTTCAGGCCCACAAATACTTTGGAACTACAAATAAAGTGAGCGGTTTCATCTTCGCATTAGCCATGAAAAGCAAAATAATATGAATTTGGGGCTACCAAACACATATAAAACCAAAATTAAATGGAGAAAAAACATTAAAAATAAATCATAATAACATTATTAAATTGGATGAAAAAAAAAATAATAAAACCGGAAAAAGCACACCATATATACACTATAGTTTACCCTACAAAGATGTAGCACAAAATCATTTAAATTGATAATAGTAACCTAAACTCAATATCTAAATATAAGATGAAATAAGGAATGAAATAGATAATTAATATATGCATTTTATAAACTGAGAAATAGTATTTTAGGCATTATCCAAATTGTTAAAAGTTAGGTACAAAGTAATCATTGAAATTAATTAAATTATATATATATATATATATATAATATGTAAAACAATCAACAATAAACTATATAAATTCATGTGAATTGCGCCGACGCTGCATTAAAACACATAAATTAAAATATAATTTCAAATTTATCAATTTAGCAAGGACCAGCACACCCCCCCTCATAAAACAAAACTCCCTTAAAATTAAAAATTCAACAATCAAGATACAAAAACAATAGGCTGCCAGCCTATTGTTTTTGGAATTTTAGTTTTGAAATTGTTGAAAAATTAAAAAAACAATAAAATTCATTCCATACATACATATGATTTCGAAAATTTATTTACCACCATTCCTATTAATAGGTTAAAGGATGCACTTTTAAAAACAGCTGAATTGGTTTTGGATGGTACTGATTTTAATTCAAAAACTTGTTTTATAAATTATGCCGGTTTTGCCTTTATAATAATTATGTTTATACTGGTTCTAAAATATACCTTCAAATTAATGGGATAGGTATGGGTACTAGTTACTCATCCACTGCAGCTAACTTTTTTTTATTTTTTTATGAATTTCAATATAGTATAAATAAAGCCGATCTAAAAAAAAATTTTTTTTTTTGCTTACCGAAACATTGATGATTTGATCGTTTTGAATATTGATTCTGATTTTAATGAAATTTCTCAAGAAATTTATCCTGACTCCTTAACGTTAAAAAAAACTAATGAAAATAGTTCGGAGGCTGATTATCTAGATTTAAAAATAAAAATTTTAATAGATAACAAAATGCAAATTTCTATTTACGATAAGCGTAAAACCTTTTCTTTTACAGTTAATCAGCTCGTACACTGGTCCTCCAATATTTCAAAACGAATCTATATTAACATTATAATCAGCCAAATTTTCCGATTTTATAGAATCTGTTCAGAAAAATTTCTATTTCAAAGTGAGCTTTTTCAATTTAAAAGTAAACTTCATTATAAAAACAATATTCCTCTCAAGTTCATAGAAAAGTACTCTGATTTTGCAGATTCTCGACATTTTTGATCGTTTGCTACTCAGTGACAGCTAATGACTTGTATTACCTAAAGCCTGCTTAAGGATGGTTTTATGATGATGAGCTGCACTGGGTGGCAACAGACCTGGATTGTTTTTGGATTGGTTTGGAATACGGTTTCTATTTTGTTCTGTTTAATTTGTTTAGAGTTGTGGCATTGCAGCTAAGTTGGGGATGTGATTTTTATTCAGAGAACATAATTTTGTATCGTTTACAATGTTCCAGGTGAGACACTCGTGAATTATAGCCATCGAGTGTTTAACATCTGATTTTTTGCTATTCACCGCTCTGGCCGAAACCCACTGCCACTTAAATATATTTTGTTTTTGCAAACTCGAATGTTCGGCTGCTTTTGCCTAATAAAGCCCATCGCTGACGAGGCTGGCAGCCTATTGTTTTTGTATCTTGATTGTTGAATTTTTAATTTTAAGGGAGTTTTGTTTTGTGAGGGGGGTGTGCTGGTTCTTGCTAAATTGAAAAATTTGAAATTATATATATATATATAAATATAAACATAATATTCTGTACATGCATGGTTTCATAAATCATTAAACACACTATGAAAAATCATGTTACTTTCTGCATTAAAACAAAAATTAATTTCACTTTCTATAATCATACGTACAGCTTTTTACTGTAAGTATTTGTAACTCTCTTTGCATATTTATAATTAATATCAAAGCATTTTATCGAATATGCCCAGTTCTATTTGAGAAAATTTCGTCGCTGCAAAATCTTTTTCATTCTGGGTTAAATAGAGATTGACCTATCGACTGCAAGCATTGATTAATTTTCACAATGCCAAAACAGCTCGCAGATGTCAAGTTCACGCACGACGAATTGCGTGACCGAGTACGCGAAAATGCTGGGGGATCGTTCACCCTCCTCAATCGATTCTCATTTCCCGCGCGGGCAATCCTATCGATTTTTTCACATTTCGAAATGAGAATACTGAAGAAGGTGGGGTTTCTAACAGAAGGGAAGAGGGGGATCTTTTTATTTTAGAGGATCGTCCTTTAGAATTTATTTTTCTTCCTCTTTTGGTTTTCTATTTTCCTTTGAGAGTGCTGCAGTGGAGATTGATGGTAAAATTAAAATCAATAAGTAATCAGAGAATTGTTTAAATAAAAGAAGAGAAAATCACAAGAAGAGGATCATATAAGCTTTTTGAAGAAGAGATTTCAGAAGGTATATTGTTGATATCTGTTGGGAAATTAGAAATCAGCCGAGTTTGTTGTGTGTGTGATCAAAGTTTATATATTCATTAGAGGATCTTATCTAATCAGGTCAAGGATGATTTGGATTTCCAGATTTTTTTGAATATTCTATAGGATTCAAAAAGTGAAATAAAAAATGATTTCTCTTTTCAGAGAGTAGGAGATGAAATTTAAAATAAAGAAATCAGCCAAATTCTTTTGCATGTGTGAACCAAGTTCATGCATTCATTACACTCTCGCCATTTTAACTAATTAGGTCAAGAATAATTTGCAGTTCTTGATTTTTGAGATGTTTATAATAACAGATGTAATTTTTTCAAGTGGGTGAAAAAAATCCGGTCCAGGATTCGAACCAGGGATATATTGGCTGAAGCCACCAATGCTTCAGTCAATACATCCCTGGTTTACGATGTTGGAATCTGCTTCTAGATAATCCTCATCAATTAATGGTCCTCGTAATACAATTAAAAATAGATTGAATAAATATTTGAGAAAATATTAGGTTTTATTATCAGCATTATTATTCTAGTTTGCTGTAACATAAGTTTTAATAATGTACCTATTTTGAGCTTTCCATAACAAAGGCCTTTTTAGTTCAACTTTATTGCTACATGGATTCGGGATAGAAACTGGAGCAATATCTTCAATAGTTATATTCGTATCATCTAAATTTTAATCGTCAGAAAACTCACCATCACCATCGGTTTCATCAGTTTATTTACTCTAAAATGATTTAATAATTATGATTTTTAAAAATTAAAGTTTAATTTAAAATATCAACAAAATTAATTCTTATCTATAATAAAGTATAATTTTTGAATCATTCAACGACTTTAGCACTGCACCAATTAGATATCATTCAGTACAAAATTTTTAGTCAGATAACTTCTTTCTAAAAATACATAATTAAAGTCGAAGGTCCACTCACGTGCACCTTACGAATTACATCTAATTTAAATACATATTATGATCTAGTTAAAAAATTTAAAGGATTTATGCAATGCTGAAGAGTTTATAAGCATTCTTAAAAAATATCGAGAAAAAATATCAATTTTCAAATTATAAAAAATGTACTTACTTTTTCGAAGTCTTATATTTTTCTCCATTGCTCGTTTACGAGGGCTGCTATTTATATTTCTGTCCTTGTCAACAAGGAGTATTATTGGGCTACCGATGACGATTTCAATTGAAAATTCGATATTTTTAACTATAAATTCTCGAAAACGATTTGCCATTTTAGCTCGATTTGTATTATTTGTAGTAAATTGAAAAATTCATCTTATGCAAAAAATGAAATTGACTCGTGAACATTTTCGTGCGATCATTTTTCATAACTTTCGATGTGGATTGTCAAGATAAGAGTATTTCCATGAACTTAATTTTTTATGGAGTGATAAAGCACCATCTTAAAGCACTGTAAAAAACTGGTTTAACGAATTCATTCGTGTTCCATGTTCGCTCCATGACGCATTCCGTGAAGGTCTATTAAAATCGGTTGTTGTGCCAGAAAATACCGATGCTGTGCCTGAACTGATAAAGCAAGATTCCCATGTGACATACCGTGAGATTGAGAAATTGTCGGACATTAGTATGTCAGACATCAATAAGATATTGACTGAACTTTTGGCAGTAAAAAATATTTGTTTGCGTTGGATTCCGCATTATCTATCAAACTCTCAAATGAAAGCTTGTGTCGATTGTGGCAAGGAAATGTTAATAAAATACGTTCAAGGTTCATCAAAAGATGTGTATAACATCTACACAGGTGACAAATTGTGGATCTATACATATGAGCTGGAAACAAAACAGCAATCGACTGTATGGGTAGTCCAAGACGAGTCAAATCCAACAAAATTGTTCGAGAAAGAAGCACATCGAAGCAAACGGTTGCCTGTTTCTTCGAAATTAGCGGTCACGGGGAGACAGTGGCATTAGAACAACGCAAGACGGTTAGTTCTCAACCGTTTATTTGCTAGGATCTTCCGAGAATTTCGAAAAAAAAAAAAAAAAAAAAAAACAGAATAACATGCGAATAATTTTCTATTGTGACAATGTGGGTTCTCACACAATAGCTCAAACAAAGGCCAAAACATCGAATTAATGGGTCATCAGCCACAGAGCCCTGATTTGCCACCCAATAACATTTTTTATTCCCACACATCAAAAATAAATTACGTGGATAATTATAATTTCGACCCCGAAGAAGCGGTTTTTGCGTTCAAAACGCATGTTTGGAGTTACCTCCATAGGAATGGAAACAAGTGCTTTGAAAATTGGTTAAACGGATGTAAAAGTGCACTAAAATACTTTGAAAAACAATAAATTCAATATTGATCGTAAATATTTGTGTTTTCATTACTAGGCAGAAATATAAATAGCAACGCAGTTGAAACCGAAGGTACCCAAATGTGTACCTTGGGTCTGAGACGTTAAGGAGATACAGAATGTAAAGGCAGAAAACATTTTTAGTGTTATCAGGCTGAGTCACAAAAAACGAAAGTTAACGAGGGAAATCACATTAAATTTTCGTAAAAATTTATTCTAATCAAAAAATGTTCATATTTTTGTTTATAATAAAGGTTCATTTGAATGCGAGCATTAATGTTGGTAGCAATTTAGAATGTTTAAAAATGATAATCTAACAAGGGAACAACTTTTGGTGTTGCTCTCACCTAACATCAAGATCTGGGGCATTTTGTAATCTTATCCCATGAAAATTAGATAACCAGTAAAATTTCTCTGCTAAAATCATATTGTATTTTTAGCTCACAGGCTATCATAGCCTGAGAGCTTATGTGCCCGCCCGTTCTGTATGTATGTTCGTACGTAACGCGATAACTGATGATAAAAATATCCAATCCACTTGAAATTTTGTATATAGGTATATCCTGACTAGGCGCTTCCCTGATTAGTTTTTGGAGTTCATTCGATATGTATAAGAGGGGGAACGGGGGGCTCATGCCCCTCCCCTTAATAGAAATAAGTGGGTTTTTCATGCAGAATCAAGTTTTCGTTCAAAATTTAGCTATAGGATCATTCTGATGAGGTGATTTCGTGACTGTTATTAGGTGTTCATTGAATAAGTATAAACAAGGGAAACGGGGGTTCTAATTCCCCTCCCCCTAATTTATATAATTGGGTTTTTCAAGCAGAATTGTCAGATTTCGTTCAAATCTCTGAATAGTTTTGGAAGTTTAATGGTTAAGTATAAAAGTGGAGGATAACTCCTCTTAAATTATACAAATGGTAAATGGGTTTTTATTAAGAATTATCCGATTTGCTCTGAATTTTGGATATAGATTTTTTATATGATAAAGCATGTCCTTGATAGTTTAGGAGGTTCAATGATTAAGTATAAAAAAAGAGGAAAGGGGAGAGCTGTTTCTCCTTCTTAATTTCTTTTTCGAAAGGAATTAACCCTTGAAAATATAAGGCTGTAATGTACAATTAATATGCGTAGCCTGTGAGCTCAATGCCATCAGTTTAACTGGGCAGTATTCTTTTTATTGTTTGTTTATTTCACGCCAAAAGTGAGTTAAGTCACCAAATATGGCGCTATGAATTTTCTGTCCCCTTTATCCCGAAAGTAAATGCACGGTATATATTAGTATTAAATCAGATTGAGATTTGTTTGATAATTGATGACGTAAAAACAAAACTTGTTTTTGTTGTTGTTGTTTTTTTTCCATATGCAGACGATATATATATAAATAGTGATTATATTTCTGTAAAACCCTTGAAGATGATAGAAAACTACAGTCGAGTCTCTATATAACGAAATCCATGGTTCAGTCAAAAAATTCGTTGTAGGACAGAGGGGGGGGAGGGGGGTTAGTGTGGACAGAAAAATTTAATTTAATTTTATAAAATTCTATGAACATTTTTAAAATTTCGCAACCCTTTCAAATTGGAGAATGATACTTACTGTTTATTAACGTAGAGGAAAGATGATAATAAATACAGTTAAACAATAAGAAAATTGACAGTTTTTAACATGTATCCATGTGTCCACACTAACCCCTGGTAAGGGTTAGTGTGGACAAAACCAAAATATGTTGGGGGCTAGTGTGGACAGGTAATTTTTTTCACAAATATTCCTTATTATCTGAACTTCTAAGTTTAAATTACAGTCTAAAGGGTTTATGGAGAAAGAAGTAACACCAACAATCACAAGTTGCGTGATTTTTTTTCTATTATTCCCCATTTTTAATTAGGGAATTATTTTTCATATCAAGAAAAATAAAATGATGTGCTGGATCTTTTTTTCTGCTGAAATACAACATCATAGACACTAAAACCATTTACACTTTCCGCTCTGCCTACAAAATATACAATATTGTAACATCTAAGAGTTTGTGACGATGGAATTCGTTTATAATAATGTAACAGTTGATATTTCTCATGCTTCTAACCAACACAGAAAAAAATGTATATTCTGTTTTATTGAAATAATTTAAAATTAAGGCTAAATTAATACTCTAAAAATGCAAAATTGGTGAATTTAAACAAAAAAATAGCAAAAGAAAAAATTTCAAATTTCTGCTAGAAAAGATTTGATGAAAATTTCAATAAATATCCTCATTTATATGGAAAATAGTCTTATTTGATGTTTAATATAATAAAAACATTTGTAAGTTAACATACTTTCTGTAAATCTTAACATTATAATAAATTTAGTACTTAAAATACAAATTATGCAGTACAATAAGATGGCTACATTAACCCCTAGTAGTGTGTCTACACTAACCCCATGCTAACATTGTGAAGTTATTCTTCAGTTACACTCATTTAACCAATTTAACATCTTAATGAAGGTTATAGAAATAAAGAAGACAAGTCACACTTGTCTTATAGCAACTTGTTTATTGGATTCTACATTTAAATTATTTGTGCTGCAAAAATGAAAAAGAAATCTTATTTTTACTTTTCATGCATGAAATTAAACTTCTTGCAACTATTCAAAAACTTTTTAACCCTTTGCAACTATTTTTTTTTTTTAATATGGAGTACATTGTTGTAAATTTGTGTAATTTTTTTAGTATTTTTTTTTTTTTTTTTTTTTTTTTTTTTTTTACATTATTTAAATTGTTATTTTGAATAACTACACCCTTGTCCACACTTAACCCCCCCATGGAAAAATTCGTTGAATAGAGAACGACGTAAAGTTTTTTATTTAATGTGTAAATTTTGGGGAAAAAATGTTTTTTAGCTGTGTAATTAAGGTTTTGAAATGTTCAATGCTAAATGTTAATTTTATATTTTATTTTATATTTATTTAACAGTTTCGAAACAGAAATATTGATGTTTATTTAAAAGCATAGTTAAAAAAAAAAGCGTAAGGAAGATTTACATTTATTTTAGTTAAAGAAATCTGTAATTTTTAGTCCTGTAACGTCAAAGGAATTTATCGCTATGAGTTTTTTTTTTTCTTGTTTTAAGTTCTTACTTTAACGATCGTTGTCTTTTTCACCAGCATTGCTGGCAATGCTGTTTAATATATCACTATCAGTAGAGATACTATGCAACAATGACATCCACCATCAAAAAGTCAAAGTTCTTCATTTCTCTGTTAGTTTATTATCATCATCTTTAGAATCCACAGATCTATTTGAGGCAATTTCTGAACAAATGAAGGGATGTCGCTGAAAAAAATCGTTATATGGTGATATATATTTCGTTGTATGGAGATTATTTTCAATGTAATCATAGGAAAAATGACCGTTTCTAAAAAAATTCGTTAAATAGAGAAATTTGCTGGATGGAATTTCGTTATACAGACACTCGACTGTATTTATTTTTTAGTGAAAAAAAATATGCAAACTACTTTATTTTTAAGTCAAATGGAATAGTTTCGAATGCTTAAAATGAAATGTGGTTGTATTAAATTTGTCTTTTGGTAAAAGTAATCTTAAAGTAAATTTATATTTTTATACAACTTAGAAAATTTACTGTTGATAATTAGGTCGGATATATATTTCCAAATCACATCTCTCACAAGACAAGCAGCTATGACATTCGGCTAGTGTTGCAGAAAAATTCTGCTTTTGAAAAAAAAAAAAAAAAAAAAAAAACGCCATCTTTTTCCCCGCGAAAAATGTTATTGTTAATAATAATATTACTAGCTTTCAGAATCAAATTTGTAGGTTCTTGAAGGAAGTTTTAAATTTGTTTTCAATAATTTATATTTATTATTGAATAATTTGTATTTTTAAAAAAACTTTTCTTAAAAAAAAAAAAATAAATAAAAAATAAAATAAATGATTAAAGTCCGATAAGTTAAAATTGGTCTCGAAAACTATTCTTTCAAAAAATTATGCTGCTGTAAATAAATAAATAAATAAATAAATAAATAAAAAAGATTTTAATAGAAAAGTTTTATCGATATAAAACTTTAAAATGCACCACGTCTCAACGCTAGGAAATATCTAAAAAAAAAAAAAAAAAAAAAAAAAAATGGATGTTGTAAAAATCTCCTTTCTGTTACTCATACAATTTATGAATTCAGAACAATAACAGATTTAACCTCTATAGCATATTAAAATTTCATCTAAATTCTGTTAGTGAGAAGTAAAATACATAAACAAACAGACAAACAGAAACCATATACATATTTTTCAGCAAAGTTTCAATGAAATAAAGCATTATCAGAACGACTGAGTAATTTTGCAAAACTTTAGACAAATAGGTTCAGTGAAAAACGATAAGAAAATGCATTAAAATTTTTAAACACTATAAAAAAGCCAAGTTTAAACAAAAACTTAAAAAAAAAATATTCGCATTAATCATAGTTAGTTATCCAAGAAACTTTCTGCACGACTTACTGGACTAATTTCTTCAGATTAAATATTTATCCATTGAAAGGGAGTAAAAAAAAAAGGGGGGGGGGAATCTAACAACCTTTTCTTCTGAAATTGAGAAAAAAAGACGTCTCATATTTTTCCTTTCCAATATTTCTTTCCTTCTCCTTAAACTTTTGTTTTCATAAAGAATTACAGCACTTAGTCCAACAACGACTCAAGAATTTTAAGATAAAATCTTTATGTCCGAGAGAGAAAAGGCTAGTTTTGTTCTTTTCTTTTCTTGCTCCCTTTTTTCAGAGGAAAAAAAGTAAAATAAAACTGAAGAAAAAGTGATCAATTTTTATGGAGTCATTGCTGTGTTTATGAAACTGGTTATGTGCTAAAAGCAGCATCATGGGGGTAGTTTTGAAAGAGATGTGATGGTAATAGCTATTTATCTCTATTCAATGAACATTTTGAACATGCAGTGAATACGAAAAGATAAAAATTTTGTAGGTGTTCCAGATTTTGTTTTTAAAAATATATATTTATTACAATCGATTGTCAAATAGGAAATTTTTCTTATAGGATTCGAAACCTATTTTCATTTCGCAGAAAGCATATTTTTGTAGCAGAATGGTCTAAAATATAGATGCAAAGTATAAATAGAAATGCATAAAATGTCTTTAAAGTATTGAGTGAAGGAAGAAAAATCAGATTTTTAAAGGAATACATTTTTTTTTTTTATTGCGCTTACAAAATTCTGAACACCGTACAAATCATAGTACAGGATATAAAAACCTAAGACCAGATTGTTAAAATTTCTGCAATAGGTTGAGCCAATTTTTTGTTTTCCAGTAACTGGAACTATGAAGTGGAAAAATTTTGATCAAACATTTGGAGCTATGCTATTAAAAATATCGTGAAAAATTACCTTAAAGACTATCCATTTCCTGACCAATGGGACCAGTACGTAAACACCTATGGAGCAATATTATTGGTCAGAAAACAGATAGTTTTTAAAAACAGAGATAAATTTTTCGCGATATTTTTAACAGTGTAAAGCATAATTGGAGCTCCAAATCTTGCAGCAAGATTTCACCATCTTGTGGTTGCAGCTACAGCAGCACCAAAAGTTAGTTCAACCTACTACAAATTTTCTAACGGTGTAGTTTGAACACCATTAGCCAGTGCTTGTAACTAACAAAATCAAATGTTTCGAATTCGCAAAGGAATAGACAAATGATGATTGGAAACTACTTATGTGGTGGATGAATCACGTTTTCAGGCAAGCTATACAGATGATTGAGAAGAATCTGCGGAAACAATACGAAAACATAATAGTCTAAGAGTCGACAGCACAAAAACCTGAGGTATCGAGCACAAGAGGAAAAACACCTTTTATTTTATGAAAGAGTAGTAATAGAGAAATCTAATGATCCATGTCTGCCGGAAGTGACGTGGTGCATAAGCCAAACATTAATATCACTAATGGTTTACTCGTAGGTTTATCAATGTCCTCCAATCATATAACACCTTTGGTTGTAGGACAAGGCTATTCTAATGATATGAACATCTAGTAATTTTCAGATATACTGGCAAAAACTCATGAATAATTATCAGAGACCATTCTAGAGACAAATACAATGATTCTACATAAATACAGAGCTGTAAGAGACATATCAAACTTTAAATTCATTGAAAATATGAATTATCTTAAAAAATGGTGTTGCAAAATGATATAAACATTGATTGAAATTATCACAAAACGAGCATGGAAACTGTAAAAGAATATCGAATGCCACTTTGAAAAGAAGAAAGTGAAATATGAAAATTAGTTTAGAATATAAAAATACTTCAAAGTAGAAAATTCCCAAACCCGATCGCAAAATGAGTTCTAGAAATATGGGTTGTAAAACTCTTTAAGTGTTTTTGAGAAAAAGAAAATTGTGGCTACGATCAAGGACTTTTGGTCTAAGCTATCGCAAAATAAATAAATAAATATAGATATATAAAAAAAAATAAATAAAATAAAATAATATAAAAAATAAAAATAATTAAATTAAATAAATAAAAATAAAAGAACACCAATTAAATTTTATTCAATTAAAACAGGCTCATGGAGTTAAGAAGTTTCCGGGACGTCTGCCAAAGCTGTCCAAAAGAGAAAAAAGAACCATTGGAAAAAGAATGAACAATGAGAAAACAACTTTAGGAGAACTTTAAAAAAATCCCCTGATAGCAGCGTCAAAAAGTACCATGTTCGGAGTTATCAAGATATCCAAGGTTATGAGGATCTTGTATATCAAGAGAAAAGAAAGCACCAACCACACATATGACTGAAATGCATCAGCAGAATCGCACGGAATGGGCAAAAGATCACATGTCTTGGATGTTAAAATATAAAATAGTAATATTTTTCGATGAAAAAAAAAAATCAATTTGGATATTTCGGAAGGTTTTTCATACTTTTGGCACGATCTGCGCAATAAACAAGAAACGTTTCCAAAATGGCAGCAGAGTGGAGGTTCATGCATGATTTGGACTGCGTTTGGATTCAGGTAAAATCTATGTTGCGTTTCCCTCTGGCAGAATGAATGCATCTATTTGACGAAAACTTGCACTCATTTTCTAAGGAAACTTGCGGACTTTTTTGGATGTTCTAACAAGACAATGCACATACACGTGGCAAACAGCATTTTTGGAGAATGGTTTCATAATAATGGTGTATATGTAATACCATGGGTATCTGTTTTCAATGTATACTATAGAAAATGTATGGAGCCTACTGGTTAGAACTGTTTACATAAATTTAAAACAAAATACCAGAATTTAAGAATTAAAAGCTGCTATCATCTTTTACTGGGATAAATCTATCAAAATATACCGGTGCAAACACTGATTATTAATGGGCAATTAATTTATATTAATGGACAATTTTCATATATCATTTTGAAACACTTGAAAATGGAAAAATGGATTTATGTATAAATCACTGTTTCAATGATATTTCGTTAAAAAATAAAATGTTTTGTTCTAACATTGATTAGACTTCAGTTTGTTTTGTAACAATTCATTATCCCTGAAAACTTGGGTGTTCATATCATTTTGAAGCCCAGTATATATGCAGCTGTTAAACAAAGTATTTGTTCTCATATTTATGGAATATTTTCGCCAGAATCACTGCACTTTGTTATACGAAAAGTAGTTTTATGCTTATAGCACGTTGTTGACACAGAATGAAGATATGTCGAACGTTTATTGTAGGCATGTTAACCCTTAATTGCTGAGACAAAAATTGTCCCATAATTACTGTGAGCGGTCTGTCATACCGCTTAATCTAAAGATGAATAAAATGTTACATTAATTCTCAGAATAATATTTATGTATTAAGCATTATATGCAAAACTGTTATAAATGAAATACAGGTATTCAAAAGTCTCCTGAGGTAGTAACAAGGCTCCAAAATGAAACAAAATTTGACCAGTATCTATAGTTAAACTAAAAATTACAAGTTAAACTAATGAAACTTGACAAACACAGCGGTCTCTGAGACTGCTAACAGTAGTTAAGAGTTAAACATTTGTGCGAAGCATATTAGATATAAAAAATTATACAAGCCTACAAAACACTTATTTGAATGCTAGAACACTACATTTTGACAAACTTCGAAAGAAAATTTTTTATTTAAAAAACATATAAGCGCGTTTTTGAAGTACCTGTAGTTAAAGTGTCGTTAGATCCAGAACAGTAGAATCTGGATTTTTTGCAAAATAAAGGTTACACCAGATCAAGTAATGCGATTTTACCCGAACACGACACGGTCCGCGTTTCGAATCTAACCGTATTATAACTAATTATTTACGCTGTAGGTTGGATTTGATACGGTTTCGAGTTTGGATTTGATTTTTGTGAGTCGTATTCGATTTAATTCGTTTCTTCATAAAAATCCAGAATAATTCAGAATGAAAAAAGTAATATGTTTGAGATGAATGAGCTCACACACACACACACACACACACATATATATATATATATATATATGTTCATCTATCACCATAAAAGATAATACTGATATTAGAGATATAATTGTGTGAATTGCGTTAAACATGGATTAAAAGGTCTTCCGTTTCGAGTTCGGATATAAGTTGTATTTCAGGATTCGGGTCAGATTTCGAGTTAACGCAATTTTATTTATCGGATTCGGGTCGAATTTCGAATTGACATAAATAGAATTTTCGGGTATAACCCGACTCGCATAACACTCTATTGCAGAGCCCTCTGAAGTGAATAACTTCATCCTGCTAATCTAGAATAAAGTTATTATTTATTGAACATATGTGATTTTAAGTATTATCTGGAACAAAAGAATAATTAATATTAAATAGTATGAAGAATGAAAGAGTCTTATAAATTACAGTGTTTTACCCATCTTCCCCCCCCCTCCCTTTTTTTTATCTTAAATAACTTTAAATGGAGAAAAAAAAGGGTGAAATGTATTGATTTTTGGAAATAGTTACATCACTGTTCACCTGCCTAGATTGAAACCAACATCATGAAATCATTTCAAAAGTGAAACATTTCACTAGAGTGTGTGGAACGCGAGATTTAAAATGGCTTGATTAGTTTAAAGTAGAATACTTCAGAAAACTTTTCCGAGATTTTTTGACATTAACTTTTTCTCCAAAATTTGTGACGAAGAACGGGAATTACTGTTCTGAAAATGGTAGTCAGAGAAAGGCGGTTTCTTATGATAAAGAATATTAGTACAAGTTTATTTAATCACTCAAAGTTTTTAGTCTTCAAGTAGCATGCATTGTACTATAAATTGAATAATTTATGATAAGTGTCAAAAATGCTAACGGTCACAGAACAGTTTGCGTAGAAATTATTTATCTTTATTCATAATATCTTCCAAAAGTGTCTGAAAAAATAGTAAATGAAAAAAAACCCTAGAAATTACTCTAAAAAATATAAGGTAAACTCGAGAAATTGAAAACTATATTTTAGAAAATGTCTTTTCTAGACTTCCTTTTTTGAAAAAAATTCTAAAATATTTTTGGGTCGTTATTGTAATGCGGCAAAATGCTATCTTTTCAAGATATTTCAAAATCTTGCCATTACCAAAAGAAAAGATTAAAAAATAAATACATTTTTGCACCCACATACCCCTAAAAAGAAACTGTGTATAACATTTTCAACTTTATGATAGCATATGCAAATTTGTCTTAGCAAATGCGGATAAAAGGATCCCAAAATGATGTATGCTGATGTTAGTGATATACAGTGGCGGTCAAAAGTTTCTGGCCTGCAAAAATTTTTTTGGTTAATTTGTAAGTATACCCAAATGAAAAGGAATTTCAAAGTGATACTTATACATTTTATTGACATAATAATTAGAGACTTATTTATCGAATAACATATAATTATCAATAAATTTAACCAACAAAAATAAATACAAAGGAAAACGCATGTTCTCAAAAGTTTCCGGCCACCTTCGCAAGTTTGGAAAAAAATGGTATTGTAATTAAAAATAACAGTGATCAATAACATTTACGATTCGTATTTTATCACCATACCTTAAGTAAGAAGTGCTGCGGCGCAGCAACATGACACTGGTACAAGCAACGGTTAAAGATCGTCTATGGTGCGTTTTTTCACACTTCTTGCCATTTTTTGGAAATTTCGAATGAGTTGGAATTTTTATAGTTCCGCATACGTGTCCCAACTTCTTTTCAAAGATTTTCTATAAGATTCATGTCGAACGTTTGAGCTGGTCATTTCAAAAGGGGATTTTTTTTGTACGAAAGCCATTGCTTGTTGAGCTTGCATAGATTTTTTAAATCGTTATCATGGTAAAGCATTTTTGCGACCACGATTTTTCCTCTAATGAAGCAGCAAATGACCTTTCAAGATATCCTTATACATTACATCATTCATCTGTACGCTGATTTAAAAAAACAGACCACCAATTTTTAAAGGAAATACTCCCCACAGCATAAAGTGTCCTTCGTCATGTTTAATTGTAAAAATAACATCTCTTAAATAATATCTTTTGTTATTAGGTCATCGGACGTAGTGTCTGCCATCACATCCAAAAAAGTTTGAAGTTCGATTGATTGAAAAATAGTACTTTTTTCCAGTTTTCATTTGACCAGACTTTGTGTTCCTTAGAAAACGCCACTCGGGAACGTTGACACTTTTATACCCGCGAAAGTTTTTAACACCGACCCTTCCATAAAGTTCTACATCACGTCAGCATCTTGACAGGGTACACTGACTTATTTCAGCAATATTTTCATTTCGTAAATCGCGATATATTGCAACGGCATTTTTATGCGGGTCATCAACTGTTTTTCCCTTGACAATTTCCTCCACTAAAATAGTCATTTTCCAAGGCCTCCCGGACGTCAGAAAGTCCTAAAGGTCAAGGCATCTTTGTACAATTTTTAAATATCGTTTAAAAGTCGGTTTTTACCGATCGATAACTTTGCCACAATATCTCGAGAAGATTGGCTCTTTAGAGACAAACTAATCACTCATTTACAAACAATAATGTTAAACTTTTCATTTTTGTATTTAAACTATGCTATTCATTTTAATTCATTCACAAACATGACCATGACCATAAAACACTTTACTGATAGAAAAAAACTAAGGAATAAAGAGTGGCCGGAAACTTTTGCACACACGAATTTAGAATTCTACCCCTTTCCATGAAGTGTCTTCAGTATCCAATCAAAATGATCACGTGGTCAGAAAACATTCACATATTCCTAATATTTGAAGCAATTGTGCATTTCTTCGCTGAAACTTTCTGGTAAATAAATCAAAGAAACTAACTGGCCGGAACCTTTTGACCGCCACTGTATATATTTTTTTAATGTCGAGTTACAAGAAATTGAATTTTATTAAATAGGGTATATCAATTTCTCAAAAATCCGAGAAGAGAAACTGAGCTAGAGCATGGCCAGACCGACAGACAAACGAAATGCATAAATACTTTTCAATTTTGTTCGAAAGTTAAGAACGAAAGAGGCAAGCGAAATAATTTTTTAATGCCCAGTATGTTAAGATAAAAAGCTGAAAAAATAGGAGTGATGTTAATGCGATTTTAATGACTGTAGTTACCCCTACATATATATCTAGTGGTTTTGAAATAAAAAGGTATCGTTATATATATATATATATATATATATATATATATACAGAGGCGGTCAAAAGTTTCCGGTCAGCAAAAATTTTTTAGTTAATTTGTAAGTATACACATATTAAGAGAGATGTCATAGTGATAATTATACATTTTATTGGCATAATAGTTAGCAACTTATTTATGGAATAACAAATAAATATCAATAAATTTAACTGACAAAATTAAGTACAAAGGAAAACACATGTTCTCAAAAGTTTCCGGCTACCCTCGCAAGTTTGAAAAAAAATGGTATTATAATAGAAAATTACAGTAATTAACAATATTTACTATCAATATTTTACCACCATAACTTTAGTAATAAATACTGCGCGGACCAATGTGACATCTATACTATCAACCGTTAAAGATCGTCCATGGAACGTTTTTTCCACATTTCTTGCAATTTTTTGAAAATTTCGGCTGAGTTGGAATATTTATAGTTCCGCAGACGTTTGTCAACTTCTTTCCAAAGGTTTTCTTTTGGATTCATGTCGAACGTTTGGGCTGGCCATTTCAAAAGCGAATTTTTTTGCGCGAAAGCCATTGCTTGTCGAGGATTGCATACATTCGTTAAGTAGTTATCATGTTAAAACAAATAGTTGCGACCTCAATTTTTCCTCTAATAAGGCAGCAAATAATCTTGCAAGATAGCCTTATACACTGCATGACTCATCTTGGCGTGGATTTCAAATAACGGACCGATAATTTTGACGAAAATATTTCCCACAGCATGACGTGTTCTCCATCATGCTTCATTGTGGGAATACATAGGTCGAATCATATATTTTGTTATTAGGTTATTGGACGTACTGTCTGCCATCACACCCAAAAAAATTTAAATTTGATTGGTAGGAAAATAGTACTTTTGTCCAGTTTTTACTTGGTCAGACTTTGTATTTTTAGGAAAACGCCAGTCGAGTACTTTGGTGTTTTTTTACTTATGAAAAGTTTTTGAACATCGACTCTTCCATAAAATTCTGCATCACGTCAGCATCGACACGGTAGACTGACTTATTCCAGCAATATTTTCATTCCGTAAATCGTAGTATCGTATCAACAGAATTTTCATGAAGGTCATCAATTATTTTTCTCTTGATAATTCTGTCCACAAAAATAGTCATTTTCCAGGGTCTTCAGGACCTCAGAAAATCCTGAAGGCCATGGCCATCTTTATATATTTTTTAAATATCGTTCACAGTCAATTAACCGATCGATAAGTTTGCCGCAATATTTCTAGAAGATTGGCTCTTTAGCGAGAAACTTGTCACTCATTGTCATTTACGAAATAATTGTTGAATTTTTAAACTTTTAATTTAAACTATGCTATTGATGTTGATTCATTCACAAACATGACCAAAAAGCACTTTACCGATAGTAAAAAACTAAGGAATAATGAGTGGCCGGAAACGTTTGCACACAAGAACTTTGAATTCTACCCCTCTGCATGAAGCGTCTTCAGTATCTAATCAAAATGATCACATGATCAGAGGTCATTCACATATTTCTAACTTTTGGAGCAAGTGTGTTTCTTTTTCGCTGAAACCTTCTAGTAAATAAATCAAAGAAACAAACTTGCCGGAAACCTTTGACCGCCACTGTATATATATATATATGTAATATATAATTTTATAGGGCACACTGGTATAAATTATTATTATAGTTATTATTTATAATTATTATTATTCCATGTTAATATAATTCAAGTTTTGTCTTACTTTTCTATTTTATTGGTTCTTCAACTGGTCAGTAGGGTGCATAATGGATCAAATTTCTTATCTGATAGATTGATCCATTACAGAAGCCGACTGGGTTTTGCTTATAGTATTTGTAAATTATGTACCTCTGAAGAGTGGTTTATAATATAAATTTTCTTTTGTTTTTTCATCCAATTGTTTTTTATTTGTCTGTTAATAATCATTTCATAGAATTTCATAATTCTAACAGTGATCTGTATTGTTTGTTTTACATAAGTGATTAAATTTTTTTTTCTGTCATTACATATGTCTAAATACAGTTTATCACTTGATCTTACTGAATTTTATTTTCTGGTAAATATCAATGTTGCAATGGATTTAGTTATAAAAAGTTTATATATATATGTACACTCATAGTACCCAAATAACTCGGTCTCCATTGTCTGACAATATACATGGTGTTTCAGAAAGGACTCCCCAACTTTCAAATGATATAACTGCGAAACAGTGAAAGATAAGAAGGTGAAATTAGTGGTATGTTGGACAGAAAGATCTGGAATTTGTTATACATTGGTTTACAGAAATAATTTCAAGATTTGACATCAGAGGGCACTGCAGTCATAGAGCAGTATATTTTATTGTCTGAAATATTGTTTGAAAGTGTGCTTCGTAAAGAGACGTCAAATCTCATCTTAGTGATTTCGATGTGGACACCTTGCTTAGAAATAATATGACGCAACTAAAGCGTAAATTTTTAAGCCATTCCTTGCAATGTCTCTATTGAAATGGATGCATATGTTTCACAAATGAATACTTGAAACTATCCTAACGTTTGAGGATTCGTAGAGTAAAAAAGCGTCGTTCAAGAAACCCCAGAAGAAGGAGTTATTTGGATTGGAATACAAAAATAAGCAACGTTAAAAAGCACCAAATATATTATAAAAGCAGCAGACCGGTTTCGGTAGCATTTAGCGTACCGTCGTCAGTGCTAGAGGAGGTAGAAATCTGCTCATGTATACAATAGAGAAGGGGGATTGAAGGCAACCAATAGGATGGCAGATTACTGCAAGTAATGGCCAATAGGAGAACACACGTGGAGAAACAATTAATAAGCTTTTGATCCATATAAAGAGTGAAATTGCTGACCCAATCTCTTCCTCAATGAGGCTTCGCTGATTGGGTTGCTCAGCAATATTATGAACAGGAGGCCAAACCATATACCAATGTCATCGGTAGTATTCAAGTACAATGAAAACATGTTGCTAAAAGGAAATCATTTTCTTCAATTTCCGTATAATAACTAGTTTGTTACAACTCACTTACATGTGTCATCCATGAAACAGGCTCAAAAATGAACTTTCTTTACTTCTAAGCATTATTTAAATCTGCATATTTTCTATGTGCTTGTGCTGCTACCTATCAAGTAGTCTTAGAACTATTTCTACTAACCAGTGTATGACACATTCCAGACCTGTCTGTCCAATCTGTCCAACATACTATTCGCTTCGTCTTTCTATTTCTTGCTGTTTCACAATTATGTCATTTTAAAACTGGGGAGTCCTTTCTAAAACACTCTGTATATTTGTATACATTTTTTTCTTTTTCTTTTTTAAAATTTCCATCATTTAATAGCTCATTTTAACACAATTTCCCTGAAGGGGCTGACTACCATATTCGACGTATAATTTTTAATCATATAATTGTTTAAATTTTAAATATTACAGAAACTGTTAAACAAACTAAGAAGGGTGACGGTACTTATCAAGAAGGATGATTTTTATATAGGAAACTATGATCGTAATCTTTTTATTTAGTGTTCTTACACAGGGTATTTCGTTCTAAGCCAAATACGGATTGTCATTCAAAACCCGAACAATAGTTATAACTTCATTATTATATATTTAGTAACGCACTATAAAAATAAATAAATAAATAAATAAATAAATAAATAAATAAAAATCCTTTAAATTTACAACAAAAACTGCTGGCAGCAGCTTTCGCCCTAAAAATTACCGTAAAATTAGGTGTAATTTTTTTTTATTACATTTAATTTTACAGCAATTTTTATGGCAAAAACTACTGGCAACATTGCTGCGCAAAAATTTAACGGATTTTTTTTAGAGTGCAATAAATCTATAAAATTCAACCGTTATTTTTATGGGGAAAACTTTTGGTTCAATCAGTGTTACCAGATTCCTAGTAGACCGCCAATATTATCTATATCTTAGCCGAATATTAGACCAAATAATGGATCATGATATACACACTATTGGCTTGGTTCGAGGGATACTAAAAATTGATAAATATTCCCGATTTTGAAAATTTTGGAACGTCAATATTATGTATATCAAATATCGCGCTTTTCTGCAGATACTTTATACAGCTGACTGTAATGCTGCTAACTATATTACCAGTGACGATTTTCTTTCTTGAGACTGAAAATTTATAGGCTTTCTGGTTTTCGTGGAAATAATTCTTGATACTTTGGCAGTATTTTAAGAGCTAAAGTGATTATTATATTACTTATATTTTTCAAAATTTAAAGAATAGTATTTTCTGATTGTAATGAGATACGTATGAAATCAATATAGTTTTATGAAAGACGCAGATCACGCGGATGTAAAAATGGAAGGTAAGCGAAACCAAGGTCGTTATTACTTTTTTATAAAAAGGTGTCTAAGAATGGGAAAAACAATAATCTTGCGACGAAATATATTGCGTTTAGTTTTCGTTATATATATACACATAAAACTTTAGTTTCAAAATATGGTATACATTTCAATTTATTTTTGCTCGAATTGATGCAATACATTTCCAACTAATTGCTTCTTCTGTTACGTAATGTGATACACAAAATTTACGTTTTCGTTATTTATAAATATATTTTTACTAATTTTAAATTCTTTAAAAATAAATATTATTATTCACTGAAAATTTGGAATTTTGAATGCTAGCCAATTGTAAAATTTATATATCTTCTGAATGTATGACTATCCTTTTAATTAAAATTCACTAAAATCACAGATAGTACAAATAACTAAATTAAAACCATAAAAGCGTTAAATAACAATTTCATAAAACGCTTTGGATTATTTCTAAAATCCTCATCAGTTATTTAAACGTATAAGTCAATCAGATTAAAAGAAAAAAAAAGTACTGGAAATTTTTAAACTTCTAAACATCGCACATTATCAATTTTTACACCGTCGAATAGAGAAAAAAAATACTTTTAAATGCAATTTGTTTGAAAGCTGTATCTGAAATTGTTTGTGAACTATTAATTTTTTTGTAGTTTTTAATACTTTTTTGTCACTGTGAAATTAATCCGTAATTGATTGTATTCTAGGTGGCAAGGTCCGGCGACTATTGTCGGAAAACGAAACCAGTATTCGTTTATAGTTGAAATAGTCGACGAAAATAGAAAGCAAATACATCAAAATAAAATACTAGAGATTATCTCTGGGAGCAACGTAGTTAATATTGTTTTTAAAAGGGAAGAAGAATTTGGAGAAGTGGAGGAAATTTCTATTTAAAAAAGAGAACAAGAAGTACGAGACTTAGGATTGTAATAAAAGGGTTATCTAAGAGTCAAATCAGGGATATAAAGTTCATTTTGAGAAACAATAAAGACGTATTTACTGGTCCTGTGCGACCAACAGAAGTAGGAAAACACCGTATTGATTTGAAACCGGATATAGTCAGGACAAAAACCAAAATTGTATAGTATATCTATTGCTTATAAAGAGGTATGGGATATATAGGTCCAGGAGTTGTTAAAATTAAATCTAACCGAAGTATCAAATGCAGAAATTAATCATTCGATTGTTTGCGTGGCGAAAAACGACGCAACTGTTAGGCTGTGCTTAGGGCTTTAAATTCAGTAATGCAAATACCAACATTTCCTATGAAAGATTCACAGGAAATCACGTATAGTGCAGGGGCTGCTAAATATTTATCTTCGATTGATTTATTGAGGGGTTATTGGCAGATAATAATGGCTGAGGAGTGCAAACATTTGACAGCATTTATAACGTATAATGGGACTTATCTGTGGCGAAATGTCTTTTGATTTATCAGAAACGGCTTGCTATTTTCCAAAAGGATATGAATAATGTTCTTCAAGTTTATCGGAAGTATGCACAAGCATATCTTGATAATGTTATCATTTTTTCAGACAGTTGGGAAGAGCATAGTTTGAGTAGTCATCGAGGACCTTATTAATCGAAATTTTATGATTAGACCTGATAAGTGTAAATTTAGTGAAAAGTTAACAAAGTTTTAAATCATATAAGTGGGGACGGAACATATGCACCGGGCGTGGAGAAAATAGTAACAAGGGATTTAAAGAAATTGAAAACGGAAAAGGAGTTGAGATTTGTTTTGGGATTAATTAAATTTTTATCGATTTCATATTCCAAATTATGCTGCAATGCCATCCTTTAACTGAGTTAACTAAGAAGAAAGTTAAAAATACTATGGCATGAGGTGAAAGAGAAGAGCAAGCATAATACGCTTCAAGATGAACTGTGTAACGTAACTTGTTTGGCTACACATACAGTAAGCCTGGAATATAAGCTTCATGCCGATGCTTCAGTCTGGAAGTAAGATGTAACCTACTCAAAAACATGACAAGGATTTGTTTAAGCCAATAGCTTTTGCTAGTCAAAAATTATCAGGGGCTGTGCGTGCTTGTCCGAGTATAGAGAAATAGGCTTGGAGTGTTATCTTTGGGTGTCGGAAGTTTAAAAAATGGACATATGGATCTTAAATCGAAATCATCACAGATCATAACCCATTAAAATTTCTTACTGTAACAACTCCAAGGTCTTTTAAACTCACTAAATGGTCTCTTGCTTTGCAATGCTAGAATCTGGGTATTCCTAATTGCCCAATAGTACAACATTATTCTTTCTTATCTTGAAGTTAGTGCAGATTATAGTTAGATCCACTGGTAATGCACAGATCCCATTGTATCAATGAACAGCAGTTCCTCTTTCTATTCAAAAATGCATACCTCAGATAAGGGAAACAAAAGTAGAGGCCTGAATGAATGGTAGGGAAAGAGAGAAGTTTTATGTGCTTTATTTTAATAAATCTAACGAAACTATGGGGGTCTCCGGGGCAAGCATCATTCTTGGGAGCCCCCTTTTATCTATCTATAGAATTTGTTTATGGACAATGTGGAAGTAGCTAGTACTAAACTTCAAAAATATTCTACGTTTGCATAATTTTTTTACTCAGTACTGATCCCATCTGTATACAAAATATCCCAAAAAACATTATCATAGCTTTAAAAAAAGTATTAGTTTGATATTAATAGAAATAAATGATAGATTGATTGACACGAATATTTCTTTGCAAACTTTTACTTTGCTTATCTGAGTACATTATAAGATATCAGAAAAATAACTTTCAAAAACTGTCATAAGTAAGGATTTTAACTTGTCGCGTTACAAGGAAACATTAACAAGGAACTTCTTTTAAAAATATAGAATACTAAATTGTTGTAACAAAATTTTAATCATTATTTTTCTAATAATATAGTCTGTTTTCTGCATGGTATGGAGGGAATAGAAGCACAGAGAAAATGGGAGACGGCACTCCCTTCCTAAATGATTGAAAAAACATATGGAATTTAGTCACTTTTGGCTAAGTTTAAGCATTTGGCACCCTTTAATGAAAATCCTGATTAGTTTGATGGGGGTCCTCTTAAAGAGGGCAAATGGAACCGGGGTAAGTGTCCCGCATCACCTGCACAAGTCGGGCCCTGAATAAATCATCTTTTTAAATTTAGTAAACATATTTTTTCATTCAATCGCATCCAGAATAGAAAATATATCATAAAATAATTTTGGCCGCGTAGATAATGCAAATGCCCGTATGTGCTTGGTAGAGTTTTCGAGAAAGAGTTAAGCTTTGACGTATATAGCCAGCGCACGGAGAGGTCAAGTGTGACCTTCTCATAAATCTTTTTGAATACCGTAGTGTGAGAGGGATATGGAGTATTTTAATAAGTGGACCGAGTGCGCAGAAAGTACTTGTTGTATCTAACTTAGCATTGGGCTGGGTTGTCCTTATACGAGCTCTTAAATGTAAATAATGCTTTAGTTACATGTAAATAAGTTGTAAATAAATTGTTCGTTAATTTTAATTGAATGAGTTAGCATTCTTTTTGATCGTACTTTTCACAACGCGACCGATATCACGTAGTTATATCGCTGGTGATAGCATACCAAAATAAATAAATATTCTTCGAAGTCGTGGGGTCTAAGAAAGAATGAAACATATACTAATGCACTAAAAATAGTTTTTAATTATACCATGAAAGCTTTGAACAGAAATATATTTACTATTTACACATTTATTATCTGCATAGTAAAAAAGTCTAATTCTTTTGTCTTTATGTAATGAATTGTCAAACAAATCGGGATCTGATTTAATCCTATGCGTTCCGAAAGCGGTCAATATATATATATATATATACAATGGCGGTCAAATGTTTCCGGCCAGTTAGTTTTTTTATTTGTTTGCCAAAACGTTTTATCGAAGAAGAAGCGTAATTGCTCCAAAAGTTGGGAATATGCAAATGACCTCTGACCACGTGATCATTTTGATTTTGTGCTGAAGACACTTGATGCAAAGAGGAAGAATTCAAAATTCGGTCAATCATCATTCTTTTGTTTTTGCTACCGATAAAATGTTTTTCTAACCGTGTTTGTTAATTAATCAAAGTGAATAACATAGTTAAAATTAAAAAATAAAAAGTTCAACGATTTTCATTCGTAAACGAGTGATTTGTTTGCCGCTAAATGACCAATCCTCTCGTGAGATTGCGGCAATGTTATCCATTGGGAAATCTACTTAACAATACATTTTTTAAAATATAGAGATGGCCATGATCACCAGGACTTCTCATGGTCCAGGAGACGTAGAAAAATGACTATTCGTGTGGACAGAATTGCCAGAAGAAAAGCAGTTGATGACCCGCATTAAAATGCCACTGCAATGACCCGCAATTTACGGAATGAAAATATTGCTGAAATAAGTCGGTCTACCTTGTCAAGACGCTTACGTGGTGTAAGACTTTATGGAAGAGTCGGTTAAAAAACATTTCACAAGTAAAAAAAAACATCAATGGGCCCGACTGGTGTTTGCCAAGGGACACAATGACTGGTTACGAGAAAACTGAAAAAGTACTATTCCTGATGAATCGGAGTTCAATCTTTTTTGGGAGTGATATTAAGCGCTATGCCTGATCACCTAAAGACAAAAGACATGATTCTAGATATGTTATTGCTACAAAGAAGCATGGCGGAAGACACGTTATGCTATGGGTAGCACTTTATGGAAAAGGTGTTTATGTGTTAGTTGAAATCCGCAACAAGATGAATGATGCCATGTATGAGGATAGCTTGCAGGATCATTTGCTGCCTTATTGGATGAAACATTTTGGTTGCAACCACTTAGTTTCAGCATGATAAGGACCCAAAACATACGTTCAAGCTCACCAAGCAAAGGTTTTAGCAAAAAACAAAATCCATTTTTAAAATGGCCAGCCCAATCACTCGATATGAATTCAATAGGAAATATTTGGAATGAACTTGACAAACGTGTACAGAATTATAAATATTCCAATTCAGTAGAATTTTCGCCAAAAGTGCAAGAGTAGAAAAAACTTAGATGATCTTTAACCAATTATTGAATCGATGCCACGTCACTGAGGCGCAGAACTTACTAAAGGTATGACTACAAAATATTATTGGTAATAAATTCTGTTGATCACAGTTATTTTCTATATAGCACCATTTTTTTCCAAACTTGGAAATTTTTGAGAACATGCATTTTCCTTTGCAATTAATTTTGTCAGTTAAATTCATTGATATTTATTTGTTACTCCAAAGTTCTTACCTATTATGTCAATAAATTGTATAAGTATCACTTTGAGATCCCAGTTCATATGGGTATACTTAAAAAATAACTAACAGTTTATGCTGGCCGGAAACTTTTGACCGCCACTGCATATATAGCGCCATATTTGACGACTTATTTCACTTTTGGCGTAAAATAAACAAATAAAAATTTTAAAGTAAAAAAATAAATATAAAATGTTATTTTTAAAGAGAAATTTTATCTGTTCTCTGTCTTTTATGTATAGAGCTATAAAATGCTCCAGATTTCGATGCTAGTAGGTGGCTCTCTTGTTAGCTAGCGATTTAGTGATATAAACTTTATCTTAACAAAATCACTACGTGTCCCGCCCAAAAAAGTATTGATGTTAACATTGTATTATTTTCTTTTATATTTACGAAATGTGCTGGGTCTTCAAAGTTATTTGTTTGTATTTATAATCATAGATCTGTACTTATTTGTCTTTACTGAGAAAATTAGATAAACATAGCTTATTATGTCATAAAATCGTGAGTTAAAATGTCATACGATTCATATTGTTCTGGAAAAAATCAAATAATCACGAATATTTTAAATTTAGATTGATTTAAAATTGATTAATTATCAATTCCATTCCTCCTTGAAAATCTATTTTTTAGAAAATTGTTGTCTTGTAAAACTTTATGAACAAAATGTCAAATTTTACATTTCATTTTATTTCGTTTTGAGAAAAACTTTATAAACTTTAAAGAGTACAAACAATCCAATTTTTCGCGCTACAAAATTACCATACCCCGTTTCATTGTTAAAATTTGAAATGTTCATATTTCACAGGAATTTTATCGTTGTCTTATATATATATATATATATATATATATTTACCACTTGCTGGGCAAAGATAAAATTCCTGTGTGACGTCAGCAGTGCATTCACAAACTAGAACTCAACGACCTTGTCGTGGGGGGTTCCTGACGTCACATTCGCGTCGCCATGACGTAAGAAAGGTGATCGATTTTCGCTTCGTGACGTCAAAAGTGCGATCAATCGATGGGTTTTGACTCCGAATTGGCTGGAGTTTTTTATTTTTCAATTCAGTTTTCTTATTTTTTGTGTGTTGTTTGCTTACTGGAACGTACAAGTTCCCATTTTCCTCAATGGGCCGCGTTTGACGCAGTTAGGAAAGTTTTCTGGACGGGGAAAAAAAAAAAAAAAGTTTTGGAAGTGAAAGAGAGGAAAGTTAGGCAACATCGCAAAAGGGTGGAAAATTATGAATGAAAGGGTGCAAAGATACAACTTTGTGCTTCAGTAAATGTATTAGCTCGTTTTAAATCTGCTATTTTTAAATTTGTTCATCAGTGATTGATTTTTTCAACACCGTGCTCAGATTTTATAGGGCTTTAATCTGAACCAAGGCAAGTAATTCTGAAGTTTTATCGAATTGGAGAGAATGATGAAAAGAAAAAAGATGGGGATGAGGGATGAGGGAAGATGCGCGCAGATAACTGAAATAGGTGGACAAGGCGTGTTTTGTATTAGAGCTAATGACGCCATTAAGTTTTTATAGTACTTTATTTAGTATTCAATACTTTATTTAGTAGTAAAATTTTCGCTGTAAAATGAAGGGTGCTAAGATACAACTTTGTGCTTCAGTAAATGTATTAGCTTGTTTTAAACCTGCTATTTTTAAATTTGTTGATCAGTGATTGACTTTTTTTTCTTTAACATCGTGCTCAGATTTGATAGGACATTAATCTGAACCAGGGCAAGTAACTCTGAAGTTTTATCCAACTAAGAGGAAGATGAAAAGAAAAACGATGGGGATGAGGAGAGATGCGCGCAGATCACGGCAATAGGTCGACAAGGCGTGTTTTGTATTAAAGGCCAATGATGCCATTAAGTTTTTATTATACACCCAATACTTTATTTAGTAGTAAAATTTTCGCTGTAAAATGAAGGGTGCTAAGATACAACTTTGTGCTTCAGTAAATGTATTAGCTTGTTTTAAACCTGCTATTTTTGGATTTGTTGATCAATGATTGATTTCTTTTCTTTAACATCGTGCTCAGATTTTATAGGACATTAATCTGAACCAGGGCAAGTAACTCTGAAGTTTTATCCAACTAAGAGGTAGATGAAAAGAAAAAAGATGGGGATGAGAAGAGATGCGCGTAGATCACGGCAATAGGTTGACAAGGCGTGTTTTGTATTAAAGGCCAATGATGCCATTAAGTTTTTATAATACACCCAATACTTTATTTAGTAGTAAAATTTTCGCTGTAAAATGAAGGGTGCTAAGATACAACTTTGTGCTTCAGAAAATGTATTAGCTTGTTTTAAACCTGCTATTTTTAAATTTGTTGATCAGTCATTGACTTTTTTTTCTTTAACATCTTGCTCAGATTTTATAGGACATTAATCTGAACCAGGGCAAGTAACTCTGAAGTTTTATCCAACTAAGAGGAAGATGAAAAGAAAAAAGATGTGGAAGAGGAGAGATGCGCGCAGATCACGGCAATAGGTTGACAAGGCGTGTTTTGTATTAAAGGCCAATGATGCCATTAAGTTTTTATTATACACCCAATACTTTATTTAGTAGTAAAATTTTCGCTGTAAAATGAAGGGTGCTAAGATACAACTTTGTGCTTTAGTAAATGTATTAGCTTGTTTTAAACCTGCTATTTTTGGATTTGTTGATCAGTGATTGATTTTTTTTCAATACCGTGCTCAGATTTTATAGGACATTAATCTGATCCAGGGCAAGTAACTCTGAAGTTTTATCGAATTGGAGAGAATGATGAAAAGAAAAAAGATGGGGATGAGGGATGAGGGAAGATGCGCGCAGATAACTGAAATAGGTGGACAAGGCGTGTTTTGTATTAGAGCTAATGACGCCATTAAGTTTTTATAGTACTTTATTTAGTATTCAATACTTTATTTAGTAGTAAAATTTTCGCTGTAAAATGAAGGGTGCTAAGATACAACTTTGTGCTTCAGTAAATGTATTAGCTTGTTTTAAACCTGCTATTTTAAAATTTGTTGATCAGTGATTGACTTTTTTTTCTTTAACATCGTGCTCAGATTTTATAGGACATTAATCTGAACCAGGGCAAGTAACTCTGAAGTTTTATCCAACTAAGAGGAAGATGAAAAGAAAAAAGATGTGGAAGAGGAGAGATGCGCGCAGATCACGGCAATAGGTTGACAAAGCATGTTTTGTATTAAAGGCCAATGATGCCATTAAGTTTTTATTATACACCCAATACTTTATTTAGTAGTAAAATTTTCGCTGTAAAATGAAGGGTGCTAAGATACAACTTTGTGCTTCAGTAAATGTATTAGCTTGTTTTAAACCTGGGTCATTCCATGTCAATTCAACCAATTTTTCCCCCATTTGTAACCCGACCCACAGGGATTTGGATGAAACTTTGTGTGCACATTTATTCTATCATGAAATGATTCCATCAGAAAATTTTCCTTCCCAGACCTCATAGTTTGTGAGATATGGGGGGTCCAATTCTTAGGTTTTTCTCAAATCGCACATTTCTGAGTCTGTATTCTGAGATTGCAGTTCCATCTTCAAAAAATTGTTTCTATCGATCTAAAACATGAATCATCCTAAAAATATCACTGTAAGAAGATAAAAAGATGCAGATTTTAATAAAAAATATTTAAAAAAATTATTTGTAATATTTAGGATAAAAAAAGTCAGCCAAAGTTGGGAGTTATGGTTATTTTTCCAAATTTTTGTGACTTCACGAAAAAGGCTGTACACAAAAAGGCAAATTAAATTTCCCATTTCTTTTTGTTTTAAATAAAAGTTTACACTTTGGGCTTTCTATCTATGAAATAAAAATGATGTGTTTCGCATGGCTTATGCAAAAATTTTGGGTACTTTCCAATTAGCCGGATGAGTGCTTTTTTTTTTATATATTACATATGCACACAAAAAAGCAAATGAAATTTACCATTTCTTTTTGTTTTAAATAAAAGTTTACACTTTGGGCTTTCTACCTATGAAATAAAAATGATGTGTTTCGCATGGCTTATGCAAAAATTTTGGGTACTTTCCAATTAGCCGGATAAGTAATTTATTTTTACATATTACATATGCACACAAAAAAGCAAATGAAATTTCCAATTCCTTTTTGTTTTAAATAAAAGTTTACATTTTGGGCTTTCTATCTATGAAATAAAAATGATGTATTTCGCATGGCTTATGAAAAAATTTTGAGTACTTTCCAATTAGCCGGATGCGTGTTTTATTTTTACATATGTACATATGTATAGATCTATATAAATGCAGATATATTATTCATGTACATATGTATGTATATATACAGTATATTGATATATATATATGTATAACACTGGTGCCCGTCTAACCGAAAAGTACCAAATTTTGCCTTGTTTTGAGAATCTGCACCAATTAAGAGGAAAAAAAATCTGACTAAGTTTAGCTGTGGTACTTAAATAATTACTGGAATTACTATGAGTTATTGAATTTAATGTTATTTGATGCATGTTTTTTTTTTAATTCTCAAAGTAAAGTTTAGGCTTTGTTTTTTCTGATTAAAAAAAAATCTGACTGTAATATGTTTCCCCATTAAATTTAGTGAATGGTCCATATATATTTCATTTCGGTATTTAATAATGGGCATTTTTTGATAATCTAAAGAATCTCTTACTTTTATTTTCAATAATTAAACTCAAAACAGATTTTTTTTTTTTTTTTTTTTTTTTTTTTTTTTGTACAGTATAAAATAGAAAATTTTTTCTCCTCGCATTTCCATTCTTTCTTTCGAATGCTTATATATTAATTATTTGTGTTTAAAAAATGTTCAAAACCTTGTATTTCCTTTCCTTGGTTAATTTTAATCAGTTTAAATATTTATATTGGCAAGTTTAAATACACAAATATTTAACAGAACTTAAATTTGTTTCTATAGTCTGAAAGATTTAATTGCACCTGCCTTGTATAAACACCTTCTGATAAAGGCAGGGTAATGTTCGTTAGTATGAAAGCAGATGTTTTGAAATCAAGTTAATCAAATTATTGTCATTCTGTTGTTTCTTATCATAGAAGAATGATTTAACTTTTACTGTGCTACTAAAAATATGTTCTGATTGTTACATATTTTATAGTTTGTGATATGTATAAATACTTTTTTGTTTTATTGTTGTAATATGGAGCCTGATATTAAACCTTCTACTAGTCTTCAGGCTTGCAGTATTGTAATATTAAATGGTTTAGAATGTCACAAAACTAGCTACACAAATAACAGAGAAATAGACTACATTGATAATCTCTGTGATTCAGAAAAAGAACTTTTATTAGTTAGCACTATTGCATTTATAAAACAAAAAATTAAGTGAAAACAGTTTGATTAATATATGTGAGCATCACAGAATTTCGCTCTTAATGAAGTATGAATTATATAAATGTGGAGAACCATTTAAGCGGCATTAAAAGCAAGTGAAAAAAAGCAATTAGGGAAATTAATAGAGATTTATATAGGGCCGAAAAAGTAAACCAAAATTGAAAGTTATGAATATTTTTACGAAATTTTGTGAGTTTATGAAAAAGTCTCTACACAAAAAGGCAAATGAAATTTCCAGTTTGTTTTTGTATCCAATAACATTAAATTCAGTAACTCATAGAAACTCCAGTAATTACTTAAGTACCACAGCTAAACTTAGTCAGATTCCCCCCCCCCCCCCCTTAATTGGTGCAGATTTTCAAAACGAGGCAAAATTTGGTACTTTTCGGTTAGACGGGCACCAGTGTTATACATATATATATCAATATACTGTATATATACATACATATGTACATGTATCATACATCTGTATTTATATAGATCTATACATATGTACATATGTAAAAATAAAACACGCATCCGGCTAATTGGAAAGTACCCAAAATTTTTGCATAAGCCATGCGAAAGACATCATTTTTATTTCATAGATTGAAAGCCCAAAGTGTAAACTTTTATTTAAAACAAAAAGAAATGGGAAATTTCATTTGCTTTTTTGTGTGCATATGTAATATATAAAAATAAAGCACTCATCCGGCTAATTGGAAAGTACCCAAAATTTTTGCATAAGCCATGCGAAACACATCATTTTTATTTCGTACATATAAAGCCCAAAGTGTAAACTTTTATTTAAAACAAAAAGAAATTGGAAATTTAATTTGCCTTTTTGTGTACAGCCTTTTTTGTGAAGTCACAAAAATTTGGAAAAATAACCATAACTGTCAACTTTGGCTAATTTTTTTTATCCTAAAAATTACAAGTAAATTTTTTAAATATTTTCTTATTAAAATCTGCATCTATTTATATTCTTACAGTGAAATTTTTGAGATGTTTCATGTTTTAGATCCAGAGAGACAATTTTTTGAAGATGGAACTGCAATCTCAAAATACAGACTCAGAAATGTGCGATTTGAGAAAACCCCAAGAATTGGACCCCCCATATCTCACAAACTATGAGGTCTAGGAAGGAAATATTTCTGATGGAATCATTTCACGATAGAATTAGTGTGTACACAAAGTTTCATCAAAATCCCTGAGGGTCGGGTTACAAGGTCTGGTTGAATTGACATGGAATGACCCACCTGCTATTTTTGTATTTGTTGATCAGTGATTGATTTTTTTTCTTTAACATCGTGCTCAGATTTTATAGGACATTAATCTGAACCAGGGCAAGTAACTCTGAAGTTTTATCCAACTAAGAGGAAGATGAAAAGAAAAAAGATGGGGATGAGGAGAAATGCGCGTAGATCACGGCAATAGGTTGACAAGGCGTGTTTTGTATTAAAGGCCAATGATGCCATTAAGTTTTTATTATACACCCAATACTTTATTTAGTAGTAAAATTTTCGCTGTAAAGTGAAGGGTGGTAAGATACAACTTTGTGTTTCAGTAAATGTATTAGTTTGTTTTAAATCTGCTATTTTTAAATTTGTTGATCAGTGATTGATTTTTTTTCAATACCGTGCTCAGATTTTATAGGACATTAATCTGAACCAGGGCAAGTAACTTTGAAGTTTTATCCAACTAAGAGGAAGATGAAAAGAAAAAAGATGGGGAAGAGGAGAGATGCGCGCAGATCACGGCAATAGGTTGACAAGGCGTGTTTTGTATTAAAGGCCAATGATGCCATTAAGTTTTTATTATACACCCAATACTTTATTTAGTAGTAAAATTTTCGCTGTAAAATGAAGGGTGCTAAAATACAACTTTTTGCTTCAGTAAATGTATTAGTTTGTTTTAAACCTGGTATTTTTAAATTTGTTGATCAGTGATTGATTTTTTTTTCAATACCGTGCTCAGATTTTATAGGACATTAATCTGAACCAGGGCAAGTAACTCTGAAGTTTTATCCAACTAAGAGGAAGATGAAAAGAAAAAAGATGGGGGTGAGGAGAGATGCGCGCAGATCACGGCATTAGGTTGACAAGGCGTGTTTTGTATTAAACGCCAATGATGCCATAAAGTTTTTATTATACACCCAATACTTTATTTAGTAGTAAAATTTTCGCTGTAAAATGAAGGGTGCTAAGATACAACTTTATGCTTCAGTAAATGTATTAGCTTGTTTTAAACCTGCTATTTTTAAATTTGTTGATCAGTGATTGACTTTTTTTTCTTTAACATCGTGCTCAGATTTTATAGGACATTAATCTGAACCAGGGCAAGTGACTCTGAAGTTTTATCCAACTAAGAGGAAGATGAAAAGAAAAAAAGATGGGGATGAGGAGAGATGCGCGCAGATCACGGCAATAGGTTGACAAGGCGTGTTTTGTATTAAAGGCCAATAATGCCATTAAGTTTTTATAATACACCCAATACTTTATTTAGTAGTAAAATTTTTGCTGTAAAGTGAAGGATGCTAAGATACAACTTTGTGCTTCAGTAAATGTATTAGCTTGTTTTAAACCTGCTATTTTTAAATTTGTTGATCAGTGATTGATTTTTTTTCTTTAACATCGTGCTTAGATTTTATAGGATATTAATCTGAACAAGGCAAGTAATTCTGAAGTTTTATCCAACTAAGAGGAAGATGAGAAGAAAAGAGATGGGGACGAGGGGAGATGCACGTAGATCACGGCAATAGGTTGACAAGGCGTGTTTTGTATTAAAGGCCAATGATGCCATTAAGTTTTTATAATACATCCTATGTTTTATTTAGTGGTAAAATTTTCGCTGTAAAATGAAGGTGTGCGAGTTTTTATATAAAAAAACCTTATTAATATTCTTGTAACTTTAGTGAAATTTAATGCCACAAAAATTAATACATACAAATGGATAGCGAGAAAATACATAATTTTCTTCTACTCTTATATATCCTTTTGTTGAATATTTATTATGTGAAGCTTTTTGAAGAAAAACTTTGAAAAGAAAAAAGTGTTTTTTGATATAATGCCGCGTGAAGTATCAAATTTTTGGTCATTTTAAAAGAAATTTTTTAATTATCTCCCATTTATATTTTTTCTCGTTTAATAATTTTTAATAATTCAGTGGGATACAAACAGCATTTTTTAATGCAGCAATGATGTTAAAAATACATCATTATTATGCTTAAAAGTGCTTTTTCCATATCATTCAACTATAAAAAATTATTAAATGGGGTAATGTATAAAAGAAAGAAGAAACTGGGGAGATTATTTAAAACTGACAGAAAAATATTTAATCAGATAAAAAATTTTACTTTTTCTCATTATACGCATTTAAAAAAATAAATATTTAACATAGGGAATTATAAGAAAGGAGAAGAAAGATTAAATTATGATTTGAACAAGTTTGCAAATTGCACAATTAAATGCTATTTCTAAACTAGGTGGGGATTAACTACTATAGAATATATAAAAGGAATTTTTGGATTTCTAGAAGTTTTATGGCTATAAGTTGCTGTTTTGGTACGCATCAAGATATTTGAATCTGTGGGGTGATCAAAAGTTTCCAGCCAGCATAAAATTTTTTGGCGTCCATAAAATTTTTGTCTCATACACACAGACTGACAAACTCACGGATAGACATTTTGTAAAAACATGCTTTTAGGGTTCTCTGACTCCTAAAACATATAAATCCGTCGAAAACAGGATTATGAAAATTCTCGCGAATCTAATACTTTCTTTTTGTAAAAATAGAAAAAGGTAAAAATTACGCATACTCGTTTTTGTTAGCATTTCAGCCGAAAAAAGTAAATCACCAAAATTCGGTTTCGATTTTGGTGTCAAGAATCTAATTCAGCCGATCCTTACATAAAACTGTATCCCGAAAATATTTAACTGAAATATCTATAAGATGGAGGCGACCATAATTATGCTTCTCACATGTTAATTAACTAGAAAGCGTTTCATGTGAAACAATCCAGTGTTCGTAAGAAAATGAATTTATTTTACTCATAAAAAATAAATATACAGAATACTTTAAAGCTACTGATAGTTTAGCCCTTTCCGGCGCAAGCAAATTCTATTAGTAAAATGAGAAATTGTCGATTGACACCGGAATTTATAAAGGACTTGTCTAGGTATTAGGAATTCCTTAAATTAAGCTTTCCTAGTAAAAGCAAAATTATATTAAAATATTACTGGTGCCGTTTGCAAGTTTGGAATTATAATTAGGTGTTGCCGGCCCGGCAACACTGCGCAAGAAAGGGTTAAACTTTTAGGGATAGTTAGTTCACTTAGAAGTCATAAATGTATTTTGCAGTTCCTTTTGAAAAAAAAAAACTAATTTAGCTGTCTTTTTCAATCGTTATATATATAACAATTATTTCTCTGATTTAGAAGAAAATAAATGAAATTGCGATCTTTGTGTTTTCTATTTATTTAAAACAAGAAATTTAGGCATGTAACTTACAAAGTAATATCGATATGAACCACTGTTCTAATTCCATATGAGATAATATCGTGCATTGGCAACTCTCCACCGTTTGAAGAAATGATATTCAGAAAAGTATTACCAAAACCGAACTCTAAGATAGCTGCCATCAGAACAGCGCATTTCACATGTTAAAGACACATTTATGTCGAATGCTGAATGTTAATTGATTTGGAAACATTTTTTATAAGAAAGAAAAGACTAAAGATGAGTAATAAAATATTTAAATATAAAACTTAGATAAAGCATGTATTTTTACATATAAATATATGTTTGAATTAGTTTTCAGCGTCTCCTTGAAGTTTTATAAAAATGCTTATAAAACTGTGATTCATTTATTTTTTCATTTCAATTCGGTGTTAAAACTCCTTTCTTTCATCTTTATTTTAGATAATTCGTAAAATATAATTCTGTTAAATATATTATTGTGTACAGCCAGTTTAATTTGTTTCCTGATAGCGATAAATTAACGCGATGTAGACAATTAGAGGTTTAAATGTTACATATTAAAGTACCTTAAACAGTTCTCAATGAGCGGCAGAAAGTGATTATGACATTTAAAACAAGCACAGTTTGAACTTGAATCAAACATATGAAACTCACCTCAAATAAATAATTTATTCCATTGCTATATTAAACGGTGCAGAAAATGTTATTTCATATCATTAAAACCATTTCTAGAAATTAACACGAATAACCTTCTACAAGTCTCAAATTTGAAACAGATTATAATTCCCGCACCTGATTTGATGTTTAGTACTGTATCAAATACAATAATTCGTATAACATTTACAAATTCCATCCACCCGACTTCTGAAATAGATTAGACACAATAATAAAACTTCAGCCAGACAGTATTAACAAAATGCTTCCTGAACTCTCTAGTAATCCATGAAATACTTCCTACTTCTTCACTTAAACTGATTTTCTTGTGTTTCATTTTGAATTTACCTTGTAATTATAGCAGATCTTTATAGATTCTCTGTGAGCAGACATTGAAATCGTTCTTCAGAAGTGGATAAGAATAATCTTCTACAACTCTTTAACTTGAAACACATAATAATCCATCAGCGTATTTAATATCTAGTGCTATCTTTTATGAAATAAAAGAATTTCGATCAAAGCAACGAATTCCGCCCACCTGGATTTCGCAACATATTAGTGACACAATAATAGAACTTTAGCAAGACATTATTAGAGAAATGCTTCTCGAACTGTATAGAATAATCGATGAAATACTTAGCACTTCTTCACTGAAGCATATTTTCTTGTGTTTCATTTGAATTTAGCTTGTAATTATACCAGATCGTTATAGATTCTCTGTGAGTAGATATTGAAATCGTTCTTTAGAAGTGGAAAAGAATAATCTTCTATAACTCTTTAACTTGAAACACATAATAATCCATCAAAGTATTTAATATCTAGTGATATCTTTTATGAAACAGAAGAACTTCGATCAAAGTAATGAATTCCGCCCACCAGGATTTTACAACATACTAGTGACAGAACAATAAAACTTCATCCAGACCAGTATTACCGAAATCCTTTTTGAATTCTACAATAATCGATGAAATACTTACCACTTCTTCACTGAAGCATATTTTCTGGTGTTTTGTTTGAATTTAGCTTGTAATTATACAAGATCGTCATAGATTCTTTGTGAGCAGATATTTAAATTGTTCTTTAGAAGTGGAAAAGAATAATCTTCTACAACTCTTTAACTTGAAACACAAAAAAATCTAACTACAGATTTGATATTTAGTGCTATCTATTACGAAATGAAAGAACTCTGATCAAAGTAACGAATTCCGCCCACCTGGATTTTGCAACATACTAGTGACATAATAATAAAACTTTAGCAAGACAGTATTAGCGAAATGGCTTCTCGAACTGTATAGTAATCGATGAAATACCTACCACTTCTTCACCGAAAAGGATTTTTTTGCGTTTCTTTTGAATTTAGCTTGTAATTATACCAGATTGTTATAGATTCTCTGTGAGAAATTAATGAAATCGTTCTTTAGAAATGAAAAAGATAAATCTAAAACTCTTTAATTTGAAAGACACAATAATCCGATAACGTATTTGATGTATAGTGCTATCTATTATGAAATGAAAGAGCTTCGATCAAAATAACGAATTCCGCCCACTTGGCTTTTGCAACATACTTATCATGACAGAACATTAAAACTTCATCCAGACTAGTATTAGAGAAGTGTTTTTCGAATTCTATAGTAATCGTTGAAATACTTACCACTTCTTCACTAAAACGTACTTTTTTTTATTTAGCTTGTAATTATACTAGATCGTTATATATATTTTGTGAGCAGATATTGAAATTGTTCTCTTGAAGGGGAAAAGAATAATCTTCTACAACTCTTTAACTTGAAACACATAATAATCTAACTACGGATTTGATATTTAGTGCTCATTACGAAATGAAACAACTTCAATCAAATTAAGAAATTCCGCCTACTTGGATTTTGCAATATACTAGTGACACATTAATAAAACTTCAGCCAGACAGTATTAGCGAAAAGCTTCGCGAATTCTATCATAATTGATGAAATACCTACCACTTCTTCACTGAAATGTTTTTTCTTGTGTTTCATTTGAATTTAGCTTGTAATTATACCAGATTGTTATAGATTCTTTGCGAGCAGATATTGAAATCGTTCTCTAGAAGTGGAAAAGAATAATCTTCTGCAACTCTTTAATTTGAAACACATAATAATAAAACAATGAATTTGATATTTACCTATTATGGAATGAAAGAACTTCGAACAAAGTAGCGAATTCCGCCCACCCGTCTTTTGCAACATACAAGTCACGCAATAATAAAATTTCAGTCAGACAGTATTAGCGAAATGCTTCTTGAATTGTTTAGTAATCGATAAAATACTTCCTAATTCTTCACAGAAACTGATTTTCTTGAGTTTCATTTGAATTTATCTTGTAATTATATCAGATCGTTATGGACTCTGTGTGAGTCTGTGAGCAGATATTGAAATCGTTCTTTAGAAGTGGAAAAGAATAATCTTCCACAACTCTTTAACTTAAACATATAATAATCCAACAACGAATTTGACGTTTAGTGTTATCTATTACGAAATGAAAGAACTTCGAATTTCACCTACCTAGATTTTGCAATATACTAGTGACACATAAGTAAAACTTCAGTTAGACAGTATTAGCGAAATGCTTCACGAACTCTGTTGTAATCGATGAAACATTACTTTTCTACTGAAAATGATTTTTCTCTCATTCATTTGAATCTACCTTGTAATTAAAATGTTACAAATTACACCAGTCTTTATAGATGCTGTCTGAGCAGAAATTGAAACCGTTCTCTAAGAACGAAACGATTAATCTTCTACGACTCTTGAAACACATAATAATACAGAATATGATTTGATGTTGAGTACTATTTATCCGAAAGAAAAGAACTTTGATCAAATTTATGAATTCTGTCGGACCGGCTTCTGCAGTTTACTAGCGACACAATAATAAAATTTGCAGTCAGATATTAGCGAAATGCTTCCCGAATTCTTTAAGTAATCGATGGAGTATTTTCCAGCTTTCTATAGGCCTGCGGAGTCGGAGTCGCTAAAAAAAAGCCGACTCAGACTCCAACTTTTTTTTTTTTGGTTAGACAGTTTGGAGTGAAATGAAATCAAATATATGTAATTTAAAAGCCATAAAAAGAATTATTATTGTAACTTTTGGATTATATCGTGCTATCTAAGTTAAAGATTTCCAATATGCTGCCCGGCTTACACAATATATAAAAATTCTAGTAGAACCTAAATTACTTACGAACAAGTAAAATTTTCAGTTTTATTATTTTTTTCCCTTTCTATCGAAAATTTCCTGCCCTAGAGGACACGAATTAACATCAAAATTGTAAAGATTTCCCCTTTTGAAGTCCGCGGATCCGAAATAGTGAAATTTATGTTTTGTTTTCTGCTTTAGATTTCGAAAGTTGGATTTTTTGGGTTTGTGGAACGCAAAATTGAAAAATTATAAAACAAAAATATTTTTTCCCTTTTTTCTTTGAAACCTCTAAGAACTAAATTAATGAAGAATTTGTAAAATTTTCACCTAATTTTTTTTTTCGTTTCTTTATAAGTTTTAACCAACAGCAACAACTACAGTGCGTGTCAAAAGTTTAAGCACAATAGTAATTTCAAAATAAAACTTTAAATATTGACTTTATTTCAATATCTGTCTTGTATATGTTAATAATATCTATTTTAACACCATATTCATTGATATTAACTTTTAAATATAATTTCAAACCATGGAGTTTAAGAATAGAACAAAAATAACCGTGTCAAAAGTTTAAGCACAAAATCGTTTTTATGCAAATTTTACAATCTGACGTAAGCGGTTGCGCACGCAACCAATTTATGGGTGCATAAGAAGCATTTAGTTGTTGTTTTTGAGTTATTACAAAATGCCTAAGTCGAAAGAAATTTCAGTGGAGGAGGTAATAAAAATCTGGAATACGACAGCAAAATGTAAGTCTGTTTCTGAAATTTCAAGTGCATTGAAAAGATCAAAATGAGGTATTCGTCAAATTTTTGCTCGTGGTAATGATTTCAAACGAAAATTTCGTTCAGGAAGGCTGCGAGTGGCTAGTATGCGCAAAGATAGCCGCGTCAGAAATTTGACTTCAACTGGTAATTGCTCCCTTTCGCAAATAAAACATGCAGTCGGAGGACAAATATCTAAAAAAACTGTTCATAGAAGAGTTTTGGAATTCAAATACATCAAATATGGTAAGATGGCTCGATAACCGTGTCTCAAATGACACCATAAAGAAGCTAGATTATAATGGGCCAAAGAGCATATGCCATTTGGTGAAAAGTGGCTGAATGTCATATTCAATGATGAAAAAAATGGAACCTCGATTGTCCTGATGGGTTTAATTACTATTGGCATGATCTCCGCAAAGAACCTGGGAGTGTATTTAGCCGACAACATAATGGAGGTTTTGTAATGGTATAGGGGGCTATTTCTTTCAATACGGCAATTAGTCCTGATTTAAACCCTATAGAAAATATGTGGAGTATTCTCACTCATAAAGTTTATCCAAATGGAAAGCAGTATTATTCGGTTAAAGATTTGAAAGATGCCATTGAGAACGATTGGTTTAAAATTGAACCAGAAACAATACAGAACTTCATTTTATCGATGGAGGATCGTATACTTAAAGTAATTCAGCAGAAACGAGCAATAATCAAGTATTATTATTTATTATTTTTGTTCTACTAAAGACAAAAAACTACTGTGCTTAAACTTTTGACACATTCAAACTTTTGTTGGTTTGATAAATTTTATTATTTAAGATAAATTTTATGATATAAATCTGTTAACTATCTTTTTAAAACTACAATTTGTAGGTTATGTGAAAAGGAAAGTAACATTCACTCATTAATAAAATTTTATTTTGAAATTTTCTGTTGTGCTTAAAATTTTGACACGCACTGTAGTATATTAGCCATCCTGGAGTCGGAGTTGGAGTCGAAGCCTTTAAAATTTCCGGAGTCATAGTCGGAGTCGGCCATTTTTTCCTCCGACTCCGCAGCCCTGCTTTTTCACTAAACCTGATTTTCTAAGCATTCATTCAGATCTACGTAGTAATTAAGATTTTATGCATAATACTAGGACTTTATAGATCCTGTCTCAGTCTTTATTAAAACCCTTTCCTAGAAACGAAAGAGAATTATCTTCTACTAATCTTTAAGTTAAAACGGATAATAATTCCCGCATCCGATTTAGTGTGTAGTACTATATCATACACAATAATCGCGATCTGATTTTCTTATTCCGTCCACCCGATTTCTGCAACATACTATTGATGCAAAAATAAAACTTCAACCAGACAGTATCAGCGAAGTGTTTCCCGAAATCTAATTGTAACCAAATGAAATATTTCCTACTTCCTCCCTGAAACTGATTTTTCTGGTGTTTCATTAGAATGTACATTGTAATTATTATACCAGATCTTTGATTCTCTCTGAGCAGATATTAAAATCGTCCTCTAAAAGCGAAAAAGAACAATATTCTACAACTCTTAACATATAATAATCTCATTTGATGTTTAGTGCTAGCGATACGAAATAAAAGAACTTCGATTAAATTAATGAATTTCGTTCACCCGGCTTCTGCATTACATCAGTGACACAATAATAAAACTTCTGTCAGACAATATTAGTAAAAGATTTTCCGGACTCTATAGTCTCTTATGAAAGATTTCTACGTCTTCTTAACTATTGGACTTGCTCTTTCTGAGTGAATTGTGAGGAAGGAATCGAAACACGGTTGTCAGGGAAACGGGAGTGAAGTAACCCCTGTGAAAAATAAGGGCGTCTGAGGGGCGCCCAAATCTCCCCTTTTTGATCTACACCCACCCTATATAAATTACTATTATCTGGTTCTGGCATCAAAATGCAAAATAAACGTGAATGAATTAAAAAGAGAGAGAAAGAAAAGAAAAGAAAAATCATGTTGTGTACATTGAAAAAAAAAAATAAACTACACTGCAGTTGTTTAGTTAAGAAGTTTTACCGTTTTTTTTCTTTTCTTTTTTTTTTTTTTCTTTTTTTTTTTTTTTTTTTTTTTTACAATTTTTCACATTTTTTACAAACAAATGAAATTTGTAGTGACTAATTAATCATTAATAATTAATAAAGAAATTCGTAGTTACTTATTAATCACTAATTACTTCTGTAATATTTAGCCCTTTAGTAGAGATTTAATTTCATTCATTAAAAAAGAAAAAAATCTGTTTTTGAATAAAATATTTTAACTTGGATCAAATTGAGAAGCTGCATGTAAGGTTGAGAAGTATGCACACAAAATACAATCCTTGAATTTAAAAGAAAAAAAAGTATGATCACCAAAAACTAACTTTGTGCAATTCACTGTGCGAAAATGAGACTATCAATGAATAAGTAATAACGTCTACTAATAACTGCTATATTTAAATTCTGCTTAAAAGATTGTCTTCATACAGAAATTGTAGCAAATTTTTAAATTTTAAATGTTAACACCTACTTTTCACATCTTATTTGGACTCTTAGGCAAATTTTATCTTCGGATACTAAATGAGAAGTCGTGAAGTAACTTAGGAATAATACTTGTTTAAAGTTTGAAACTTCTCGTATTAAATTTACTTCATTTTTAATCATTGCAAAATAGATTGCAATGCGTGCAGTTTTTCTTTTTTTTTTTTAATTTGGTACTTTTTGAAGATATTTTTTCTATCGATAATACATTTACTTATTATAAACACATAATATTATAGATAACACTTAAAACAATTGATTTTGAAAATAAAGAAATCATTTCTTGGATTAAAATCTAGAATATTATTTACATTTTTTAATTAAAAAAAAAAAAATTAATGGCTGCTGTTTTTTGATACATTAATCGGTTTAAAACTTAAAGTAAACACTAAAGTAAAAGTAAAACACTAAAACTTCTACAAATATTTGATTCCTGCACCCAAAAATGTGAAAAAATGGAGGATTGAGAGCAGGAAAACATAACAGTAAACCTATGAGTCAACCGCTAAAATCGGATTTTTAGGTGTTTTCCACCAAGGTATGATTTGAAAGACCGATTGCGTTTTAATATGGGAATCGAGATTTAACTAAGCATAAATTTCCCCCCATGAACTCGACGTGGTGATTATCTGTGCTGCCGCCTGCCGCTCTAGTAATATCACACTCAGAAATAAATTTATTTTAATTTTAGATGTCATATTTTTGGAGGTATCGTCAAAAAGCTAGATAAAAAAGATATCACGCTACTATTTCGAAATCATCTGAAACTAAAATTATGAAAATATTAGGCTAAGGGAAAGGTTATTTGAATCTTGCAAGAAAACTATTGAAATCATCATAAGCCAAGTAGTTTTTGGCAAAATCGCATTTTCTGTTACATACAAACTGTACTTCGCGGGCAATCAGCAAGGTGACTTTGTAGAAGGATTCGAGATATAGTCGTGTAAAAAAAAGTAAACACCACCTACTAACTCCTCAACAAATTATTGTAGAAGAAAGTTACTGGTACCGAGCGATTGGAAATGAAGTCTACTTTTAAATGATATGTATAAAATTAGCTTAGGGGGCCATCTACAGTTGGCAAAAAAAGTATTTGTACACTTCATTTTTTTTAATTTTAATGAAATTAAACAAAATATTTAAGCAAAAAATACTGTAATACATTAATTTAATGCATTGTAATATTATAGAAGCAAAAACAAAATTAAACGAATCGATTTTTTACATTATAATAAACAAATATACAAAAATATAATGCAAAAAAAGTATTTGTACACTATATTAATGTAATATAATTAATGAAAATTTAGTAAAATGATACAAATTATTATTTTGTGCGAATTCATTTAGCGTTTAGGACTACTTCTAGATGGTGTGACATAGATTCCACCAACTTTTTTGTAGCGGTCTGGTTAATGTTATTCCATGACACAATAACAGCTTCTTTAAAACTGTTTTTTACTGATACATAATTTTTTTTTTCGGATTTTTGCATCCAATAGCATCTGCAAATTTTCTATTGGATTCAAGTCTAGAGATTTTAGAGGAGTTACCAGTCGTCTTCGAGTATTGTCGTAATCATGTGCTGGTGATCACAACAGTATGCTTTGGTCGTTATCCTGCATAAAGTGAAAAGCTTCCTGTATGTATAATTTCTTGGCACAGTTTAATAAATTATGGCGCGACACATCAATGTATGTTAAACCTGTCCTTCCATTGTCAATAAATTTTAAATGTCCTGCTCCATTAGAAGCTATACACCCCAAAACTATAATATTCCCCCCAACATGCTTGATAGTTTGAAGTATACATTTTGGATCTAGAACAGTTTTATTTTTACGCCAATTTTTTCGAATGCTTGATGGTAAGAAAATTCCAAATTTTCCCTCATCAGAAAAAATTACTGTTTTCCAAAAATCCAATGATTTACTTCTGTATGCAAAAGAGAATACTATGCGTTTTCGCCTATTTGTTTCGCTGATGAATGGATTTTTCCTTGAGGTTCTTCTTTTTAAATCTGCATTGATAAGAATATTTTTTATTGTTTGAGGTATTCCTCTGATGCGAGAAGATGTTGCAAGGTCTCCAGCAAATTTTTGAACCGAACGCATAGGATTTTTTAAAGCTTTTTTAACAACACTCCCTTTTTCCCTCATTGTTAGTTTGCTAAGAAGTCCTGGTTTTCATTGAATTTCGACGCTTTTAATTTATTCATAGTTTCTCACTATACATCCAATAGTTGTAAATGGTAATTTAATAGCTTTTACAAATTCTTGTTGCGAATTTAAATTTTTATTATGCTCAATAATAGGATTTCATATATCTAGAGCTGCCTCTCTAGTTTTAGGTTCTATACTCAATTACTTAAAGAGCAAATTAGATTAAATGTCAGACAAATATAATATGAACTTAAAAATTATTAACAGCTTCTGTAAAAGTAGTCCTTTGAACCAAAAACACAATAAAACACAGTACATATCAGGATGGAGAAATGTACAAATACTTTTTTTGCAAGAAATTTTTAAACTTTTCCTATTAGAAAATTATTTTACATCTTTATCGAAATTTTCTGTTGTGTAATTTAAAACAGACGGTAAGCAAACTGTATTAAAACTATTTTTGACAAAATATCTGTTTTTATTTAGTTAAAAATTAAAATTTTTAGAGTGTACAAATACTTTTTTTGCCAACTGTATATATTAAAACGAACTCAAACTTCATTTTTTTTTGTAACGTCAATACCCACTTTTAGCAAGATATTTCAAATATTCGATTTAAACTATGCCTAAGACACCAAATTTCAAGTCTTTTGAATGATAAGTGTTTGAATTATACATATTTAAAATTTAGTGCTTCTAATGTTAAATTACATTTTCATAATTTTTTTTATTAATATCTCCTGAAATTATACTCCTAATGTGCTAATACAGCAATAATACTAAAATACCCAAACATAAATACTTTGAATTTGCAATTTTTATAAATTTATGACCTGAATTATGAAATTAGTATTAAAAAATTATAAATTGCAACCTACATTTTTTTTTTATGCATTTAGATTTATTAAATCTTGCTTTTCTGGAAATCTAAATTTCTAATTTTTTTCCAAGTAGGTAATTTTCAAATTATGCTTAAAAAACAGCAGAGTGATGGTTTAAGGGGCCATCTACGATAGAAGTGACTAGATATTTTGAAACTTCTTAAGCTATCCTGTAATCTAGCCGTGTTCAATGTGTGCTAGAGGGGTGCTTAAAATGCCTTGATCAAGAAAAGTCAACAACCGAGCACCGAAATTCAATTTGGATACAGCCTCTAAAATATGCTCGTTTTAAATTGATTGATTTCTCGGAAACTTATCATACGGATTGGATGAAAATTAGTTTTTAAGGTAATTAAATGGTTGTAGAGCTCATTTATGTTGTCAGAATCGAAAAAAAAAACCTTACAGTTTGTTTTAATATGTAAATGGCCCCCAAATCAATTTTTAAATACACCATTTAAAAGTCGACTTAATTTCGAATCGATTGGTATCAGTAACTTTCTTCTATTATAATTGTTTGCAGAGTTATTAAGGGATGTTTATTATTATTATTATTATTATTATTATTATTTCACGACTGCCAACCTATCGACATGGTATCATCCAAGCATTATTGATAACGATTTTTTTTAAAGATCTATCGGTAAATAGCCAAGATATTAAATAAAAACCTATCTAAGAAATAACGATTTGCGGATTTATGCGGTGTTGTAACTTTGCAAATTGTTTTCTAAGCGCGCTTGATACAATGTCAAGTTTAAATTTTTTACAGGATCTTTCTTTATTTTAGGTTATTCGAATCATACTGATAAATATTCAAAGCTTTTCGTTATAAATGAATTCAGTTATTCAACTATTATTTTATAAGTTACAATTAGGAAAAATAATTTATAGTGTAATTCCAAGAAATTGAAATTAAATACTTCAGAGACAACAATCACTAATCACTTATAACTCAGTATATAATTTATTTATAATTATAAAACTTTTGGATTACAAATCATTTCAATTTTGTAACAGTCCAATAAGCAATTATTTTTTTGCATAGAATCCTTTGTAACACGAGTAAAACTCTCACTTGCCCAATTTTTACACTACCAATCTGTGAATGAATATCCCCTCTCCCCTCCCCCCTCCAAACAAGTTACATGTTAAAAAAGAAAAAAAAATACTAGACAGCTTTTTAGGTTCGTTCGTAATTATGTAAATATGTAGCATCTATAGTCGTCGTTCAGTCCATTCCGTCTATCTGTCCGCCCGCCCGTCTGTCCGCATATAACAGAGTAAAAACTCCCCAATTGAATCATTTGAAATTTAAAATGTATAACTGTTACATAATTTTATCGAGTCATTTCAAATTTTATGAAAATCGGATGCATAGTTTAATTACATTAACAATCCGGTATATTACGGCCAATGGGAAAAATAGTTCCAAGTGCATTTTAACGGTGTTACACTCTTTCGAACATAATAAAATGATATGAATCTATGAAGAATATACTAAATATACATTTTGTAGAATATGTCGCTCAAAGAATATTTGTTATTAATTTACACGGCTACACAAAAGTATTCCATTACGTATTGATATAGGAGGAAACATTGTTTGGGGCGCATTCTAATACTATTAAACTGCTAGAAGATAGCCCGTCAAAATGACGTGTTTCTATTTTTGAAAGGATGATAAAACATTACAATAACTTTGGTCAATCATAGCCACTTTAGGCTTAAACAATTTTGAAAAATACAAAGATTAAACATGAGGAAAAAATCTAAAAAAAAAAAAAAAAAATCAATAGAAATTTGCATTTAAAACTATAACAAAACTATCTGGTGGATGGGGAGGGATTGTAAGGAACAAATGGTAAATGCATAAATTTTAAAAGAATAAAGTAAGGTAAAATATCAATTATAAAATAATACATTATGAAACTACAGCCAAAAAATATTTTAAAATACTGAGAGAAAATAATAAAAATATCCAAAATGTATAAACAATTTCCCCATTTTGGCCATTTCCAGACGAATATAAGAGAGTAGCCAAATTATTAATTGAATGGGTAAAATAATGGCATAGAATATGCAGCTAATGAATTTCACTCACAAAATTACAGTAATTATTTCACAAAAAACATGCAAATTAATATGCATTAATAATGTAAAACATGCACTAATAATGCTATTTTAAAACATTTGTGAATTAACTATTTTATACCATTAGCCAATACTTAAAAGAAAATATTTTATAAGATCGAAAACAAATGTCAACAATAAAGCGTAAACTATCGTGATTTTGGTTGGTTGGTTGGCAAGTACTGAGACATATGCAACTACCCGTAAGGGAAAAAACTATCGTGATTCGTTATGTGAAAATGAAGTCATTCACGGCTGTAAAATAAAATAAAATAAAATAAATAAATAATAATAAAAATAAATAAATAAAGCAACACGAATATAAAAATTCTAACAATATTGTATTTAAAAGGCACCTTCGCTTTTCTTAAATAAAAAGTTTTAATTAAACACTCTTAAAAATTTGACTGTTTTGCTGCATCGTCTTTACACAGCTTTTATAGAAAATGATTACTTTACCGTATTACACTGTTAAAAATTTGACCCATTTGTTTCAACGTCACTCCACAGCTTTTATAGAATATCTCTTTTATGACCAATGAGAACGCTCCATATCACAGTAAAAGTAACCGCTTTATATAAAAACAGTGGAGTAATGCTGCAGCAAATGGGCCATATTTTTAACAGTTGGTGCAGCATCATTCCAACGCTTTTATAGAAAATGGTTACTTTGTGTGTGTTACTTACAGTGTATTCTATAAAAGCTGGGGAGTGATGCAGCAGCAAAAGGGTCAAATTTTTAACAGTGTACTGCTAAAAATTTGACCCATTTACTGTAGCGTCACTCCACAGCTTTTATAGAATGCCTCTTTTATGACCAATGATAATGCTCCATAACACAGCAAAGTAATCGTTTTCTATAAAAGCGGTGGAGTGATGCTGCAGCAAATGAGTCAAATTTTTAGCAGTGTGAATATTGTGTTTGAAATAGGGAAAAGATTTCAAAGCACAGTAAAATGTAGTGACGTCATTTACAGCTCAAACTGTAAATCTGACAAATGAGAACGCTCCATTACGACTCTGGAACGTTTGCATTGGACGAAAAATTGATAGCCTTTAAAATCGGAGATAACTTTTCACAAAGGAATTTGTCATTGGTCACAATAAGTGTTTTTCCCGTGGATGGGTTGATCCCGGAATCGTTATACACGGAGGGATTTTATATATATAATTTCACATTTTATGAAATTAATATAGTTGCTGAGGTTTACTACAAATTACTTCCTATATAATAGAAAGCAGATAGTATTTACAGAGAATCCCAAAATATTTCAGATACCCTACTGTACCTGAAGTACTGCATACTATTACACCAAGATCTGAATATTTTTAAAACTTTCTTATAGGATTGACGCACCTCATTTGCTACACTTGACGTGCAATTTTCAACTTATTTAAAAGTGACGTTATAATTCTATTTCTAATTGACGTAAAGAGAGAAGGAAAAGGGATTTGAAAAATACATAAGTTTGAATGATAGGATGCTGTCATAGTCCAACGTAGCAGAAAATCGATTTTTCCAACGTAAGCTGTCACTTTAAAAGTTCTACTTTAAATTTGTACGTTTTCTTAAACTTTTTTTTTCCCCTTCCACCTTGTTATAACTAACGAAACCAAACGGAATGTAAGCATTTTGTAAAGCGGGATGTATGAAAATTGTCTTTACAAATCTATAGGAGAAGATAAGACTGGATGAATCCAATAGCGTAGCAAGCGGGGGGCGGAGGGGGCGGTCCGCCCAGCTCTAAAGGGTGACATCCAATCTCTTTGCAAATCTATATATATGTATATAATTTTATAAGATTTTGGAAAAGAATTATGAAATAAAATGAAAATTCTAGCGCATGACGCAACAAAGTTAATTTTCCTTTCGTTGAGAATGTGAAAATTTTCAAAATAAGATATGCACTAGAGATCAAAAAGCAACCCATACAATGAATGGGTAGCGAAAGGAAACTTTAAAAGAAAAACTGATTTTCTATATATAGATACCAAATTGACAGGTTGAGTAATGAGTCATTCCTTTGGTTTTTTTAAGTAGGAGGACAAAAGGTGAATGGTACGGTCATTTGTTGTAATAATGTAGAATTGTGATTGAAGAAATTTGACGGATAGGGTGGGGGGGAGGGGATGATTCCCTGGTAAGTGGAGGTGACACCATTTACATCCACCCCGGGTGTCACCCACTTTAGCTACTCCACAGGATAAATCTTATAGGAAATATGCGAGATTAAGACCCCGTCTGCTCGAAAACTACCAGACCGATTTTGATGAAATTCGGAATCCATATTAACTGAATTATATTCAAGTCATATGGTAGGCATTTTCCCCCCCCCCCTGCGTGCGACTGAAACTTTTTATTTTAAAACAAAAAAGTTTTTCAGAAATTTTCCATTTTTTAGATATGTTTTTTTTTTTTTTTTTTTTTTCTCAAACTAATAATGTTTTTCTAAAAATTGTTTGTCACAAGTGAACTTGCGTTTATACTTTACCACAAAAATTATTTTTATCGATGTTTCTCGAGTACTTAAGGAGTTACTGGGTTTTCTTTAGCTAAAAAATACTATTTTTCGGAGAGCTAAAAATTTAGACACTTCGAACTTGTGTGAAGGGTTGGTCAGTTTTATAAAACAACTAGTTTTTGCCCGCGGCTTCGCTCGCGTTAAATACAACAAACTATGTAATCGACCGTTTAAAAACTCATAGAACTATTGACGGATAAGTGGAAAATAAATTTTATTTATTATATTTATATACATTTTCTTTAAACACAAAACAACAAAACCAATTCACGAAGCAAAACTAAATCCAAAACCAAAGCGATTGTCTTATTCCTTAAAAGTCCAGGAATATTATAAATCTAAACTAAACGAATTAATCCAATCCAAAAAACAACAACGGTAAAACTGAAACCGAGTTTGTTTTCGGAAATCGGAAAACCAAACCAAGACAACAATACCAAATCGTAAATCAATGTGAATCAATCGTCAAATAATAGAGTATTTAGGTACCGTATGCACGATAGTGTGAAGCGCGGGGCGATGCCCGCACTTAAGTACAGATTGAGAGCACACAACATTATCTTGTTTCAGAAACCTATCAGCACCATCTATCGGAATCCATGAGTAACACTTTAGCTTTCTACCTTGAAGATGCGGAATGCTCCACACAAACTTCCACCCCCCATTTTAAGGAAGTGGGGGGTTAGAAAGAGACAAAAAGTAGCCTATCTCATTCTCCATCTCTTCAAATATCTCCTCTTAAAAAATCACGTCAATTCGTCGCTCCGTTTTGCCGTGAAAGACAGACAAACAAACAGACACACACATACACTTTTCCATTTATATTATTAGTATGGATGAATTAAAGTACGGAAATTTGGATAAAATTTAGTTACCTATAGTAAATTGGTATAAAATGTTAGAGTAAAATTAATGTGAGCGGGCCTGGCATCGAAGTTGCATTTTCTTTAATTCATTTTAGGCCAGAGGGGTCACGATCCATGAGTTAGATTAGTTTTTCTTTCGTGCATTGCTTTATTTAGGTTGTAAGGTTATTTCTGTCTTTAAGGCTGTGGCTAAATTAGTAATTTTTGAATTATTCCTAAAAGCATAATTTCTTTTAATAAAATTTAGATATACAAATATCACTTGGCATATTTCAACTATTACACGAGCAAATCCGCGAGGTTTTGCTTGCATATATATATATGTAATAAAATTAAATTCACAAATATAGAAATATAATAGGGAAATGAGATGGCATCTCATTCCATCCCTGGACCCTTTCAGGCCTTTATGACTCGTTCGACGAGGGACTTCGACTCGGGTAATGTAATAGGGAAAAATAAATAAATAAACAGGATAAACAAAAATTCAGAAGACTTAAAACTATGAGTAGCATACGGATTCTTCAGAGGTGCTATGCATGCTAATTCATATAAAAGATATGTTATTTCGTCGAATATTATCAGCAATGTGTTTAAAACCCAAATTGTAGCACTTTATAACATATTAGAATAGTCAAAACATTTGAAAGAAAAAATGTCATCTATTGGATAAAAATAATGATCATACACAAGAACTACTTAAAAAAGAAATGAAATAAATAAACAAATCAATTAATGAACAAATGAAATGGAAAATAAAAAACAAAATCCAAAACTTAAAATTCACAAGAAATATAAAACGTAACTTGAAATCGAAAAAGCCCGAAATAGTGACGACACGAAGATACCCGGTCTAATATAAGACATCATGGGGGATTAGTAGCAGTGACACTGACTGATTAAATCAGAAGCAGCTTGAAAAATCCCCAAAGATAATACATGAAGTTTTTAATCAAATTAGACTAATTTTAATTAGACATAGAACTGATTTAATTATTAACTAAAGCAAAGATATCGAAATTAAAATAATAATTAATCCTTGGTCTATGAACAGATCAAAACGAAGTACGGGAGAGGGGGGCACGTTTGAACTGGGGGCACCTTTGAACGCTAAATATTTTCCTTCGAATAAATTATTTAAAAAAAAAAAGTATATGACAAAACATTACTGCTGCTTCAAGGGAATAATTATACAAAGCTGTACCATTTTGTATGAACAGTATTGTCTAAACAAGATATGTATTTTTCTTTCTCTTGAATCTAAACTTAAGAAAATAAAGTTGTAAGATTTTTGCTTACAAACTTCTATCCCTAAAATTTTAATTTACTATCCAATGCTTAAAAAAATACGTTAGTTTTAGTTTATAAGCTTTGTTTTATTCAAATTCTTCAGCAGAATTGAGTAAAACGTTGTAATGTTGAACTCCATGCGATGGGGGCACCATTGAACAGCGAAAAAACTCCGAATAAACTGGTGATAAATAATAATTGAAGTAATTTAAAGAGAACACATAAAACTACGAAGTAAAGAGTTGTTAATATATATCGAAATATTATTATTTCTGAATTTTTTTTAATGTGAAAAGAGGTTAATTAAGAATGTCAAAGAACTTGGATTTATGCTGCTAACAATTCCCCTTACTGCACACATATGTTTCAATCTCTGTATGTATCAGTGATGGGAAGTTTCAAATCTAAATTGGATCAAATCTAAATTCATTTATTGGATAACTGGAAATACTAGATACAAAAAAAAAAAAATGATTCATGATTTAACAGGTTTCCAAATATTATTTATGGTTTCCGTAACGGATAAAACGGTATTTATATCAGGTCTTTTAAAAAAATAGCGAATGAAAAATTTTAATTTTCCAGAAGCATCAGATATCACATTGGTGTATTTCAAGGATATTGTAAAAAAGTTTTCACAACCAAACATAACTCAAGAGACACTTTTTTTTTTTAATCAATAGTGAGTTTTGACATCAACTTTGATGGATTTAAGTTTGGTGAAATAAAAAAAAAATTAGCAATTTCTACAAAATGTAGTTGTATAATTTTATTAATATTACTTTATATTTCTGAAACGCAAATTTTTATAAAAACTCTCGATATTTTCATATTTTTTTCATTTGTTCAAAGGTGCCCCTTGCTTGTTCAAAGATACCCCTACATGGGGCAAGTTTGAACAAAAATCTTTCAACTTTTTAAATCCTCACAACTTATTTAATGTCTTTGGAAAATGTTTAATTTATGGTTCATATGATGAAGAAATGCGTTGTTTTTATTATGTAATATTTAAAACTCAATAAATATAATTCACGAAAGAAATATATTGATTTTCTGAAAAAATGTTCAAAAGGTGCCCCCCTTTCCCCTATATTCGCTCAGTCATGCTCATGATCAAAAAAGTAATCGTTAAATTTATTCATTAATCTAATTAAGTTTTTGTACAAATTCATAAAGTAAAAAGAAAGAATAGAGTGGAAGTATAGTGGCTGGGGGTGATGCCAAAAATGTAACCCTACAATCCGCTACATGGAGCGTTTTCATAATAATAATAATGATAATAATAATAATAATAATAATAATAATAATAATAATAATAATAATAATAATAATAATAATAATAATAATAATAATAAAGTTTTTATTTCATAATACAATGAAATGTTACTTTTGAATGCTTAAATATAAGTAGATCATTTTTATTTAGAGAAAAAATGCACGGCTGATATAAAAAAATCGATCCCTATTCCACGTGATTGTTTTGTTTGGGCCTAATGAGAGCATTTAAATTTGAGCGATAACGCATTTCCTGTTACAAGCCCTTTTTAGGGTCATACTGCACCTCCATCTATCTTTTTCCTCCATTGGGTAAATCTGTTTTATAATGATTCAACGAAATTATTTGGGATGGCAACATTATACTACTTTTAATATGGGCAAACAAAGATATTTGAAATGTTTTACAAATGTTGCAAAAATTTATACCATAATTTAGAAAATAGTTATTGAAATTGTTTTCTAAGATTTTATTGCTATCGCTTTCCATATATATTATGATTATTGCAAACTTAACACTGAAAACATTAAAAAAATATTCAATACTCTCGGAAGTATATTTTAATTAACATTGAGAAATTAATTTCAATTTCAGGAATTCGTCGAAATATGTTTCAAAATTTAAACTTCAAACAATGTAAAATTAGTCATTTTCAAATTAAAACTTCGCAAGGAAAACACACTTTTGCATAATCATTCGGAAATTTTAAATTGAATTCTTTTGCAACCGGAATGCCCCTGTTATAGCGCTTAATTCTGATTTCATTGTATCAGACGATTTTTTTTTCTTTTAGAAAAATAAATACATGTTATGTTAAAATGCATGAAATTTGAAGAATTTTTGAAAGTATGTAGCAAGTGTAGAATGAAGTTATTTGAAATATTTGAATCAGAATATAAGAAATTAAATGACTCTATCAGAAACTCTTTAAACTAGCTCGAAATACATTATCTTAAGAACATGTTTATAATTTTAAATATTTTTATTATAGCATTTTCATTCGTATAAGCTTAGAATGTGCAGATTCAACGAAATTTTTAAATGCGGTTATTTAGAAAAGAGAAAAATCTTATTGGTAATTTTTCATCTACTCGCTAGAAGGGTTAAAATAAATGAATGTTTTTAGAACTTTCCAACATAGAAGAAAAGTGTTCAATGAGTACGGTTTGTGTGGCCGCCTGTTTGTCCATCTGCCTGCGATCTAACTCCCATAAATATACTCGTATTTCTGTGTAACTAAAATATATTATTGAAGTTTACCATGAAATATTCGATATTGAAAATGGAGTGTATAGCATGTATATATTTTTTACAAGGGCACCCAAAAGAAATCCATTGCAATATGGCCGATGGGAAAAAATCGTTTGCATTCTATATTACATTCAAATATCCTTATAGAATATGGTGTTCATAGCATTTGTCATTCATTTATAGGATAGGGCTATATGAAGGAATGCAGTTACAAAACCGTTTTTGAGATATAGCGGCTTTTGAATTTTGATATGCGTTTTCAAATATAAACATTTGTATGAATTCTATCGATCATACATAGGGATGCTAAAAAAGAAATTGAATAAATGTTTTGCTTATTGAACTAAGTTGCAGAAAAGTAATTTTCAACTGTGTAATATATTTTCTGACTAAATTTTGGTTTATTAAGGACTACAAAGCTATACGTATACAAACTGATGATGTAACTTATGAAGTGTTATTTGTTGGGGGGCAAATATAATTAATCTGGCAAAATAATTTTGCTATTAAACAAATCCCGTGCCTTTCTGTATATCTCAACGAAAATCATATTGTGCTACTACTCTCTAGCGTCTATGCATTTCGAATTACTGAATTATACTTACTTTTGAGACCTTTAAATTATGAATCTTTCATGTAATGTATCATTTTACTTGGAGGAGAAAAATTTCCGTTTCCTAAGAAAAATCCTACATAAACTATGAGCGTCATGTTGCTATATAAATCCTTAATTTGATACGATTAAAATGCGAGTAAAATTATGTTTCTTATATTTATAACTATACAGGGTGTATCTAAACTCTTGGGCAAAACTTTAAGGGGTGATAGTACACATCAAGACAAACAATATGGAATCGGAAACTAAGGGTCCCAAACGTCTTCCAAAGGAGATAGGCGCCTTTAAGGTTTAGGGCCCAAAATTTCAAATAAACATAAAAAACGGAAAAATTCGTCGACCGATTTGCGGTTTTTACTAAAACTATTCTTTATGTCAATATGTTTTTGAAAATAAATTATAAAGATAACTTTCAAAAAGTGCCGATAGAACACGTTTTAGACTTTGGAGTAACGAATAATTATTTTTTGCCGTTATTTTTTGCATCTCATTAAATGGTCTTGGAAGCTTAGACTTAAACTTAAATTTTGAGCTCAAAATCTGAATAGTTTGGAGTCGTTAAGTAGCGCATACTGAACTGTGTTTAGAGGTTCAAATTTCAAACCATTATAAAAAACGGAAAAATTGGTCGATTCGTTTGCGGTTTTCGCTAAAACTACTCTTCAAATTAGTATTTTCTTAAAAGTAAATTATAAAGATAAATTTTAAAAAGTGCCAATAGAGGGCGCTTTAGACTTTGGAGTAACGAACAACTATTTTTTACGGTTATTTTTTTTTTATTTTTTTATTTATTTTTTTTTTGCATCTCATTAATTTTTTTAGAAGCTTAGACGTAAACTTAAATTTTGAGCTCAAAATCTGAATCACTAGGAGCGGTTAAGTAGCGCAAACCGAACTGTGTTCAAGGGAGGGTGGGGGTAGGGGTAGATTTCAAATGATTATTAAAAAAAAAAAAAAAATAAAAAAAAAAAAATAAATAAAAAATTGGTCGATTTGTTTGCGGTTTTCGCTAAAACTATTCCTTATATCAGTATTTTCTTGAAAATTAATTTTAAAAATAAATTTCAAAAAATTTCGTTAGAGGGCGCTTTAAACTTAAGAGTTAACAGCTATTTTTAACCGTTATTTTTTGTATCTAATTAAATGCTTGCAAAAGCTTAGACTTAAATTTTTGCTCAAATTCTGAATCGTTGGGAGGGGTTAAAAAGCGCAAATTGAACTGTGTTCAGGAGTTGAAATTTAAGCCTCTCCCCCCCCCCCCTCAAATACAGTTCAATTTTGCGCTACTTAATTACCCCCAACGATTCAGATTTTGAGCTCAAAATTTAAGCTTTTTCAAGCATTTGATGAGATTAAAAAAAATAACGGTTTGGAAATAGTTGTACATTACTCCAAAATCTAAGGCGCCCTCTATCGGTATTTTTTGAAATTTATCTTCAAAATTTATTTTAGAGAAAATACTAATTTAAAGAGTAGTTTTAGCGAAAACCGCAAACGAATCGACCATTTTTCAATTTTTTATAATCATTTCAAATTTGTACCTCCTCCCCCGCCCATCTGAACACTGTTCCAGTTTGCGCTACTTAACCACTCCAAACTGTTCAGATTTTGAGCACAAAATTTAAGCTAAACTTTTGCAAGCATTTAATGAGATAAAAAAAAATAGCTGTTAAAAATTGTTGTACGCTACTCCAAAGTATAAGGCGCCCTCTATCGTCTTTTTCTGAAATTTATCCTTAAAATTTATTTTCTAGAAAATACTGATTTAAAGAGTAGTTTTAGCGAGAAACTCAAACGAATCGACCATTTGTTCCGTTTTTTTATAATTATTTGAAATTTGAACCTGTGTACAAGGTTCAGTTTGCTCTACTTAACCACTCCCAACTATTCAGATTTTGAGCCCAAAATTTAAGTCTAAGCTTTCAAAAGCTTTTAATGAAATGGTAAAAATAATGCCAAAAATAGTTGTTCGTTACTCCAAAGTCTAAAGCGCCCTCTATCGGCATTTTTAAAAATCTATCTTTATAATGTATTTTCAAGAAGATACTGACATAAAGAATAGTTTTAGTGAAAACCGCAAATCAATCGACGAATTTTTCCGTTTTTTATGTTTATTTGAAATTTTGGATCCTTAACTTTAATGGCGCCTATCTCCTTCGGAAAACGTTTGGGACCCTTAATTTTCTATTTAATATTGTTTGTATTGATGTATACTATAACTTCTTAAAGTTTTGCGCAAGAGTTTAGATACGCCCTGTATAACTTTTAAATGCATATCGTTTTTAAAACACATAGCAGCGAATACTCACTTTCGAGTAAAAAATTACTTTGAAAAAATAAGCAAGTTCATCTCATTTCCAAGCAGATTTTTTTTTAAATCTATTTGTATAAAGCGTTCTAGTACTTAGTTAAAATCGGGAGAAAAAAAAATCCAGATGGATTTTAGTTTATTTATTATTATTACACTGAAAAAAAAATTCTAATTTTACAGATGTAAAGTTACTGAAATCTGGAAACTTACTAAAATTTTATCTTTACACGGAATATAAAAAAAAAGTTGTACATCTACAAAACTAGTTTTGTAAAGCGTCAGACATCTGTCGTTTTACAAAACAATTTACTAAAATCGCAGTATCCTACTAAAAGTCCATCTATATAACCCGTGTTGCATTTACATAAAAAAAATTTAGCCATCTTTCCCTCATAGCATGCATGGTCACAATGACGTCACTGTGAGTCACTTTAGTCACATCACATCTGTAACCAAAATGCTACCACTCAGTGACGTCTTATTGTGACTGAGATGTGATTTTCTTAAAAATATTTAGAAAATTACAAATATTCTTCAAAACATGTTATTTACTTTAAAAAACATGTTTCTCGCAATTTAAATATCGTCACTTTTGTCCTAGTTTCGTCACACTGTTAATGTGAAAGTAGTCACAAATGACACATTTTTCACAAATTTGTCACACCGTGACTTCACAAAGTGGTCACAATGTGACGTCACAAAAGAGCTCTAAAACGGCCATAACGACTTCTCATTTTAGTCACTGTGACTTCACATGGACGTCACGTGACGTCACATCGACAACCGATCGTCACAAAGTCACAATGTGACTTCACAACGACGTCGCAGTGACGTCACCATGCCTTACGGGTAGTTTCGATATCAATTCTTGCGATGAAACTTGTTGGAAAGAAATAGACTTACTCCATTAAATGAGTAAAAAAAAAAAAAAATCATTAAATTAATTCCTTGTTATCATTTATACCTAGAGAACAATAATAATAATATTAAGATTAATGCTATTAAATAAACAGCAGTGATCGTTTCTCTGGGAAAAGGTTGGAATTTTAATTAACTTCTTAAAAGAAAATAAAAATAATTTTGCGTTGTGTGATCTTTTTGAAGAACCTTTCCTTATGAGAATGTAGCATCTAATCCATTATTATTAGAAGATAAAATGAACTAAGCAATAAATTCAAAATAATAAATCCTAAATGTAAAACAAGAAATCAACACATTTTCTTTCTAAATAAAATAATTCTTCTACGCTATTAAACAATTAAAGATAAATTTATTTACAAAATATTTACAAAACTTTACATTAAATGAACAAAATGCATTATGGTGAAAAGATCACCCAAAAAAATTACAATTTAAATTTCTCTAGAGTAACATTGTTAAGAAGAAAAAAAAAATAATAATAATGATATTTTGCAGAATTCCCATATTGCAGCTGACTTTAAATTCAAAACAAAAATTGGGGAATTATCATAGTAAAATATTTACTTGCCAAACAGTTGACTTTCATCGCGGTCATCTTCGGACGTCGGAGCATTTTTTTGGGCATTCAGCTAGAGGGATACTCCATAAGATCCTTTTGGCATCAAGCACATGGAGAATTTTTTTCAACTGTCATCCGGCATCAACATCGCAGAGCAGAGAGGCAGGCAGGAGGAAAAGCCTCCCTTTTGTCAGCTGAGGGTGTACACACGTTGAAAGATTTTTAGCCAACTGACCCCTCGAAAAAAAAATCTTTTCTTCCCCGATCTGTGGGAGTGACCAAGTTTTTTTAAAAAAACTATAATTGGAGAACAGAATAAGCTGGGTTTGCGATTATTGGGCGGTGGGCGTCCGCGCCTTCTTTATAGAGACATTGACGTAAGAGAAACTTTCTCATGTCCAGAAAGCTGTAGTAAATTTATTTTATGGCCCATTATAAATATTCTTGACGTTAAAAGTCAGTGTACAATGGTGGTGTCTTGGGTTCTCGGGCCTTAAAATTTTATTACTACGTGTGTTTCTTTGGACCACCCAGATGGGTAAAAATTGTTCCGTTGATTTTATTACCCTTTTGACTTATGCGTGATGGATATTTCCATCATTTTCCCCCTGTCATAGGAGAAAAAAAAGGAAAGGGACAGAGTTCATGTCCTTTTTTTTTGTTTGTTTGTTTTTTACCTATCATTGTCCTTAACTTTATCACTAAGTTCAACCAGCACATCGTGATGAAATACAATAGAGTCCCGGCTTGTTCGGTCATCTTCCTAGGATATCTGTTATGCCTCAGGACAGAATTTAGCCTACTGGGTTGATTAATAAAACCAGCTGTAACGAAAGTTCGTCGCATGCCGACGACACATTCTAATACGGTGTCCTTTCGAGATACCAACGCTGATTCGTTATGAAAAGTCCTATCGTTGCGACATCAGTCGCCATATGTCAAAACTATGTTGAATAGTAATCTGTGGAAGTCTGGCTGTACTATATTGTATCCCCCAATTTTGAATAAGTAAAAGTATTAAAATAGCCAAATAGATTTTCAAAGCAATGAATTCCGAATAACATAAATGAGAGAAAAAAAAAAAAAAATTAAGAGCCAAAAAAAAAAAAAAATCTAAAATAAAAGAAACTCTGGCATAAACTGTTACATAATATTGGCACTATTAAATAACATAAGCTATATTTATATAGATACACATAATAACACTCATTTATCATTTTATGGAAATGTATATAAACAATTTGACTGATACATCACAAAACTTGTATTTTCTCGATAAGTTATACAATTCATATATATAAAGCCTGTTCACAATTAGTAAATACATGTATCATATTTCTTTTTTTTATTATTATTATTATTTTGCTTTATATCATATAAAGAATCATATAAAAGGAATTATTTCCTCATATCTGATGCTGTTTATATATGTGGTATATGCACATCTGCGACTTACGACTCTCTGTTGTCTATTGTCATTGGTACGATAGACAGGCAAAAACTATTAATGTATATATATATATAGACCGTAAGAAAAAATATAAGAATAAATTAAAACAGGAACTATATATATCTTATTAACACACTCATAACTTTATTAGAATATACTCTAGAAATGTCTCAAGAGTGCCATTTTGTTAGGTATACCTCCTCACATCCATAATAATTGATGCTTTTATTATCATTGTTATTATTATTAGATACTCGTGAACGGGGAATATGACATGTTTTTGTTTATGTCTATCTTTACTCATAATTATTTGTCTAATATTTTCCATGTTATCTTATATTTAAATTAGCTGTTAATTTTCAAGTTAATCGGTATTTCGAAATTCTTTTATAAATTCGTCTGTAGATACTATTTAAAATTTGTTACAAGTCTTTCGAAAATTTCCGGCAGTCATGGTGCGCACTAATTCCGACCAGCAGAATTCACGACAGCTAGAAAATCGAATCCTGTATCAATTTTAATTAAGTAATTATCAAAATGAGGTTATGGTCTAAATTGGTAATTACCTATGATTTTATTTAAATTAAAGAATTATATTAAAGAAAATTACTCATTATTATTTTTTTTTTATCATTGTTTATTTATTTATATTTCTAGAAAATATCAGGTCGCCTGTAATCAAATATCATAGCAAACGCGGTAGCGTTTGGTATAATATGTTTAAGAAATAGAAAGTGCAAACAACTTTCTAAAATTTCTGGCGAACCAGTTGAGATACGGCAGTGAAATTTTTTTTAAAGATAGAACTCGACGAGACGAATAAAATGATAGCATTCAAAAAATTACTGCAGCTTAGAATAGTTTTTTATTTAATTTTTAATGAAAAAATGAAAGCAAAAAATTCAACAAAGTCTTGCTAACGTTTCCGTGGATGGATTAACTTCGTTTTTGGTTTATTTTAATCCTCATGGTAAAATTCAGAACAGTTTTTTTTTTTTTCATCTTTGTATGTTTGTCGGTCGCTGAGAAAATCGAATTTTTGTCTGAAATTTCCAGCTGAACTTAGTCTTTTTCTTATATATTTCTTATATTTACTTGTTCTTGTAATTGTTGCACGTAAGTTTAAATGAACATAAAAATAAATAAATAGATTAGATAAATCACGTGAAAAAATACTTATTTGTTGTTATTTTCATGTATCATATTCACTATCTATTTTGACGAGCGAAGTGAAATATTTTTTTTATTTATTAATTTCTCATCTATTTAAGTTAAAAGCCGCCTCTGGCAAAAAGTTTAGTCTCTTTTAAATTTATGCTAGCCACTGTAATATGATACTTTTATTCGTAATTTTATTTACTTGCTTATCTGAAGGTCCATAAGATGAAATGAACAAATTTAGGCAATCAGGACAAGAATTTGCGGAAAAGTTCATTATTATTAAAGTTATTCTGGTGGTGTGTTTGGCGAATAAATCAAAAATGGCGCCGAAAGACCGAATAGCAAATGTTTTTAACCGCAAAAGCGACGTAACCGTGTTTTTCCATCACGTAATATTTTATTTCAAAGACTGATTTAACACAAGATTGACATTAATATTATTATTTTTTTTTAATTGTACAAGACAAAAAGATATGTAAAATTATTAAGTACAAACGTTCATACCAATACTTTTCACAGTTATTATTTTATGAATAATTATACATGAATGGAAAAATCTACAGGACAATTAAAAGATAAGCGTAAAAATATGGCTTTACATTTATTTGAGCCTTTGAGATGTAAGGTAAGAGCGTACCGGTAAGAAATCCGGTTTGGAGCAACACAAGAGCGGTGAGTCGGGCGCTCCATGATGATTCGGACGTGAGAATGTGTCAGCTTTTTTTTTGAGGGTACGTTAAATTATTCTAGGTCAATTAAATTATTACTTATTTTATGAATGTCTGATTAATATAAATATGTTTGCCAAAGCTTGGTGCTATTTTGGCTTCAAGAAGGGAGGGTATGATGCCAAAATATATAAATAGCTCTGAAAACAAACCTGATGAACTTTAATTTTTGTTTTCGCACGAATTTTTTCTGTTTCTATATTAAAATGCGGCACAAATGTCATATACGAATCACATTAGCGTTAGTTTTTTTCTAAAGCCAATTTGGCGAAAATCTCGTTTTGGGATACCAGTTACATACCCGGTGTCCCAAAAATGACTGATGGATTTTAAAATTCAATGACTTGCAAACGGTGACAGCTATTTAAAAAAATTTTGCAGGAGGGTTATGTATAATGTCAGGAGTTTTTTACCGTAACTTTTTATTTTAGTTCGAATTTCAAAAAATAGATGGCGCTGATAGCGATTGAAGAACAGGTGATCAGTGTTGAGTGAGGTCAGTTTCGGCGTCGACCTGGGCTTCAATTGCTGTCAGCGCCATCTATTGGTTGAAATTCGAACTAAAATCAAAAGTTACGGTAAAAAATACTCCTGACATTGTACATAACCCTCCTGCAAAAAATTTTTAAATAGCTGCCACCGTTTGCAAGTTATTGAATTTTAAAATCCATCAGTCATTATTGGGACACCCGGTATATATTTTTTGAAAGGTAATAACAATAAATAAAAAAAGGTTTGTTTAATAGAACAAAACAATTTATATATTTAAAAAAAAGAAAAAATTATTTATTAAAAAGTAAATAACAGCATCCGGGTTGACATATCAAGCAAAATAACGACACTCTGGATTCAGTTAAATACTCCGATGCGCATATGACATTGGCGTCAGAAAAAAAAATTCGCCAACATGGTGCGTATATGACATCTGTGCCAAAAATGCATACCTATTTTATTTATATTACGTAAGGTGCTACTTGATTATCAGGTCGACCAATTTCACCCATTTATAGAAATCGCCAAACTATTCGCCAAATTACTCAAAAGGAAAAATGTTGCCATTAAAAAATTTTAAGTTTAGAAAATTAATGAATTTAGGTTAAAAAAATAAAAGTCATTAACGAAAAAGATTACTTTAATGATGATGTTATGACGTCGAGACGTACCAAATATAAAATTCGATATATTCAGGTGATTTCGAACAAAAGAATACTAATAAAAGTTTTCATATTTTAATGCAGAATTTATCAAATCAAACCATAAAGAGATATTTGTAAGATATCGCATATGTGAATAACATTGAAGTATTTTAAATGTAATATTAGAATTTATTAAAGAGCATAAAAATATGGTACTTGCGTATTAACGCCACCGCAGCAGAAGTTGCGCTAATGTGCCAATAAAGAGCAATCTTATTCGCACGCGCACAAAAAAAATGGTATCAAAAATAGGCTAAAAAAGTACTAAAATACTAAAAATTACGTCAAAATGAGAAAAAAAAAAAAAAAAAAAAAAAAAAAAACACTAAAAAGGTACGAACAACAAGATCACTCTTTATTGGCGCATTAGCACAACTTCTACTGCGGTGGCATTAATACGAAGGTACCAAAAATATCAATGTTAGCGGAAATTTGTAAGGAGTTAAATGCTTTTTATTTAACCAAATAATGCTGGCGGATACAACCATAAAGTAACTTTAATAAATTATATATTATATTTTTCTCAATTAATATCAAGAGCTATTCGTTTATTGGCATAAAATTTATATTAAATAACAAAAGAACAAATAAATTAGTCAAACATTCATAAGAATATAAATAAATCATCGAGTTAAAATCATTTGATTACTTAACAAACAAGTGTAGCGGGTTTAATGTCAAGGAAGTGTAACATTTATGTTCATCCATTATTGGCATATAATCTTACAGTTTGTCTGTCGTTCTTTGTTCGATGGGATAAATTAAATAGTTATATATTTACTTAATAGTATTTTTTATAAAATGAAAGAAAAACGTGCAAGTTAAATGTATCTGATATATGTATTTTTAATTTATGTGTTTTTTAATGAAAGTCATGTACTTTAAATAAAGCTAGTGACAGCTTTATATTTAAAATGAAATTAAGGCGAAGGAAACTTATTTGGCGATTGTTTCGAGTAGCTAAAATAAAAGTAGCAAAATAGCCGTCGGGCATATAAAAAATAAAACAATCAGATCGGAGCTGTTGATGACAGTCACAAGACTTATGCTGGTATTTATATAGGTATTATAGCAAAATTTGCAACATCTCTGGTGTTAAACTAGGACTCTCGTGGTAAGACATTTGGCTGCTCAGCAGCGGGTATAGAGTTCAAATCCCGTCGGATGTAAGTTCGTTTTATTTAGAAATGCTTTTGTGTTAAATTATTATTCCTTCGGGAATATTCTTATGTTAATTGTTATTCAATTTCTAGAATTTTTCTAGTTGTGAATGTTTTATTTGAGAAATTACCTTGAATATATTTAATTGGTATGGCTTTTAATTCTTTTAATAAAGTTTTACTTTTTTCGTTCAAATCCATGGTTTATTTTTCTTATCATGCATTTTATATAGCAATGCAATGACTTTTATAATTATTCTGATACATCAAAATTTTATGCTGTTGTTATCATTTTATAAATTTTGACAGCAGCAGTTATTTTTCTTTTTAAGATATTAGAAAATCTTCAGTTTTTATCAAAAAATTAAATGACTAGTATTAAAAAATGCTCTGACGAGCACCAAAAAAGGTTAATATGTTTTTAAGTATGAAAAAGGGTTTGACAAGTGCTTCTGTTAATTATTGAGCATGAGGAAGGACAAGGGATCCCTTCTTGGCTACAACTCACTTCAATGCCAACTTTTAAAAAATCATATTTGCGCTTTTTCCGTGAAAACAAATCAGTCGCAGTTACTATAAAAATGTATAGTGTAAAGACATAACCAGTAAAGGTGCAGCTTAATTAGACATAAATGTAAGGGAAGACGACACAGTGCCAAAAACCTAGTTCCTGCATCACATTCATGCACTGGCACCAAGCATGCCCTAAGTGTATAATTGCACAGAAAATTTATTTGTAGTATAGTGCAGAGTGAACAGTGCAGTTAACATCAGGGATGTAAGTGCATGTTATACGCCGTATGCCTTCTGGACTTTTTAATAGAACACCATATACATTATTTCTCAAGAAAGCTTATAGTATACACATTCTAGGGTATCCCTCTGCTTAGAGCATATATCCTATCTTATTTTTACGACTACACCCCTGGTTAACATCTAAAGCACGGTGGAAAGTTCTACTAAAGAACCGCAAATTTCTTTCATACGGAAAAAGCGCAAATATGATTTTTTAAAAGTTGGCATTGAAGTGAGTTGTAGCCAAGAAGGGATCCCTTGTCCTTCCTCATGCTCAAAAATTAACAGAAGCACTTGTCAAACCCTTTTTCATACTTAAAAACATATTAACCTTTTTTGGTGCTCGTCAGAGCATTTTTTAATACTAGTTTTAAAATGAAATACCATATAGTAATCGTAAATTTAAAGATGAAAGTCTGCTATCGGAGAAAAGCTAATGTAAAAGCATGATACTTATTTAAGTTTGGAGAAAAAAATATTATGTTGAATTTGTGTGAATTGGCCAAAAAAAAAAATCTTTATTTATTCATTTATGTATTTTTATTTATTTATTTGTTTATTTATTTTATTTTTATTTATTTATTTATTTATTTATTTATTTTAAACGGCTAAATAGCATTTTGAAGCCAATTATTAATATGGATGGCATTACCCTGAAATATCGCTCGCATAAAAGTGCATTATTATTATCGAAGAAGAAAATAAACATTTCCAATTATCAATATAACGCCATTCTGCGCCAGCCAAAAAAGAGGAAAAAAAAACTGATCTACACTCAATAGTCTCATCACTTTTTTTTTTTTTTTTTTTTTTTTTTTTTTTTTTTTTTTTGTGTGTGTGTGTGTGTGTGTGTGTGTGTGTGTGTGTGTGTGTGAGACGAGGGAAAAAAAAGAAAACAAGATTAATCCGCTAGAAAAAAAAAGATACATAACATACTAAATATATTCGATATACCCGTGTTGTTTAACATCCATAAACGAAAATCTGTATATACATTTATATTTTTAATTGTATATATATTGACCGAAAAAACTCTCTTAAGCTGACTGAGCCTCGTCAGAGTTCGTTCGCTGACAGTTTTCATATTCTACTGTCGTCGGGCTAAACAGTTTGTCTATGTGTCGCTTTATCGGGTTTCTCTGTGAATTCGTTAAATCCCTCAAATAATAATTATTGTTCCGTACTCTTTTAATAACTTCGAAAGGCCCTTCAAATTTTTTTTTGAAGAGCTCCGGGGTTCCCAGCGACTTTTAAATAGCATGTTTGTCCTATTTTTAATGTTTTTACCTTTTTTAATGCTTCTTCATCGACATATTCTTTCATAATTCTCTCTTGATTTAAGAGAGTTTGTAACTTAACTTCTTGTATGTGTTGAAGTCTGTTTTTTACGTAAGTTTGAGTGCAAATGTCATTCGTCGGTAGATGAATTGAAAATGGATTTCTAATTTCTCTCGCAAAGAATATCATGGATGGCGAAAAACCCGTTGCTCTAAGAATCGAGCTGTTGTATGCTAATTTAAAAAAATCCAGTCGTGTGTCCCATTCTAGTGTATTTTTGCTCATAGCCACTATTGAGTTTTTTAACGTTCGATTTGAGACCTCTATCATGCCATTTGCATTAGGCCTACGAGCGCTGGAGAAATTTATTTCTATGTTCAAAGCTTTCATATAATTTTTGAATAACTCTGATCTAAAATATCCAGCATTGTCTACCTGTATATGGCGACACATTCCATAGGCGCTGAAATACTTGTTCAAAACATTTAGGATTGACTGAGATTCTACATTTCTGAGTGGTACCGCTTCCAAATACCTTGAAGTAGAATCAATAATAGATAGTATAAATTTGTTTTTTTTGAGAGATGTTGGTAATTTACCTATAATATCGCAATGCAGATAGGCACCCACTTCATGATTTTTTACTATCTTTTCGATAGGAGTTTTAATAGTAGGGTGCGGTTTGGTAGTGTTGCAGGGAACGCAATTATTGCAATATGTTTTTGTGTCCCTGTACATCCCATGCCAAAAAAATCTAGCCTTTATTATGTCATACGTTTTTTTGAAACCAAAATGAGGTCTATGCGCTTCTTCTAAAATAGCTATTTTGAGCGTATCGGGTGCTATTAATAATTCTTTGTTATCAGAACCTGGTTTCAATATTAAAATTTCGTCTGCATTAAGTGCATATTTTTTTGTTGTTTTATTGTTGTTACCCGATTTAATTTTCGTGATAATTTTACTTAAATTTTCGTCTAAACCTTGCTGTTCCTTTACATTCGTATCTGAAATTGCCATATTCACTAAGAATATATTATTCTGCATGTCAGTTGTTGTTGTTATATTATTTAAATTTCGGCTAAAAAAATCAGCAGGATTAGAGTCCCCTTCAATGTGCTCTATAGAAAAATCAAATTCTTGTAAGTGTTCTATCCATCTCACGACTATGTCCGATTGTTTTTCTAATTTTAAACTTTGCGTTAAGGCTTTTACATCTGTCAGTATATGAAATTTTCTACCCGCTAATATGTGTTTAAAATGCATAACAGAGTCATGCACAGCTAGCAGCTCAAATTTCCAACTGGGATATCTTTTTTCCGCCTCTTTTAATTTTCTTCCAAAAAATTCGATGGGTCGCATTTTTTCATCAATTTTTTGGGCTAAAATGCTTGAAATTGCTTTTTTTGATCCGTCAGTTATGAGATAAAAATCTTTATTGTAATCGGGAGGTTTTAATGTAGGGTTTTGGATAATTGCTTTTTGCAGTTGTTGAAAAGCAGACTCAGCTGCCTCATCCCATTTAAATTTTACTTTTTCTTTTGTTAAATCAATAAGGGGGTCCACTATACTTGAATAATTATGGACTAAAGATCTAAAATAATTCGTTAAACCCAATAAAGATTTTACTCCTTTTTTATTTCTTGGTCTTGTTAAACTTTGTATTTTATCCAAATTTCGTTTGGATAATGAATATCCATTTTCGTTTAAAGCGAAACCGAGAAATTCAATTTCGTTTTTACAAATTTGCATCTTACTTGGGTCAATAGTAAGATTATGTTCTATGAAAGTTTTTAGGACTCTGTCCAATAGGTTTAACATCTCATCAAGTGACGAAGCTGCCAACAAAACATCGTCGATGAAATATGCTACTTGATGCTTGTCAAAATGACCCAATACTTTGTCCATTAAATCTGCGAAAACCGGAGTTGATAATTTAGTACCAAAAGGTAGTCTTAAAAATGAATATCTCCCATTTTCCGTTATAAATGCTAATTTATAACTGTCTTCTGGGCGTACATTAATTTGAAAAAAAGCAGAATGTAAGTCTAGAACACAATAATATTTTTTTCCACCCATTGTTTGTAAAATTTTCTTTATATCAGGGATAGGATAAGGATAGGATTCTAGAATTTCGTTTAAGAGTCTAAAATCGACTGCCATTCTATATTTCATTTGAGTTTCGTTTTCTTTGTTATCATTATTTTTTTTCTTTACAAATATGACAGGAAAAGCATAGTGAGAGTCACTTTTTTGTATAATTTTAGCTTCTAACAATTTTTTTATTTCTGTTTTAGCATATTCTTTGATGTTTTGGGCCATTTTATAAGGTTTAGCTTGTATGGGGAACCCGTGCGCTAAATTAAATTTCGGAACAACTAGAGAGCATTGACCCAAAGTATTGTAACTCTTAGAAAATGCATGAGCATTAGCCAAAAGTAAGTCTCTTATTTTTTTTCTAATTGCTTCCTCTAAATGGTCTAATTTAAAATCGTCGGGTGATAATTCAGCCTCTCTAAGTTTCCGAGTTTCTGCGATACTCAAATTATTGATTTCATAAATTGCGCCCTTCTCGACATTGCTTGGCTCCATGTCCTTTGTTATGGTGAAATTTTTACTAAGTTTTCCTATTTTCGTGTTTCGGGGAAGAAATATTTTTCTATCCGACTCATTCCTAAGAATAATATTGATTTGCTTTGCTTTATTAATCTCATGAATAGAAAAATCGTAAGTAATTTTTTTATCATGTGCATCAGTTGGGTCTAGTAAAATTAAGTCTTTTTCCTTAAAAATATCTGAGCACTGCAACTGCACTATTTTATCTTGTCCCGGTTTCAAATACACATGTTTCGATAATCTTGCCCACATAGAGTTTTTATTATAAATACGATTATTTTGCCTTGATTTTTTTGATACAGTACTACTTTTGATACAGATTTCTGTATTATTATTCTCATTCGTTGCGCTTTGGGCTTCGTTTTCCTCCGTCTTTTCTGAAAATATTAGATTATTTAAAACACCTTGTAAATACTTTTCAGTAAATTGTAGCGTGATTTTTTTGTTTTTTATTTTCATAGTTTTGTCGTCGAAATTTAATATTATTTTGTTGGTTTTTAAATAGTCATAACCCAAAAGCATTTCGTAATCTCTTCCGAAATCTTGGTTAGTTACGTAAAATGTTCCAGTTGTAAATATGCCTTCCAGGCGAAAAGTCAATTTTATGCACTTTTTAAAGTGTATAGAGGAATTTGTTAAAGTTTTTATTTGTACCTGATTTGCCAAATATTGGAATTTAATGTTAGCATCTTTTAGTTTGTTAAATAATGTCGGTGAAAGCAGGCTCACCGCAGCCCCAGAATCACATAAGGCGTTTATTTTAATATCTTTTATTTCAAAAAATATAATTGGTAAAGTGTCACAATCTGGACTATTTACGCTCGCGATAATTTTATTCAAAACAGGAGACCCGCTTCTAGGAGACTTACGCGGGTGCGTATTTTGTGTATTGGTAAGTCCCCTATTTATTTTTTTGAACCACGTCTTTGTTTGTGATTGGAATTTTGATATTCCTTGTTATTTTTTTTATCATTTTGTTGCTGATCTGTACGGTTTCTTTGTGAATTGTTCCTGGTATTATCATAACTAATCTCAGCAGTTTGGCCATAATTTTGTAACTGATGATTGTGTGGCCAAGCATTAAAAAAATAATTTGGGGGTGGGGGGAAATATGGGGGAAATCCGTAGTACTCACCAGGCATGGCATAATTCTGAAATTGCATGTTTTGATTGGGGTTTGTATATCTAGGAGAAAAATTCGGTCTTTGTTGAAATTTATTGTTATAAAAATATCTATTTTTGGAATTTTGTCCGCTAGGATTTTCATTCCTTTGCTGGGAATTTTTTGTTGAATTTCTGAACCAACATGTTTCTATCGAATGGGATTTTCTTTTGCAGTATTCGCACCAGTTGTTTTTGTTTTCGATATTCTCTTTTGATTTTAATTTTAAATTGTTAAGTTCGGAAGTTAAAATTTTTATTTGTTCTGCACTTTCAATATTTAATTTTAGCAATTTATCGAAATTTTCATCATTGGATGATTTTTGAATCGTGTTTATTTCATTTAATGACACCTGATTGTAGGCTTCTTCCATTTGTTTTGCAAATTTGCACGCGTCATTGAAATTTGCTGGTGCCATTCTACGGACATCCAGACTTAAGTCCGGTCTCATGGATTCTAAGAATCTAGTGAATTTTATTGTTTCGAATAATTTGTTGTTTGAATTTTCAATTTTTTGACCACTCTTATCCGCGTATAATTTTGCGGCTGCATTAAATTCATAAATAAAATCCGTAATGGATTGTGTGGGTTTTTGTCTCAGAGCAAAAAAATTATTTTGAGCGGTAGAAAAATTCGTCTTTGCGCTAAAGATATCAATTAATTTTTCTTTGAACTTTGCGAAATCTTTCTCTGTATTTAGACTTTCATCGTTAGCTAATTTTTCTCTGGCTTGTCCTACTAATTTAGCTTTTAAGATAGCTAATTTCGACTTGTCATCCAAATCTACTTCCTCCATTAAATTGTTAAATTCACTAACAAAAAAATTTATGTTCGATTCTTTTTTTCCGTCAAAGACAGGAATAAAAGTTAATAGCGTATCTACGCTAGGTTTTGCCATTTTATTGTTGTTATTTTGACCGTTTTTTTTATTTTTTATTTTCTGTCTCTGCCTCCTCGTTTTTATTCCGGAGGTATTTAGATCTACACTTTTCCTTTTATATCTGCGTTTATTTCCTGGCATTCCCTTCTAAACTATCATCTAGACCCATTTTTTATGTTTATTTCCTAGACATTGCTTTAATAGCTAATTCTACTATAATTTTAATTCAACTTCAGTAGCAAAGTGAAAATATAAAACACATACATATACACATATATAAAATATTGATACCACATTAGCAAAGAAAGAAAGAAATAAAAACAAAAATATCATATATCAGATTCGTACAAAAAGAGTAATTTCCCCTTTTTTTATGCCTATGCATATGTATCATTTACTAAGAAATATTTTATTCATATATCTTATTCATATATTTGCTTGATACGAAGATAAACAATGAAAGCACCAATTGGCTTGAATTTCAACAACACATAGATAACATTTCTTACACTCAAAATTCTCAAGTCGATTTACTCTTTTACTATGTTTCATTTATTTATTTATTTATTATATATATATATAGCTAATCATCTACCATCTACTACAGTACATAACATTGCAAAATAATATAAACAAACAAACATTGAAAGTGCCATCTGCCAGACCTTCCTTTATTTTTTACCGAGTCAGTGTGCAATAGGGATATATCTGCGATTTGTTTATAATATCTGTTTTAAGAAAATTAATTTTACAAATCATTGTAATGTTTACACCATTTACTGTTAAATTTAATATCTTACATAAATCATAACATAATCTATATATAATCGGTTATTAAAAAAAATATAAATAACTATAATAACTCCAAGATCTTTATTTAAGTATTAAATATGACATCTCATAATTAATACAACTGGTCAAAGGCAACCATTTATTTTTCCAATCCTATGTTGGAAAGAAATAGACTTACTCCATTAAATGAGTAAAAAAAAAAAATCATTAAATTAATTCCTTGTTATCATTTATACCTAGAGAACAATAATAATAATATTAAGATTAATGCTATTAAATAAACAGCAGTGATCGTTTCTCTGGGAAAAGGTTGGAATTTTAATTAACTTCTTAAAAGAAAATAGAAATAATTTTGCGTTGTGTGATCTTTTTGAAGAACCTTTCCTTATGAGAATGTAGCATCTAATCCATTATTATTAGAAGATAAAATGAACTAAGCAATAAATTCAAAATAATAAATCCTAAATGTAAAACAAGAAATCAACACATTTTCTTTCTAAATAAAATAATTCTTCTACGCTATTAAACAATTAAAGATAAATTTATTTACAAAATATTTACAAAACTTTACATTAAATGAACAAAATGCATTATGGTGAAAAGATCACCCAAAAAAATTACAATTTAAATTTCTCTAGAGTAACGTTGTTAAGAAGAAAATAATAATAATAATAATGATATTTTGCAGAATTCCCATATTGCAGCTGACTTTAAATTCAAAACAAAAATTGGGGAATTATCATAGTAAAATATTTACTTGCCAAACAGTTGACTTTCATCGCGGTCATCTTCGGACGTCGGAGCATTTTTTTGGGCATTCAGCTAGAGGGATACTCCATAAGATCCTTTTGGCATCAAGCACATGGAGAATTTTTTTCAACTGTCATCCGGCGTCAACATCGCAGAGCAGAGAGGCAGGCAGGAGGAAAAGCCTCCCTTTTGTCAGCTGAGGGTGTACACACGTTGAAAGATTTTTAGCCAACTGACCCCTCGAAGAAAAAATCTTTTCTTCCCCGATCTGTGGGAGTGACCAAGTTTTTTAAAAAAAACTATAATTGGAGAACAGAATAAGCTGGGTTTGCGATTATTGGGCGGTGGGCGTCCGCGCCTTCTTTATAGAGACATTGACGTAAGAGAAACTTTCTCATGTCCAGAAAGCTGTAGTAAATTTATTTTATGGCCCATTATAAATATTCTTGACGTTAAAAGTCAGTGTACAATGGTGGTGTCTTGGGTTCTCGGGCCTTAAAATTTTATTACTACGTGTGTTTCTTTGGACCACCCAGATGGGTAAAAATTGTTCCGTTGATTTTATTACCCTTTTGACTTATGCGTGATGGATATTTCCATCAAAACTTCTTTTGGTAATGCTCGCTCCTAGCATCGAGACCTGGTGCATTTTGTAGCCCTATACATAAAGGCTAGAGAACCGATAAAAATTCTATCTTAAAATCATATTTTATGTATATATTTATACCTTAATTTTTTTTATATTGGATTTTTATTTCTTTACTTCTCTTCAAATGTGAGTTAAGTCGCGAAATATGACGCGACGAATTTTTCGTTTGCGTGATTTTGGGGCTATGGCATTTGGCTAGGATTGCTGTAAAACTCTACTTTTGAAAATACGCCAATTTTTTTCCCCACCAAAAATATGAATATAATGTGGTAATTTCTCAAAACCAAATCCGTAGATTTTTGAAGGAATTTTTAAACTTATTTCAATGTTTTATATTTATTATTAACTAATTTACATTTTTAAATGTTAAAAAAAAATGTTAATAGTCTGGTAAGTGTCCTCGAAAATAATATTTTCAGAAAGCTATGCTGCTGCTACTGCAGAAAAAAAGACTTTAACAGATTTTTTTTTAATTCACAAACTTCTTAATATAGGGCATTAAAATGCACCAAGCCTCAGTGCTAGGTGCGATCAAAACAAAAAGAGGTTCCCTTGCTAGTAATCTTGTATATATATATATCAATACTTTTATAAATACATCCAAAGTAATTCAGACAATACCATTCAATAAACCAATGAAACCAGTATTTTTACAATCATATTATTGAAAACAGTTGAAGTTTGAAGTGAAATAGAAGGCAGATTACCAAAATAATAAAAAATATATGGATAAATTGACATTAGAAGTCTTTTTCATTAAACTACTTTTCAGGGGTGCATAATTTAATGAAAACGCAATATACATACACACACACACACACACACACACACACACACACACACACACACACACATATATATATATATTTGATTTACAGTATAAACATGTATCTGTTACATGAAATTTTGTTGTTGCCTTTATATAACTATTCTTGAAATCCCACTTCAGTAGAAAAACTTTAACAACTTTACCGATTTTGTTTTCTTTTTTACTGTATACTCTAAGTTCTGCTTTTTTAAATGTTTTAATTATTATATTTTCTCTTTAACACTAAATCACCATGATAAATTTAATGGCAGAGATTAGGGAAGAAAAACAAGGAAGAAAGTATAAACCATTTTTTGAAAACTGAACTTAATTTTCAGATTTCTTTTCTTTATTTACCAACTACATAGAAAAGTCTACCCCAGCGAGAACTCGGCGAAATCTAGGTCGCAGCAATAGATCACTCCTGAAAATGCTGTGGGATCGATGATAATAAGTTATATGGGAGTCAGGAACTTGTATCACGCATAAAAAGATTCTTTCGTCGTCTTTCAAGCAGTTACAATTTAAGATTTACTTATACTAGCTTCTTCGGTACCTGGATCCACATATGTGGATCTCTATTTTTTCCTCATAAAAACTAAATTGCTTAATGCTTTTACATTTTTATTTCATTTCTTAATAGCTGAATGTTTTTTGCTTTAAAAGCAAATCAATAAAGGGTAGCATTTATGCCGATTTCCTCATGAAATAGATGTTATTACTTTCTTCTATCTTCAATAGAAGAAAGTATTGTAATCGAAATTTTTTCGACTTCCGATTTACGACGGATTTATTCGCTATTAGGGGCAGAGATTCCAAAAAACATGTTTTTTATAAAATGTCTGTCTGTCCGTGTGTGTGTGTGTGTGTCCTTATGTCGCGATTCTACCATCAAAAAGTGTATGAAGATAAGCATAGAATTGAACCAAATTTTTTGTGTATGGTTTTGGCTGTAGCAAGCAGGCCCTCCTTCGATTTTGAAATATTCCGCTGGAAGGGGGCGCTGCAATAGCGATATTTGTGCCACTTTCAACACAGTACCACCTAAAAGTGTATGAAGTTATGCATAGAATTGAACCAAAATTTTTGTGCAAGTGTTTGGCTATGGTCACTAGACCCTCCATGAATTTGAAAAAAACCCGCCTGAAGGAGGGGCTATAATCTCGATGTCTGTGCCATTTTCATTGTTTTACCATCAAAAAGTGTATGAAGTTATGCATAGAACTGAACTAATTTTTTTTGTATATGATTATTTTTTTAACATGGCAAGCAAGTCCTCCCTGAATTTGAAAAAAATCTTCCAGAAGAAGGCTCTCTAAAAGCGATTCTGCTGCTATTTTCATTATTATACCATCGAAAAGTGTATAAAGTTATGTACAGAATTTAATCGAATTTTTTGTATATGTTTTTGGCTATGGTCAGCAGATTTTCTTTGAATTTGGAAATATTCAAAGTGAACCATTGTGATAGCGCAGCGCTTTTTGTATCATTTTCCCGATTCTTCATCGTTCTATTGTCCATCGACTCGTGCAGAGACGAGAACTAGCATCCTGCTAAGCCGGCTATTTGCAAACATCTGATGATAACAAAATAAGTGATAACTATTGATTTTAATAAATATCATGATCCACATTAACTCGTTTTAACTCCGACTAATAGACTGAAGCAGAAATTAAAAATGAAAATCAAAATTGATATAGTATTGAATTAATAATATTAAAGTATTAACATGTGTAACTAATTTTTGAAATATTAAATGTACGCATGAGGTAGAAGAAAGTTTTGGGATTGGCACATCCAGCTAGTTTTTATTTGAGTTTACAAAATGCCTTCAAGACAGTGGGACCAAGAAATTGAGAAATTTTCATAATTGTTTAACATAAATCCTTTCCAATATTTTTTTTCTTTTTGGGGATTTGTACATTATTCATTTATTTAAAGGCCTTAAATTTGTGACTGTATAAAATTAGGCTAGTGATAATAGTGACAATAAAGCGCATACCTAATTGTAAAACGTACTCTTCAGCAATTATTAAGCAAAGACAGTATCGTAACCGATTTCTTTTGTGCGTCCCTGTAAATAATAATAAAAAAAATGCTGTGAATGCTCTATTTTAATGTGATCGTGGTAAAATTCAGTGATTTATATTAATTTCAAAATTTATGAAATAGCGTAATGTCATTAAAGTACGCTCTAAAAGATTTTTCTCTATATACTATAATGTAATCGGGTTCTTTTGAGTGCTCCTGTAAATGAACCATTAATCGTACCTACTTCATATGCAATACCAAACATGCTTTGGGGACCCTAAATAAGATTTATCAATTGCATGAAAAGCCGAATTTATTTACGAGAGTTAGAACGTGGACAGACGGACAAATGGACCGACAAAGCGAATGCATAGCACTTTTCAACTTTGTTTGAAAGTGCTAAAAATGCAGAGAAATATGAAATTTCTCTTTCTTTCTGTGACCTACTCAATAGATAATACGCATGTAACTTCACGCACCCGATATTAGTACGTGCTTTCTTAAGTTGTTGTAGGCAAAAAGTAACAATTCTCGCGAAGTTAGTAATTTAAAACGTATTATTTCCTATATGTAATGCAATATATTACAAGTACATGAAAATTACGAGAATTTACGTGGATAGAAGAAATTGTTGCACAATTTCAAGCAATTTAATTAGAATTTTCGCCTACAGCAAGTGAAGATGTCACGCAACAAGCCAGTTTGTCGACAAAAATGCCCATTATCTATGGAAAACGGTTGCTTAAATATTCGCAAAATGACTATATTATAGAAAGTGTTTCAAAATTTACTACATTAACTTTTTTCTGAAAGTCTTTTCTTTATATTTGTATTTTTATGTTGTTAATAAGTTGCAGTTATTCAATATTACACAATTATTTTGCAGTTTAATAATTTTGTATATAATGGATATACGAAGATAGGTAAATTCAATATGACATTCATTCAATTCATGACAATTTTAAAAAAATGACGAGTACTGATTGACAGTCTAGATCAACGACCCTAAAATATATTATGAGCGGCTTTCTTTTATGATTCTTTTTTCTTTATATTTTTATATTGCTAATGAGTTACAATTATTCAGTATTTCACCATCATTTTGAAGTTTAATAATTTTGTGTATAATGGATATACGAAGATGGGCAAATTCAATATGATACTCATTCAATTTATGACAATAAGTAATTGACGATAATTGACAAGTACTGATACACAGTCTAGATCAACGACCCTAAAAATATATTATGAACGGTTTTCTTTTCTGAATCTTTTTTTTTTTTATATATTTATATTTTTTATGTTGTTAATAGGTTACAATTATTCAGTATTTCACTATTATTTTGAAGTTTAATAATTTTGTGTATAATGGATATATGAAAATGGGCAAATTCAATGTGATATTCATTCAATTTATGACAATAAGGAATTGACGATAATTGACAAGTACTGATACACAGTCTAGATCAACTACCCTAAAAATATATTATGAATAGTTTTCGTTTCTGAATCTTTTTTTTTTACATTTATATTTTTATGTTGTTAATGGGTTACAATTATTCAGTATTTCACTATTATTTTAAAGTTTAATAATTTTGTGTATAATGGATATATGAAAATGGGCAAATTCAATGTGATATTCATTCAATTTATGACAATAAGGAATTGACGATAATTGACAAGTACTGATACACAGTCTAGATCAACTACCCTAAAAATATATTATGAACGGTTTTCTTTTCTGAATCTTTTTTTTTATATATATTTATATTTTTATGTTGTTAATGGGTTACAATTATTCAGTATTTCACTATTATTTTGAAGTTTAATAATTTTGTGTATAATGGATATATGAAAATGGGCAAATTCAATATGATATTCATTCAATTTATGACAATAAGGAATTGACGATAATTGGCAAGTACTGATACACAGTCTAGATCAACTACCCTAAAAATATATTATGAACGGTTTTCTTTTCTGAATCTTTTTTTTTTATATATATTTATATTTTTATGTTGTTAATGGGTTACAATTATTCAGTATTTCACTATTATTTTGAAGTTTAATAATTTTGTGTATAATGGATATATGAAAATGGGCAAATTCAATATGATACTCATTCAATTTATGACAATAAGTAATTGACGATAATTGACAAGTACTGATACACAGTCTAGATCAACGACCCTAAAAATATATTATGAACGGTTTTCTTTTCTGAATCTTTTTTTTTTTATATTTATATTTTTTATGTTGTTAATAGGTTACAATTATTCAGTATTTCACTATTATTTTGAAGTTTAATAATTTTGTGTATAATGGATATATGAAAATGGGCAAATTCAATGTGATATTCATTCAATTTATGACAATAAGGAATTGACGATAATTGACAAGTACTGATACACAGTCTAGATCAACTACCCTAAAAATATATTATGAACGGTTTTCTTTTCTAAATCTTTTTTTTTTATATATATATTTATATTTTTATGTTGTTAATGGGTTACAATTATTCAGTATTTCACTATTATTTTGAAGTTTAATAATTTTGTGTATAATGGATATATGAAAATGGGCAAATTCAATATGATATTCATTCAATTTATGACAATAAGGAATTGACGATAATTGGCAAGTACTGATACACAGTCTAGATCAACTACCCTAAAAATATATTATGAACAGTTTTCTTTTCTAAATCTTTTTTATATATATATTTATATTTTTATGTTGTTAATGGGTTACAATTATTCAGTATTTCACTATTATTTTGAAGTTTAATAATTTTGTGTATAATGGATATATGAAAATGGGCAAATTCAATATGATATTCATTCAATGTATGACAATAAGGAATTGACGATAATTGACAAGTATATACAGCTAGATCCACAGCTAGATGAACGACCATAAAAATATATTATGAACGGTTTTCTTTACTGAATCCTTTTTCTTCTTATTTGAATTTTTATGTTATTAATAAGTTGTAATTGTTTAGTATTTTACTATTATTTTACAATTTAATAATTTTGTATTTAGTAGGTATAACGAAGATGATAAATTCAATATGAGGGTCTTCAATTCATGACAGTAAGAACAAGTTGGAAATTGCACGTGAACGTAGCAAATGAGGTGCGTTCGTACAATAACGAAGTTTTAAAAATATTCAGATCTTGCTGATATAGTAGAGTGTACTCCGGATACAGTATAGTAGTCGAAATCTTTACGTTTCTGTAAATATGCAGGAAGTAATTTTTATTACAGCTCAGCAACGTATATCTTATCATAAAATGTGAAATAGTTGAATATAATTAAAACACGTACCAAACCATGTTTCCCCGTATAGCATTATATAGTGGAATACTTTTGTGTGGCCCTGTAATTTAATAATAAAAATTCTTTGCATCACAGATTGTACAGAATGCTTATTTTAGTATGTATTTCATAGATTCATGCCAATTCTATTATGTTCGAATGAGTGTAACACATGGGCGTAAGAAGGGGGGGTCCAGGGGGTCCTGGACCCCCCCCTAGAATTCTGACTGGACCCTTATTAAAATTTTACAGTGAAACGAAGACTATTTTTTTTGAAAGATTATTTAAAAGATTTCAAAAGCAGTAATTCTTTAGATGATAAACAATATTAACAAAACCGAATAAAACGCAGCTTGATTGCAAATTTTCTATACCACTATTTAAAGGGGCAGGGTGCAAACTCAAAGTTTCATAAGCGATAAATATCGACAAACATGTCAGACATGAAATTGATTCTGGTCTGGAACTTGGGAGGTCTTGATATTTACATGCCTAAAGCGAGAAAAGTGATATTTTATTGTTAGTCCTACGATAAGGCAACTGTTTTTCTTTTGTATGAGTTGTCCTTGGAACTTAGGAAAGAAAAGAAGCCTCACTGTACGATCTGTAGAACTCTGAACCCCGTCCACTTAAATTCTGGGAAGTTACGTATAGAAATCGATCGGGTCCCCTCTTCTCTCAAAGATATTAATCTAACATTTAACTACACCATTTTGCATTGGTTTTGCGCTTTCTCTGTAAATTGCTTGTAGATAGAACTGGGAACTATTATCACTCAACCCATATAATCTATGAAAGAACAGATAATATTCAAGGGGAAAAAAAAGAGAAGGAACAGTAGAAATGACAGATGTATAGTTTTATCTACTATTATTCCTAACTTTTTCTTTCGTTAATTTTGCATTCAAATACGCACTGTAAAACATTTGTGTAACGTTACTCCATAAAACTGGTGGCAGCTACGACTTCCATTTTAAGGAGTAATTTTTTACTTATATAATGGTATAATTTAAACATATATTACTGGTGTAACTTTGCAATGTTACACCGGTTATATCGGTTAAAGTACCCCACAAAATCGGAGGCAGCAAGGCTGCCACCAATTTTATGGAGTAAAGTTACACAAATGTTTTACAGTGCGGGTAGATTCAGTATTTTATTCATAGGAGGAGTGTGGAGTTCATAGATCCTTTTTGAGAGGAAAAGCTCATATCTTGTCAGGGTGTTCTTAAATCAAAAAGGACAACTTTGTGACACATGCTTTAATTTATTTTTGTTCGGAAATGCATAAAAATAGCAGACATTATTATTCAGAAACTGTCTAATGGCACTCAAGTTTCTGTTTTTTTTAAAAAACACAATAGATTTTTCATAACAAGCCTTCAAATTTGACACTTTTGCGCACATTTCCCGACGAAAGCAGAAAAACCGGTCGAAAAGCAGGAGAAAAACGGATGATCATGTGATCGAAATAGCTTAGAACTAAATAGGTAATTTAACTATCATAAAATGGAAAAATAAGTTCGATTTGAAATCGCTTCCATAGTCAGGCATTCAAATTTTATATCTTTCCGTTAAAAAATGAATTTGTAAATGTGTCAAAACGTTTTGCGCTTGTTGAGCGGAGCAGTTGAGAACAACCTTAAGCTCACATTAAAGGCAGCCTTCATATCCAAAACAATTAATTTTCTGATATTTTTGAAAAATTATTTTCATTCGTAAATACAAAACGATGGCATTACGAAGAAATTTAATAATTTCATTTTCTTATAAAGACAAAATTATTTTTAAAAAATGAACATTTTAAACCAGCTTTTAGGACTTTGCAGTTAAAAAAAATGTCATCATAAGGGAGCTCCTTTAAATTCCACATTTTAATGAGATTTCCTGAAAAACACATTGTCTTTATCGAAAAATGGAAAACGCTAATCTATCACATTTATTTTGACTAATTGCACTTGAAAATTTTCTTTTACAACTCAGAAAAAAAAAATGATTTTATGGATATGTCAGAAATTAAGTACTTTAGATTTAAGTAAATATTTAGAGACTCGGAAAGTATCTCGTTGTTGAGAAAGAAGAAACTTCGAAAAAATTTAATATATATTTAATTTTTAAACTATCCTTTAAAAATTTTCTTCGTTCTGGAGGAAAAGAGAGGACTGGGGGTACGTCATGATCTTCGTGACTCTACTCCCCCCCTCCTTGGATTATCAAATAGACTCCTTGTGTGTAGCCTTGAAACAGTTAAATGGGAAACATCTTATGTTGTTTATATTATACTTTGCCCTGCTTTTATACATGCATTAATATTTTACATGATATTTTTATGCATATTCTCAGCTTTTAAATGCTATTGATGTGTTTGTGTGTCTGCGGAAGGGTAGGGGAGTAAACACGAAATCCCACTCTTTGTCATACTAGTGTGTCTATATACAAGTATGTGCATCAAATAAGTGTATGTGTATAAAAGTATATGCATTCTATATAGAAGTAATGAAGGTCTTTCAAACGCTTAAATAAACTAATTCATATAAATTTTACAGCAACTTTAAATTAATTTAGAATTTAGTTACATCTACTAAAGGTAAAATAATTGTAATTTATTCGAAAACTTCATTGCAATTGACTATTCTTTTTTTATGGTTTTAACAATAATTTTCAAACATGATTTTTATTTTTACATCTATCTCTATCGTCTGCAGAGAATTAGGAAAAATAAATACCATTTACTTTTAAATTAACCCCTTTTTTAGTCACAGGCTATCAAAGCCTGAGAGCTTATGTGCCCTCCCGTTCTGTATGTATGTACGTACGTTCGTGTGTGCGTACGTGCGTAACGCGATAACTCTTGATAAAAATATCCAATCCACTTGAAATTTTGTATATAGGTATATTCTGATAAGACGCTTCCCTGATTAGTTTTTGGAGTGTTCATTCGATATGTATAATAGGGGGAACGAGGGGATCATGCCCCTCCCCTTAATTGATATGAATGAGTTTTTCATGCAGAATTTATCAGATTTCATTCAAATTTTAGCATAGGATCATTCTGATGAGGGCAGCGCCATGATTTGTTTTGCGAGTTCATTGGATAAGTCTAAAAGGGGCGAAATAGGAAATACCCCCGCCTAATTAAGGCTAATGAGATTTTCCCGCAGAATTTACCGATTTGCTTCAAATTTGTGGTATAGGTTCATTCTAATAAGGCGCTTCCTTGATTGGTTTTCGGAATTCATTGAATAAGTACAAATGGGGATTGGTGGGATTACTCTTAATTTATTTAAATGTTTTTTCTTGCAGAATTAACCGATTTGCTTCGATTTTTGGATACAGATTCATAGTGATAAGATGCTTCACAAATTAGCTGTGGGGTTCTTTCGTTAAGTTCTTGTTTAAAGGGTACTTGCGATTACCCCCCCACCCCTCTTAAATTTTATAAATGGGTTTTTATGCAGAATTGTCCAATTTGCTTTTAAGTTTGGATGTAGGTTCTTTCTGATAAGGTGAATCTCTGAATGGTTTTGGACGTTTAATGGTTAATTATAAAAGAGGGGGAATAACTACTCTTAAATTACATAAATGGATTTTTACTAAAAATTTTCCGATTTACTGTGAATTTTGGATATAGATTTTTTATATGATAAAGCATTTCCCTGATCAGTTTAGGAGTTCAATGATTAAGTATAAAAAGGGGAAAGGGAGAAGTTGTTTTACCTCCTTAATTTGTTTTTCGAACGGAATTAACTTTTGAAAATATAAGGCTGTAATGTGCAATTAGTATGCGTAGCCTGTGAGCTCAATGCCATCAGTTTAACTGGGCAATATCTTTTTTATTGTTGGTTTGTTTGTGTTTATGACGGCCATTTATCTATACTTCGGATATAGGTTCTAAAGTGGGCAATGCCCTGCGTAGGGGTCTTTCTAAGGAAACTTAACCCGTATTTACGCAAGGAAATCCAAGGTTCTAAGAAAACCTAGGAAAACTCCGAACGGTTAGGCTGACGGCTGCGATTGGGTTCGAGTCCAGCATCTGCCGTCTATCAGTTTCGGAGGCAGAACCTCTCGGCCCCTGGTAGGATATATTAACTTGAATTATTGTGCAAAATAGATATAAAATTAAATGTGAGCTCATATAATATTATAAGCATTTGAAAGTTGTATAAATGAGGTTAATCAAAGTGTCTTTCAAGAATGATTTTTTTTTTAGACTTTAAAAAGGAAGTTTCTTTTTGGAATAGAATATTTTGTTCCATTTATACTACACTTTTGGATAATTTCTGTGATACCTTTTTAAGATGCATTTCCGAAGCAAAGATAAATTTAGCAGGGAGATTGTTTTTATTGAAAAATAAAAGGTGGGGGGGGGGGATTGCTTTTATTGAAAAAGTAAAGAGGGGTGGAATTTAACAGCTAAACCATTCAAGATAATATTTGTTTTAGAAAATCTATGACTGTACTTAGCATAAGTTTATCAGTTACATTTGGAAATACATTGTTAATGTATCCAAAGTTTTTTTTTTAAAGAAAGCTATTATATATGCAGATTTAGATTTAATTTTATTGCAAAGGTATCGGTTAAAATGACAGTTCGATTATAAGAATTTGGCGCCACTGTATAGATGGAAAGAATTTCCACCTTTTTTCTCATTTCCCACTTTCATACCTGTATAGCTTTGGTGGGAAAAAGTTTTAAAATTGTTTTTCCTTATTTTGTAGCAAACTTTTTCGAATATTTCGATGGGAATTGAACATTATAGGAATACAACTACATGCCCCTGAAAGGTTTAATAAAAACAGTTCATCATTTCATTTCCTGCTTATACGCCATAATGGATCTTCATCATAAAATTATATAAACATAAATTTAACAAACATGTAATTGAACTACGTTCTTAATCCCTTCGCGATGGGAGCCTTTTACGAAATTTTAAATGTTTGGTCAATGTTTTTAAAAAAACAAAAATTTGTGCTTTATTGAATCGAGAAAATGCTCCGATTAAATACGGCAAATTTTACAATACATTTTTACTGGTGGGGATACACGAGAAATTTTAAGTCTTTTTGTGGCATGTATACGTGTCCTCAAGGGGTTAAACATCTGAACTGTACAGAATTGAAATGTTATTGTTTCGAAATTATCAAATGGTACCGCGGTCCCCTTTAGAAAAATTATCTAGTTACGCCCATGGTGTAACACCATTAAAATGCATTTGAAACGTTTTCCCCATTGACCGTAATGTAACGGAATCCTTTTGATTGTCCCTGTAATTGATCTATACATCCGATTTTCATAATATTTGAAATGACGCGACAAAATTACGCAATAATTATATGTTTTAAATTTCAAACGATTAAACTGCATTTAAAACTTTTTTCCCTATTGACCGTAATGTAACGGAATCCTTTTGAATGTCCCTGTAATTGATCTATCCATCCGATTTTCATAAAATTTGAAATGACTCGACAAAATTATGTTATAATTATGTATTTTAAATTTCAAACGATTCGGTTGGGTAGTTTTTGCGTTGTTATATGCGGACAGACGGACAGACAGACGGACAGACGGACGGACGGACTGAGCGACAACAATAGGTGCTACGTATTTACATAATTACGAACGCACCTAAAAATTAATGATTCTGATACACAGTCTAGATCAGCGATCTTGAAAATATATTACGAACGTTGTTTTCAACAATTTTCGGCGCACATTAATCATACAGAAATTTCGTAGCTTCCAGAGCTTTTTAAAAGATATACAAATATAGGCAGAAAAGTGAAATTTATAAGAAAAAAAAAGGTTTATTGTAAAATAGCACCAAACTTTTATAATTCAGACACATTAAAAATGTTATTTATACAATAAAATGAAATGTAACCGCACGTATGCTTGTTATTTTTTTTTCCGTAACTTAGAAAGCATTTAAAAGAAAAAAAAAAACTCCTTAAACTAGCATTAAAGATATGGGTTGTGATGTAGAATCACATATAGTTTTCTTAAATTTTACATTTTTCTAAATTACAGTTAAAACTAATCTCTAATTAAATAGCTACTTCATCTTAACGTTTTATTTCAATCCCACAATAACTTTCCGTTCAAAAGAAAAGAAAGAAAAACATCTAGCATCTGCTTTATTACTGATAAACGGCTGTCAGATAAAGAGAATTCATTAAGATGCGTATTTCTCCCTTGCTAAAAACAAATAAAAAAAAGAGTAAAGATCGAACATGTTTGCGGTCAGTGAAATTTCATTTTCCTCTCTGCGTAATTTTAAGTCTAACTTATTCGTTGCAAGTCTTTTGATGTACATGATAATTGTTGTGTCTTTTGAGAACATTTTCTCAAAATATGCTCATAACGTACGAATTTTGGCGCGAATTCTTTTTGGCGTATTTTTTTTAGGACTGCCCATTTCTGGTTGCCCTGCATTAAATTCAAAATCATCTTAATTGTTGAAGCGTAACAGAAAATTTCATGGTTATGATACCATTCACTTTTCATATGCTCCTTTTCGCCAATTCCAAGATGCCAATGTGTGAATTCTGAATGAGAAATTCAATTGCCTCTCTCTCGCTTCATGCACTCAGTCATGTAACAAAGGTCTCTTGAAAAATGGTTACAGGCACCATCCCTAATTATTTCAGTAAGAAATGATTTAATTTTTATAACTCTACCTTAAATAAACAAAGTTCTCAAAAGGCATTTATTTTATTGATCACAGCCTACAACTCTAGCGAATGCATTTTTTTGAAAAGAACCTGGTCGCAATACTTTAAAATACAGATCTCCACTACATGGGTTGATTGAGTCAAAAACGGAAAGTGAAGACAGTTTGTCAAAGATGTAAATCCATCTATATTTGATGAATCTATGTGAAATATAACGATTAAATCTTTAAAATAAATATTATACTGAATGGTTTGGTTTCTTGATTTTTTTCTCTTCTCAAAAAGAAAAAAAAATTCCATTCTAAATACATGTACATCAAATAGATCTTTGCTCGAAAAACATGTCATTGAAATCATTCAAAAGTATTGTATAAATAGGACAAACCATTCTGTTCCAAATTTAATCTTTTGAAAACTTCCGTTCCCTTTTAAAGTCTAAAAAAAATATCCCTCTGGAGAGATATTTTAAAGAACTTCATTTGAACATGACTTTCAGATGTTCATAAAGTAAGTTCTTAAAATTTCCAGAACATTCTGCAAATGACAGACGGTCAATCCACAAAGACATAAAAATGTTTCAATTAAATGCAAAATATCAATCAGTATCACTTCGTTTAAAAACCAGTATGTTGTGGCCATCACAAAACTTTCTTCTATTTAAATCACGTCAATTAAACCATTTAAAAAGTGCAGAAATTATCATCCACGTACCATAGCAGCGCCACCTGCAGGCCAATTTACACCAAAACTTAATCAGCGTCTATGTATATCAAGGTCTCACAGAATCTGAAGTTTGGTGAAATTCTGTGCATTAGTTCTTGAGATATAGCAATCATTAAAATCATGAAAAACGTAGTATAGCAGCGCCACCTGCAGGCCAATTTACACCAAAAACCAATAGGCACTAATTTATATCAAGGTCTAACTGAATGTAAAATTTTATGAAATTTCAAGCATTAGTTCTTGAGATAGAGCGCCCACAAATTTTTTGTCACATACAGACAGACAGACTGACAGACTCACAGACAGACATTTTCTAAAAATAGTCAAAACGTGTTCAGGACCTTCTAAAATGCATAAATCCGTCGAAAACCGGAAGTCGAAAATTTTCATGAATCCAATACTTTCTTCTTGTAAAGATAGAAGAATATATTCATTAATATAAAGTAAAAAAATATATTCATTAATTCCTTGTGTATCATTTTGAATAAATCTACGATAGTTGTGTAAAATAATTATGCTTTAAAAAAAAAAAAAAAAAAAAAAAAAAAAAATACTAACCAACTTCAAAAAAGAATCAAGCTTGGCGACAACTTGGCACTAACGCATATGAAAAAAGTCCTTCCGGCAATGCCGGGAGGAAGAGGTAGCTTTCATATACTTACATATTTATTTATTTATTTTAAGGTAAGTTACATTGTTCAAAAATACTAAGCTCAAATTAGTAGAAATAATCTTATAAAATTAGTGATTTTATAAGATTAAATACTAGTTTTTGTCAAGACTGAATATTAATAGGAATTTTTAGAAATTAGTCATCTTTTATTCAACCTGGTTTTATTTTAAGCGATTTAGAGAGTCACCAAATTCCACGATATCATAAAGTGTATGCCATTTTAAAGCAACATTGTGGATCGTTCAGATCAGACCGTTTCAAAATGTCAGCCATAAGCAAAATTCAAAGTGCTATAACTCAATCATTTTTTAAAATATAGACAAAATGAAAAGTGTTCCGGAATTGTTGTTTTAAGTTCTAACACGTAAAAGAAAAATATTTTTCAACTTTTAATTTTTTCGCATTTAATTTTAAATTTTAAATTTTTAAAAAAATTTAAAATGGCCACCGTTTTGAAACAAAATGGTGGATGATGCTGGCCAACGAACTCGGTCGAGACATTTGTATGTACTATGTACATACCAAGTTTCATTGAAATCGGTTCATAAATACGCGTGTTATCACGTGACAAAAATCAGATCGTTTCAAAATGTCAGACATAAGAAAAATTCAAAGTGCTATAACTCAATCATTTTGTAAGATATAGACAAAATAAAAAGTGTTCTGGAATTGTTGTTTTAAGTTCTAACACGTAAAAGAAAAATATTTTTTAAATTTTGATTTTTTTGCATTAAATTTTAAATTTTAAAATTTTTTAAAAATTTAAAATGGCCACCATTTTGAAACAAAATGGCGGATGATGCTGGCCAACGAACTCGGTCGAGACATTTGTATGTACTATGTACATACCAAGATTCATTGAAATCGGTTCATAAATACGTGTGTTATCACGTGACAAAAATTAGATCGTTTCAAAATGTCAGCCATAAGAAAAATTCAAAGTGCTATAACTCAATCATTTTTTAAGATATAGACAAAATAAAAATTGTTCTGGAATCGTTGTTTTAAGTTCTAAAACGTAAAAGAAAAATATTTTTCAACCTTTAATTTTTTCGCATTTAATTTTAAATTTTAAATTTTTTTAAAAATTTAAAATGGCCGCCATTTTAAAACAAAATGGCGGATGATGCTGACCACCGAACTCGGTCGAGACATTTGTATGTACTATGTATATACCAAGTTTCATTCAAATCGGTTCATAAATACGTTAGTTATCGCATGACAAAAATCAGATATATATATATATATATATGGTTATATATATATATATATATATATATATATATATATATATATATATATATATATATATATATATATATATATATATATATATATATATGTCAACATTTGAACGGAGGGTGTTTTGGGGGTCTGGGGGTCATGATCGGTGAAAATATACCAAAATTTTCCGGAAGTGCTTTCCTCCGGACGGCTGCAATAGGTAGCTTTTTTACTTTTTGTAATGAAAGCTACCTAACATAGTTTTAGTATGCTTATGATTTGAAAACGGTTGCAACAATGAAAGAACACTATTTGCGGCAAATCATTTTTTAAAACAAATCCACATTTTTTTTTTATTTAAAAAAATTCTAATCATCAAAATTTAATGAAATTAAACTGGGACCACATGGGTATCTTATACTTTCTAACAAAAAAAGAATTATTAAAATCGATTCATATTTAAAGAATTTATGAGTGAACAAGAAATACACACAGGTTGAAATCATAACCTCCTCCTTGAAGTCGGTTAAAAAATATCTCGTATCTGTCTAAGAGAGATAGCCTGAAATTTTATTTATTGTACACACACATCTCACTTGTGTGCTCGACATGAAAGCCTGCGATTACCTGAAAAATGAACACTTCTAATTGGATGACTACTTCAAAAGAATTGGAATTTTAATAATTTTATTTTTAAAAAGTTCTAATCGCAAGAATTTGATAAAATTGAAATGGGACCATGTGGGCATCTGACACTTTCAAAGAAAAAAAGAATTATCAAAATCGGTTCATATTTACCGAAATGATGAGTGAACAAGAAATGCATACAGGTCGAAATCATAACCTACTCCTTGAAGTCGGTTAAAAATCTTCCGGAAATGGAGAGAAATGTTTCTTCCGCGATTAATGGTTTGTGAAGGAGAAACACTTTTACAGGAAATGAAGAAGAATTGTACTATTACTTCGACAGTTGTTGAAAGCACTTGCCGATGGTCAAAATTATGTTTTGACATTTATTTTTTTTGTTACAGGCTTTTTTTACATTACTAGAGATCCTGGTGAGAAATTTTCTAACTAAAACTTTAAAATGATTTTTTCCCCCCGCGTACTTTAAGTTAAATTTAGATAAGACATTCAAATAAGCTTTCTTTTTTTTTCGCAGATAACACCCCTTAGCGAGAAAGAGAGAAAAACAAAATTTATAGCACTTCCTGTCGGAAAAAGTATATGAATTTATTATTTTTTATTTTTAGGGTATGGAATAATATTTGGGTTAAAAACAGGCAGGGCAGATTTAGCACAATTTTATTATCATTTATACCGCCTTATGAGCAAGAGTGGGAATTTCTAGGAAATATTACCAGCCGAGGATTTATTTTAGTAGCCAGCAAAACAAATATCAGCCTTCAAAATAAATACTATTCTGAGTGGTTTGGCTTCTTGATTTTTTTTCTTCACAAAAAATAAAATAAAATAATAAATTACATCTAAATACAAGCGTATCAAATAGATCTTTGTTCCAAAAACATGTCATTGAAATCATCCAAAAGTATTGTATAAATAGGACAAACCATTTTTTCCAAATTTAACCTTTTGAAAAATTCCATTTCCTTTTAATATCTAGAAAAAAATCTCACTGTGGAAAGATATTTTAAGGAAGTTCAGTATGAAGTACTCTTAAGATTTCCAGAATATTCCAAAAATGACAGACAGTGAATTTACAAGGAAGGAAAAATGTTTCAGCTAATTGCAAAATATTAAGCAGTATCCCTTCGTTAAAAAATTATTCATTAATTTCTTGTAAACCTTTTTAAATAAATCTACAATAGTTGTGTTAAAAAATATTCCAGACATGAAGAGAAATGTTTTGTGAAGGAGAAACACTTTCACAGGCAGTGAAACAGAATTATATTGTTGCTTCGTTAATTGTGAAAATATTTGCCGATGGTCCCCATGATAAAAATTATGGTTTAATAATTATTTTTTTCCTGGCAGGCTCTTTTTTCGTCGCTAGCGACTCTGGTGGGAAATTTCGTAATTACAAATAAAGTTAAATTTTAAAATGATTTTTTCCTCACGTACTTAAAGTTAAATTTACATAAGACTTTAATTAGATAAGACATTCAAATTAACTTTCTTTTTTTGCTGCTAACATCCCATTACGAGAAAGAGAGAAAACAAGTCGGAAAGTATAAGTAAAATGTAGCAAATGAGGTGCTTTTGTATTATAACGAAGTTTTAAAAATATTCAGAGCTTGGTGTAATAGTATACTGTACTTCGGATACTAATATAAGTATGAAGAGTCTTTTGTGTGTCCCTGTAAAAACTATCTGCTTTCTATTAAGCAAGAAGTAACCTTCAATAAACCTCAGCAATATATATCAATTTCATAAAATGTGAAATATTTTAAAATAATTAAAACTCGCCTTAAAAATAATTTTTTTCTTATATACCATTATGTAATAGAATAATTTTATGTGGCCCGGTAAATTAATAACAAATATTTCACACTACAAATTGTACAGAATGTGTATTTTAGTATACGCTTCACAGATGCCCTTATTGATCATTTAAAACACAAAATCTTAAAATTTCCACGAGAAACATCTCATTGCGCCGGGGGGCGGGAGTTCCTTCTCGGGCCACCCCCTGACTTGCAACATTGGTTTAAAAAAAAAAAAAAAAAAAAAAAAAAAAAAAAAAAACACTATTTTATGGTTTTAGTTACGGCAGCACCAAAATTCTTGACAGCGATGTTAATTTATTTACACACTGTAGTTTTTCATTCTTTTCTTCTTTTTTATTTTATTGTTACGAAATACAAATTTTTGTACAGTGCATCTACATAAAAACCCTGTAAATGAGAGAAATGTTGTATACATGACTGACTTTTCACATTATTTCTTATAGGTGATTGTCTAAATCTGAAGAAATAATCATTAGGTGAAAACAGGCCAAATTGTGCGATAAATGTAATACATTATTTTCAGAATTTAAATTAATTTTTTTTTTTCCGCTATGGTCAGTTGTAAGTTTTTTTAAAATTGGTTTTCAAAGGGATGGAAGCAAAACGTACATTATTAACAACAATATCAGCAGAAAAATATCTCTTCAAGAGATTTAAAGATCTAGAATAGAACTTTTGCATCAAACAAGCCGACAAAGATCCCAGACCCTGTCCCATTTGTTCTACTCCCAGCCTAAGCGTTATTGTATCATTGTATTTATTTTGTATAAATTTGTATAATATTAATTCAAATTGTATGCATCTGCCACAGTAGCTGTAAACACTAAATCTTAAATGCTTGAAATAAACTGGGTTAGAATAGAAGGCGGTTTCAATAGTCGCCGCTGTCATCGATAAGTGGCGCAGACTTCACCTCTTCCCTCCCCCATTCCCCCGAAGGCAATATTCATCTTAATTGTCTCCAAATTTATCCGGGTGAGTTAAGTTATCGGATGCAAGCATACATGTATGAGTGGGCTAGGTACGTAGGTTAAAGTTCAAGGTCATTGGCAATCGGCCAGAGCGATCGCGTTCTCCAGCTGGGCCTCTCTTTAGCGCGGGGGTGGAATGAGTGATGCGGTTGCCATGGAGACGTGATCTCTATCCTAGATGGAGGATCGAGCGGGTAAAGTACATCAGCCATTTTCGGTACTGAATTCCGATATGTCGAGTGGCGAATAAAATTGCTTGAATATTTACGATGACAGGATATAGCTATTAATAATTTATACTCACTAGTGATGTTTTCATGAATTTAGGCGCCTAAAATCTAATGCTTCTTGTGGGACTCCTTGCAAATTAAGCTGTATAATTTCCTTTATTTTCCTAAAAGTCTGTGCAAAGATACGGTAATCTTGTATTTATAACATTGGCTGTAATCTTTTTGTATTTATGTGCCATTCTTATCTTCTTCTCCAAAATTATATAAATTTTGCAAATATATAATAGGAACTTAAGACATTTGACATATTTCTGGGAATAAATTCTAACTGTTAATAGCAATCATAAAAATACCGGAAATAATAAGTGAGTTTTAGTTATTAATTTAATTTAATTATTATTAATTTTATTATTTGTGCTTATTAAATTTGTCGATTATATTTAAATTAATTATTAGCTAATTAAAATAAAATAAGGAAATAAATGATAATGTCATTCTTCTCATTTGGGAATCTCTGAAGGTACCGTTGTTATAGTTGTATATCACCATGATTGAGATAATGCAATTTTAAAAATATTTCTGTCAATTTTAATATGAACGATTTCATTCGTTGCCGGGCTTCAATAACATTGTAATTCAACAACATTATTAGCAGAATTGATAAAGCTATTACGTACAAATCCTCTTTATTAGCTCACAGGCTATCAAAGCTTGAGAACATATGTGCCCGCCCGTTCTATATGTACGTATGTAATGCTATAATTCATCATAAAAAAAAATCATTTTTGCTTCAAATTTCGAATATAAGTTTATTGTAATAAGGCGTTTTCCTGATTATTTTTGGGAGTTCGTTGGATCAATATAAGGGGAAGGGAACGTTGGCTAATTCCTCCTCTTAAACTAGATAAAGGCGATTTTCATACTGAATTATCGTATTTCATTCAAATTTTAGATATAGGATCATTCTGATAAGGCGTACCATAATTAGCTTTGGGAGTTCATTGAATGAGTATAAGAAGGAACGGGCGAGAGAACCCTTCCACTTTAATTTAGATAAATACTTTAATTTAATTTAGATAATAATAATTTTAAAAAATCACAAAAAGACTTTTCTTACGGCAAACAGGTGTCAACAGGTGCACTAGCAAAAATATTATATCTAGTGTTACGTACGCAACTCATTTCCGCATTTAACGGCGCAATATTTCAAAATTTTTATCAAATACTGGCGAAATCATCCTATAATATAAAAAATCCTCTTCACATTTCATGTAATTAAATTATTCGTATGTAAAAATAGACATAAACAGCTTTTTGACGAAATTTAATGTGTCTACACTATGTTTAATGCTATTTAGTGACTGTACTATATTTAGTGATAGCTAAATATAGTAATTACTAAAGAGTATATGACGCTCAAGGGGTTAAAAGTGAATATGTAACAATTAAAGTTCGTTTATAGGTACATACAACGTTATTCCCGATACATTTTGGTCCATGGAAAAAAATAGTTTACGGTGCATTGCAAAATGATTCTGTACCACAACATGATCAATATCATAATTAATGGTGGACTACAACATGTTTCCTGGGGAGCGTAGAAAAAATAGCATTTATAGCTCGTTTAATGGGACACTCAAAACAATTCTATTACTTCATGATCTGTCTCGTTTTCATCTATAGTATGTATTTTAGAACTCAATTACTTTTTAATGTACTGCGGGTTGCGTGTAAATTCTATAAATCATAAGTAGAGCTGCGCGTTAGAATTTGAGCGCACAACCAGATAGGAACATTAACTGAAGAAAAATAAATTTTTACTGACTTGTGTTTATTATTATTATTATTATTATTATTATTATTATTATTATTATTTAATACCTCATTTTTATTGTCTGTAAAATTAAACAGTTTTAAGACGCTACATAAGCTACAAGAAGAAACGCTCAATCTAATGTTAGTCCTTTAAAAACGTTCTTTTAACGTATAATGTAAAAATAATGCATTCTTTTAATATATCATATAAAAATGCGAGTGTTTCTCGCTCGCATTTTTATATTTTTGATATGATATTATCCAATAATATTCTATATTATTATATTTGGATAGGTAATATAGGTTCTTTTTGGATAGGATACTTGAGGTCGATACCTATTGTTGTGTGTTTGTATTTCTTTGATTTTAATTAAAATTTTTTATATGCAGATTACTTTCACTTTTGGAACTGGATGAAATCAGTTTTCCAGATAAAACTTTCCTCATATAAAAGTTTGGAACCAAATCAACAAAGCACAAACGCACAGCAATATATGGTGACCTCAGATATCCAAAAATGCAATTAAAGAAAAAAAAATTACTAAAATACGAAATATTATAATCTGCAAATATTTCTCCAATAGCTTTAACGTTAGTGCTTGAGTTTCTTCGCGTGATTGGTGTAGACACTTAACACAATTCTATTAGCGATGAAAAGTGTTCCCCAATCGGTGCTTGGTGCATGTTTCTTTATTCTTGCTTCTTTTTAAATATCAGTTAAAAAGAAGATAGATTGAAATATCTCCCATTCTATAAGCAAAAAAATATTATTAAACTTAATCCGATTTTGTTATAATGCACATATATTATTTGTGATGCCACTACAAAACTCAATTACATGAAGTTGTGCAACTTCATATAATTGGATTTTGAGCTGGCATATGAAATAGATTATTCAATGAAGCGATGATTCGTTTCCATTGAACTGTTTCATGTAGAATGGCATTTAATTGAGAATTTGTTTGGATTAAGTTAGACAAGATAATCCAGCAGGAATTATTATACTTTTAACTAAATACGATGCTCATATCCTTTATCCCATGCGCTGTTACTGAAGTGTGTATATTTAACGGTGACAAATCAATCCGATCTACTACTTTAAGATAATCGAAAATAATTTAACGAATTTCTGCCTGATTTTTTGTTTTCTCAAATTCATTGGTAAATCATATTAAAATGTTCTAAATGAACCAGAAAAATACTAAAACAAGAAAGAAAAAATCATGCGTGAAGCGTAGATTATAAAATACTTTCCAACACTATCAGAATAATAAAACAAAATTACAACGTTTAAAAAAATCCCCCTTGGCCTATAGGCACAGATAGATTTCGAAGATTTTTCATTTCAACAACAACAACAACAAAAAAATATTATTAGCAATAAACCCAGTTTAACTACTTTATTTGGCCGCTTTTGAAAAAAAAAAAATTAATTTCATTTTTCAGTAAGAACAGATTTTATCAAAATCATTTTAAACGAAATTCGGCTCAAATTCCCATTTTGAAAACATATTTTATAAAACTTTATTAAAAACTTTATTAACTTTATTAAAAAATCGTCCAATACGCACATTATATAATTCCTAAATAACAATAAAACTGCCAGTTGAATGAGCTTGAGAGCAAAATTGAACTTAAAAATGAGTCATAAAATAACCAATTCGTTATTTAAATACATCCACTATTCTTTAAACAAGATCGCTTTGGGAAATTTTGTGCGAAGTGCCCACTTTGACAACTTTTTTAAAATATATATTTAGCCTTTATCAAAAAACAAACAAATACGGTCCATTACACAGGTCCTAAAAAACAAATAACTGTCAATTGAATGCGTTTGAAAGCAAAATTGAATTTAAAAATGAGTCATAAAATAACCAATTTGTTATTTGAATACATCCTCAATTCTTTAATTATAATCGCTTTGGGAAAATTTTTTTGCAAAGTGCCCAATTTGACAGCTTTTTTTTTAAAAAAAATATATTTAGTCTATCAAAAAATTGATGAATACGCACATCATATAGTTTCTAAATAACAAAAAACTGTCAACTGAATGCGTTTGAGAGCAAAATTGGATTTGAAAATGAGTCATAAAATAACCAATTTGTTATTTGAATACATCCTTTCTTTAATTCCATATCTTACTGCAATTTCCATATCTTTAATTATGATCGATAGAGAAATTTTGTGCGAAGTGCCCATTTTAGCAGCCTTTTTTGAAACATATTATGCCTTTATCAAAAAACAGGCCAATCCGTCCCACTATATAGTTCCTAAATAAGAGGATCTGTAAACTGGATGCGTTTGAGAACAAAAATGGATTTAAAAATGACTCAGAAAAAACGCAATTTGTTATACTTACTCAATTTTTCAATCACTATTTTTTCGGGAAATTCTGTTCAAAATACCCTTTTTGACAGCCTTTTTTGAAATATATTCTGCCTTTATCAAAAAACTGGCTAATACGTCATATTATATAGTTCCTAAATAAGAGGCTCTGCCATTTGGATGCGTTTAAAATCAAAAATGAATTTTAAAATGAGTCAGAATATAAGCAGTTTGAATTTGAGATTTTTTTTTCCCAACTCCTATTTTTGTTTAATTTATTTTTGCTATAAGAATTGGTCCTATGAAAAACTTGTTAGTATGAAAGTTGTAGATATTATTGTGAAAATGTAAAATAAATTTAATTAGATTTTATTGCTTTGAGTAAGTTATGGATTTTTTTCTATTTTCTCCCCCCTTTTTCTTTTCTTTTTAAATTTTTTTCATCGTTAAAAATTGGTCCTATCAAAAATATTTAAATACAAAAGTTTTAGATAATGTTGAGTACATTAATAAAAAATTTAGTCAGATTTGATATCTTGAGAATTGACGAAGTTATGAATTTTTTTCTCCCCAAAACGCTGTTTTTTTTCGCCTCTTGAGCCCATTTTTAACTTTATCAAAAATCTGTCATACATAAACTTTTAGCCCATGTTTTAGAAGTAATATAAACTTTAAACTGATTCGATATCTATTTTAGCTAAGAAGTTATCGCGTTTTTTCGGTTTTCACAAAAATCCTCCCTATTTCCACCCCCTTGGTCCGATTTTGCCCATTAACGAACTTAACCGAAATTTTATGCCCCTTGATTTTATGTAAAAGTTTGAAGAAGATCTGAGCATAATTATGGAAGTTATCGTGTCCAGAAAAAAGTGATATACACCGATAGATAGATAGATAGATAGATAAACTTTTTTACTGATGGTAGTTTTGGGGTCTAGGAGTCCTGATCATTGTAGATCTGCAAAAAATTTTCAGAAATCCCAACATGTTAGAGAATGCAATAGGTAGTATTTCATACGAAATCTACCTAAAATTAAAATATTACGTCTTATTTCACTATATGGAAATGTATAATGCATTTCAAAACCGAATTTCTGTTGTTCCCAGCCACAATTCGAAAATTATCGAATTTTTTTAGCAGACTTGTATATGATAAAGAGATTTGTATCTATTAGAAACATGCATTCCAAAATTTATTTCATATAAGAGACACATATATTTCAGTTGAAAATTCTCCTTCATCAGTTTCTTCTTTTAAGGAGATGGTATGTGAATATTTTTGTGAAGCCCTGTATATGAGGCCTAGAATTAATATATAAAGAGTAATGTGCAAAAAACTAATTAAATTTAAAAGCGCGTAAACAGTTTTAAACGTACAGTTTCGTATCCATTATCCTATGCGCCTTTAATGAAGTGTGTATTTAACTGTGACAAATCAATCCGATTTCCTCCTTTCTGATAATCGAAAATAATTTAACCAATTTGTGGCTGAATTTTTGTTTTCTCAAATTCGTTGGTAAAGTCCCTTTAACTACGTAACTGACCAATGTTTTATGAGAAAATTTTCAAATAATGTGTATTTATTTTTATATTAAAAATAAATTTTCACTTTGGTTTATTTTCAAGATCTAGTTTTCAAGCAATGGTAGTCTTGGAAGTGGTTTCTTGTGAAAACGCGTTTTTCTTCATGATGTTTTTTTTTTATTTTTTTTTTTTAACAATTTCTCGGATTTAAATTCTTATAATTCAAGAACCGTTAAAGATAAATGCTTCAAACTTTGAACAATTCTTTTTTAATTCTTTTACTTTAATTTTAATTCAGCAAATTTGAAAAAAAAATTTACTTTTGAAAGTATGATTTTTTTAATTAAAGTTACAACTTTTTTAAAATTTAAATATTTTTAATTTTTTTAATTAATATTTTTAAAAATGCTGAATCGACATTAAAATTTAGACATTTCTGTTTATTAAATGTTAAAAAAAAAAAAAAAAAAAAAAAAAAAAAAAAAAAAAAAATTGAAATTCTACAAATAATATTTTGAGTTATAACGATTTTAAGTTACCCCCTTTTTTAATAAATTTTTAAATTTTTTTAATTATCCGAAGTTTTATCATGTGATTTTGTTTACAAATCATATGGCTGACCATCTCAAAAAATTAAATATATAATTATCTTGAGATTAAATAAATCTAAAATAAAATAAAAAGTAAATAAATTAATAAATAAATAAAATAATTCCATAAGTAAAAATTATTTTAAAATATGTCCCGGGCCCCGTTAATATAAATAACCAATTTATTATTTTAATACATCCACAATTCTTTAATCAAGATCGCTTTGAGAAATTTTGTGCGAAGTGCCAACTTTGACAGATTTTTTTTAAATATATATTTAGCCTTTATCAAAACTCTGACCAATACGGCACATTACACAGTTCCTAAATAACAAATAACTGTCAATTGAATGCGTTTGAGAGCAAAATTGAATTTAAAAATGAGTCATAAAATAAACAATTTGTTATTTGAATACAACCTCAATTCTTTTATCATGATCGCTTTGGGAAATTTTTTTGCGAAGTGCTTACTTTGACAGCTTTTAAAATATATATATTCACCCTTTATCAAAAAATCGACGAATACGCACATTATATAGTTCCTAAGTAACAAAAAACTGTCAATTGAATGTGTGTCAGAGCAAAATTGGATTTAAAAATGAGTCATAAAATAACCAATTTGTTATTTGAATACCCACAGTTCATTAATCATGTCGCTTTGGGAAATTTTGTGCGAAGTGCCCATTTTGGCAGCCTTTTTTTAAATATATTCTGCCTTTATCAAAAAACTGGCCACTCCGTCACATTATATAGTTCCTAAATAAGAGAACCTGTAAATTGGATGCGTTTGAGAACAAAAAAAGATTTAAAAATGACTCGGTAAAAACGCAATTTCTTAAATTTCCGCAAATTTTAATCACGATAACTTCGTGAAATTCTGTTCAAAATACCCTTTTTGGCAGCCTTTTAAAATATATATTCTGCCTTTATCAAAAAACCGCCCAATACGTCAAGTTATATAGTTCCTAAATAATAGGACCTGTAAATTGGATGGGTTTGAGAACAAAAATGAATTTAAAAATGACGCATAAAAAACGCAATTTGTTATACTTAATGAATTTTTTAATGATGAAAACTTCGGGAAATCTGTTCAAAATACCTTTTTTGGCAGCCTTTTTAAAAATATATTCTGCCTTTATCAAAAAATTGGCCAATACGTCGCATTATATAGTTGCTAAATAATAGGATCTGTCATTTGGATGCGTTTAAAATCAAAAATGAATTTTAAAATGAGTCAGAATATAAGCAGTTTGGATTTGAGGTTTTTTCTCCAACTCCTATTTTTGTTTAATTTATTTTTGCTATAAGAATTGGTTCTATGAAAAACTTGTCAATATAAAAATTGTAGATATTATTGTGAAGATGTAAAATAAATTTAATTAGATTTAATTGCTTAAGAATTGAGTAAGTTATGGTTTTTTTTCTTTTTCCTCCCCCCTTTTTCTTTTCGTTTTTAATTTTTTTCATCGGTAAAAATTGGTCCTATCAAAAACTTGTAAATACAAAAGTTTTAGATAATATTGAGTACATTTATATAAAATTTAGTTGGATTTGATATCTTGAGAATTGACGAAGTTATGATTTTTTTTCTCCCAAAAACCATGTTTTTTTCGCCCCTTGAGCCCACTTTTAACTTTATCAAAAATCTGTCACGCATAAACTTTTTCCTCATTTTTTAGAAGTAATATAAACTTTAAACTGATTCGATATCTATTTTAATTAAAAAGTTATCGCGTTTTTTCTGTTTTCACAAAAACCCTCCTAACTTTCACCTCCTTGGTCCGATTTTGCCCATTAACGAACTTAACCGAGATTTTATGCCCTTTGATTTTATGTAAAAGTTTGATGAAGATCTGAGCATAATTATGGAAGTTATCGTGTCTAGAAGAAAGTGATATACACCGATAGATAGATAGATAGATAGATAGATAGATAGATATATATATATATATATAAACTTTTTTACTGATGGTAGTTTTGGGGTCTAGGAGTCATGATTCGTGTAGATCCGCAAAAATTTTTCAGAAATTCCAACATGGGAGACAATGCAATAGGTAGTATTTCATACGAAATCTACCTAAAACATGGGAGACAATGCAATAGGTAGTATTTCATACGAAATCTACCTAATACCTAATATTTCATACGAAATCTACCTAACAAGTTGTAATTGCACGTGAAGGGTAGCAAATGAGGTGCTTCGTACGATAATGAAGTTTTAAAAATATCACTCTCATATATCAATCTCATAAAATTGTAAATAGATAATTACAATTAAAATGCGCAACAAACAATGTTCTCTCTATACTCATTATGTAATGGAATACTTTTGTGTGGCCTTCTAAATCAATAACAAAAGTTCTTTGCACAACAGATTATGCAAAATCTATATTATAATATGTACTTTTTGATGCATATCAATATTATTATATTCGAATGAGTGTAATATTATTAAATGCATTTGAAACTTTTTTTTTCCCATTGACTGTAATGTAACGGAGTACTTTTGATTGTCCCTGTATTTGATCTATGCATCCTATTTTCAAAAAAATTGAAATGACTTGACAAAGTTATGTAATAAATATGTAATTTAAATTTCAAACGATTAAAATGCATTTGCAACATTTTTCCCCATTTACCGTAATGTAACGGAATACTTTTGATAGTCCCTGTAATTGATCTATCCATCTGATTCTCATAAAATTTGAAATGACTTGACAAAATTATGTAATAATTTTATATTTTAAATTTCAAAAGATAAGATTCGGTTGGGTAGTTTTTGCGTTGTTATATGCGGACAGACAGACAGACATACGGACAGACGGACGGAGTGAACGACAACTATAGGTGCTACGTATTTACGTAATTACGAACGCACCTAAAAATACAAATAGTAAACTTACTTTTTACATTTCGCCACCTTAAAAAATGAAAAATCTATAAACAATGAAAAAACTTTCATTTACGCAAATAAATATTCATTTTATGCTATCATCTCTCGGTACAGATAAACGCATTTATAAATAATTATTTCATACAGTTTCCATAATATAAGGAATTATAAAAAAATCTACAAATTTATTAAATTTAGAAGCGTCCCAAAAATAGAACGCTAGCCATAAATGAATTAGTACAAGAACGAAAATTATGCATCCCGCCATAGATTATGAATCACTTTCTAACACTATCGGAACACTGTTAAGAAATTTAATTTATGTTCATGCAAAGAAATAGATATCTAATTAAACATCTATAAAAACACAACGCATGAAAAATGTATTTTCAGCATCTGTTGTTTACAGCCGGTAATGTTTGCGAATCCTTTTTGCAACACTGTATATATTAAAATAGTAAATAAAGCCTTTATGTAGGAACATTAAAAGGCAGAAAAACCAAAGTTTAAAAATGCACAAATAATACACAAAAAGCAGCAAATAGCTGTTTCGACTCTACAAACGAGACTCCTCTTCAGTACAAAACAGAGCACAGCGTTCTAGAAAAAGCAAGGGTGGTCCAAATGCTGCGTCTCTTAACCTTGATTTTTTTCATGCGCTCATTGAAAACCGTAAACATAAAAGTAATCTAATATTATTAGTTTCAAACCGCACAAGTGTTTAAAAAAGTCTTTCAACAAAGTTTTAATATAACAGATGATCTTTTACAAAAATTCTTATAAAAGAGAGATCCAGGTATATATTGGGTAGGGGAAAAAGTAAATTCGTTTTTTCCCAATAGATAGCTTTAAAGTCTCGTATCTCGAGTAATACTTACTCAATTAAGTCATACTATACAGCGTTTGAAAGGTAACTGAAAGTTCCTAAAAAATTCTATATATAAAGGTAGCATCATCTGTTTAACCAGTCAAAAGTTATTGCGTTTTAAAAATAGAGATTTCAGAGGATCATTTTCGTCACATTTTAGTTTTTTACTTCCAAAAAGGAAAAAATTGGCTCATCGAAACTTGTGTGGCATTCATGGTGATCTTAAGTATGGTGATCTGGCTTAAGTAAACGCCAAAGTCAATCGGTTTCCTCTTTTTCCTTCCGAAAATTTCGATGTTAAAGATGAACCTTTCCCTGGCCGGCCAATCCTTGAAAAATTCGATGAAATTTTAAAAACAATCCAGGTAGACTGACATATTTCTTCCCACGGCATTGCTACGGAACTAAACATTAACCATAAACCACTTTTGAACCATTTACATAAAATTGGATACCAAAAGAAACTCGATACTTAGGTTCCCCATAAACTTACAGTGAAAAATTTAATGGACAGAGTTTTCATTTGTGAATTGTTACAGAAACGGGATGAAATCGAGCCATTTTTAAAACAAATCATTACGGGTGATGAAAAGGGAATCACGTATAACAACAATGTGCTAAAAAGATCGTGATCGAAGCTTCACAAATGGTGGCAAAGCCCGGATTGATGCCTACGAAAGTGATTCTGAGTGTTTGGTGGGATTGGAAAGGAATTTTCCATCATGAGCTGCTCAAACCTGGCCAAACCATCAATTCAACTATCTTCTGTAAATAACTAATGCGATTGAAGCAGGTTATTAAAAAACCCGGTCAAAATTGATCGAAAGGAAAGGCGCTGTCTTCCATCACGACAACGCTAAACCACATGCATCTTTAGTCACTCGGTAAAAACTGAAAGAGCTTTGTTGGGAAGTTTTGATGAACCCATCATATAGTCCGGACCTGGATCTGACGGATTACCATTTGTTCCGCCCTATGCGGTACTCTCTTGAAGGTGTTAAGCTGGTTTTAAAAAAGGCTTGTGAAAATCAACTTATTCAGTTTTTTGCCCAGAACTCTCAGAAATTCTACAGTAACGGAATTATTGTTTTACCAGAAAAATGGCAAAAGGTCATCGGATAAAATAGCACATAAATTTTGATTAGTTTTGTTTTATTTATATAAATAAATTCACTTTGAAAAACACGAAAAAAAGCGAACTTACTTTTTCCCCAACCCAATATACCTAAAACTCTCTTAATTCGACAAAATTCGTATAATTATATTAAATTAGATTGGTATAATTATATTGGTAAAAAAGATTGGTATAATTAGATATATATAGTATGCAATATTATTCTATGTAATAATTAATTCTTGTACTAAATTAATTATTTTGTAAATGTACATACATACGCATTCCATATGTACATGTATACGTATATCATATATAGATATGTCTATGTTATAATGCTCATACTAGATGGCTCATTAAGTTTTATACACGTACAGACACAGATGTGCACATATTTAGACACACGTGTGTGTCACAGACACAGATACGCTTGTGCATGTACACTAAGATACATGTACATGTACACGCATGTACACTTGTGAATATTCACATTTTTAAGCATTAATCTTCTGCTACATTATTTTCAATATAGTAGCTTTTCTTTCCTGGCACATGCTCAAATATAAGAACTATTATTTGAATCAAATGGTCTCAAAAGACATAACAACTAAGAATCGTTTTAGCCTTAAAAAACTTATAAAATTCATATTCTTACGTCTGGCAATGAAAAACAACTGAATAAAAAAAAGTATGAAAATTGATTCCTCCCTCTACCCCTCCCCTCTCATATTCGAATCTCCATATGAGGCAATATTCAGAAACTTATCACGTTTGTACATACATTTGGCAAAGTATCAAACAATGTCGCTTGGCAGATATGGATACGGAATGGTTCTTTTTTCCGATGTTTCTTACGTCCAGAGAGTGCCTCTACTTTAAAAAATTGTACTCTAGTGGCAATAAATGTATAAATAATACAAAAGAGAAGCAATTCCTTGGTGTGCAAACAGTAACGAACTGAGCCAAAGTAAATTTGAAAATAAAAATAAATCGCGCCACAAGAATTCTTTAGAATATTCAAAATTGCTATTAACCTTTTCGGGTCCGATTTTTTTTTTTCAATTCTTAGAAAAAAAACTACGTTTAAGTTAATAACATTAACACTAGCTATCCAAATAGATAGGAATATTTCATTATCTGAAAAATAACGACTGTTGTTGTTTTATGCACTATTCAATTAATATTCATATGACAATAGCCTAAGAGAGAATTTTTGGAGATGCTTAGAAAATATTGTATTACAATAAGATTTAAGTGATATTACAACTTTCTAATACTTTTGGGCTTTATTACACATGGTTATTTTAGGAAAATAACATTTATTTTAAATTTAAAGCGTGAAATATGTGTTTAAAATGAAAGAATCGCAAACGGCGCAAAGAGAATTAAATAAATAATAATAATAATTATTATTATTGAATGCCTAAACATAAGTGAAGTGATATAGTAAATGCATAGTCATATAGGGAGAAGTGGGGTACATTGATACAGCTTTTTTCTAAAAAAATTTTTGGTGTCTAGAAAGCAGAAATGTCAAATTATTTTTCTATGTGATGTCAGCAAAACCTGTGTAGTGTGTTATAAAAATGTACAATCGTTGTTTTATATATTATTTTTGAATGTAATTTTAAACAAAATCAAAAAAAGTAATTTGTATCAATGTGCCCCATCCCCGGGGCAGATTGATACACTTTGATACGTCTGGGAAAAATGGAGACAAAATAACACCAATGCATATTTTTCATAAAAAATAGGTAGCAAACCATTTTATATTATTTTTAAAAATTCAAATCACCCACACTTTATTTGTAAGCAATATTAAAGTAATCAAAATGAAATGTTTAATGACCTGCGATGTTCTGGCTGTTCCTTGTCTGATTGTTGGCAGTAGTAACTTGATCATATCTTATTACTTCAACCCCAGCATTATCTTCTTTCGTAGGAAAGATGAAAAATTACCATGTTTTCTCTTTATAAATCGGTTTATATACAGAAAATAAAGGATAATTATACTAAAAATTCTGTTTTTAATATAATTATCCTGTGCTGTTCTGCAGCTTGTTTCTCTTACGTAACACTTTTCATGTAGAAAATACTTTTTTCTCTGGAGAATTGATATAAATTTGAGATTTTTCAGGCTGCCGTCCTTTTATTTAATTAGTTCCACTAGCAATATATGTTGGGTAAGTTCGTACGTCTTCTCTTTGCAAAAATACTATAAAATGTTCTAATATAAAGAAATTAAAGTTATTTCACTTCAATAAAAACTAATATTAAAAATTTTTAGCGAAAAATGATTGGCTTAAGGAGTGCATTGTAAAAAAAATAATAAAAAGTAATGAAAAAATGAACTAGAAAAAGATTTCAGTTGTATCAATGTGCTCGACAAAGACAGTATCAATGTGCTCGACAAAGACAGTATCAATGTGCCCCATACAGCCATTTTAAATAAAATGAGTCCCAAATCCAATACTCATAATTTTTCTAACAAAAAAGAATCAGAAACTGATAAAGAGTAGTTTTACTTGCCAGAGAGAGTATTTTTTTCGGTTGAAAATACTGTAATAGTTGTATAATACCATTTCAATTGTACAACTCAAATTTACTTTTGACCTACAAATACAATTAATCACTCGTCCCATTTCAACAAACAATTGAATCATTCCAAAACTTTCTGTATATAGTTGAGTGCACTAGTATCACCGTTTGGAGCTGTTGTGAAACTTCCTGTGATGACCCTGTGTGCAGTACAGGGCGTGCATCAATATGCCCCATGTATCAATGTCCCCCACTTTCCCCTACTAACATTATTACATGCAAATAGTAGCAAAAATATTTCTGAAACACAGAAGAACACTTCATTAAAAGATATATGCTATTAATAGTACGCCAGACCCGAAAGGATAAAAGACAGATAATTTTTAATTTTAAGTATTTAGAATAATCCTTAACCCCTTCTTGGTCAACATCGCATGTTATACGTTCGCCTTTTTAAGATTTCGTTCATCTGACGAAACCCTATTCATTTATTTCTTCTGTTTGTGGGTCCGTCACAGAGTAAGTACATTAAAACTGTATAAGTCAGAGACATCAAATTTTGTGTACTTAAAGCTCAGTACCTCGTGTCACACGCCAATTCATAAAGTTTTGAAAAAGTCTATTATTTTAATTAGATTGATTTTTTAAATGTCATCCGTTCATTTTTACGATTTAAATTTTAAAAGAGAGCCTTAATTTCAAAATTTTTCGCATAGACATCATAGCTAGGAGGTAAAGCATTTCGTTAGCAAGCATTACGTTCTAACTTCAAACCAAGGTGCTAGAAGTCAAAATTTTCATATTATAGGACTTTAATAAAAGAAATTTCGCATTTTTTGCCAATTTAAAGGATTTTATTATTTTTTAATATCCTTATTAATTTATGACGAACAATCACTTGCATTCACAATATTTTTTAGAATCCAATTTTCTTTCTATTTTAAAAACTATTGCGCTTTATTAATGATTAGACATTTTAAACTTTACTTAAGGGGACAAACGACCCTTAAGCTTAAAAAAAAATAGATTTTTCACAAAAAAATATATCTGAAAGTCTGAATATTTCTGCGCATTAACAAAAAAAAATCATGAAAATATTCTAATTATTTCCAGAGATATGATACAAAACTATGGTGAATTCTATGGTGAATTATTTAATAATTTAACTTTAAAGCCATTTATCTCAAAATGTGTTTTTTTTTTTCACCTTGCGCGCAGGATATCTCTGAAACTATTTAATATTTTTTTGTGAAATTTTCACACATTGTGTAACATATTAGATCCTTCAAACTGAAACTAAATTTTTACATCCCCCATCCCCCCTCCCCATTTTTCATGCAGGTCATACTTCAGATTTTATTAAAAAATAATTGTTATTTTAAACTTAAAAAAAAAAATATATTTTTTTAGCTTAAATTTGAACAAATTTAGGTTCAGATTAAAGAGAAAGTATTGTAATATGTTATTACAGTTGATTTTTTGTATTACATTAGATATTTTGTTTGAAATCACGCGCGCAAGTGGTTGTATCAGTTAAAAAAAAATACTTACTGTTTAAACCTTTACAAAAAATAAACTTTTTTTTCCTTTATAAGAACATAAAAAATATCTTTTAAATTGGAAAGCTTCAATTTATAGCCAGTAAAAAAATTATGATCATAGAGCAAATACATTCTGAGAAATTAAATGTTAAACATGATGATTTTTCTTGCCTAATTTTCACTTTTAAAGGTCGTATGTCCCCTTAAAGAATTTATTTCGCTTTTTAAAATTTTAAAATTTATTTATACAGCTGCTATTTTTTTTTCGGATTTTCAGAAAAATGGAATTTTGGATTCTATTTAAATAATCTGATTTGAATATTTTTAACCCTTTCGCCCATAATTTTTTTTCTTTGAAAAAAAAAACACTTTTACGCTAACAAAATTAAAACTAGCTATCGAAATCACAGAAGTATAGTTTACTGAAATTTAATGGACGTGTTCCTTACAGAAACATAACAAATGTAATTGTTTTGCGTGTTCTTCTTATAACAATAGTCTAAGGGGAAAAAATTAAGACGTTTGTAAAATATTGTATTACAATCAGATTAAACGAGCATAAAAATTTAGTAGTAAGGTACTTGTATCCTATATGGACAGTGCTCTCAATATGGACACCCCTAATATTTTTAAAAGTAACAATTTTGATAGAGAGATCGCACTACATCCATAATAGGGCCTGGTAGCTCCTTATATGGACATTTGTTAACATTTTTTTTATTTTTATCAATTAAATAAAACCGGAATAGTTGCAAGATCGCTAATTTTAATAATGATAGTCAACAGTCCAGGGATCATGATCATATATTTTGGAGTCCTATCACGTGTACATGGGGGTGAAACAAATAAGTTTTACTTAGGGTGTCCATATTAGGCACAGGTACCTTATTTTTTATCTTTTAACACCAATTACTAATTCAGGAAAGGGGTCTCTAATTTAAAGAGTGAAACATATATTTGAATAAAAAGAAACGCCAACGGTTTGCTAATAATTAAGGAAACTTTTATTATTATTATTATTATTATTATTATTATTACTTAATGCTGAAACATAAGTGATTATACAAAAAGGATTATGATTATTAATAGGGTGATTATGATTAATAAAAAGAGAAAAAAAATTAACCATTCAGATATCTATTTTTGACTGTACACTAGAGTTGGGAAATATAGTTATTTTTGGTTAACAGGTTACATCGTTCCACACATTCACAGGTAACAGGTTTCAACAACCTGTTATTTTTGTAACGTATAACTAATCGATGAGACTATGCTGTCAACAGACATTTTAATTAGAGGGCCGTTAATTAAGGTATCTTGAATAATTTTGATACATAAGTATAGACGCTGTTTTAGTTCAGATAAACCTGCGCCTTTAAAATCAACATAGATTTAAAATTTTAATTTTTGCCAGACAAAAACTTGGTTAGTTGTGATACTTTACATTTCACGTATTATTATCGTCTTCTTGCACTAAAAATGCATTTTTCCTCGTTGAAAATTTATACGTATCATAACTCAGTAAATTCTGCCCGTAGAACTTTTTTTTTTTTTTTTTTTTTGCTCATTTACTTGTTAAAACACATAAAAACTTTTTCTAAATAAAAGTTATAGGAAACTTACTGAACACTGTATAAAATATGTAGTTTCTTAACAATTTAAAAAATAATTGTTTTAATGTAAATTAATATTCATATGATGCAGAAGAAAGTTTAAAGCATTTTTGCAATTGTTACAATGACTCCAAAACTGACGGTTTAGAAATTAATTTTTTCTAAACGATCAGAAATATCCTCCATAAAAACAACACCATTTTATGCAATTTGTTCAAATAAATAAATAAATAAAATTTATCTTCATTCGTTAGCACCTTGATTTGATGTTCGAATTTTGACATCCCCGAATCAATATCTGCGCATATTCAAAGCTTATCCGACAAGAGCACGAAACATTACTTTATTATTTTTAATGAAACATTCATCCCACAAATTTCGTATGTGCAAGTACGTATTTAAAATCCCCTCCCCAAAACTTGTGACAGGCCAAAAAATGACGTTGGTAGTATAAAATTGGCGCCCTATAAATTTCCGCGTCCGTCGGGGCCGCTTCCCTTCGCCCCCCCTCTCCCATCCCTTTTCGAATGGCTGTGTCCTCACCAGGCTATTTTTCTTCTTTTTTTTTTTTTTTCAGGAAAATACAATTACAACAGTAATGTTTTCCATTTCGTATTTTCTAACGACGCAATATTGACAAAATGATAATGATAAAAAAAAAAAAAACAGTAATAAACATTTTATTCAATAAAAATCATAGCGCCAGAAACCCCCCCCCCCCGTTCCCCAGATACCATGAGTACATAGTAATATCCCATTTAAATATTCGAACTCAAAGATTGCCACCGTTTTACCCATCTAACTACATGAACGAAAGATTATGTCCCGTGCCCGAGCGATAAAACAGCTTTCTATCAACAATTAAATCCGTAAATCTCTTTAATTCCATTTTTCAAACAGAGATTCCTTCCCATTAAAAATATGACCAAAGATGGCCGACATTATCTCCTTGCTTTTTAATAATCTGCAAGCGTCACTAACTAACTTCACGTACTCTAGAATAAAAACACATTCCCCCCCCCCCATTTCATTTTCAGTATTCTAACCAGTTTTCATTATTCCAGCAGTTTTTTTCAATAAATGTTGTTTTCGTTATTCTAAAAACTGATTCTATTGCTTTAATCTTTGTAACTATGAGCGTTATGAAAAATTCCAACGATAAAACATATTCAGTGAAGAATCGAAGCCAGGTGTTTTTAAATATTCATAGAATAATCAACAACGAATAGCTTTTGAGAGATTTTATCACGTGAACTTTTGAGATAGCAAAAGGACAAGGTTTCCTATGATTGGCTTTCTTGATTAGACCAAACTGATTTTTAATGTCTTGGACAATGCAAGAGGAAAGTGGTTCCTATGATTGACTTCCTTGATTAGACCAAAAGGATTTTTAATATCTTGGAATCGTAAATCGACAGTGACGCGTCAAAAAAAAAGTTTCATGGGGCTTTTTTTTTTTTTTTTTTTTTTTGCGTCGGAATTTTTTTTTTCTCTCTCTGTCTCAAAAGCTTTTTTTTCCGTTAGGATTTTTGTTTTCTGCAGTAATAGAAATTCTTTGCCTCAGAAATCAAATAGATTTATAAGTTGGAATTTATTTTATCTAACTAAACTTTTATTAATATGTATTCCTAAAATGATTTTCAGCCTTACTATTTGTTTCTTCTTTTTACAATGCTTATCATACGAGGCGTTCCAAAATTAACAGGGACTTTTTGGTAATCTGTTATTGAATAATAAGTTTTTGGTTAATATTACGAATATTTATCCTGTTATGTTAAATAATGCGCATCTCTACTGTACACTATTGCATGTACGGTGTCGAAAATATAGAGGGCGGTATATCTAATTTGAATTCAATAATTATTTATTCCAGTTTTTCGCGCTGATTGTGTTTGTAATTTTCTATTTACATTCTGAAGATGATTTAATGAAAATCAGTTGAAACATGTCAATTTTTAATGTATTTAAAATGCTTTATTATTAAAGTGACGTCTCATAAGCAAAATAATTATTTACAACTAGCTGACCCGCCCGGCGTTGCCCGGGTCCGTATTAACAATATTAAACGAACTTGAAATTTGTATGATTTTATCAATAACTGGAAGCATGCAGAAATGCATTGTCTGAAATACGTCGCAGCTGACTTTGTGAAAAATCGGTTTTAAAAACAACAACTAATATTAAGCTCTAGAAATACTTAAAATGAGCAATGAGAAACACGGGAGGGAACATGTATCCAACGATTGCGTTAGTTTCGTGTTAAAGTGTTGATATTTACCCGTAAAAATCACTGTTAAATCACGTAACTAATTATTTTTTTCGCATAGAAATCCCAAGTGAAAAATTTTGAATTTCAAACTAATTATATCATTCTTAAATCCGACTATACCGTGAATGAATCGATACGCGATGATAAAAGATTGGTACATAGTATTATAATTTCAGAGCCATTTAACAAAAGTGTATATTTTTAATCAAAGCATGCGTAATGTTGACTCTGTGGACAAATTCCTAACCGTAAACTTTTGTACCATAACCATAATCTGTCTGTAACCTAACTGCGACTTAACATTACCCTACCGTAACTTAAATATAACATAAATGTAACCTAGCCGTCACTTTGAAATATCAATATAGAAGCATCATTTAAGATTTTGCTTGAAAAGTTAACATTCTTTCGTTAATGTCTTAAAATCGTCTGCACTCTGAAATCTATATTTTAGACTAATATTTGTTATTTAAGTTTTCGCGCATGATTTTAAAAGAATGTTTTCATAAATATATTTTATATATTGACATAGAGTTATTAATATGTTGTTAAATTAAAAACATATTTTCATCTACGTTATAAAGTATTAAAAAGTTCTGAAAAAAAAGAAAGCTTTTAGTAATACAATTTTTAGTTCAAATCAAATGTTTTCAATATTTTATTTAATTTTATTTTGACATTTAAATTATTTCGAATTTATCAATTTCAATTATTTTAAAAGCAAACATTTTTTAAAAATAAATAATATAATAGAAAAAAGACCATTTTAAAAAATTACTATTTCTTCATAAAATACGCTTCAGCTGTTATTCAATTCTTTCAATTCGTCTTATTAATACAAAATCCCTTCCACATGCTTTTGTTTGGGACATTAATATTTGAGCGATAAATGGTTTAATATTGCAACTCTTTTTTCGGTTTACTTCACCACCACCTATCTTTTTCCTCCATGGTTTGCAACCGCTGTGATAAAAAATCATTATTTAAACTGACAGTTTGCCAGTCTATGAATTTTAAAGGTCTGTTCCAGCTTTTTAAATTATTTATGCGAAAATTTTATGCAACCAACCAACCATAACTAAATGAAGAGAAAAAAAAAGAAGAAAAAAGGCGATTTTTTATGAGAGTGATCTTTGGAATTTAATTAATTACTCAGTTAATAAATAGAATTTCGAAATTCTGAAGCTCAGGTGCATCAGGAGAGATATTGGGCTACTCTCATAAAAATTTTGAGCTTCGTACGTCCCATAGATTTTGCTAGCCATCGCAGACACACACACACACACACACACACACACACGCAGACAGAGCGATTTGTTATTTTATTAGTATAGATATAAGTTCTTACCTTTTTGTTGTAGAATGTATATTATTATTATTGTTATGACATAATTATTAATGGACGTAATCTAGATTTACTGCTTTTACATTTCACATTGGCCATACTACTACTATTGACCATAGCCACAAACTTATACACATATGATATTTGGTTAATTTTTATGTATAATTTCATAGAATTTACGAAGATACAAACATGGCACACAGACGGACAAACAGACATTTTAAAGAAGTGTGTTTTTCAGAATCTCTGTAACTAAAGCATGTAAATCCATGAAAAAATAGAAAGTCGAAAAAGAAAATCAATTACAATACATTTTTCCTTCAAAAGAAAAAAGTAAAAATAATAATCTAGTAAAAATTGTAATCTAGTAACACAAAATGCACGAATAATACAAAAAAGGCAACTTTTTTTCTTGTGACCCAAAATAAATATAGTTATAAATAAGTTAAAGTTATGGTAATAGAAATTCACAAAAATATTTTAGAGGGTACGAAGAAGATATTAAAAGACATGATATTTTAAAAACACTTTCCAGTATAGTTTAAAGATGTTTATTTATTCCGTTTGTCAATCTATCCGTATTCTAACTCTTATAAATATATGTACAGGGTGATCTTTTTTAAAGTGGCAGTGTTTGGAGTGCCCTGTAGCGCGATCTAATAGCCGAAATGGCATGAAACTTGATATTTAAACTAATCAAGACATGGAAAGAAGGATTCCGTATATATAAAAAATAGGTCCAAAAATCGGCGCTAGAGCATTTTGTGGCGCTTTGCAATGTACAATAATGTGGGAGAAAAGAAAAATACTAACACATACAATCGCACAGTTAAATTATTAATGTTGATTTACTACATCCACTTCCCCGGTGAGGAATTAGACACCTTCAATGTGAGCACCGTTTTCAGAAATAACACCGTGCATTCTGTGCACAACATTCTCCACAGCCGTACGTAACATATCACGAGGAATATTCCGCACTGTCTTTGTTATGTTGTCCTTTAGAATTGACAAATTTGATACTCCACCAACATAAACTTGAGTTTTCAAATAACCCCAGAGCCAAAAATCGCATGGTGTGAGGTCAGGGGAACGAGGCGGCCATGCAACTTGAAAACTCCGACTTATGACTCTATCATCAGTGAAGTTTTGGCGCAACAGCTGCTTTACCTTATTACTAATGTGTGGCGGAGAATCATCCTGCATAAAGATTGTCTGTTGGAGACGGTTTCTTTGCTGAAGTTGTGGAATAACAAACGTTTGCAGTATTTCGTGGTACCTTTCTGCGTTTATAGTGCACGTTTCGGGTCATGTCGGAGTGAAGGTCTAAAAAAAAAATAGCCCAATAACGAATTCGGCAGTGAAACCACACCAAACAGTGACTTTTGGGGAATTTAATGGGATTTCATGCACGGTGTGGGGCTACTCAGAAGCCCAATTTCTGCTATCTTGTGTGTTTACGGACCCATTGATATAAAAATGGCACTCATCTTTCCACAGAATGTGCCATGGGAAAGCACCATCAATTTCTACCCTAGCAAGAAATGATAGAGCGAATGTCACTCGGTTATCATAATCACTTGGTTTCAGTTCGTGCAAGCGGCTGATTTTGCAGGGGTAAAATCCAATAACTTGTATCAAAACTCTCCATACCGTGGAATAATTCATGTCCAATTATCGAGCTACATCCCGGGCGCATCTAGTACCAGCAATGGTTCCCTGCGAGCCTTCGACAATTGCAGTTGCCACATCAGTTATTACATCTTCTGGTGTGACGATGCAGCAAAAGGGTCAAATTTTTAACAGTGTAGAGTTCGTTTACTTCAGCTGAGATTATTTGTCGGAGCTGTCTACTACTTGCTTTTATAGCCCTATTACTGGCGCTGTCTTCGCACAACATTTGCATTTTTCTTTGATACCCGTGTTTTATGTTAATTCTTGTTATTGTATCTACAGCAGCGCCACAAAATGACCTAGTGGCGATTTTTGGAACTAATGTTTTTATGAAATCTTTTTTCCCCCATGTTTCGATTAGTCTAAATACCAAGTTTGGTACAATTTCAGCTATTAGATCGTGCTACAAAGCGCTCCAAACACTGTCACTTTAGAAAAGATCACTCTGTACTTAGATTGAAAAGAAAAAAAAAACTGATGTACGTTAAAAAGCAATTTTACAGCACTTTCTCTGATGAAAAGTACATGTGTATTATCACTGAGAAACATTTGTGGAAACGTTACTCCGTAAAATTGGTGGCAGCATTGCTGCCTCCAATTTTATGGAGTATTTTAACCTTTAAAACCGGTGTAACATTGTCATGTTACACCAGCAATATATGTTTAAATTACACCATTGCATATGTGAAAACAATTACTCCATGAAATTGGAGGCAGCATTTCCCACCATTTTTACACCAATTGTATGGAGTAACGTTTCCACAAATGTTTTACAGTGATTTATCATTCGATTGCAGAGCCAGATATAAGACTAGTTGGTCTATGGATGATAAGTCAAAGCCTGTTTTAATGACGTCATACTATTTCTCATACAAATTTTATTGAATGATACTTTACTCAGATATCCCACAATATGTTTCCTATGAAGAAATGAGGTCAACACTTAAGATTTTTACAGAACTTCATTGTAAAATATTTGTGTAACATTACTCCGTAAAGCTGTATATATGATAAAAATAATTAAATTACACCATAAATACACCATAAAAATAATAAAATCACACCATAACACTGGTGTAATTTAAACATATGTTGCTGGCGTAACATTACATATTAGTGTAATGTTACACTGGTTATCTTGGTAAATCGTTATTCCACAATAAACTTGGTGGAAGCTTGGCTGCCACCAACTTTATGGAGTAACGTTACACAAATGTTTTACAGTGTTGCGTTTACGGATGTGGTTTATGGTTTTAATTTTGTTACTTAAATGATTTTAAAAATTAATTTATTAACTTATTAATATTATCATGAAAAAGTGTTGCATTGTATTTACATTTGTAGCTTTATTTCTTTTATATATAAAATTTAAAAATAAGTGTATTATCTATATGAACTACGAACGGTGGACTATGATATGCATTTTCATGCAAAATTTCTCAAGGGTTATATTAATTTTTAGCATATAATATAATATTTGTACACGTGCAATTTTTTTCGGAATAGTGATATAAATTTAGTTTAATTATTTTTATCATATATACTATTTTGTCTTTCAATTTATATGGAATCTTGTTATTCAGTATTCTCTGTTTTATTATTATTATTATTATTATTATTATTATTATTATTATTATTATTATTATTATTATTATTATTATTATTATTATTCCTGTTTCGAAGTCGATAAGGTACAGGGAGAATCAATTTTCAGCTATTAGCTTGATTTTCAACAGAAATCGACGGTTATTTCCTTATATTTATAAATCTTGTATTTTTTACGAAGTGATTTATAATATAAGTTTTACTTTGTATCCATCTACTGATTTTGGTTATTCGTGGATTTTGTTTTATAAAGAATATTTTTTTACACAGTAAGCGCATTTTGTTTTACCAATTCTATGAATTACATAACACTAGACACTTATCTCCTGTATAGTCTACTGTATTACTGTAAGGCCTAAGTTGCGGGAACTTCACCCCTCCTGTTGATGAAAAATGTACATAAATGATCCCGTTTGCAAATAAACAAACACTCAACGCCCCAGCGCTCTTTTCACGCCAGCCCCTCCAGCCAAGCGCTTTGGCGAAAAAATTAAATTCGATGTGCAACGTATGTGCTACATTCTATTCTAGTATCGTAGTTTGAAGTTTACATGTGCAAAATATTTATATTCAATCAACTTGAATATTTTCGATACAAAATATTCAAGTAAAAGTATTTTCCTTTTTCAAAGAAAATGCGTTTGAACTTGCAAATTAATTTAAGCCTAAACAAATTTCTATTGTTTAGACTAAGTTGAATACTGTCTTGAATTGTGAATTGTGTCTATTCTTTAGAAGTTGAATTGTGTCTATTATTGGATATTTTAAACCTGTTATCAATCAATAACAAAGCACTTAGTATAACATATTCTAAACCAGTAACTAATTTGATTATAGTGAATTTTCGTTATTATGATCATTTGAAGAAAGGCCAAAGTTTTAGAGTGGATCTATAAGATTAAATATTTTACTTGTTCATAATATTATACGCAAATATATATTCAGCTTATGCATTATTCATATTCAGGTGGTAATTGTTGTAATATATTTGCGTACTGACACTAGATTGTAGTACATGCATAAAACTTCACAAATAAATGCTTTAGCTTGGAAAAAGAAAGGTCAACTTACAGAGCATTCATAATGCATGTATAATTTTTCAAAGGGTGAGATAAGCATTTTTTAATTCACACTCGTATTCTTACAAATATTCCATAAACAAGACATACGCGGTCAAATGGATGAAATATGAAAAATCGAAGCAACTACGGACTTGCATGCTCTTCGAAATTTTTTTTCCCCAAAGCGCTTGGCTACGGAGGTTAACGTGAAACGCTGGGACATTGAGTGTTTGTTTATTTGCATCCCGTTTATTTTGTATGCAGATTTTTTTTCTAATTTTCTAAAATTTCTAATTTTTATTGTAAGTAAAACATTTTCTGCAAAAACTGTTGGACAAATTTTAAACCATCAACCACAACTTGTTGAAAAATCAATAGAATACGACTCTTCACTGATAAGGAGTTTTAAATTTCAAATAAAAATGAAGGCCACATTTTTTCCTTACATGGAACTTCATATATAAAAGATCTGTTCTGTCAAACAATCGCACGTCACTAAATTTTTTTAAACCATACATCAGCAAATAATTTGTTGTACAATTCGTTTATAATTATTTAAATTTATTTAAAGCATGTACCTTTAATTTAAAATGCTTAATAAGCGTATTTTTCTTTTTACTTCAATTAATATTTTCCACAAAAAAAAAAAAAAAAAAAAAAAAAAAAACCCCTAACCTCTTTTAATGCACTGGAAAATAGTCTCAGCATTCGCGATTTTGACATTTGCTGATGTTTTCAGGAACAATGTCCTGACGAATGTTAAGCGATTACTGTACTTGATTTTTCATCTGTAATTTTGATAATTCTTTTCATAGTGCTCCATTATTTAACAAATTTACATATATATATATATATGGTGATTTTGTAATATTTTGTCAATTTAATTTGTTTACATGGTTTATTTATACAAAAAGTTTATATTTAATATTTATTTTTTATTTTAAAACGGTACGCTGAATAAATTTGGAATGATACCATATTAGCGAATTAATTCTTGGAAGCTCATTTACAAATGTATTGTGATTTCCATGTGAAGTACACTTTAGTACATTATGTGATGTGTGTAAAATGTACATATTTTATACAAAGCTAAATAAAGGAAATTAGAACTTATGCTATTTATAGGTAGTTGTTTTTTCAGTGTGTTTACAAGCTAAACTGAATTTTACCCTACTTGTTACGTTTGTACTTAAAAGTCAATAAAAGAAACCAGAATAAATTCATTATAGTCTTTGGGGAACCATTGTTTAAAGGAATTCAAATGGTTTGATACAGTTTTAAACAGTATAAAGATAAAAAAATATAATAAAACAGCATTACAACATTTTTACGAAATGATAACAATTTCACAAAAGTATTCTTCCAATGTTCGAAAATGCTGTACAATCTATGCGTGAGGCATGACTTCTCTTTCTTGCTAATTTCTTTTAAAGGTTGAATAGTAGAAAATGTATGGCTTTCAAAGTAACTAAGTTCTTATGTAAAAGTCGATGTGATGTAATGAGATAGAAACTACATAATGTAGATCGATTCTAATACATCCGAAAGACCGCCATTTTAGCCCACGGTTCTCATATTTATCATAATCGGATTTCGTTCGAATCTAAATTAAGACCGCTGTTGTAACCTTAAAATGCTAATACATATTAACAGCTCTAAGCATGAATATCGCATTTAAAAGATTAATTTGCATCGATACTGGAAGGTATTATATGAATTTATCTGCCAATACTATTTATTAACTATCTCGAAAAATTAAATGCTCTTAATATTTTGTGATGAAATGAATGGTTGTAATTAATTTATCATGAGAATTTTATCAATTTGTTGAAAAATGTACATAAAGCTGCTAATTGTTTTTTTTTCCTTTTTCTATAAATAAATAAAAAAATAAAATAACAATGAATAATGTTAATTTTTATATGTATATTTTAATGCCTTATTTTAAAAATGGAATATTGAATAACATAAAATAATGTCACATTTTTTATTTTTTGAAAACAGTATATCTGCTTTTGTGGGATTATTCTAGATTTTATTGGTCTTTTTTTTATTCCTTAAGATCTCTATAATATGGTTAAAAACAACACGAACGTTTGTTATGGTATCATCTACACATATTCTAACCGAAAATACCATATAACTATAGTAAAACCTCCTTAATGAAAACTTCTGAAAAGCGAAACACCTCTGTTTAACAAAACTTCTTCAATTCCCCACACATATATGGTAATAGAACCCCCGTAAAAGACGTTCCCGAAAAGCGGTACATCTCTATTTACTGAATCCTTTTCAATTCACAACTCATATATTTGTATGTTTTTGCCTCTGAATACAGAACAATTTCTAAGGGGCCTTTATTTATAGATTTTACTGCATTTTTATGCCTTTTCTCTCAATAACATATCATTCCGCGATACCTAGGTTGATTACTTAAATGTTGGTAATTTAAATGTTAAAGCATACCTTATACTGTTAAAAAAAATTTCCTAGTTTGAACCAAATTTTCGTGATCAATAGCTACCACCATCAAATAGTGAAATCTCACACACACATTTGAAGCTTCAGTTGAACCATATTTTCTATTGCAATGTTGTTCCAACTATAGGAACTATGCTTCAACCGGAATTCTAAACGTTCCTACGACATTTCACCATCTGATGGTGACAGCAACTGAACACCAAAATTTGGTTCACATCACGACAAAATGTTTTCAGTGCATCATAAAAATTTGATTTTTAACATTGACGTTCTTCTGTTTAAAAAAGCGGCATATTTTAAACATTTTTGCTAAGTGTGATCTATACTCAAACTACTCATACGCAATTGGTCTATATATTCATTATTAATAGCGATTATTTCAATTAATTTTTAAGTATTTGCGATTAAAAACATTGAAAATAGTACAAAATTATTTCAATAAATCTCGATTAATATGTTCTGCTGGATTAAATAATTTTAAATTATAAAAATACTTATATAACACTTTCATTTTTTAATAACTATAAAAAGAATGATAAAAACCAGCATATATATTCTTGCAATATCTTTATTTAATTGCCAAAATCAAGTTTTATTTTGGAAATTAATTGCCAAAATCGAGTTTTAATTTTGAAATTGAAGTACTAAGTACTATGAATTTTTGTAATCACAAGTTGTAATTAAGTAAAAGACAATTTTTTTTGTAAATCTGTTTCACAATCAAATAACAAAATGTGTTAATCAGTGCGACATTTTTTTCAACTGTTGTGGAAACTACTGATGTAGTTCAGTGCATTTGAATGACTTACCTGACTTATAAATCCAAATCTAGAAAATTATGTGACTTTTATTGGAAAAAGTGAGACATTTATAAATTTCATCATGAAAAAAAATCATCTCATAAAAGAAATAATAAATAATAAAACATGAAAAAAAAAGATATATAAATAACAAATAACTAAAGATGATAATCAGCGCAACATCTTTTAATCAATTATTGTAGAAGTCAGTGCATCATAATTAATATTTTATAAAAATAAAAATCACAGCAGAAAAGAAGGAAATGTAATATCATGATCATTTTAAATGTTATTTAAAAGAAAAGTTTCCCCTGAAACAAACAGTTTAATAGTTTTGAAGAAATACTCTGTTAATATATTGAAAGATCATCCTGAAACTTACCTGATTTATTAAATCCAAATTTAGAAAAGTATGTGATTTTCTCTGGAAGAGTCAGTCATCCACAGAGTGTAACATTCCAATGGAGTAATTCTCATTTGATGTTCTTATTGATATTTAAAAAAGGGATAAGGGTTTCTGAAAACAGAAAAAAAAGGAATCATTACCTGTCAAGCGTGAGTTCCTCTAGCTGGGAAAGGTCGCAAGCAATATATTCTAGGGCACCATCCGATATCCTCGGGCACCAGCTTAGATCAAGGGATCGAAGTTGACGTAGGTTCTCTGCCAACAACTCAACTCCATCGTCTGAGATCTTGGAACATCCCGACAGAGAGAGCTGCACCAGATTCGGCAAAGCGTGCACAAGGTTGAGCAAGCCGTGGTTGGTGAGCTCCCAACAGGATCGCAACCGCAAAACGCGCAATCCACTAGTTTGCCGGGGGCTGAAGCAGGCCAGTGCCGCGTCCGTCACATGATAGGCCTGCAAGTCTAGTTCATAAAGAGATGGCAGAAGTTGGGTAACCGCAGCTACCGTATCATCTGCGACGTTGATGCAATCAGCTAACGTCAGTGACACAATACGCGGAGTAAGTCCTGCCCAGAGTCCTGCATCAGTGATTTCGTTGCAGCCGGAAAGTTCTAACTGCACAACGGAGGGTAGTCCGGCAAGAAGTCCTTCTAATCCTTTGTCTGTTATGCCGGAGCACCGAACACTTACATTCCGAATCCGGTTAGCCATTGCTGCCGGAATGTTGGCAACCAGCTCGAAAGCGTCCTCATCGCTGGCGCCAAACAGGCACACGGTGTCGAAAGCACGCCGGTCCAAACTCTTGTAAACACCTAGGCGAACTTGAGGTGAGCTGGTCTTTAGGTCTCGGAAGTTTAGCACAGGCTGAAGGCCACGCCAAAATTTGGGCTGATAGAGAACTTCACGCCAAGCGGTACATACCTGTCAAGAGAATGAAAATAATTACTTTAATTCTGAGCAGCTTGAAAAATATTAATGATGTCTTAGTCTATGTCATAAATGCCATCAATACATATGTGATGCAATCTAAATGATCACGGGGTGCATTTGGCATAATTTATGGATAAATTAACCTATTTATACCTATTTATAATCAGAAATTCTACTTATCTGATCCGCAGATTTCCAAAAATTTCGAAAAACTTTTAAATTATAAAACGCATGTGATATTTTTTTGTATGATATTTTTATTATTATTACTTATGTGTGTATACATAAAATTAAAATGAATGGATATAAGGATCTTTGAGAACACAGATTGCAACAAACAATGGAACTCTCAGGGACTCTTTATATTTCATACATTGCAGACAAATCACAAAATTGGATTAGCCAAGTATGTGTTAGTTACCGGGTGTCCCAAAAATAACTGATGGTTTTTAAAATTCAATAACTTGCAAACGGTGACAGCTATTTAAAAAAAAATTTGCAGGAGGGTTATGTATAATGTCAGGAGTTTTTTACCGTATTTTTTTTATTTTAGTTCAAATTTCAAAGAATAGATGACGCTGACGGCGATTGATAGCCAGGTGATCAATGCTGAGTAAGGTCAGTTTCGGCGTCGACCTAGGCTTCAATTGCCGTCAGCGTCATGTATTGTTTGAAATTCGAACTAAAATTAAAAGTTACGGTACAAAAAAAAAAAAAAAAAAAAAAAAAACTTTTGGCATTATACATAACCCTCCTGCAAAATTTTTTTAAATAGCTTTCACCGTTTGTAGGTTATTGAATTTTACAATCCATCAGTCAGTTTTGGGACACCCAGTAATTATTTTTCGTTAATTATTTTAAGTAAACAAGAAGAACAATTTTTTTTTCAAAGTCCCCTGAGCAACAAAAATAATTAATTAAACCTCAAAAATAGAGGCGGGCAATGGCCATCCCCTGCTCCCTCTGACTCATTTTGGTTGGCACCTATGTGTCAAAAACATTTTATAGAAATATTCCAAATATACAGAAAAAAAAATGCTTCGAATCAATAAATCAAAAATAAATGAAATCTAAGTAATTTCTTCTTTTTTTTTCTTAAGCAATAAGATATTGAAATCACTTCGCAAAAATTCTAAAAATACTCTTGAAAGACATGATCGTTGTTACTGCGAAGCCTGATATCGATTTTTTCCTTCGTTCAATTTAAACATGCTTTCAAGCAATAAAATAACCCATTATAAGTAAATGGTTTTTAGAAGAAGTGACAAAAATATTTATATGTATAAATATATATATATATTAAACGTTCATTAAAAAGAGCGCATTAGGATATTATAAGATGGGTTTATTTTTAATGCTTTCGAAGATGAAGAAGAAGGAAAAAAAAAACCTAAATTATTTTTGTGGGAGATCAGAATTTTTATATGTTTCAAAAGAATTTTTACTTTCTTCTATCTTTACAAAAAAAAAAAAAAAAAAAAAAAAAAAAAAAAGTATTGGATTTGTGAAAATTTTCGAAATCCGGTTTTCGACGGATTTACATGTTTAAGAGATAAGAAAACCCGAAAAACATGTTTTTTACAAAATGTCTGTCTATGAGTCTGCGAGAATGGCAGTCTGCCTGTATGTGACAGAAATTTTTGATCGCTCTGTTTCAAGAACTAATGCACTGAATTTCAGAAAACTTTAGATTCCGTTAGAGCTTGATATAAACTTGATCTGCCATGGTGCATTATTCGTGATTATTGCAACAGCTCTATTTCAAGAATTATTGCAAGAAATGTCACAAATCTTCAGATTCCGTGAGACTCTAATATAAAATAGATCTTATTAGGATTTGGTGTATATTTCTCAACAGGTGGTGCTGCTATGCTGCATTACTTACATTTTCCACAATAGCCATATCAGAAAAACAAGAGCATGAATTCTCACAAAACGTTATATTTAGTCAGTATTTGATATAACATAATGCTGATTACATTTTGGTACAAATCGCGCAACAGGTGGCGCTGCCATGGTACATTATTCGGAATTATAGCAATAGCTCCACCTCAAGAACTAATGCAAGAAATTTTCTGAAATTGAAGATTCGATTAGTCCCTGATATAGATTAGTGTTGTCTAGTTTTTGATGTAAATCACCCTTACAGATGGGACTGCTATGCTGCATTTTTCCCGATTTCGCAATAAATGTATCTCAAGAACTAATGCATGGATTTTCATCAAACTTCAGATTCAGTTAGAACCTGACAAAAAATTTATCCTGTAGTTGTACATCGCCCAACATGGGGCGTTGTTATGCAGATTTTTTTTTTTTTTTAGATTTTGCAAAAGCTCTATCTCAAAAACTAATGAAAGGATTTTCATCAAACTTCAGATTCAGTTATAAGTTGACATAAGTTGTTGTTGACTAGATTTTAGTTTAAGCTACGTAACCGGTGACACTGCAATGCTTCATTATTCAGAAAGTATTAACATGCATAAGATAGAAGAAAGTTTTGGGATTGCCAAATCTGAGTAGTTCTATGTCGGTTACAGGAAAAGAAAACTCAATTTGTGCAGATTACATAGCACGACAGAATGAAACTCAGGAAGGGGCAAGATTTTCGAACAGAAATAATACCAGAGGTCTACCATATAGGTTCGTATTTTTAAAAAAAATGAGGAATGTAAAAAAAATAAGCTAAACTAAAACTGTTTTTTTTTTTCTAGAACCCCCGTGCAAGATAATTTTTAAACAATATAAAAAGCAACAGAGATAGTTAACAGGTAAAAAATAACAAAAAATGAATAACTAAGCTTCTACCGACTTTTTTGAAAATGTAGAATTTAAAAAGTGGTGATTTCTCCCCCTTGTTTTGCGTGCGCAGTTAAAAATATTGTATAAAATGCTAATACTATTTTCTCCTATATTTAATACATTCTAATTGCACTGTTTTTTTTTTATGTATTTTGTTAAATTATCGGAAATTAGCTTTAAATTTGGCTTAAAAAATTAAAATATGTGGGAATCTTTTGAAATTAAAAAAGAAACCTTCATAATATGCCATTTTTTAAATGAACACAAACATTGTATAATATCCACATAGCCATATGCTACAGCTATAGACCATTTCGAGCATCTTATTTTACAGAGTGATTCCAAATATTATTTTTTCTTCAATTTGTGGTTCATTTCCTAATAGCTCTCACGATCAAACATTCGCTGAAAATGAATAAGTCGAGCATTTTTTTATATTCTCTGAGTTTCAGAAGACAATGTCTGGTATTTTTTCTTGATAATGACAAAATGTCAAATATTATTTTTTTTGTTCAATATAATGTAGTTTGGGTACCGACTTAAAATATATTGGTCCTAAAAAATCGCAATTAAAGTTTTGAAACAAACGTTCCAGCTTGTTTGTACATTTGCAGGAACGGCTAAAATGTTAAACATTAAGAAAAAAAATAGAATTAAAAGGAATTTTTTAACCACACAAAACTTCCCTAAACCCTTAATTGGACTGTATGTGTATATATATATATATATATATATATATATATATATATGCAGAGTGTCCCAAAGACATTGACATCAGCTTTTATTCCTACAATATTGATCATAAACGTATATTATAAAGTTACGTAAAAAAAGTTACAGAAATTTATCAAAAGAGTTAAAATTTAGAGATTAAATTTGACGAAATACAAAATTTAAAATTTTGTCCAGCCCTCGTTACAAAAAAATTTCAGGTTTGTAAAATGTGTCCCATACACTTATAAGATCTATATACCAAATTGTAGTATTTTATAAAATGTCGCAGAGATATGTATAAATAAAAATGTTTAGGGGTTAACCATAAATTGTTTTTTGTCATTATATAATAATTGTTTTCTTCAGTAATTTGTGTACGATACCTGAAACGCAATCATCCGACGTGATTTTTCTCCTTTTCTACTTCATATCCTGTCAATCGAAAACTGGTTTAAATCAGAATTTGTGTATTTTCAGACCTCTGCGACTTTTACGATAAAATGATGAAACTTTATTAATGACGTAATGTGTATGGCACATTTTACTCACTGGGAAATTTCTTGTACGGTGTCCGCATAAAAATTTAAATTTTTTGTTACTTCGAATTAAATCCTCTGAAAATTGTAATCGATTTCATCTCTACCTTTTTAGGGTTCCGTACTTAAAAAGGAACAAGTGGGTAAGTGTGATCGCAGATCGCACAGAAGGTTTCGTTTAATACAGAGTGGTTATAATTAAAGTTACCTTGTTTAGATCTACGTAGAATCAGCTCTGGTTGACAGATATTGGTAAAACTTGAAATTTAGGTTATATGCACCATGGAGAAAAGAAATATGTAATAAAAAAAATATTTGTTAAAATTTCGACCACCAGGTGATAATGTAGCGCATGAATACGAAAACTCTCAAACTGGAATCATAAAACTTTTTTATTTACATCATGTGTCCAATGTGCATTCCCTTTGCATAAAGGACATGCTCAAAACGTATTATAGCGTGTACGCATAGTGTTATAGCGTGTAATAGTAGTGCAAAGGTTGTAGTGATTTCGATAACATGACGAGTAATGCTTGTTTTCAAACCAGGAATAGTTTGCATGTTTGCTCCATACACATGATCTTTCATAAATCATCACAAAAAGTCACAGGGATTCAGGCTAGAGAACAAAGAGACCAGGTTGTTAGAAAATTTCATGAAATTATCGATTATCTCAAAAGTGGGCACAAAGAAGTACCATCACTGCTCAGGCTATGCGAAGTGATGCACAATCTTGCTTGAATACGGCAGTCTTTAAACACTCTCGCTCTTGTAAGGATAGAACAGCATGACTCTGATGAAGGCCGCAGCAACAGGTGCCAGTAATGGAACATCCTTTAGGACCTTAAGAGGTTTTCTCCTCAAAAAAAAAAAAAAAAAAAAAAAAAAAAGGACAAAGAATGAAATCAGCCACAAAACAATTCCATAGTCAGGATTCAAAGACTGTTCATGAATATCATTAGGACTTGCAGTATCCCTACGCGACCGTATTTATTGCTCCGTGTAGGGTAAAATGCGTCTCGTCCCACCACAAAATGTTCTAAGGCCAAGCATTGTCAACGACTATTCTGATCAAAATCATTCCCACAAATTAAATTCGTGTGTCTGCAAAGTTTAGCGCTTGAAATGTGAATCCTGTGCCACTTTATAATGGGTCGAAGAACCTTTCCGACTATGGAGCAAGGGAGGGATAAATCACGTGACGCTGCTCCAGCACTTGTCAAAGAATAACCGAACACACTTTCGACCACGATAAGAGTTACTTCTTCAGCAGTTTCATTTGAAATTCGTATCCATTCCCTTCATTGCAGCATACCCACCCAGTTTCATCGAAGTTAGATACTATCTTTTTCAAAGACTGCTTCGATATTGACCCTTTTCGTAAGCCTTTCAAGTAGCTATATTGGCGAAGTGTAATTAACAAACTGCTGCCTTTGTGATAAAACAACTTCAACAGTTATGTACATTCTATCTTCTCTAACGGCATAATGTCAATTGACTTCACGGCAGCAACTACTGGATTTTTAAACCGCTCCAAATTTGCTATTGCAGATTTCTTTTCCCAAATGGTCCATATAACTTGTATTCCAAGTTTCATCGATATCTGTCAACCAGAGCCGATTCTATGTAGGTCTAAACGGAGTAACTTTAACCTCTTCGCTACTGGCGATTATTACAATATTTTTAATTATTACGGAATTATTTCTTCTCTCGTTTGACTTCTGAGCGAGATTTTTGTTTTATTTTCATTAACTCGAATCTTAGAATTCGAAACATATTATTCTTATATCGAAATTTCATTTATATTTGAGTATCATTAATAAAATGGGACAAAACTGATGTACCCATTTGGGTACTCAGGGACTGAAGAGGTTAATTATAACCATCCTATATCTCTTTCAAAACACTTTATCAGTAAATTAACAAACGAATTTTTTTTTTTTTTTTTTTTTTTTTTTTTGGCGCTATTTCGGATTTCTTCGCCAATCGTGCCAACCAGAACAGAAAACTGAACTCTTCTTCTAAATGCTGTTTTGATCGCATAGATTTGTTGATTTCTCTATCAGAATCTGCAGATTTAGTGATGGTATGCAAGTAAATATAATTATGAATAAAAGTAAAATATTGCAAAGCTTAGCATAAATTTAAGGGAGACCAAACTGGTCACCAGAGGCGCTTAGTAATTTAAATGAAGAGGAATTTAATAAATAAAAAAAATATTTCATTTTGCGGGCCAAAATAGATGATAGATATGATATAATATGATGAAATATCACAAATAAGCACGTTTTTCACGTAATTCATTTAATCGATTAATTTATGTTAAATACATGATAATTTTATTTAAACTTGCATGCAACAATTAGAAGAAATGAAATTTCAATTTTGAAATTTACGCTACTGCAAATTTTTAAACTTTTAAATATCGCACATTTATAATTTTTACACCATAGTATAGTGAAAAATTTACTTTTAAATGCATTTTGTTTAAAAGCTGTATCTCAATTTATTTTTGAGATATTAATTTTTTTGTAGTTTTTAATACCTATTTTGTAATTGTGGCAACGTGAGAAATACTCCATCTCTTTTAAAAGTAAAGGATAAAAAAAGAAACAATTTTTATATCTGTTTAAACTTGCGTGCAACAATTAGAAGAAAAATATTAACTAATGATATTAAAAATAATAGTTAAATTAAAATAATAGTCTTTTTCAAAATTTTATGATTTGTTGCGTGACAAGAGGTATTCAGCTCTAAGTACAAAAAATTTGAACTCTCTGTCTTGTATAGTTTTTGTGTATGGACTCTGTGACAGACAGAGGACAGAGACGGATAGGGTTTCGTCAGACAAACACTTTATTCGTCAGATGAAAACCCTAAAAATGGAACCATTATGAGGTCACTCCAGAGTTTGCCTGTTAATCTTTCACCAGCCATTTTACCAGTAAACTATGAAACGTAGAAAAAATTCAAACTGGCTGAAGTAATAAGGGCTATTGACCCACATATTTATAGATTATTAACTATTCATAAATATATTTAAGAAAAACTTAGAGAAACTAATAAATTTACTTGGAAAAAAAATTCCTTTTTATATCGAGAGAAATTTTTTATAACGCCGAACTCAAAAAATATTACTTTTAAATTTAGATTTTTTTTTTTTTTTTCTTTGAGCTATCGTCGAAAAGGTAATGCAAAAATATGTTCCCCCCACTCTGTTTCTGAATCTTCCAAGATTAAAATTCTAAAAAAAAAATTAGTGGTAAAAGTTAATTTAAACTTAGCAAGAAACTATAGCGATTGCCTTAGGTTATAGTTTTTGATACAATCGAATTAATACGTTACACACAAATTTCGATTTCCGGGCATTCAGCAAAGGAGTTGAGGAACAATGGAGGTACTTGCTGTCGCAGAAGTATAAAGGGATTATTGATAATGATTTTCGGATAAAATTGCCGGTAATTAGCAGAAAAGTTAATCCTTAAGAGACTACTTTACTCAAGCGGAAAAAGCCTTTTGTAATCTTAATCCTATGGAAGAAATTTATAAAGATATCTCGATTGCATTTCAACATTTTTTAATGATTTTTTTCTTCATTAGATAGCTGAGATAGAGCTATATGAAGGTCGTTTATTACTTTTTAGATTTCGTTAACAGATATTTTTAATAAGGACATTTTTATTTTCGGAACCGATTTTGAAAAGGAAAACATCCATATTAAAATAATAATAATAATAATAATAAAATCTGCAATAAAAAACGAAAAAGTAAAAAATGGAATTTGTACAGAAAAATCTCAGCTATCTAATGCAAAGCAAATCATTTAAAAAATATTGAAACGCAACCGAGATAACTTTATAAATTTCTTTGATATGATTAGCATTACGGAGAGTGTATTTTTGCTTGATTGAAGTAGCCTCTTAAAGATATCGAGAACGTGTACTCTATATGCCACTGACCTAGATAGTAATTTTAATGATATATTTGTGTAATGAAATGCACCGTTACTAATTAATATAATTATTGCACTGAAATTTTTATGCGCAAGTCATGCTCGTAAATAACCGGTTACTTTACGTCACTTTATAATTTATAATGTATGTCTATGATCAATATTAGGCCGAAATGAATATCTTTGGGATAGTCTGTGTAATATATCATACATGCTAATATTATAAATGTGACGCCACATTCATTTGTTTTTTGTGCTTATCCATATTTATACTGCTTATATTATTGTCAAATATTTCAAAAAATCAGTAATATTTCCTTCGTGACATCATATTTATTTTATTTTTAATTCTTACATGACGTCATATAAACAAGTTTTCTGTACTAATTCATATTCATACTCCTTGTATTATAGCCAAGTAGCATTTGAAAATGGACGCTCATCCCTGTTTAGTTTTTTTTTTTTATAAAACACTTATTTATCAAACGAAAATAATAGTTACTCTACCTAAAGTAAGAAAAAAAATGATTATGTTATTGATAAATTGACGATGAAGTAATACTTTATAAAATAGGTATTTATAAGAAAGAAAAACAGAAAAGCGAGAGAATTTTCGGAATTACCGCAACGCAAGACTCTTGGTATTGATTATAAAGGTGGTAACGGGAAATGGCTTCACGCCCATCCTTTTTTCTTTTGTCCACGTTTCCATATGGATTTAACTGTAAGTGTTTTCATAGAAGCTTTGTTCGTAAAACAATTTTTTTCTCCTAATTACATAATGGAATTTTTACAAAAAAAAATAGAAATTCTATTTCATATATTATTCCTTTAATAAAAAGAGACATTTGTGGTAGAATTTAAAATAAATAAATAAAAATAAAATCAGTTTTGAAATTAGCCGAGTATAACGCGATTTCAAGAGGAGGTTTTATTCATGGAAGAACAATGTCCTAAAATTTATGTAACCTTACTTTTTACTTTTTTTCATATAATAATAATAATAATAATAATAATAATAATAATAATAATAATAATAATAATAATAATAATAATAATAATAATAATAATAATAATAATAATAATAATAATAATAATAATAATAAGATCGTCGGACTTTTTGCATGATATTTTTGGACATTTCACTTATATATTAAATCTTATGTGTTTTTAACAAGAAATAAAAAATGCGTCGTACATAGATTAAGAATTATTTTCCAACACATTCAGAAAAATATAACAAAATTGCACCGTTTAAAACATTAAAATATTACGTCTAATTTCACCATATGGAAATGTATAACGCATTTCGAAACCGGATGCCATCTACAATCGGAAAATTATTCAGTTTTTTAGAAGCCCTTCGTATGATATAGATATTTATATCTATTAAAAATATACATTCCAAAATTTAGTTTATTTAAGAGATACATATATTTCGGAAAATTCCCCTTCAGCAATTTCCTCTAATAAGAATGGAATGGTATGCGAATACTTTTGTGCAGGTCTCTATGTGAGGTATGCAATTTATATATAAAGAGTAATATGCAAAAAACTAATTAAATTTAAAAGCACATACCCAATTTTAAAACTTACTCCCCAGCAATAATTATGCAAAGACAGGACTGTAACCGTTTTCTTTTGTGTATCTCTGTAAATTAATAAAAAATGCTATGAATGCTCTGTTTTAACCTAATCGTAGTCAAATTCAGTAATTTATACCAGTTTTAATATATTTGAAATTGCAAGATGTCATTAAAATACTTTTCAAACGATTTTTCTCCGTGTACCACAGAGTTGGGCAAAATACATCAAAAAATCATTTTCGATACAAAATACAAAATACATTAGTTTTAGAAGCTAAAATACAAAATACAAAATACTTTTCAAATTAAGAAAATTCAAAATACAAAATACATGTATTTTCAAAATACATTTAAAATACAAAATACATTTGAAAAATTTAAAAAGTTTGTGTATAAGATTAGAGGTTTGTACGGGCCATGCCGGGCACAGTCAGCTGGCCCGGTTTCGGGCCAATTTTTACCTACAGCACTCGAGCCGGACCTGTTCTTCAGTCGTTCCGGGTCGGGTATCGCGTTTATTTCTTTCTGGAGTGTAAGCTCAAATGGACCTCATCATCATTATTTCGGGTCCCAGGCTTTACTGTTGACGACAAACTGAACCTGACTTATTCTTTCCAGACCGGATCGGGACTGGATTTCATTCTTCCTAAAGGACTGCAGTAGCCTCAAATTTAATTATTGGTCCTGACCATCCAGTATAAAAAAACATTGGCTCATCTATATTGGCGTGGCCTACGCGAAAACAGCTTAAATCTGTCCCAATACAACAATTTTTTACAAAATATTTAGATATTTTTAAATTGTTATAATTTTACAATTAAAAAATCTTATTTTATTATTTAAAAGATTAGTAATATATTTCTGGGTAGTAAAAATAAAACACAGTAAAATGAACTCTGAATCTGTCTATAAATCTTTTCTTAAAAGGCTGATGTATTGATTCATGCAAATTGCAAAATAAATTTAATAACAATGAAAACGAATACAATACATTTAGAACAAACTATGTATCTGCTAAGAAGAAAACCTGTCTACAATGGATTTTTTTTTCTTCTATCGTGTGCGAATCCGGCTTAGAAGATTTTACTGTATAGCATTTTCCAGATTTTTAAGTTTTCAAGGCATGGAATAGAGATTAACGATATTATTTATAACTAAAACACTTACATAAAAATAAAGATTAATTTAAAAAATAAATATCACAGTCCAAAATACCTTTTAAAAAAGAAGTCTATAAACACGATAAAAAGCTAATATATGTATTTTTGGTCAGAGTTCCTCGTATAAGATGATTTTTAACTATATCGACACAAAAAATTATATTTTCTTAAAATTACTATAAATTTAGTCGGCTCGGGCTAATTGAGTGTTTGTAAGAGCGGGGCTTGACCCAACTTTTTAACTTTTATAATCGAGCAGGGCTTATTACGAGATTTTACTTTTATACCAGTATCTGTTATGGGCTGGATGCTTAACTTTTACACCTCGCCGGGCCAATAATGTTTGTTTTGTATCGAAATGGGCTGGACTAAAAAGATCTTTGTACGGGTCGGACCAGACCCAACAATTTCGGCTGGTGTAGATCTCTTATTAGAGTTTGCAAAATGCAATGGATAATAGCTTTTTAGCTCGGTACTTTATAGGCCGGCTAAAAGATTTTTCTATGGCTTGGAGCGGATTTATAATTTTGGTCCATATAAACCTCTTATTAATCTTATTAGTGCAACTGTAAGACATTTGTGTTACACTGATTAAATTCTTTAAAATTATAAATTATCGAAATAAAAAAGGCAAAAAAAAAAAAAAAAAAAAAAAAAAAAAAAGCAAAAGGAAATAAAGGAAAAAAAATCAATCTATGGGAGAATGTGCTTTATAAACGAAGAATACTTACAGATAAAATGATCAAATAAATATAAAATACATAAATTTTTCTTGCATATAATTTCATTTTGCGCAAAAAGTAAAGTGTTATCAAAATAATTCACAACTCAAATCTATGTTTAGAAATTACGATTGACTTTCAAGGGGGGGGGGGGGGGATCTTAATTTAGGAATCACTCAATAAATTTCTTTTTAGAAAATTTTTAATTAAGGATCGATCGAAACAGGTTTATAATTCCGAATTTCGGTAATCAGCACTAACAATTAACAGTAATAAATAACAAAACATGAAGTTTGATGACATTCAGTGCATTAATTTTTGCTTAAATCCTGAAAAATGCAGCATAGCAGCGCCACATGTTCAGCGATTTACACCAACACTTAACAACTTAATATGACAGTCTAACTAAATCTGAAATTCGATGAAAATTCGAGCATTAGTACTTGAGATAGAACTAAAGCAGAAATCGCGAAAAATGTAACATAACAGCGCCACCCACCCGTGGCGCGATTTACACCATAAATTAATCAGCAGCAAATTATGTTAACGTGTAACTGAATTTGAAGTTTGATGAAAATCCATACATTAATTCTTAAAATACAATTTTTTTATCATTTTATTATTTATTTTTATTTATTTATTTATTTATTTTGAAATCGTGACAAATACAGCATAGCAATGCCATCTCTTGGAAGACTCACAACAACAATAACTAATCTACAACAACTTATGTCCACGTCTAACTGAATCTAAAGTATTATTAAATTCAGTGCATTAGTTCTTGAAACAAAGAACCTCAAATTTTTTGTCACGAACAAACTCACAAACAGACATTTCCTAAATGCAATTAAACAGTGTTTAGGGGCTTGAAAAACATACATCCATCTAAACCCTGAGGTCGAATGTTTTCACGAATCCAATGCTTCCTTCTGGCAAACACAGAAGACTATAAAAAGAGATGAAAGATTAAAAATGGAAGCGTCAGTTCAGGAGATATTCTAGGACGCATACATAAAACTTATATATAAAAGAGTTTATAACCTCGTTCGTTGGAATTGGTTAAAAAAATAATAAAAATATAAATTGTTAATGTCTCAGTCGCTACAACACAAATATAGGTATGCTTTATATAAATACTAAATGAGAAATAATTTAACAAAAAGAATATTGTTCAGTTAAACTGACGGCATTGAGCTCAGGCTATATACACTAATTGTATATTACAGCCTTCTATTGTCAAGGTATAATGCCCTTCGAAGAACAAATTAAGGGGAGAAATAGTCCCCCTTTATTTCCCCTCTTTATACTTCATCATTGAATCTCAAAAACTAATCAAGGATACGCCTTATTATACAATAAACCTACATCCAAAATGCGAAGCAAATCGGATAATTTTGATAAAAATCCATTTATATAATTTAAGAGTATTCCCCATTCTATGTTTCATACTTAAACATTAAACCTCCAAAACTATTCAGAGGTTCATCTCATTGGAAAAAACCTACATCCAAAATTTCAAGCAAATCGGATAATTCTGCATAAAAACCCATTTATCAAATTTAAGGGGGTAATCGATCGTGCCCCTCTTTATATTTAAAAAAGAACCCCACAAATAATGAGGGAAGCGTCTTATCACTATGAAACTGTATTTAAAATTTGAAGCGAATCGGTTAATTCTGCATAACAAACCATTTTCCTAAATTAAGAGGGATAGTCCCCCTGATTCCCAATTAATACTTATACAATGAATAAATGAATTCCCAAACAAATCAGGGAAGCACCTTCTCAGAATGAGTTTATATCCAAAATTTGAAACAAATTGAGTGAAAAACCCATTAACCTAAATTAAGGAAAATGTTAAAATAGCGCTAGCGGAACGTGTACTATCGTAATTCATTAATTCACTTCATACATTATCACCCGGAGCTGAAAAAATATCAGCTATTCTTTCACGAGACTTAAACATTGCATTACATTTCTTTCTACTACTGCATTACAAGTCTTTCTGTAATTCTTTAAAAAGCACCATACACAGCAAAACTCTAAATAATTCTTCCTATTTATAACACAGTAGTTTTTATCATTCTCATAGCAGCGTTATACTTACAAAACCTAGAACTTTAGAACTGTAATGATTCAGCAGCAACGCCTAAGTAAAACAGAAGCATTCATTCTAATATTTATCGTACCAGTAAGTTGAAAAGTATGTATAAACTTCCACAAACGAACCCTATAAGTCAAAACAAAACAGTCATATTTGTATTATGCTTTTGTGAATCTCACATCTGCAGTTTTAACGAAGCAGCTGGAAATCTACAGAAATGTATTTTGAGTATGAAATGTATTTTCAAAATACAAAATACTTGTGAAAATCATTTCAAAATACATTACCAAAATACTTTCGTTTAGTAGGGTTAAAATACAAAATACAAAATACAAATGTATTTTGAAAATGTATTTCAAATACATGTATTTTCGATACTGCCCATCTCTGGTGTACCATAGTGTTATTGAATTCTTTTGAGCGTTCCTGTAAATGAACCATTGATCGCAAATACTTCATACGCAATATCAAACATGCTTTTGTGACTCTAAATAATCTTTATCAATTGCATGAAAAACCGTGTATATTTACGGGAGTTAGAGAGTGGACAGACGGACAGACAAACCTAATGCATAAGCCCTTTTCAACTTTGTTCGAAAGTGCTAAAAAATAATAATACACCTTGTATGACAGAGAGTATCTGCAAGTGTGCGTTGCGTCGTGAACTTCAATTAGGCAACTGTTTTTCTCTAATCACATGTATCAGAAACATATCGGGTCGACAAATTATGAATTATGGAATTCATTTCTCTGGATCTTATACCAATATTTAACTTGAAAAGTGAATTTTTAACAAAATGGAGCTCATTTGAACAAAAACAGCCATTTTTAAGCTTTTCTTTTATTATCTTTAGCGAGTTTCAAAGAAAATTTTAATCAAAGAATACTATACTTATCAGTGGTCTAAGCTCAAGAAAAAATGATTACTTTTTTTAAAAATAAAAGTTTAAAGAATCGGTCGAATAGTTTTTGTGAAAAATGCTCGCCCAGTTTGAAAAACATGAATCTCAGAAAAACAAGTTTAAATTTTTTCATTAGCGATACATTCAACGCAAATAAATAAATAAAATTGTGAGCAATCGGAATATCACAAAACTGCTTTAAGAGCAACAATATACATTTAAATGCAAAAAATGAAAACAAATAAATAAATAAATAAAATAATAATAATGAATCGACTGCTAGTTTGAAATGAAACCTTCTGAGAAATAAATAACATTTTTTTGCAACGTATCTTTGATTACAGTGGGAGCAAGATTAATAACCACATCCTGTTTGACAACAATACACGAAACGGAAATGTTGGATGATTTCTGCTTTTCTTGAAATAATTTTTCTTCTTTGTATTAGACGACGAGTAAAGAGAAAATTGAATTATTTTGATCTTTTCTATTTCTTTTATTAATTGTTAAGAATAATTAAATAGTTAATGGGAGAGACGATAAATTCCCCCATTAGCTATTTAAATCTTTTTACATCCTAATCCTTTTTATCGCCTTCTAAGATAAAATACACTAACATCACAAAATGCTTCCTCAATTTTTCACTTTTATGAACATTTTGTGACAGGAAATTCTTTATCTTACTAAGCGAATTTCGAAAAATTAGGCAAGTTGGTGGAGATAATTTTTATCCCTTCTCAAATAAAATTTGAAAATTTTGTTTCACAAGGACAAAACATACAAAAAAATATTGTGATGAAAGCACAGATAATTACAATTTAATGTCACAATAAACAATTTCTTTTAAATTTTATGACTTATTACTTACATACACAAAGCAGTTGGAAATGTATTAAGCAATTTCAAAATTAATAATTTTTAACTTAGTTAATTATTTAAAAACTGTATATTTACTAAAACATCTAAAAGAAAAAAACTATGTAAAAAGTATTTTTTTTTCTTTTTTTCATGGTTAATATGAAAATGAGAATTTTTCATGATCCCGACGAAAAGGAAATACTATAGAACCTGCTAAGAAAGAAAATCGATCATGATGAGAAACGAGTTTTGTTTTAAATAGGTTTCCTTATTATGATAATTTTTTTACGTCGGAATCTAAATAGATCGAAAAAAGATCCGTTTTACGCAGGATTTTGCTTAGCAGATACATGTAATTGTATATGATATTGATCAAAAAACTCTCGACTCGATCATAAAAAAAAATTACATTTAAGGCGGAATTATCTAAGTATTTCCAATTTTCTAAACCAAGTGCAACATCGTTGAGCCTGCTATCTTCAAAAGATGCTGCTAATCTAGTTTTAAGCCAGGCAATATAATTATTGTAATGATAGGGACTGACAAAAGTTGAAAATTCTTATGCACCAGGAAAAAGTCTCAGGAGCAATCTTAAATAATAATTTCTCTTACATTAACGCACTCACTTCATAATGGAACACTGGCTACTCATAATCTTATTCAGTTATTTTGGAGTGATATGTGTCATTTTGCAGTAAATAAAGTAACTATTCAATAAAAAAAACTGAGCAAAAATTTTTAGATGATACTACTTTTACGATTTAAAAAATAGTGATAGCAACAAACTGTGAAATTGAACATTAAAACAGTAGACAAATTAATATCTTTACCCTTAATCCCTAACAAGAAATCATATGCACAAATTAACAAAGCCTTTGAGATTTTGGTGTGAAATACCATTTGTAAATTTTTTCAGGTTTGAAATCCTTTAAAGATAGACCATTTGAATTTATAGTAGGTGAAGTTAATTAGTAAAATTAATAAGTAGATAAAAAAGTTAGTCGCCAAGAGGAATTTTTTAGACGGTCGGAAGACCCGGTTTGTCGGATCACTAAATTCGAAAAATGTGTAATTTCTGCTACTGCTTATTTTATTTTTCTGTTGCCACAAAAAATATTTTTTAACTTGAAAAAAAATTCTAGACTTTAACTTACTCTCTAATACGACCAATGTGTTTGACCATTGACCCATTTTTTATGAGTTGTTGAAATGCGAGTGGATTTATTCAACGCTCTGTATATACATTAAAGTGCTGATAAATTTTCATTTCAATTTTATATCACGAAACTTGCGATACTGTGGTAATTTGTTGTACCCATTTGAAAATAAAAATCCAGTGTTGGATTATTTCAAGTCTCTTTCAAACATTTATCATCATTGTGCCTGAATCATTTTTTTTTCTCCGAAGATTGAAAAGTTTTGAATGAAATATACCAGCGTATGCACTTTTTCCGAATAGAAAATTCTTGAAAACAGATTGGGAACAAAACACTTCCGGTTTCAAGAAAACGCTGGATCAGACAAAATAAATATAATTTAAGCCCGGAAGGACGTTAAGGTTCCGGGGAAAAGTGTCTCTTCACATTTGTCTTTGTATTAAAAAACAGCGCACGCAACTCTACTACAAACAGGATACATTTCATCTAGTGCTTGAAAAGAATGCATTAACATGTATCTGGATGAAATGAAAATTTTCCTTTTCGAGTACATTAAAACCAAAAGAACAATTTCAAAAGAAAAGAACTATAAAATCAGTGTTGTACTTCTCATTCAATGGCCATTTAGGCGGTATAGGGGCTATACATATGTAACGTTATCAACATTTTAATAATTTTAACTTTCCAACCTTTCCAACTTCAATATCATACATTATAATTTGCCGACCACCTCCCCCTCCTTCTTCGATGAAAATCGTTATCAATTTCTATTTTTTTTTTTTTCATTTCCACCCCCACCCCCATTCTTGCAGTGATGTACGCATATTATTAATCGCATTGTTTACGAATTCAAGAAGTAAATAAAATATCAATACTTGAAAAAAAATTGTACGAAATAATATCTACAAGAGTTAGTTATTATTTAAAAATATTTAATAATATCACGTTGTTACCTAATACAATCAACTGTAAAATTGTCATCGCCATTTGCCAAGGATGGGAAATCAGAACTGGATAACATTATTTCTCTTTCTTTTCTGGTAAAAGCAAGTATCTTTGCCAACGTATATTATGCTGTTGGTTTTTATCTAACAATGATTTATATGCACACATGGAATACCAAATGTTGGGGATTTGCAAATTTTGGATTGAAAAATTTTATAAACATTTAATGGCTCTAATAATAGCTTTGTAATTTGATTATAAAAAAAAAACTAACTAAACTAAACACTGTGGCGTTACAATTCATGGAGTATCAGCGCCCAATTCCTATTTATTAGACCCTGGGACCGGAGGGGATATGCAACATACGTGGTCAGCCCAATGCAAGATCCTCGGTGTTTAGTTTCCAAGCAAGTTTAATACTCATATCGATCCCGAAGGGATGAAAAGCTGAGTGTAACGTGCCCGGCCGGGAGTTGAATTTACGATTTTTGGCATCATAGTCAGATACTCTGACCACTATGCCACTGGATTTCCATATTTCGATAAAGATACACGAAAATAATAATAAATAAAAAGTAACATGCTATTCTACAGCAAGTTGCTTTTTGTTTAATAGAAAGCAGATAATATTTACAGGAGTATACAAAAGATTTCGAATACTATACTGCATCCGAAGTACTGTATACCATTGCACCAAGATCTGACTATTTTTAAAACTTTGTTACAATACGAATGCACTTCACTTGCTTTCATTATATTCATTACTAGCGGCCTTCGCCCGCTACGCTGGTCGGTTTATCTAAAGAAATCTTGAAGAAGTAGTTAGATAAGGTTCAGACATACATTAAAAAAAAAAAAAAGCAAGTCGATCATTCAAAAAACGTTGGGAAATATCAAATATTTACTGTAATTTTTTAAGAAAAACAAAGTTTCGAAAAAAAAATTAAATCGAAAAAAAAATTACACTGACATATTAATGCAAGGAAATTTTCCCAGAGAGAAAATTCGCCTTGAATACAATATTTCAAATTCTTTTAATTGCTTATAGGCGTTAATGCCAACATAGTGAAAAAAAATTCCATGCTGGGAATCGAACCCGGGCCATCAGTATGGCGCACTGACGTTCTACCGACTAAACCACATGGAACGACAGCCAGCTTGAAACTTTCTCATGCTTAAGTAGACTGGCGAAAACATAACGATAGCGCGTTTTAAAATCGCACAGTGACATCTATTGGATTTTATATGTACTAAAAAACGTTATGTACTAAAAAACGTGAGCAGCGCACCTAATAGTTTCTTTTGTTTCTTTTTGTTACTTTTTTGTCTGTTGTCCGATTTTGATGAAACAAAGCCTATACACTGCCCGGGAGTGTGCATTCTTCATTAGTGAAAACCGCATAAAAATCCATTCAGTAGTTACGAAGATAACCTCGAACAAACAGACAGACAGACAGACAGACAGACAGACAGACAGACAGACAGACAAAAAATTCAAAAAATTTTTTTTTGTGTTTCATTGGTTTTCTTTTATCGCCCTGACTCCATTTTTGTCAATTATCTTCAATGTACAGACACACCGGGTCCTACTGTTTTATTATATGTATAGATATTCATTAGCATTTTTTTAACATTAAACACTTAAAAAGGATTAATAAAATAAAATAAAGAGAACAAGAACAAAAAGGTGATTTTTACTAACTTTAACTAATTAAAGAAATTCTTCATCCTAAATAATAAGGATAATCATCTAATAATTTCTAAACCAAACATTACACATGTTCAACTGAAAATTTGCTCGCACCTCCTTCACAATTCAAAATAAAAGAAAAATCGAATGAATAATAAATTTTTAGAAATTAGTCATCTTTTATTCAACCTGGTTTTATTTTAAGCAATTTAGAGAGTCACCAAATTCCACGATATCATAAAGTGTATGCCATTTTAAAGCAACATTGTGGATCGTTCAGATCAGACCGTTTCAAAATGTCAGCCATAAGCAAAATTCAAAGTGCTATAACTCAATCATTTTTTAAAATATAGACAAAATAAAAAGTGTTCCGGAATTGTTGTTTTAAGTTCTAACACGTAAAAGAAAAATATTTTACAACTTTTAATTTTTTCCCATTTAATTTTAAATTTTAAATTTTTTTAAAAATTTAAAATTGCCACCATTTTGAAACAAAATGGTGGATGATGCTAGCCAACGAACTCGGTCGAGACATTTGTATGTACTATGTACATACCAAGTTTCATTGAAATCGGTTCATAAATACGCGTGTTATCACGTGACAAAAATCAGATCGTTTCAAAATGTCAGACATAAGAAAAATTCAAAGTGCTATAACTCAATCATTTTGTAAGATATAGACAAAATAAAAAGTGTTCTGGAATTGTTGTTTTAAGTTCTAACACGTAAAAGAAAAATATTTTTTAAATTTTGATTTTTTTGCATTAAATTTTAAATTTTATAATTTTTTAAAAATTTAAAATGGCCATCATTTTGAAACAAAATGGCGGATGATGCTGGCCAACGAACTCGGTCGAGACATTTGTATGTACTATGTACATACCAAGATTCATTGAAATCGGTTCATAAATACGTGTGTTATCACGTGACAAAAATTAGATCGTTTCAAAATGTCAGCCATAAGAAAAATTCAAAGTGCTATAACTCAATCATTTTTTAAGATATAGACAAAATAAAAAGTGTTCTGGAATTGTTGTTTTAAGTTCTAACACGTAAAAGAAAAATATTTTTTAAATTTTGATTTTTTTGCATTAAATTTTAAATTTTAAAATTTTTTAAAAATTTAAAATGGCCACCATTTTGAAACAAAATGGCGGATGATGCTGGCCAACGATCTCGGTCGAGACATTTGTATGTACTATGTACATACCAAGATTCATTGAAATCGGTTCATAAATACGTGTGTTATCACGTGACAAAAATTAGATCGTTTCAAAATGTCAGCCATAAGAAAAATTCAAAGTGCTATAACTCAATCATTTTTTAAGATATAGACAAAATAAAAAGTGTTCTGGAATCGTTGTTTTAAGTTCTAAAACGTAAAAGAAAAATATTTTTCAACCTTTAATTTTTTCGCATTTAATTTTAAATTTTAAATTTTTTAAAAAAATTTAAAATGGCCGCCATTTTGAAACAAAATGGCGGATGATGCTGACCACCGAACTCGGTCGAGACATTTGTATGTACTATGTACATACCAAGTTTCATTCAAATCGGTTCATAAATACGTTAGTTATCGCATGACAAAAATCAGATATATATATATATATATATATGGTTATATATATATATATATATATATATGTCAACATTTGAACGGAGGGTGTTTTTGGGGTCTGGGGGTCATGATCGGTGAAAATATACCAAAATTTTCCGGAAGTGCTTTCCTCCGGACGGCTGCAATAGGTAGCTTTTTACTTTTTGTAATGAAAGCTACCTAAAACTTTATAGTAAATGGAAAGGAAAATCATCTAATAATTTCTAAACAAAACATTACACATGTTCAAGGGAAAATTTGTTCGTAGAAGAAGAAAATTGTTCATTGAAGAAGAAAAATCGAATGAATAATAAATGACAGAAAGTCAGTTCAAATTTTATAGAATGATTTTTTTACAATCCTTTCATTGTAACACTTCCTTACAATATGTAAAAGCTAATTATCCATCCCATAAAAGAAGTTTGTAAACCGATATTATTTGCCGAGGCTCACACTGCTCCTTCCTTATAATTATTTCTGATGTTTCCTGATTCATTACTGGATTTCCATTTTGAAAATTTACCTGTTTACTGTCTAAAAAAAGGTCTCGGATTTCCTTGAGTCATAAGCCTTGTAAAATACACTTACGTAGTGGAAAAATCGATAATGAACGCTCGTTCTTTATAGTAATGGGCAACATCGTGTCATGTTAATTCAAGATGATTTGAGGTGGAAAAATTATGGAGAGAACAATTTATACGACTAATGCTATTGTTTCCTGTGCTTTATGGTTTGCAAACTAATATGAGTACACATTTAACGAGCAGTTAGGGGCCAATAGTGCTGTAGCAAATCAAGTATCCATTTTGAAATAAATTGCACATTTTGAATTATCTATGGGACTGTGCATAAATGATGTCACACTTTTTGTTCAATATTTTTTACCCCCTCCCTCCCTTTTGTCACGAACTGTCACACTTCACCATATCATCTCCCCCCATCCCTCTTGTCACACGTCACACTATATTACATAAACAAATACTTGCAGTTCAGAAATAAAGTACTAAGTTATAAATCGTATTTGAAATTTGATTTTTAACTTTTATTTTAGTCACATTTATAAGCATAACAATAAAAATGATTTATGTACTTATTTTGAATGAAATAAGACTAAAGTTGACAGTAAAAAACATTATTAACATGCAATAGTAATAAAATATTAGTATGAAAGAGCAGGTAAAAATAGTATTATTTTGGAATGGAGCTTAATATAATCTTTATAAACACAAAGTACTTTAATTTCAAAGTTTAATTTGCTGATTTTTTAACCAAATTTTTATTTTAACCAAAATGTGCGATGTCACATTTCTTCATATCCGCTCCCATCCTTGTCACAATTTCATGAATACCCTCCCCCCTCCCCAAGCGTGACATCATTTATGAACGGCCCCTATGTATACTAACACACAGAAGTAACTTTATTTGAGGAGCCCAGAAGCCAAGGGGTACAAGTGACAAACTGTTGATTTGGAGTAAATTGAGTTTAAAGATAATTGATGTTAAATTGGAACATCAATAACAATTGACTAAATTGAAATAGGAAACATCTGCTTGTTGCATTCTAATCTTTGAACTCTCATTTCAATAACTGTTCAAAAAATAGAGTACAATTTTCTTTAAATGTACAATTAATCAATATTGTTTGTTTTTCAAAAAAAGTGGTTTATCTCTATAACTCCCCAAATAATCAGAAAATGACCTATATTTCTTTACCTGAAATGAAAAAAGCATATTTCCAGATACCCTGTGCACTTAACTCAATTTTTTCAATTTTGTCACTTATACAGCTTGGCTTCTGGGGTCCTCATTTATTTATTTATTTTGGTTGGTTGGCAAATATTGAGACGTATGCTACTACCCGTAAGGGAGGATTTTGTCTCGAAACTCCAGGGATTTATTTATTTATTTATCCCTGGAGTTTCGAGACAAAAGCCTCCCTAACGGGTAGTAGCATACGTCTCAGTATTTTGCCAACCAACCATATTTATTTATTTATTTGAATAACACACATCTGACCTATGTGCTCGACAGTAAAGTCTACTTATAAGTCATCGTCAATATACAAGGATGAGATAGCACAAGGAAATTTACATCACAAAAGAAATACAACCAGGAGCTCCACACAAAGTGTGTGCGTGCAATGGAGCCAACGGGAATCGCACCCACAACCTCAAGATTAGCAGAGCGGCGTCTTAACCACTCGGCCAAGGTGGCTCCAGAAGTAACTTTTCATCTGTTTTTCTGTTTGTTTGTTTGTGGATGTAATTTGAAACAACCAAAGTGGCTTCAAAAGTAATGGTTACGAATTGATGGTGACGCACTGTTAAAAATTTGAAACTTTTGCTGCATTGTCATTCCACGGCTTTTATAGAAAACGATTACTTCACTATATTATGGAGCATTTTCATTGGTCAGAATAGAGTTATTCTATAAAAGCGGTGGAGTGGCGATGCTGCAAAAGTTTCAAAGTTTTAGCAGTGCAGTCCTTTTTTCAACATCGGCTATATTTCATAGCAGTGCCATGGGAGTAAATAAGTCGTTGGGGGGGTCACCTTAATACTTACCCATCATGGATATGCATAACATAAAATATTAAAATAAAACATGTGTAAACTGTTTATAAAATGCATTGCAAGTCCAAAATAAAATGTATAAGTATATTTAAATGTTTTTGATGCATAGTAATGCTCTATTACAGAATTTCGAGTACTACTGTTATCCGATCGACTCATTTTGACAAATTATATAAATCGCCAAAATCATCATAAATTATACAATTTAGCATAATTTTTACTTAAAATAACAAAAGACCAAATAAATTAGTAAAAGATTTATAAAAATACAAAAAATACATCGAATTAAAAATCACTTGATGACATACACATATAACGTGTTTCATATCAAGTGAATGTGACAGCTACGATAAGCCATTATTGGCAATTAATTTGATAATTTTTAGCGATAGTTTTTTGGTCGACGAAAAAATCAAGTAGTAAAAGAAACATCCTTATAATTGCAAAAATGATAAACCTATTAACTAAAAGTTTACTGCGTCAGATGAAATGTCTCATTTCCAATAAAGGTATATATTTGAATTAAAATTTGAATGAAATACAGGGTCAGGAAAACTCGAAGAGTGAGAAAAATAGGCTACAAATATCTCGGCATCTAATTATCCGATCAACTTCATTCTTGATGCACAATGTATGGTTTTTCATTATCTTTTACAGTCACTGCTTAAAATAAAAATAAAAAATCGAAAATTTTTATGTACCTTTCATCAGAACGAAAATTTCGAGAGTCCGAAGAAAATAGTTTTGGATAATCGATGTTACTGATATGCAATAGACTTCTTTCCATTATCACATACGCACCAAATTTCAAGTCTCTATCTTAATTTGTATGGGAGATAGAACGTTTGAAGACAGACAGACGGTCGGCAATTTCTTTTTTCCAAAAATATGTTTTTCAAAATCACCAGTATCTGAAACATATAAATCCATGAAAAAAGTTTTTTCGATTTTAAAAATGATTGCAAGACTTATCCTATGCTATGTATGATGAGTAAGTAAAAACGCTCTAAAGATGCGATTCTTGTGATACTGGAAAGCTTTGAAATTGGAAAGTTTATATTGTATTTACTTTTATGAATGCTCTCTAAAAAAGTTCGACAATAAAAGGGTAAAATGAGCTAAAAGCATTCTAAAGAAGTTTGAAATTACTACTTCCATTAAATTGTTAAAGACAGAAAATTGAAATTTGTGATGGTTGATAGTTATTAGATGTAAACGTTTGCCTGAGAACAGTTTCTATAAAAAAAATTCAAAATTTAAAAGGGTGAAAAGTTGAAATGAGAGGTAAAGAGTCTAAAAACATTGAATATTACGATTTCTATGGAATTGTTAAAGAAAGAAACTTGAAATTTCACATGAGTGCTATTTTTACGAAATAAATACACACAGAACAAATTTTTTTAAAAAAATCGAATTTTTTAAGACTGCGGGAGATAGAAACTTTCTAAGATTTTTATGACACCAAAAAGAGTGGAAGCTAAAAAGTACGACATGATGTTTACTTTTAAGTTACAAATATTCGCTAAGAATAGCTTCTAAACACAAGTTGGAAATTGCACGCGAAGCGTAGCAAATGAGGTGCGTTCGTACGGTAACGAAGTTTTAAAAATATCACTTTCATATACCATTCTCATAGAATTGTAAATAATTACCATTAAAATGCGCACCAAACATCGTTATCCCTATACCATTATGCAATGAAGACTTTTGCGTGGCCCTGTAAATCAATAACAAATATTCTTCGCACTACAGATTATGCCAAATGTATGTTATAATATGTACTTTATACCGAGTGTCCCAAAAATGACTGATGGATTTTAAAATTCAATAACTTGCAAACGGTTGCTATTTAAAATTTTTTGCAGGATGGTTATGTATAATGTCAGGAGTTTTTTGCCGTAATTTTTTATTTTAGTTCGAATTTCCAACAACAGGTTGCGCTGACGGCGATTGAAGGCCAGGTGATCAATGCTGAGTAATGCGTCGACCTGGCCTTCAATCGCTGTCAGCGCCATCTATTGTTTGAAATTCGAACTAAAATTAAAAAAAATACGATAAAAAAACTCCTGACGTTACACATAACCCTTCTGCAAAAAATTTTTAAGTGGCTGTCACCGTTTGCAAGTTATTGAATTTTAAAATCCATCAGTCATTTTTGGGACACCCGGTAGATGCATATCAATTTTATTACGTTCGAATGAGTGTAACACCATTAAAATGCATTTGAAACATTTTCCCCCATTAACCGTAATGTAACGGAACACTTTTGATTGTCCCTGTAGTTGATCTATCCATCCGATTCTAATAAAATTTGAAATGACTTGACAAAATTATGTAATAAGTGTGTAATTTAAATTTCAAACAATTAAAATTCATTTGCAACATTTCCCCCCATTAACCGTAATGTAACGGAATACTTTTGATCGTCCCTGTAATTGATCTATCCATCCAATTCTCATAAAATTTGAAATAAGACGACAAAATTATGTAATAATTATATATTTTAAATTTCAAAAGATTCGGTTGGGTAGTTTTTGCGTTGTTATATGCGGACAGACAGACAGACGGACGGACTGAACGACAACTATAGGTGCTACGTATTTACATAATTACGAACGCACCTAAAAAATTGAAAATTAAAGGGGTGAATTGAGCTGAAAACATTCTAAAAAGATTCGAAATTACGAGCTCTGTGGAGTTGTTAAAGATAGAAACTTGAAATTTAACATGGCTGCTACTTTTTATAAGTAAATGCACGCAGAACAAATATTTTTTAAAATTGAAATTTTTAAGATTGCAAAAGATAGAGACGCTCTGAGATTTTTATGATATTGAAGGGACTAACGTCTTAAGGCTGCTGGTCATTCATTTTCCGTAATGTTAAGTCTATGGGAGTTTGATGCATTTTTATATTCAAAATATCACCTCAGGAAATTAATATTTTTAACTTCTTTTTTCAGTATTCTCTCCTTTAAACATATCTATTTTTTTTTCTTAGTTTTCAAAATAACTTTAAAAGCTACGCTTAATTTTATATGAACTGTTAAATTTTTAGCCCCACAATGTCAGTTTTTGAAACATTAAATATTAAATTAAGGAATAATTTAAAAAAATATTTTGAGAACTAAGAAAGAAAAAAAAAGAACATCTTTTAAGAAGATATTACTGAAAAAAGAAGTTAAAAATATTAATTTCTAAAGAAGATATTTTGAATATGAAAATGCATCAAACGCCCATAGACTTAACATTACGGGAGGAAATTGGGAAAATGTGTGATTAGTGCCTTAAAATATTTTAAATATAGTTAAGATATGTGGATATATCGTGCTTAGCTCCATAAATAAAATGGTGATGATCATTATCGATTGTGATTGTTTGGCACCAACTTCAAAAATTAATTCGTTACTTTTTATATGAATATATTTATAAATTAAATCATAAATATGTAAATTCATCCCTTGTAAAAAATATTCTCTCGAAAACCCATGTTTCATAGATATTATAAATTCTCTATATTAAATTTAACCGTTTTTATGTCGGTACATAATATCCGATGTGTAGCTATTGGTTTGCTATTCGTCATTAGAGAATTTTAAAGAATTATTTGATTCTTTTTAAGCCGGTTGATTTTTTTTTCAAAAAAAATATTTTATTCTTATCTATAAATTACCAGTTTCTTTGAAAAAAAAATCGATTTTTAGCCTTGTTTTGAAATAGTTCTGTTACTTCATATCACCCGACACATCATCTTGAAAAACATAACCTCTTCACTCGCCAACAAGTTAGCATAGAGCAAAACTGACTAACACAGCAATAAATACAATTATTCAACACTATACAGAATTTAGTTAACATCACTAGCAATGAGTTTTTAGGATTTATACGAATTTTATAAAATTTATCAGCAAAAGAAAAGAAAAAAAATAGAGAATAAGATTTTATATTACAATGTCACTCCAACAGCGAATATTAAAAAAAAAGTCAGATGTAGCAATCCCAAAACTCTCTTCTATCTAATGCATGTTAATACTTCCTGAAAAAAAGCAGCATAGTAACGCCAGCGTTTAGGTGGTTTAAACGAAAATGTAGTCAGCAACAACTTATATCAACTTATAACTGAATCTGAAGTTTGACGAAAATCAGTGCATTAGTTTTTAAAATAAAGCTATTGGAAAATCTCAAATAATAATAATAATAATAATAATAATAATCTTGAAAAATGCGGCATAGCAGCGTTATCTGTAGAGATATTTAAACCCAAAAACTAAACAACACTAATCTATAACAGGGACTAACTGAATCTGAAGTTTTAGGAAATTTCGTGTGTTGGTCTATTGCAATATTCACGAATAATTCACTATGGCAGCGCCACCTATTGAGCAATTTGAACCAAAATGTAACCAGCACCATGTTATATCAAGTACTATCTAAGTATAAAATTTTATCAAAATCCATGCATTAGTTCTTGAGATTTGGCTATTGTAGAAATTGTGAATAATGCAGCATAACAGCACCACCTGTTGAGCGATATTCACAAAAAACTAATCAGATCTAGTTTGTATAAAGGTTTAACAGAATTTAAAGTTTTGTAAAAATCCGTACATTAATTCTTCAGATAGAACGCTCACAAGATGTTTGTAACATACCGACAGATCACAAACAAAAATATTGTAAAAACGTGTTTTTCAGGTTTTCTGACCCCTAAAACGTGTAAATCCGTCAAAAAACGGATTTCGTAAATTTTCATGATTGCAATACTTTTTTCTTGTAAAGAAAAAAAAAAAAAAAAAAAAAAAAAACTGAGTACAGGGTTTTATAGGAGTACGAGGATATCGCATGGCAGATTTACTTTCGGCTGCAACACCAAAGTAATCCATATTGTCCAACTATTCCACACTATATATTAAATATGAAAAACTTATTTATTATCATTACATATTATTATCATTATGCATTAAATATGAAAAACGAAAAACAATTTTTGAAGATTTAAAGCTGTGACTCCAGTTGAGCAAATTTCTGTATTATAATCGTGCATCAATAAAAATTGTGCTAAAGGTTTTTTTTCCATTGAAAACAGCTGAAAAAGTTTAGAAAACGGAACTAATTCTAAGAACTGAGAAAGAAAAAAGAACTAATTCTGAACCATTTACTTTAAAGAGTTGAGATTAAAAAAAAGAAATAATTAACAGAGAAATGAAAAAATAAAACGTAAAAAAATATTAAACTAAGTTTGGTTTATTTTGTATCGGCTGATTATCTACTCTAGGGATATAGGCCTAGGGGGGAGTGCCCTGCATGGGGGTCTTTCTAAGGGAATCTAACTTGTATTTACCCACGGTTCCAAGAAAACCACTAAAACTCCGAACGGTTAGGCCGACGACCGCGATTGGGTTCGAATCCAGCATCTGCCGTCTACCAGTTGAGAGGTCAGAATCTTTCTGCCACTGGTTGTGCAATATTAAACTAAGAAAAACAAATTTACACAGATCATTCTCACGAGACAATACATTTTAATAATTCCGAACAGTAGCGTCAACTTGTATAGGCCCGTAGGGCGCGAACACATGCAATAATTAACCCATACAAAATCTTTCCGCCCTCTGAATTTTCATTGATTTATTTTGTTATCTTTTAATTTTTTGAGTAATGTGTGTCATAGTATGATACGCTATAATGATTTTACATAACAGCAACTCAGATAAAATAGAACATTTTTCACCTGATTGAATGAAAAACAATTTAGGCAAAATTAATTAAAGCGATTCAAAGGCTTAAATATAACAAGTAAGAAAAATCATGCGTTAAGCATAGATTATAAAGCACTTTCCAACGCTTCAAGAAATCTTTAACAAAACTTCGTTATTTAAGGAAAGAAGGGTATAAAGCCAAATGTAACCAAATATGTATTCCAGTACTATTGAACAGCCCTGTATTTGATCTGTCAACGAATATACATATTATATAACGGGAAAATTTAGTTTAGCAAGAAAATGCCTAGTAGCTTGAAAATTCTCTTTCGGCAATTTGTACTAATTGGTGGAAACATACTTGAATACTTTGTTCAGCCTTGTAGTTTACCTGGTATCTTTATTACACGTCAGTATTAAGCTAAAATTTATTTTAATCTAAAACATTCTTAAAACAACTGAAATCACATTCTTATAAATTATCATTCATAGACGTCCATGTAGTTTACCTGGTATCTTTCTTACACGTCAGTATTAAGCTAAAATTTATTTTAATCTAAAACATTCTTAAAACAACTGAAATCACATTCTTATAAATTATCATTCATAGACGTCCATGTACCCAATTTTTTGAGTGACCCTGTATATCATTTTATCTATATTCTGCAAACATTTCTTAGTAAATTTAATGCAGTTCAGCGTAAAAATGCATAACTTATTTAAAAACCACCTTTAGGTAATTTACGCTCATATTCAGTAACGTTGGTGAGCTCTTTTGGGTAGCCCTGTATATTAACTATAGCATTTATACACACCATATAACGTGCAGAAATTTAGTGAAACTTAACTCATATCATAATTAACGCATAACTTAAGGCATATCATAATTAAAATGCATTTCATCCATCTATCATCCATCATCGAATACATATACAGTACTTCGGAAAGAATTTACTATTTGAAATCTTTTGAGTGTCCGTGTAAATATTATGTATTTCATATTAGGCAAGGCAGTATCGTATAATTTATATTAAGCCTCAGTGATATACATAAATTTTATTATACAAGAAACGTTCAAAATATTTAAAATATGTCACACTCAATTCCCCTTTTTACTATTATCTAATGGAATTTTTTTGTGTGGCCCTGTAAATGAATAATAGCTGTATTTTCTCCGCATACTTTATCGAATGCATATTTTAATGCACCTCGTAAATGCATATAAATTTTAATATATTTGATAGGATATAACATCTTTAAAATTACTTTGAAAAGATTTTTCCCCATAGGCCGTAATGTAATGGGAAACTTGACTATCCCTGTAGATAAACTAATCATGGCAGAAACTTCATTTTCAATAGGGTTCGTGCTAGGGTAAACGTCAATACTGTCCTAAAATTTCATTGCAATCCGAGAATATTTACGTGAGTTAGAGCGCGGACAGACAAACAGACAAACCGAATGCATAAGCACTTTTCAACTTTGTTGGAAAGTGCTAATAAAAATGAAATGTTCATTGACATTTAAACAGAATTTCCACATCAGATGGATAATTTACTAGTTTCAAAATATCTATAATAAATAATTAAAATTAACGCCATGTTAAATCTCATCAAAGAGGAAAAAAAGAAAGAAATCGTAAGAGTTTTTAACACCGAATTATTTTTGTGTTGTTACTAATGAATTAATTAAAACTTTTTAGGAAAAAAATCAATAATCCCGAAATTGTTCACAGTTATGAATACATTACATCATCTCTTTTTACCCCACAGATTTTTTCAAAATGTAATTAGATATTAATTAACTTCTTAATTTAATTATTTTTCTTTCATACAGAATACTTTTCTTGATGAAATGATCTATTAAAAGATGTCTTGTGTAAACACATTTATTGAATCTTAGTTATCTAATAATCAATGCTGAGGAAAACAAATATGTATAAACATCCAAATTTAGAAATCCATCAGTTGTTTATTTATATTAACAAATAAACTAAATATATTAAAGGTGCTAAATAGTATTAATAAGTGTTTTTTTTTTCAGTAGTCGACATCTATATTAGGTCTTCAAAGATAAAATTGAAAAAAAAATGATAATTTACAAATACAGTCGACTCTCTCTATAACGAAACTCCATCCAACGAATTTCTCTATTTAACGAATTTTTTATAGGAACGGTTAATTTTGTTCCTGATTACATTAAAAATAATCTCCATATAGCGAAATATATATCTGCATTTAATGAATTTTTTTTATTGTTCTATTATAAGTTCAGAAAACACTTCAAAATATTTGTAGAATACTTTTTTTTTTCGTTGATTTCTGGTTTATATTTCATAGCTACATTCCTCTACCTCATTCCTCACGCTCTTCATTCAACTCCCCCCTCCCCCCCCCCAAGAAAACATCTTTTTGCATGGCTACACTTGACTTTGGTTAGGCCAAGATGAGCATGTGTTCTTGGAAAAGATTGAAACATTTGCTTGCTTGTGGGGCGATTTGCAACTATCACAAAGCATCCTAAAAGATAAAACTATTCCATTATTGTCTTGAAAATAATGTTTGTTTAGTAAAGCAGGGATAAGGGTAAATTGCAAAAAAGTTCGTTTTTCAGCAGGTTTTCATCTACCTAAATTAACTCTCATTACTTTTAGAGTTTAGAGAAGATGTTTGTTGTTTGTGGCGATTCGGAGCATTTTTTGTTGTGAGAGATCATTTGAATGAAGAATTGTTACTAAATGTAATTTTTGCTGGTGTTATATTCTACTGCATTTGCATAAAATCTAGTTTAAACAGAACTCTCTCTGATAAAGTAATAATTTTGAAAATAATCAATAAGACACTGGGGAAAAAAGAGGATGTGGCGAAAATGTTTGAGATTCTGAAAAAAAATCTTTAAATATTTCAAAAACTTAATTAAACTCCTCAAAAACAATTGTGTTTCAAAATGTAAATATTAAATGAAAATTATTTTGCCGTTCTCTATTCAACGAATTTTTCTATAAAACGAATTTTTTGTCTGAACGATGAATTTCGTTATATAGAGACTCGACTGTATAATGAATTATTGAATATTATTGAAAACTCTCATATTTCTAACTAAGCGTAAGCGAACAGAATGAAAAATATCCAATCAGGGAATCGAGTCTGGATCTTTTGAATTATGCTAAAAATGCTCTACCATTAAGGGTTTGTTCCAATCCAAAATGCTTATTTTATGATTTATTTTTAAATTCATATTTGCTCTAAAGCGCATCAAAACAGCAAATTCACTTATTTAAAAACTACATAATGTGCCGTGCTTGTCAATTTTTTGATAAGTGTGAAAAACACTGCAAAAAAAGCTGTCAAATTTCGCATTTTGAACCGAATTTTCCGAAACGGGAGATTAAGAATAAAAAAAAAAAAAAAAAAAAAAAAAAGGGGGCCATGCCACACAAGATGGAATATTCTTTATGAGCACGCAACATGAGACGAAATAAAGCCCAGCATAGGTGAACACATAAGTATAATTTTTTATTAATTTTCAGGAGGGAAAATATGCTCTGTCTAAATTATTGGATATTAAATGCATATTTTTTTTTCTTTTCTAACGAAGCGTAAACCAATAGAATAAAAAATTATAAAAATGCCTTGAGGAAATTAATTGAAAAATTAATTGAAAATTGTATTTATAAGAAATTATTTTATTCAAAAATCAGTGATAATTCATAGGCACTCTGAGATGGATCAAACGGTGATATCTACATCGTCTTTATTGACCCTTTTCATTTTGGGCGACCGAGTGACTCATTTGTGAGGTATGGAATTTGAGGTATCACTTTTCGATGACGTAGTACTAAGTATGAATAAAACTTCATGAAAAAAACTTCAAAATTACAAAAAACTTGATAAAATACAAATGTTTTAAAAATTTAAAAACGTTAGGTGTTAAAATAACAAAAACGCTCCAAGCGCTTTCGGCTTGACACAAGCCTTTTTCAAGAAGAGGAGGAAAAAGTCAGTGGGGAAAAAAATGGATGCTGTTTTTTGTCAGTATGTGTCAGTAGACATCGAGTGTTCGATGTTTTTCTCCATTGATTTTTCCCCCACATCTCCATGAGAAAATTTGTGCGAAGCCGAAATCACTTGGAACGTTTTTATTATTTTAACATCTAATGTTTTTAAACTTTTAAAATATTTGTATTTTACCACACCTATGTAGTAAAGTGTTTTGTATGGTAAAAAATTTATGAAGTGTTTTTCATGTATTTATTTTGATAATAAGGTGACTTTGTGAGGGAGCGTCCCTTTGTAATAAAGGCATTCTAGTATTTTGAGTGAGATCGTGACGCCAATGTTTTAACATGTGTGGCGCAAAAACGACATCTATCCTTTATGAAACTTTAACTTTTCGGAGTGTGTGTGGCGTCCTCGGTCTACAGTTAACTGCAGTTATGAGCTTTATGCAAATTTCTAGCTCCGTCTTCAGTTTGCATTGTATAAAAGCTGTGAGTTGGAGTAGGTGTGTGTGTTGTGTGGCGAGAGGAGCCAGCGAAGTGTTGTGTGGCGAGAGGAGCCAGCAAAGTGTTGTGTGGCGAGGTGAGCCGGGATAGCCTAAGAGTCTTTAAGCTAAGAGTTGCCTAGGCGTTGAAGGTGGAAGAGTCTCAGCAATCAAGTCGGGTAAGAGTTAATTAGTACTGTGAGTGTTTGAGAATAAACGATTTTTGTGCAGCCACGAGCCGTTTTCTTACAGGTTAAAGTAAGATTAGACCGCGACCTGAAAAGAAGGGCCGGGGTTAGTGCTCTGAGTCGAACTTAGTCGTAAATGTGAGTATGAGTTACAGTTTAATCTCATAGTATTGTGTTTAGTTGTCGGAAATATAAACTTTGGCTCAAATACAGTAAATAAAAGTGTTGAATTTTAACTTTACTTAAATTATGTTCTCATTTGACCGACACGTCACCGACGACACCCCAAGCCACGTCACAACTTTAGCGTTCCAAATACGGGCGATTCGTAAAGTCAATTTATTAATCCATAATTCGTAATAGTGCGATTTTTAGATCGCTTCATTTTCAACAAAACTTTTTTTTTTTAATCTTTTAAGTTTCATGTATTTTTTTAGAGCTTACAATGATTTCTTAAAACAAGCGAAATATGTCTTTCTTCAATAAAAAAAAGAAGAAAGAAAGAAAGCAGTAAAACATCTAGCCAATGTCAAATAATAAGTTGTTAAGGAGACACAGTACTTTTAAAGTTTATCAAAAGCGATAAAAAATATCGCCTTTTTCAAAGTATCAAAGTACAAAAAATTATTTTTCTTCTTTTTTTTTTAACCAAAGTATATATTTTTAGTACACTATACAGAAAATTAAATGTTGTAAATGCAAAATTAATATTTAAATTTTAAAACTCATCTCACTAACGCGTGAATTAGAATCCTTGAGTGCTGCTCGAAATGATTAAACTCTAAATTATGCATATAGAAAACTTTTTTTTTTAATGACAAAATAGAATTATAACATATTTACTTCTAACTTAAAACCAAAATATACACAAACATATTTTCTAAAATTTAATCAATTTTCCCAAGAGAAAAGAAAATTTTTTCAAGAGCAAAAACAAAACGAATTGTTTTGGTTTTAGCATGAAGACTATAATGAAACACACATTTAATTAATTTTTTTAAATACAGTTTTATAGTAAGAGTGTCACAAACTCAAAATTTACTATTCTGTAAAAACGCGTTTTGAAGTTCCACAATCAACGATTTTTGATTTGCACTCATCGTCTATGAATGATTATAACTCAAGAAATAATGCAATTTTTTGGATGGATTTTTTTTATACTGTTGAGAATTTAAAAAAATATATGTATAAATCAAAATCTGAAAACTAATTTTTTGAAAGTTTAAAGGGGCTGTGTCCCCCTTAAAGTTTGCAATATTGTTAACTACAAATTTAATTCTTGGTGGTCTAATACTTACAAGATGGAAACCCATCAAATAGTGTATAAAAAGTTAAGAAAAAAATTATTTTACTTTTGAAAAATAAATTAAGCATTAGATTCAAATAAAGGAGAGGAGGTACGAATGTCTCTCATGAAGAAAAAAAAATTCTTACTCAATATATTCTTTTCCGTATTTTATAAAATTGTGCTAAAATAATGTTCAGTGTTATCTGAAATTTAAAAAAAAATAAAAGATAAGCCAAAAAGTTAAAATTTTAATTTCAAATCTGTGAAATTTTGTGTTTTATCTCCCTGAAGTGCTGGAGGAGTGGGATGCACATTTAATTTAAAAGAAAACTCCTGGGAATTTACATTTAAACAAATATTATACTTTCACAGATAAGTGGCAAGGAAGAAGGATAAATTGGTTATATATTATTATGTATTCTACGAAATTTACACCTGAAAGTTTAAAAATATGTGCACTTGAAGAATTTCTTTCTTTTCTTTTCTTTTCGTTCTTCCTTTTTTTAAATATATATATAGATTAAAAATAAGTAAAGAAATCTATTTTGAAATTGAGATTCACATTCATTGCAAAATAAATATCACAAAAATGATTCAGAATTCTAAAATTAAGCATTTGTTTGAGAATATACAAATTAAAAAATTAAACATCTGCGATATCCCGTCTTTCCCATGTCCCATTTCCCCCTCTAAGATGATTAGTAAACTTATATGACTTATCACGTTAAACATGTACGCTTGTAAATAAATTTTGGTAACATTTCAATATTTCTATTTTACGAATTAGAAGTGTCAAAAATAATTTCAAAATATAATCCAATATTTCTTTTTACTCTATATGTAAAAATGGGTCTATTCTACCATAAATGTTTAAAATCTAGCGAAATAATATAAATTAGGTTATATGTACTCCATCTTAATGAAACTATCGTTTTGTCACTTCTACAAGAGGTCTGCACGGGCCGAAATTTCCAGGCCCGAGCCCGTCCCGAAAGTTACAATTTTGGCCCGGGCCCGGCCCGAAAGTTAAAATTTCGGCCCGAGCCCGGCCCGGATCGAACGAAAAGAATATTGGCCCGACCCGACCCGGCCCGGCACGAGAGTTTAAATTTCGGCCCGAACTCGGTCCGGCTCTGGTGAATTTCTACAGAACATTGATCTTTACTTTAACGGAAAAGTTCAGACCAAAAAAACTTATTTTAGTCTTTTTTTTTTTCATGCTTATAATCTCTATTTATGCAGAAGTGCCATAGGCTGCGATATTTACGCTTTTAACCCTTTGAGGGGCAGAGCACTTCTATTCTTAAAATGCTGAAATGATTGATTGACACCAGAATATAAAAATGAATTTTATTCAAAATAGATAAAAACTTTTCTGTGCGTACTTGATAAAATTAAAATCTTCTTTTCAAATTTCTGGTGTCAATGTGGCGTTTCGCAATTAAAAATAAGTGGTATATATTTTATACAACCGCCCTTTAAGGGGCTATTGAAACTTTGTTTGTTGTATGTAAATGTTTCAGTTACCATTAGTATTATTAATACATTTAAAAGAAAAATCTAAAAAATGGTATATGGTAAAAGTAAAATCTTCTCTTCTAAGACATTGGAAAAAAAATACGTTTCCTTCTTAGCAGATGTAAATGTTTAATGTATAATTTTTTTTTTTCGCGTATCGTTGTATTCATTTTGCATGAATGAACAGTTTAAAAGAAATTTGCAGTTTTCTGTTTAAACAAAAATTCCGTCATAATATTGTTTTTTATTTATTTATTTATTTATTTATTTACTGTGTATAGTTCTATTTTAAGACGCCTGGTGATCTACGATTCTTTAAAAAGAATAAATTCAAATGTTTAATTGTAGAATAATGACGACTTAAAAGTATATGTCTATTTTGCAAAAATTTTTTCAAGCCAAACTTTACTGATTTATGAACAGACTTTTCCACGTCCAGAAAAGGATTTTCATACGGGAAGATTCAACAGGAACTGATTATTTAGGTCCGTGAAGACTTGGAAGAAGGAAATTAGTCTCGGCTTCGTGCGGAAAAAATAAGTTAGACTCGGCCCGGCCCGATACTCCAGGAAAAAAAATTAAGGCCCGGCCCGAAAATATTAGTGGCCAGGCCCGTCCGGCCCGGCCCGAGTCTTCAGAAGCAAGGCCCGAGCCCGGCCCGGCCCGGCCCGGCCCGAATACCGTTAATGAAAATCGGCCCGTGCAGACCTCTAACTTCTACTGCTTCCTTTCTCCTGCTTGGTCTCCACTATAAGCATATATTAATAGCAATGCACGAATTTTTAACTATAAATATATTCTTATGTTTGCATTTATATATTAGCGAGACGCCCTTGACGACCACCTTGGTCTCCTATATGTAATGCTAAGCATTTTATCATGTTACTTTTATTCAGAATTTAATTTATTTTGATAAATCCTTCGCCAAATCGGTAAATTCTGGTACACTGTTAAAAACCTTGTTCTAGTTTGAACCAAAAAAGTTTGTTTTTTGGTGCTCAATAGCTGCCACCGTAAGATGGTGAAATCTTGAACCAAAATTTGGAGCTCCCATTGAAGCATAGTTCCAATACTTGGAACGAGATTGAAGTAGGAAGCTCCAAATGTTGGTACGAGATTTCACCATCTTATGGTGGCAGCTATTGAGCACCAAAAAACAAACTTTTTTGGTTCAAATTAGAACAAGATTTTTAACAGTGTAGAGAAATCAAAATCTTGGTATATTTATGTTACTTAAACGCAGAGAATAAATCACCAAACATTGTTAAAGTTGCATTTTCGAATTTCATTAAAATATAATATTTTCGCCGATTTTATTTAAAATAGACAACTTTAACTTAAAAATGAAACATTTATAAATCATGACTTTTTTTATTTCTTAAAAAATCTGTTTATAATAGCGACCTGTAAAGGATTAATTAATAAAAATGATTAATAAATAAAAACAAATTAATTGCCTTTTCCCTGCTCCACCTGACATTTGATGTTCCCTACTTTTTAAAATCTTTACCACGTATTATAAACTATTCGAAAGTTTCAAATGGATCAATTATAGTTTTCTTAATTTTAACAAATTCACGTGTCAACCACACATTTTTCATATATACATAAATCGAATTTTTATAAAGCAAAATCTTCCGGATCGATTTTTATAAAATTTAAATATTATTAAACAGCGTTTAAAGATAAGGCTAGATGAATAAGTTTAAAAAATCTAAATGGCGTGTTTTAAAAAATTCGACGGCGCTCCAAAGAATCCTACTACAAAAATCATTTGCAGTTTGAGAGACTGGTTTATATAATGAGAGCTTGAAAGGAATCATCCAATTTATGGAATAATAATTATCTAAAATTGTAATTGAGCTGCTGTGACGAAATTTACATATCTGAAATCAGAAAAAAATTCTACATTTTATGCTGATTTCAGATGCATAAAATTTAAAAATATAAATTTAATAATTTAAAACTTTTATATTGGTTCTAAAATGCTTTAATGAAAGGCGTCGATTGTCTGCAATGAACACACCTGTGTTCATAAAAGAAATTTTTAATTTTCTTTTGAAGGAAATAAACAGATTTTTTATAAATCGTGTTTGACTTCCTAAAACCGCAAAGGAATAATTTTTAGAATTTCTGAAAATGGAAAACTTTTTGTATCTAGCTGTGTAATTTTTGAGTTTTGATTTTCAAGATTTTTTCGAGTTAAATTAGAAATTTTATTTCGAATTTCTGGCAGTAAATTATACAACTTTACAATCAGCGAGATTGTAAAGTAGAATAATTGACTGCATTGATTTTCATTGACATGAAATAATAAAGTATATTTTATTAAACCTTTTATTCGGCCTTAAATTATGCTGAAATTCAGATATATTCACAAGTTTATTATGTTAGGTTATTTTACATCACAATGTCTAAAATAAAAGATAGTAGTTTTCCCTTGATAAAATTAAAAACATTTCAGACGCCACTAATTAACTCTTTTTAAAGATTTATATACAGAAATGGAATTAAAAGTGACATTTAAACCAATTTTGTGCATTAGATGGATCACTTAGAAGTTTTCAAATATTCATAAATAAGTAATTAAAATTAGCACATTAAATCTCATCAAAAGCTGGTTAGGCGGAAAATATCATTAACAGTTTTTCGTTCAGAATTATTTTCGTGTAGTTACTAATGCATTAATTAAGACTTTTTGCAAAATTTATAAATCAGAAATTTTTCACGGTTGCGAATGTAAAAGTGATTATACATCATCTATTTTTTTATTCCAGAAATTTTAAAAAATATAATTGGCTATTAATTATCTCTTCAATTTAATTAAGTATCTTTATTTATTATGGAGTCATTTTCGTAGCGAAGGTATTTAATGTAAAAAGGTATTTTTACTCCCTATCCCCTCATACTTTTTGTTGTTATTTGTCACTTAGCAAAAAAAAAAAAAAAAAAAAAAAAAAAAAAAAAAAAAAAAAGCAACTATCAGGTAAATAAATATGTATGAATTGTATAAAATCCAAGAAAAACTTGTTAAAAAAGAGCCGAAAAAATTAAGCACATAAAATTGACATAGATGTTTCAGAAATTGCACAAGAAGAAATGACTTCACTGTTTATTATGTATAATGTACATTATATATTGGCATAGGTGACCTAAATGATTCCTTTAAGAGGCTACTTGAGTTAAGCAAAAAGACCCGTTAACTAATGCTAATCCTATGGCAGAAATTCAAAAAGAGATCTTGATTGCATTTCAATATTTTTAAATGATTTTTTTTTCTTGTATTGGATAGCTGAAATCTATCTGTATGTATGCCCTTTTTTACTTTTTCAATTTTGTTTGCAGATAATTTAATTAAGATGCTGGTTTCGAAAGTGAAAGCATTTTCATAAAAACAATCTGCAATCTGCAATCAAAAAAGTAAAAAAAGGCCTCTGCAATACGCATCTATCTCGGCTATTTAATGTAAAAAAAACAAAAAAAAAAAACAAAAAAAAAACAAAAAAAAAAAAAACAAGTATTGGAAAGAAACCGAGATATCTTTATAAATTTCTACCATAAGACTGACATTAACGAACAGGTCTTTTTGGTTGAGTGAAGTAGTCTCTTAAGTGAAAAACTTGTGTAAAACAACATAACTGTTTAAATAAAACTTTTGCACAATGCTAGTATCTTGTACATTATATTTTGCACCAAAAAAATATTTTAATAATATTTTAAACCCAAACTGAGTAATAAAAAATAAAGATTTTTGAAAAAGTGTCCAGCAAAGGGCAAAATGATCCTTCAATTAAAACGGCACCAAAAGCTGGTGATAAATCACAATTAAAATAATAAAAGCCTTATATGAATCACTATAAAATCAAAGCAATTCATAGAACACGTTTTGTGCTGGAAAATATAACAGCCCGTCATCAGCAACTGTAAACATGCATCCATAAAAGGACAAGGTCAAAAATGAACAGAAAGGGGGAAAAACAGATAGTTTACAAAGAGTGGTGCTAGCTGTAAGGTAAACACTAATCACAGAGGAGCACATGCAGAATAGAAAAGTGTTGCCACAATGATAAAAAAAATTCCCGGTACATGGTAGCCGATTTAACGTCATGTTACTGGATGACGCCGAGAAACATAACAAACACATAAGTCCATTAATTAAATCAAGTTATATTTCTGTATATGAAATATTGTATATTTAAATAATTAAGAAAGTTGGTACTTACCTTATAGCTGATATTATAAAACCAAATTTTTCAAAAATTCTATTCAGACATGTAAGACACGATATCACCATTGCCTTTCATTCGATTGGTACAATTTATATGTTATCCAATAGCTAACACGACCTAGAGATCTGCACGGGCCGAGCCCGATACTGAATAATACTAATGATAACTGAAACATTTGCATACAGCAAACAAAGGTTCATTAAAAGCATAAATATCGCAGTTTACGGCACTTCTGTATAAATGGAGATTATAAACATGAAAAAAAAAAAGGCTAAGATAAGTTTTTTTGGTCTGAACTCTTCCTTATAAGAGTATATATCAATATTCTGTAGAAATTCACTCGGGCCGGGCCGGGTTCAGGCCGAATTTTAAACTTTTTTTCAGGACCGGGCCCAGCTTGGGCCGAAATTTTAACTTTCGAGCCGGGCTGGGCCGAATTTTTTTTCTATGGATCGGGCCGAGCTCGGGCCCAGAAATTTCGGTCCGTGCAGACCTCTAACGCAACCTCTCTGGAAGAAAACATAGGTGAGTCGTTTTGCCTTCTAGGATCATTTTAGGCCACCTTCCCCTATACAGATTCTTTTTATCTTGTAAAGTAGAAAATATCGATAAATATAACTTTTTTTTAAGTATTAATTTTTTGTTTTTTATCATATAAATCTCACTTGGCAATAAATTAAATTATGAATAAAGACACCATTAAGAACATTGGAAGTACTTTTCATATATTTTTAGAAATCCAGAATTTTCAAATAACCTATAATCTCGGTTCCGATGAGGCCGGAATTTCGAGATCATAATCACTGTATATATTTCGTTTGGATAAGTATTAACTATAATATTTTCGTGTGTTATTTTGCCAACAAGATAATTTTAATCATTTTTCTACTGCTATCTTAAAAACGATTTTTTTTCTCTGAAAAACTAGCAAAGAAAATAAACAATATAACAGATAATGTCCATAATGACGAGTTTTTGGAAGTAAAACAGCTTAAAAGTACTAGAACACCACATATTTATGTAATGTGTTTTATGACAATCTTTATACAGTTTCTTTTAGAATACGTGACCATCATCGTGATAAGGATAAGATAAAACAAGTTGGAAATTGCACGTAAAGCGTAGCAAATGAGATGCGTTCGTACGATAACGAAGTATTAAAAATATTCAGATCTTGCGGTTATAATAGACATTACTTCGGATACAGTGTAGTGGTCGATTTTTTTTTTTTTTTTTTTTTGTGTGTGTGTGTGTGTTTCTGTAAATATACGGAAGTAGTAACTCTTATTACACCTCAGCAACGTATATCATATTCATAAATTGTGAAATAGTTTAATATAATTAAAACGTGCACCAACAAATGTTCTCTCTATACCATTATGTAATAGAATACTTTTGTGTGGCCTTGTAAATCCATAAAAATTTCATTTGCACCACAGTTTGTGCAAAATATATATTATAATATGTACTTCATAGATTCATTCCAATTTTATTGTGTTCGAATGAGTGTAACACCATTAAAATGCATTTGAAACTTTTTCCCCATTGACCGTAATGTAACGGAGTACTTTTGATTGTCTCTGTAATTGATCTATGCATCCGATTTTAATAAAATTTGAAATGACACTACAAATTATGTAATAATTACATAGTTTAAATTTCAAACGATTAAAATGTATTTGAAACTTTTTTCCCCACTGACCATAATGTAACGGAATACTTTTGATTGTCCCTGTAATTGACTACATGTATCCTATTTTCATAAAATTTGAAGTGACTTGACAAAATTATGCAATTATATATTTTAAATTTCAAACGATTCGGTTCGGTAATTTTTGCGTTGTTATAAGCGAACAGACAGACGGACGGACTGAACGACAATTATAGGTGCTACGTAGTTACATAATTACGAACGCACCTAAAAAAAAGAGGAGTGGGTGGGTAAGGAAATAAATATTTGACAATCTTGTATCTAAAATTATTTTAGTCAGTAAGTAATTAAAAACAAGATTTAATAATCAAGTAACTTTTCACGGTTGTCAATGCAACAGTAAACGCAATGCATCATCCCTATTTTATTGAACAGATTTTTAAAAAGGATACATATATATTATTTATTTTCCAAATTTAATTATTTAATTTGACTAATTTAATCAGAAATTTCTTGAAAGACGTTTTACTCAAACTCTAAAATATTTTTTTTTATCTAGCTGTTTAGTGAAGAAACCAACAACTGAGAAAAGTAAATTAACTTAAGTTTTCAAATTTGGAAATTAATCAGTAATATATCTGTGGCTTCCGGTAATAACCACAGGTAAAAGCACATTTTTTATATTTTGTGCTATTAACGTTTAAAGTTTTCAAAAATGTCTTTTTATCATTAGTTTTATAAAATTGATTAGAACTTAATAATTTTCACTACATTCAGTTACGATATAAGAACCTCTTTTTTTTTGCCAAAATAGTTAAATAAAAATGATTTTTAATAATTGAGAACCAATTAAAAATGTAACTTTTATCTGGTTATTACCGTTTTACATTTATTTTTAATAAATGTAAATAAAATTAAATATTTATTTACATTTTAAACATTAATTTCACAACAATTAAATACATTGTCAATTTTTCTACTTTTTTATGTTATTATATTTTTATGTTATTTTTATAATTATAGACGATTTAAAGAAATAAATAGAAATCTTATCTGGTTATTACCGTTACTTTATGTACTTATCCGATTATTACTGTTTTTTTTCAATTTTTAAAGGAAAATTTATAGTCGCACTATGACGGGAAGTATTCGATTTTCATTTTTCAGTATTATGGCAGATGAAAGTACTCTTTTAAAGCTACATTTTCCCAAATTATCTCAATTTTTTCAAAAATGTGTCTTACCGGGTTATTACCGGAAGCCACAGATATATAAATTAATTTAGAAATTTGGGAATATTCAAAGTATAGAAATTTTTTGCATGTCAGAAGCTTGTAGAGAAGAAATTGTTTTTCGACATACTTGTATGTGTATCAACTAGACAAAAACTCATCAATGATAAATTGCTAGTAATCTGTAAAAATTGTCTAAAAAACAATACAGATATTTAAAATAAGTAAATTATTTTTTTTTTCTACAAAATTAAATCTTGTTTTACCCGTTTTTAAAAATATACACGCATTTTTACACACATGTATGCATTTAAAATTCTGTATGAGTGTTTATTTACACCAGTTTTCGAGTCCGATATAATTCCTGGTCGACATAGTATAAAAATTGTAAAGCATTTAATTTTGTTATGTGTAAAATATTATCTTATGAGGAATTATTTTCAAACAAAATATTGAGTTTTTTCTTCTTCAAAATCATTTTTTTTTCATAAAAAATTGCACAGTAAATGAATAAATAATATGTGCTTCTTTTTAGGTGCGTTCGTAAACAAAATAAATATATAACACCTATAGTCGTAGTTCAGTCAGTCTGTCTATCCGTCCGCATCTAACACCGCAAAAACTACTCAACCGAATCGTTTGAAATTTAAAATATATCTTTTTTGCATTATTTTGTCGAGTCATTAAAAATTTTATGAAAATCGGATGTTTAGTTTAATTACAGGGACAATCAAAAATGTCCTGCTACATTACGGGAAAAAATGGGACTGCCAATGGGAAAAAATAGCTTCAAGTGCATTTGATTTGTGTTAACTCTTCCGAACATAATAATACTTATATGCATCTATAAAGTATGTACTAAAATATACATTTTAGTGAATCTCGGGTGCAAAGAATATTTGTTATTAATGTACAGGACCGCACAAAAGTAATACATTACATAATGATATAGGGGAAACAATGTTTGGGGGTGCGTTTTAATTATATTAAACTATTTTACATTTTACGAAATTGATATACGTTGTTGAGGTTAACTACAAGTTACTTGCTGTATAAGAAAAAGCAGATAGTGTTTGCAGGGACATACAAAAGATTTCGAATACAATACTGTATCCAAAGTAATGTTACTATTGCACTAAGATTTGAATAATTTTAAAACATGTTTATACTACGAACGCACTTCATTTGCTACGTTTGACGTGATTTCCTACTTGTTTATTTACATCACTAACAATTTAAAAGGTTGGTTAATGATGAGCTTTTAAAAATATGCCGGTTTAATAATAATAATAATAATAATAATAATAATAATAATAATAATAATAATAATAATAATAATAATAATAATAATAATAATAATAATAAGGCCAAATGTTTTTATGCTATTTTTAATGAGAAATTGCACGATTTAGAAGAAAACCTGACGAAATAATGCTGAACAAAGAAAAAAAAATGTGATCAATTTTATGTTTTTTTTTTTTTTTTTTTTGTATTGATCGATCAAAGAATATTTTTCTGTAGGTGCTACTTAAATCGTTTTACAATAAAACATGAATAATCTGAAAATTTGTCACAGTTATCAATGGAACTTTAAGTGCACTGCATCATCTTTTTTTATTTGACAGCTATTTTTTTTTTATATAATTAGATACTATCTTCTGAATTTAATTATTTGTCCCTTTAATGTGATACAAAGATACTTAAAATATTTCATTTTATTAAGTGTAAAATACAAACCTGTGAATAATTTTTTTTCCAAGAAATAATTATATATTTTTTTTCCATTTAATTTTTTTTTTTAATTTAAAAAATGTAATTTTATATCCTTAAATTACAGACGAAACAAATAATGTTATAGAATTAATATATATATATATATATATATATATATGTTACAGGCCAAACCCGATTTTAGGCCAAACTAGATTAGCCTAGGCCAAACCGGTCTATCCTAATGGCCATCGGATAAACTAGTTTTTCCTAGGCCAAACCGGTCTATCCTAACGCCCATCGGATAGACTAGTTTTTCCTAGGCCAAACCGGTTCATCCTAACGCCCATAGGACAAACTAGTTTTTCCTAGGCCAAACTAGTCTATCCTAAGGCCCATAGAACAAACTAGTTTTTCCTAGGCCAAACTAGTTTGGCCTAACTCTTATAGGATAATCTAGTTTAGCCTGCTGTTTATTGGTCTGAACTAGTTTATCCTAGGCCGATCTAGATTATCCTAGGCCAATTCAATTTGGCGTGATTTTATTGAATTCAATGACTGCCTCAGCGCCAACGTTCTAGTTTGTCCTAGGCTGATCTAGTTTATCCTAGGCCAATGTATTTTACGTGTTTTTAGCTCACAGGCGTCAAAGCCTGAGAAATAATGGGCTCGCAAGTTCTGTATGTACGCATGTATGTACACATGTATGTACGTACGTGTATGTACGTACGTGTATGTACGTAACACGATAACTCTTGATAAAAATAATGTAATTTGACGTGTTATTATCTCATCAGACTACCAAAGCCTGAGAAAATAATGTGAACGTGGATTCTGTATCTATGTATGTACGTAAGTACGTAACGCAAAAATTCTTGATAGAAATACCCAATTTGCATCAAACTTTCAATATAGGTTTATTCTTATGAGGAATTTTTCTGTTTAATTTTGAGAGGTCATTGGAGAATAATAAGGGGGAGGAAGATCGAGAGGCTGATTCGCCCCTTCCTTTAAATCAAATAAATGGGTTTCCATGCATTATTAGCATATTTTATAATAAAAAAATAGATATAGAAGCATTCTGATGAGGCGCCTCCATGATTAGTTGTGGATGTTCATTGTTTAAGTATAAAGAGAGGGGGAAATATAGGTAACGCCCCATAACTTATGTAAATGCTTTTTTCAAACAGAATTTGCTGATTTGCGTAAATTTTTGAAATAGATTCGTTCTGGTAACGTGCTTCCGTAATTAGTTTTGGAAGTTAATTGGTTAAGAACAAATGGAAAAAAGGGGGACCCCCGCCTAATTTTGCCAAATGGGTTTTTCATGCAGAATTAACCGATTTGCTGCAAATCTTTGATTTGTTCATTCTCATGAAGCGCTTCATTGATTAATTTTGGTGGTTCTTTGGTTAAGTATAAAGGGGAAGCGTACAATTTATTTCCTTAAATTAGATAAATTAGATAAATTAGTTATAATACAGAATTATCCAATTTGCTTAAAATTTTAGACATGAATTCATTTTGATCAGACGGTTCTTTAATTAATTTTTCTTTTGTTTAAGTATAATGGGGTAATGGATGATTTATTGCCTTCCTTAAATTAAATAAATGGGAATCAGATTTATCTGATTTGCTTCAAATTTTGGATAATTGTTCAATTTTATAAAGCGTATCTGTGATTAGTTTTGAGGTTCAATGGTTAAGTATAATTAGGGGAAATGGGAAAAAGTAATCTCCCTTACTTGTTTTTTCGAGTGTGATATTTAAAACAAATGTCTGTAATACACAATTAGTGTAAACAGCCTGTGAATGCAAAGCCATTATTTTAACAGGGCAATATTCTTTTTAATATTAATCCTGACTACTGCTCTCTAATCTTGTGCAAAGTGGTTTTGCTATCACCCCTGTATAATGTATTTTATTTGAAGGGTAGTAGAATACTGTTACAGGTTTGCACGGGCCGGAATTTCGAAGCCCGGTATAAAAATTAAAAGTTCAGCCCGAGCCCTGTTTGTAAAAAAATCAGTGAAAAGGGACTCAGTCCGGCTCGACCTGGCCCTACTCAATTTCTGCAAAAAATTCTGATTTTAATTCACATACATTTAAGATTCCTTTAAAGAATACTGCATACATATTTATGGATAAATTTACAATGTATTTTTAAATTACGATGTGTTCGCTAAATGGAAAATACATAATGTATTATTGATTATTTAGATTCTTAGTCCTTCAATATTCAAATAGGAATTCATTAAATAGTTAGAACAAAAGAAAAAAAGGAGTGTTATAAACATCATAACTTTTGAATATGTTTAGTGAAAAGTAGATTTGTAAATATATTTTTCTATCATTCCTTAAGGGTTTTCTCAAATCCAAAAGAGCTACATCCTAACACATTTATTAATTAATTCCTTTTCAGAAATGCATAAGATTAACAGGCATTCACACTCAGAAAATATGTAATCGAATGGCGTTAACCATTTTTTCATAAAAGCGATGTATCTTTGAGAAAATACTATTAAAGCTACGTTTTGAATCGAATTTCCAGTTGCGACTTTACAGAAATAAAAACTTGATGCCGTGACAAAAATAGCTATATGTCGACAGGTAATTAATTTCTCAAAAATGGAAAACGCTGTTCGATTCCAAATTATGTTCAGCTGCGATCTGACTCGAATAATAGTAATAATAAAAGCAAGCTTATCAGAGCATGGCCTGAGTCTGCAGAAAGAAAAATAAAAATAAGCAAACACCATGTCCAATGTATCATGTCTCTACGGTGGACATGTTAAATTTCTTTATTGATGTTACAAGCAATAACTCTTGACACACATTTATGCTTATTCTAGTGAAATATATGTTTTTACCGGCCAAACCCAATTTTGAGCCAAATTATATTAGCCTAGACCAAACTATTTTATCCTAACGCAAATTGGATAAACTAGTTTTCCTATGCCAAACTTATTTCTCTAAATGTCCATAGGATAAACTAGTTTTTCCTGTGAAATTGGTAATCCTTCACTTTTTCTTTCACACTTAACCATTAAACTCACCAAAACTATTCAGGGAATCGCTTGTCAGAAAGAACATACAACCAAATTTGACGCAAATCCGTAAATTCTGCATCAAAATCATTTATCTAAATTATTGGGGGGTTACCTACATTGCCCTTTGTTTTCCACTTAAACAATAAACATCCACAACTAATCACGGAGGCATATTGTCAGAATGATCCTATACCTAAAATTTTAAATAAAAACTGATAATTCTGCATGAAAAATTCATTTCTCTGAATTAACAATGGGGTATTAGCCTCCCGTTCACCCCCTCTTAATCTTATCCAGTGAATTCCCAAAACTAATCAGAAAAGTACCGTATCAAAATGAAACTACTTCCAAAATTTTAAGCAAATCGAATATTTCTACCAAGAGATATCGCATTACGTACATATGTATGTACATACGTACAATCATGCGTACATACATATAAATACAGAACCTGCGAGCTCATTATTTCTCGGGCTTTGACGCCTGTGAGCTAAAAACACGTAAAATTACATTGGCCTAGGACAAACTAGATCAGCCTAGGACAAACTAGAATGTTGACGCTGAGGCGGTCATTGAATTCAATAAAATCACGCCAAATTGATTTGGCCTAGGAAAATCTAGATCGGCCTAGGATAAACTAGTTCAGACCAATAAACGGCAGGTTAAACTAGTTTATCCTATAAGAGTTAGGCCAAACTAGTTTGGCCTAGGAAAAACTAGTTTGTCCTATCGGCCTTAGGATAGACTAGTTTGGCCTAGGAAAAACTAGTTTGTCCGATGGGCGTTAGGATAAACCGGTTTGGCCTAGGAAAAACTAGTTTATCCGATGGGCGTTAGGATAGACCGGTTTGGCCTAGGAAAAACTAGTTTATCCGATGGCCATTAGGATAGACCGGTTTGGCCTAGGCCATTCTAGTTTGGCCTAAAATCGGGTTTGGCCTGTAACATATATATATATATATATATATTTAATCACCAGAAAACAATAGTATCGAGCCAAATGTTTACATACTCACTTTTATGAAAAGCATCTAAGTTTATTATAAGAATCAAGATAGTGATCAAACTCTTGTTAAAGATAAACAAAAATTTATTTGTCAAATGTTTTTTATTTAGAATTACTTTCATTTATATTTAACGTCTCAATTAGAACTTTTCTTAGCAAAATTTCGTAATCCCGAAAATTTTCACGGTCTTCATGGAGCAATAAGCATACTATATCCACTTTTTTTTAGCAGAGTTTTTTAGTTGAAGTGTAATTACATATTAATTATCTCTTAAATATATATTTATATTTTACACATATATTTTTTTCTAAATGCAACGATTTATTTAAATACTTCTTTTTCAAATTCGCATTAAAAATTTTACTTGTTTAATATGCAACACTGAGAAATCAAATTCGTACACGTTTCTTTATGCAGTTTCAAAACTTTAATTATAGGGAAAAAACACCGAATAAACGGGCGACAAGTTATAATTGAAATTATAAACTTAAAATAAAAACAATTACAAAAATGAAATGATTTAGAATTTTTGGTACTACTTGATTATCTCGTCGACCAATTCCGCCAAACTACTCACCAAATTATACAAATTGACATAATTTTTATCTTAAATAACGAAAGAACAAATAAATTAGTACAACATTAATAAAAACTACAAATAAAACATTCAAATAAAAATCATTTGATGACGTAACAAACGCGCTTAACGTGTTTTGTCAAGTGAATGCGACATTTACAATCAACCATTATTGGCATTTAATCTTATAATTTGGCAAAAGTTTTTTGGTCGACGGAAAAACCAAGTAATACCGAATTTTTAATTAAAAGACATTTATATAAAGAAAATCATTTTGTGTCATTGACGAATTAATTATATTTTATTTTATAAATATTTGAATAATATAATGAAATAAAAGTTTTTGGTCAGAGGCTCAGAGGACCAACTTGGAACCACAAGTATATTTACACGCATAATTAATTAATAATTATATATGTTTATGTACGTATTAATTACTTCATTTTTTGGTAATTTTCATTTTCGTTTTCGTTCGAAAATAGAAATGCTACAAAAATTAAGTTTCAGTTTCGTTGTCTTTTAATTTTCAATAACACTACATTTTTATACATGAACAGTAAAACCCCCAATTAACGGACACCTCGGGAACGCAAAAACTGTCCGCTATTCGGAGGTGTCCGGTATTGGGAAAAACTCGGAGATTCAAAAATTGCTAAGAAATGCTTAAGTTTTCATTAATTGACTTTTATATGTCCTAAAATTCTAATATATGATTAACCAGAAATTAAAATTATTATTTAAGCAATAAAATTGAAATAAAATGGTATATTGCTTTGTACACTGTTTATTACATTCCTGCAAAAAAAAAGGTATTTAAAAAGTTTCCTTTAGCATTTAAAGATTACAATTTTTTTTTCAATGTGAAGTTTTAACCATGTCAATAGTTTTGATTTTCTTGAATCATCTTAAAAAAAAAAAAAAAAAAAAAAAAAAAAAAAAGTCACTGCTGATTGTATTTTGCCACATTTTAAAAACATAAAATCTCAAATATTCCGGAGGGGAGTTTGGGGGGGGGGGGCATTGTGATGCTCCGGGAGATAATGTCCCTCGTACCACCCCCTGAATTTAATACTGGACGTGGGAGGGAAGGCCCAGGTGGGACCCGGCCCACTCTCTACATTAATCTATGATCACAAAATTTCGACACATTGCCATGACTAATTTAGAGCTTTTTACTTTTCTTTTTCTTCATTAAAAAACAATTTCTCATACTTTATCGCAAAAATTACTGTCCGCTATTAGGAATGTCCGTTATTCAGAGGTTAAACATACAAAAATTTAGATTTTGGGAGTGGGGATAGGTAAATTGTCCGTTAAATAGGGGTGTCCGCTATTCGAGAGTGTCCGTTATGGAGGTTTTACTGTATTTGTATATACATTGTTAATCCGGAGGCGATGTATTCTTTTCTGAACTCGAACAATATGAGAAGTAAACAAAACTAAAATTTATTTATTTTTAAATGGAAATTGAAATAAAAAAAATACATATGAAAAATAAAAATGCGTTTCAAGCAGAAAAAAATAAATTAGAAAATTTTCAAATTTTTAAATCTCAACTTAAATATTTTTTGCAGATTATAAATTGAAAACAATATATATATAAATGTACACTAATTTTTTACATGACTAAAATGTAGGCATTTTAATTACATTAAATAATTGAATTACATTGAATAATTAAATTAAAATGTTTATCTTACGTTGAAATAATTTTTTTTTTATTTAAAGTAAAAAATTTTCAATTCAAAACAAGTAAAAATTTTATTTTATTTTTAATTATAAAAGTTAAACATTTAAAAATTATTTTACATACAGCATGAAAAAGAATACCTAGATAAACACACATTTCAGAAATTTTAAGCATTGGATGAAATAAAAAGATATTTTTTTTAAATATTTTTTTTTCATTTAAAAATTTTGCATATAAAAAGATATGTACGCACATTTCAATAATTAAAAAAATGTACGCATTTATAAGTAATAAATAGTAAATTGTGTCTGTGTCCTATAAAAACTATCCGAAACAAGAATGATTTTTTTATTTAGTTTTCTAAAGTATAGTAACATTGCTGTCTATTTTTAAATATAGCTATTTTTTATTACTTTCTTTAATAAAAAAAATTGCTTTAAAAATTATTAATGACAAGAAATATTTGAATTAAAAATATTTCAAATTTTAAAAATGGTTAGAATTAAGATGTTTTAATGAAAAAAAAAATATTATAAAATATGTACATATAAAAAATGTTTCAAATTGAAAAAAAAAAAGAAAGAGAAATTAAAGTGAAAGAATGTTTAAAACTTTTACTTTATTGTAAATTAAAGAAATAAAAATAAGAAAAATATAATATTGTGTACTTGATTAGTATAAGTTTTCGTACAGTAAAATATATACTAAAGAGAAAATAATTTCGTTATTTATATTTAGGACAATAACGTGTACTAATTTATTTATCCAACTGTATACACATCTAAAATTTTTAATAAAAGAATTATTTTTATAAGGTGATAGTGTGTAATATAGTAATAAAAAATTTAATACAGTACGATGAAACACTTTGTGTACAATAAAATCTATCTTAAGTAGAATATAATTTATTTATTTTGTCTACTAATGTTTAGTATTCAACTGTTTACTGTACTATTTTATCAAATTTTAACTACAGCTAAAAATTTTATTAAACAAATAACGTTTAATTTTTTTAATATTAAGAAAAATAGCTACCCTTTGATTTATTATTATTATTATTATTTTAGTATTTGTAGGTACATTTTATGCTTATTAATGAAGCACTCAATCAAGAAAAATAATTCTGTCAAAAGATTCATCGATTTCCTTGGCCAAATTCGAAAAATTTAAATTATTTTTAAATTTTCAAATTATTTTGAAAATTGTAAATAATTTTTTTTAATGTATCTTCTCTTAAAGTTTTAAACATTTTGAGCTTTTTTTTTTTCAGGGGAGGGGATAACTGTTTATAGAAGTGTGCTGTAAATATCGGACCTTTAAATTAATAAATTTGGGGAAAAAAATAAAATGTGCAAATACGTTTAAAATTAAAACTTTTTAATGTAAAAAAAAGTGTAAATTTGATGCTTAGTAGACCATTAAGAAGAAAAAAAAAACTCGAGTCAATTGAACTATAAACATAAAATTTTTATCACTTTAAACATGCTTATTCGTCGAAAAAACGCAAATTGAGAAAAATCACTTTTAAGTGACAAGGATTGTGGCATTTAAAAAGACAGCGTTGTAACAAAGTCGCTTTAAATTGTATTTATAGCACTCCGACCTTTTTGAAACTTCATCATAATGCACCAGGGATAATAAATAATAATTTAAGCAAAAAATTAGAAAAATTATATTTTTGTGATTTTTTACCGAATGAATAGTGTCGAGTTCTCAGGAAATTAAACATTTTTTTTAATTACAATATAAATGGAAATTTTATATAACACAGCGTTTTAAATTTTTGCATGATTAAAATTATAATATTTTAACTGAGCAATAATTTTGAAGATTTTACATAATATGTAGATATGTGTAAAATTATATTTACATCTAAAGAAAAAATAAATAAAAGAAAGTATCTACAAATTATAAAGTAATATTTTATTTCGGAGAACTTTTTTTGTGTACAATAAAATGTATCCTATAAAATAAATTAATTTTATTTATTTGTTTATTTAGAGAAGTAATGTGTACTAAGATCAAATTTTAAACATGATTAAAGATTTAATTAAAAAAATTATTAAATTTTTATTCTAAATGTTTTACATATGAAAATGAATTCAACATTCTGAAGATTTTAAGCAATCAACATAAACAAATATTTCAAATGTTAAACATGGTAAAAATGAAAAAAATTACTTTCTTAAATAAAAATCTATATGTGTATACATATAAAACTATACACCAAAATAATAAATTTAATTTATTTACACAGGGGGCTAAGTGTTCTAATATTTTTATTAAATTTTAAACATTGTTAAAATGGAAATTTTTACTTAATACAATTAACATTATTTTATTTTATATAAGAAAAAGAAACTACATATAAATATACTTTTTAAGAAAATAAAATAAAAAAATGTATACTATTTGTATACTATTGTATCTCAATCTCCTTTGTGTATTATAAAATTTACCTTAAAAAGAAAATAATTTCATTTATTTATATGCGTAATTAATGTATAACTAATTTTTATTCAATAAAGAACTAATTTTTCATGAAATTTTAAACAATGTTAAATAAAATACATCTTTAGGTGATGGAGTACTATTTTCCCTTAGATCTCCTTGAGAAAACTGAGTATAAGGAATTTCACTTATTTATTTAGTAAACTAAACCATAATAATATGTATTTTTTAAAATTCATATCAGAATTAATTTAAAAAGTACAAATAAATGGACTATAATTAGTTCCAATGCATACATATAATATAAAATTACTTGAAATACATTAAATTATTTTAATCAAAATTAAACATTTTTTTCTATTATTATTATTATTATTATTATTATTATTATTATTATTATTATTATTATTATTACATATGAAAAAATATACATAAACATCTAGTATTTGAATTTGAAACATGGCTGAAATTGAAAGCTTTTTGTTTAAAAAAATAAAAATTTTGATTTTAGCTATGAAAAAAAAATACAATCAGAATAAAGGGGGAGGGAGGGAAGATAACATCCCCATACATTTCAATCTCGAAGAGTCTCACAAAAAGAACGGGATTCTCCGGATAATTACGAGCTACATGACAGAATAAACTATAACTTTGGATTTTCGTATTTAAAGCTTGTAGAAATCGATTTATGTTTTTTTTTTTTTTTTTTTTTTTTTTTTTAGAGGTTAGAATTTATAATATTTACAAAAATTTATTTAAAAAATAATAATAATTTGTCTTTTTAAAAAAAGTATAAAATGTAAGTTATATATAGATACACACATATATTTATACTTTTGAATCAAAATTTAATTTACAAGTTCATATAACAATGTTAACTAAAATTCTTAATGAAGATAGCATGTAAAAATGTAATACATTAATAAAATTTATTTATATATTTAATAGAATTCAATCTCTAGAAGCTTTAAACACACGAATTAAAATTTACAATTCAATCCGTTGCACTGAATCAAAAAACAATAACACTACTGTTAAAATTATAATTAAATAAATACATAATAAAACATAATAAAACATGCATAAGAAGATGTTTTATCTTTGTTTTCAACCAATCAAAATTATTTTATAAAGCTAAAATGGTCTTTTAAATTAAAGTATTAACAGATGCAAAATACGATGAAAAAATTCATACTAAAAAAAATTCCATACATATTAGTGCATATACAGCAGAATACCATAAAATGTTATATATATAATACACCTTTGAATCAAAATTTATCTTACACGTTCACATGACGCTGTTAACCAAAATTCTTAATGAAGATGGCGTGTAAAAATATAATACATTAATAAGATTTATTTATTAACAGAACTTAACTTCTAGAAGCTTTAAATAAGCTAATCGAAATTTACAGTTCAATCCGCGAAATAAATCTACAGCTATGCTTAAAAAAATTACTTGTATTACAATCTGTTTTGCAACGACAGTGAATACAATGGATTATCATTAGTTCCAAAATTTAAAATTTCATAATGTCAAAACTACTTCAATAAAATACTTCTTTTTTCACACCCTGAGGTAAAATGTACCGAAAAAGCCAAATATGTTGTCAAAATTGTATGTTGAAATGGTCCGAATTTGGTATAATTTCATTCAAAAGACAATCCCTAAGCTTATTTACTTTTATATATACATGGAAAAAAGGTATAATTTCAAGTTTAACAGCAGTTTCTATTTTTTTTCTATTACAATTTAAATATTAAAATTTATAAAGTTTTTTAAACCGACTGTACATGTAAAAGCACATTTAAAAATTTAAATAGAGAAAATATAGCATTTATTTTTAAAATATATGTATAAATTACTATACTTTAGAAAATTTACTTATGAAAAAGAATCTGTACAAAAAAGCGTTCAAAGAATAAAAAGATTAAAAAATTTAAAAAAAAATTATAATTGAATATATATAATAATGTGTTTTGCATAACTTTAATTTTGTGCAAAGGAAAAGCTATCATAAAAAGAAATTTTTTCATTTATTTATTTGGTGTACTAATGCATAACACCATCATCAAAAAATTTTAAACGGTTATAACTATTATAAAATAAATTTTAAAATTTCATTAAAAATTTAAAGATTTTATATAAAGTATCTGTGTACTTTATAGAAAATATGCAATTATCCATTTTTCTAATCTTAATAAAAAGCTAATTTAAGGGGATCTCAGGAGTCATACTTTTTACCTGGTAGTGCAATTTAGCAGCATGTCACATTTAAAAAATTTTTCATGCATAAATGCATAAACTTTTAATATGGGCATCTTAATATCTCTACTATTTCAAAAATATTTTTTAAAATTTTGAAAATATTTTTTAAAATATTGAAATTTTACTTTATTTTTTTATGTTTAATTTTGATAAAATTTTTTAAATATTTCTTTGACTGCGCGCAACAATTTTCAAAAACTAATAAAACAATTTGCATCAAATTTAGTAAATATGTTCATTTAAAGTTAAAGAATAACTTATACTTCAAATTTAGTATTATAATTGCATTGATTATTTAAAATTGGCAATTATTCAATTAAAAATATTTATTTTAAATTTTAAAATTAAAATTAAAATTTTAATAAATAAATTGCTTTCAAGTATGAGTTCAAGTTGCATTCGTTTTATATCATTATCAATATTTTTAGGGACTCTTGAACCAATAGTTTTGCTACAATGTTGCGCGCAGTGGATGCAAGTCAAAAAACATTTTAAATTTTTAATCAAAATTAAATATTAAAATAAAATAAAATTTTAATGTGGAATATTAAAAAAATATATTTTAAATAGGAAGTATATTAAATTCTCTATATTAAAAATACTATGCATTTATGTTTAATAGGCACTGAGAAAAAAGAAAAATGTGACATGTTGCTAAATTACACTATCAGGTAAGACTTTTGAGACCCCTTAATTTTTCCTATTATTATTATTATTTAATTTCTTTGAATTACACTTGAAAAAACAAATTCCTTGCATAAAAAAATAAAGAAAATAATTCGCATTCATTTTAGTTACAAATATGGTTATTGTTATGTGATGCGTGGCACAGAAACAAATAATTGTATTTGTTTTAAACTGTGATTATCAATGAATGGTCATACTAACAAAAAAACACTAAAGAGTTATTAACATGTTTTTTTTCACTACATCTACGAATGTGGCTGATGGTCGTAGAGCAAAAAAATGAGGATTTTAAACAGTGACTCTTTTCCTACCATATACAGGGTGAAGTATAAGTTTTCATATAAAGAAAAACCATATTTAGCTATTTTTATTTATATAATATGATGAATACGTAAGTTTTATGGATAAAAATACACATTAAGTTATGAATATGATTTCAACTTTTTTTTTCTTTTTTAAATCAAACGCACTTTTTAAAATATTTGAAATACATGAAAAAAAATCACGTGTATGGAGACTATAGCCCACAGTGTACAAATACTTACTTCAAATTTTACACATGTCAAAAATTAACTTTTTAAAATAGTATTCATTTAAATTACATACCTGCGCCAGGACGGCCCTGTCCTTTGGATTCACTTGTTTAAAGAGCCTGACTAGAAACGCAGGTTCGAGCCACAGCTCTGTTAGGGACCTGGCATGGGGTACCCTCTCAAGAAAATCACGAAATTTTCCAGCAGCGGTCCGCGCCCTTCCTCGGCATTGCAGCAGGTGCTGAGTTTCATTCACACCAAAGGGGGCCGCTGAGGGGGCAGGGGAGGGGCCCCCACCCTTGTGGGCCCGAACCGTCAGCCCATTAAAGCATCGGCTGAGCTCCTGGGCGGCTCGCTTCGTGAAGCTGACGTCGCCGCTCATTGCCCAAAGTACTGCGGGAGGACAACGACACAACCCGCACCACGACGGATCATCGCCCATCGCTGCCGATCTCGCATCGGGAGATCACGCGGGATTCGCGCAGCGACGGAGAGATTACAGCTGACTGGAGCAATCGGGCGGGAAAGCACACAGCACAGGCGTTTGGCGAGCATTGCTTGGCGAGAGCTCCATTTCGCCAAGGTGGTATACTTTTTCTTTTACTAGACATTGCAAGCTGAGAAACGTGATTCTCTAGCAACCAATCAAGGTTAACTAGCGGAGAGATTTCTCCAACGCGCTTCAAAGCAAAAATTCAGCTCCGAACTACAGCTCTTCGTTGTCTGAACGCGCACACAGAGTTTGTCAGAATTACTCCATACGAAACAAATTTTAAAACATCATTAAATGATCATAAAAAGCGGTAAGGAAATAAGGAACCAAATAATATTCTGCTTTATGCAGATTACCATCTTTGCAGGTATAATTGTTGATATTCTTTCTGTTGGAAATATATAATGTTTTCATTAAAGGCCGGATTTCGTTATATACAGATTTCACTATTCCCAGATTTTTATAGTCGTTATAATATTAAAATTGAAGAATTTAAAGTTATAATTATATGAATTGAGATACTACGTCAGTCACACAAAGACATTCGCGAGCTAAGATTAAAACTGTGGAACCGTTGACAAATATCTCACTTCCGTTTCATAACATTGAAATATATATGTTTTTTATTTTATTTTATTATTTATTTATTTTCGTGGAATACCTCAATCCTGGATCGATAATTAATGTTGTGCTTTTGTACGTTTTCGTGTTGGTCGCTTTTTTTTTTTTTTTTTTTTTTTTTTTTTTTTGAAAATTGTTTTAAACCTGTTTTGGAAATTTAAATATTCTCATACTTAAAAAAAAAAAATTCAACCAAATTCGAAAAAGTAACTACGCACAGTGTTTAATATCGACCTCATCTATTATAAAATAAACAGTCAAGTGAGATTATTATTCGCGCTCGGGAAATATTTGAAAACAGCAGACTCCCACCAATCCGCTACTCTCTAAAATCAACACATAATTAACGGATGTAAACAATGAAACATTCAGTTCAAATATAGGGACAAAATTTTACTTTCTTAATTTTATATCAATTACATATAGTATATTTTAATTTGCAATTTTTATTAATATGACTACATTCATGTTTTTTAATGAAGGAAGAATAAATTTATTTCTGAAAAAATTTAAGATACTGCTGATATTACTAGTAAATCACAATATTCTTACGAAATATCATGCATTAATCAAGCTTTTTCAATTAACACTAGAACGACCAAGACCGTCATTTTGACGGTTTTCAAATTTCGTGCTTAAAAATTTGATATAATTTATGGCGAGTTCCAAAATTTTATGATACGACTTTTAATAAAACATAAGAATATTTAAATATTCACATTCAATTTCCTCTCACCCACTTTAATTTTCGTAATCAGTATGACTTATACCTATTTATACCAAGACCCGTCAAATTGACGGCTTTGGCAATTAACAAACTCATCCCGAAGGGATACGGACTTCCCCATTTTCCAAATGGTCTAGCCCTTTTCGCCCATGCGCAGTCTGCTCCAGGCTTCATATCAAACGTATCAGTAACTGTTAAATGTAATTAGGACGCGATCATTATCAATTGTATTTCTAATGTGATAACGTTCTTAGTGAAAAGTGCAGTCTGTGAATAGTGTAATCTGTATAAAGTCTAATCTGGGAAAAGAGTATGAATATATTTTTATGAAAAAATAACATTTATTTTTTGTAAATTCTAGTAAAAAATGAAACGATTTCGAGGAAGTAAAAAATTATTCGGAAAATACAAAGAACTCACTAGTATAAATGAAGACTGTTCGGACACTAATTCAAGTAATAATATTGACTCTGAAAATTCTGGAGATGAAATTGAAGTACGAGATATTGAAGAAAGTGATGAAGAAGAATATGAAAGTGAAGATTCAGGGAGTGAAGATGAAATTCCCCAAAAGAGCCACAAACGCAGAAAGCGATTGCGAATAATTTCAGATACTGAATCGGACAGCCAAAAAGAAACTGAAAAAAGACAGGAAAAAGAAATTGCTCTCGACGGTACTGAATGGGAAGAAATAGAGAATGGTTGTGTTGGTAGACTCCCATCACACACTATATTCAAGAATACTTCAGGCCCAACTGGTTATGCGAAACGAAACATTATGCTTGGTAATGTTAGCAGTGCATTTAGACTTATAATTGATAATCGAATGATGAAGCACATAAAAACTTGCACTGAGATAGAGGCCAGAAATGTTTTACAGAAGGACGATTGGAAAATTACTATTGAAGATTTGTATGCGTTTGTAGCTATTTTGTATGCACGAGGAGCCTATGAAGCGAGAAATTTGAAATTATCCTATTTGTGGTCAGAAAAATGGGGACCTTCTTTCTTTCGCGAAACCATGAGTAGAAATAGATTTCTAGAAATTATGAGATTCATTCGTTTTGACAAAAAAAGTGAGAGGAGTGTTCGCTTACGAACTGACAAATTTGGATTAGCTTCCGAAATTTGGAAGTCCTTTATTGATAACAGCCAAGCTTGTTACAAACCAGATCAGAATATAAGCGTAGATGAACGATTGTTTCCCACAAAGGCAAGATGCAGATTTCTGCAATATATGCCCAACAAACCAGACAAATTTGGAATTAAATTTTGGTTAGCTGTAGACGTGCGAAGTAAATATCTTATAAATGGCTTTCCCTATTTAGGCAAAGACGAACTTAGACCATCGGGAGTACATTTGAATGAATTTGTAGTTTTGAATCTTGTAAAAAACTACGTAAATTGTGGGAGGAATATAACAACGGATAATTTTTTTACAAGTATGCAGCTTGCAAAGAAGCTACTGGCCAAAAAAACAAGTCTTGTTGGAACTATACGAGCAAATAGAAGAGAATTGCCGAAAATAGCTAAAGTTAGAAAAGATAACATGGCTCTTTTCTCCACAAAACTCTACAAATCAAATGATATTGTTTTAACAGTTTACAAAAGTAAGCCTCGTAAAAAAGTATTACTTCTTAGCTCAAAACATAAATCGGTAAAAATTGCTTCTAATCGAAAACAAATTCCTGCAACTGTGACATTTTACAATGAGACAAAGTTTGGAGTAGACGTAGTTGACCAAATGGCCCGCAAATATAGCGTAAAAGCAGGGTCACGTAGATGGCCTTTGCAGGTATTTTATAATATTTTGGACTTGGCAGCAATCAATGCATGGATTTTATGTAAAGAGACTTGTGATAAAAATATAACTAGAAAACAATTTTTATTTCAGTTATCTGAAGAACTCTCCAGTGAATATAGGTGCTGCAGAAAAAAAGCCTCCTCCCAAAAACAAGAACGGAAATCAATGGACTGTGTTCTAGAAAATTCACAAAATATTCCTTATGATTGCAAATCTTGCCAAATTCGATTATGCAACAAAAACAAAGCGATTTATACTTGCAATGTATGCAACAAATTTGTTTGTGGTAAGTGTTCTTCTAAGATAACATGTACTTGTAAAATATGTGCCTCATGATTATTTCATTCATATCAAATATGCTGTACTATAAATGCAAATAGAAAGTGTTTTTTTAATTAATAATTAATGAATTAATACATTAAATGTTATTTTTGTTAAATTATATGTATATTTTATTTACATTAACTAAGTTAAATATCTTTGTGGAAAGTGTTCATCTAAGATAAGAGACACTTGTAAAATATCTGCCTTATAATTAGTATTTCGTGCATATCAAATGTGATGTACTGTAAATACAAATAGAAACTGTTTTTGTTTAGTTTCCTTATATTTATCATTAATGAATTATTATTATATTAAATATTGTTTTTGTTAAATTATATTCTTATATTTACATTAACTAAGTTTAATATGTTTGATGCAAATGTTAATCTAAAATAACGTGTAAAATTTGTCCCTCATAGTTATTTCATGCATAGCAAATGTACTAAAAATGCAGATAGAAGCTGTTTTTTTTTATTGAATTTTTATTAATTATTAATGAATTATCATATTAAATGATGTTCTTGTTAAATTATATATTTTTATTTACATTAACTAAGTCAAAAGTTACAATAAAAGCCGTGATGAAAAATCCGTCAATTTGACGGACGCGGTAAAACTAGGTATATATGAAACTCCGGTAGTTCTAGTGTTAAGTCTTGCAAAACCTGAAGTAAAAATTCCTTGAATAATTTAGGAAAAATACATTTAATCTTTATAATGAATGTTTAATCATACATTATTCACTTTATCTTTGCTTTTAATATTTTAATCATTTTAAAAATTATCTAAATTTATACTATTTTAGTGTATTACTTATTTTAATATTTTATTATATTGTAAGCATTCATTGTAGTTTAGATTGCATTATTAATTGCATTCCAATGACTGTTAAAAAAATGTAAACAAAGCAATAACCAGAAATTCGCAAAATTCTAACATCTGAACAACCTCTGGTCCCAAGCTGTGCGGATTTCAGGGAGTCTATTGTATATTCTCCGTACAAAAATATATGAATTATTTAATATATTAGGGGGAAAAAAACCGTTGCTAATATAATATAAGACTTTGAAAAAAAAAAACTATACAATCAACGTACGATTGTATATAGCTGTTTGTATAAACTGCAAAAGTATGGATGAGTATACCATAAAAGTTCAGAAATTTGAATCCTAAATAATATCAATAAATTATTATTTGTATAGTTCTTTTTTTTATTTTGTCCTAATCTCTTTATTTATGAACAATTCGGTATTGAAAATAAAAGTAGTGCATATTTAAACTTCAAGTGGCATTTCATAAGACTAAATTTAGAGTAGTAATAAACTTTTCTTTTTACAGTGTAACTAAAACTAAACCTTTGTTCAAAGCTTAAACTTGTGCTAAGTGCATTTCGAAAACAGGTCGCAAAGTTGCAACGTCGCCTTGGTTCGAGCCTAGTTTTTCCAAATATTAATTTAAATAACGTATAAAAACATGGGAGGGGTATTGAAAGATCCATTTAATGCTAATTTATCGCAAATCCCACAGCTTTCATGCAATTAATTCTAATTAAATTAGTCTATTTTTAACAATTTGATGTTAATTGCTTTTATACGGCGACTGGGCATTGCATTATACAAATATATCATTAAAAATAATTACCTAGGTTTTAACATTGGCGCATAGAGTACACTGACCTTGTCATTAGGTACATCCAAAACGCCCGTGTCTTCAAGAGTTACTATCTAATTACCGACAATTTTATTAAAAAATCATTATCAACAATGCTTTTATACTTCTGTTACGGTAGGCAGATTCAGCGCTCCTCAACACCATTGCTGAATGCTCGCAAATCGAAATTTGTGTTTAACAGAAAAATACGCTTTTCTCAAAAGCAATGCAACCTAGGAAAATCGCTATAGTTTTCCTGCAAGATTTAAATCAACTTCTATTATCTCTAATTGTTTCATAATTTTAGTTTCAGTAGATTCGGAAATATATTTTCGACGATATTTCTTAAAATATAACACCCCAAATTAAAATAAATGTATTTTTGAGTCCAATATTACGAGAGCTTTCATACGATATATATACAAAAAAAAAGGTTTTTTTTTTCAAGTAATTTAATTAGCTCCTCTACTTTTTCCTTAAATATCTTTGCAAATATATTTGCGAATGTTTTTGTAATCTGTGTGGGTCAAATGTCTTAATTATTTACCTCAATTTGAACTTTCCACGGTCCATACACAGTAAAGAAAAAAAATCTGTAAAGATACTAAAAGTATTCCAGGAAACTGGGATTCCCAGAATTTTTTATGTAACGGCAACAGCAAAAATTCACATAACAGATACAGATTTGCGCTGAAAATAAAAAATTCTGTAAGGTTACTTAGAATTTTTTAGGAAACTGGTATTCCAAGAATTTTTTATGTAACCACAACCCATGTTACAGGTAAAATTTTAGTAAGGTTACTGCAATTTTAGTAGACTCGTTTGTAAGGTTACAGATATCTGTAGCTTTACAAAAATTAATTCTGCAGATTTACATTTTTCCATGTAAGGTGCACAGATAAAATGTTAGTAAACATACAGATTTCGGCAACTTTTCATCTTTGGGATTACAGATTTTTTTTTACAGTGTAGTTTGCAAATAAAATAGCTGTGACAGTCAGACACAGGAGTGATCTTATAATGCTTCTGTTCTTACTTTTTAAGTATACGAACCCTAAAAATAATAGAACATTAAATTTCTAGAGAGAATTCTGAAAAGAATGCTCCCATAGATTTAAGATTAGCATGCGAGTGTTTTTGCATGAGACTGCATTAACCATGCAAAGAAAGTTGAACGATGTTGTTAAACACCTATGTTATACTTTAGGTATATACACATGTTAAATAGACATACATACAAAAAATGCAAATTGGAGTGAAAAATTAGCTAGAGTCAGGAATCAAACCCGGGACCACAGCATTTCAAGGCTAATGTTCTATCCAATGATGGTGGTCTATTTAATTTCATACATTAAGTATAAGTAATATTTTTTTTTCTGTTTTGAAACAATAAAAAAAATTCAGAATGGAAAATAACTAAGGTCATATAAGATCCCATGGTACTAGCAGATTTCATTCCAACTGTTTTTAATAACGCTCGTTTATTCGAAGTAATCATTATTATTATTATTATTTTACTAGCTGACCCGCCCGGCGTTGCCCGGGTCCGTATTAACAATATTAAACGAACTTGAAATTTGTATGATTTTATCATTAACTCGTTACATGCAGAAATGCATTGTCTGAAATACTTAGCGACTGACTGTGTGAAAAATCGGTTTTAAAAACAACTAATATTAAGCTCTAAAAATACTCAAAATGAGCAATGAAAAACGCGGGAGTGAATATGTATCCAACGATTGCATGATTTTCGTGAAAAAAAGTTGATATTTACCCGTAAAAATCATTGTTAAGTCACGTAACTAATTATTATTTTCACATACAAATCCCAAGTGAAATATTTTGAATTTCATACTAATTATATTACTCTTAAATCCGACTATACCATGAATGAAATCGATACACGATGGTAGCTAAAAGATTGGTATATAGTACTATAATTTCAGAGCTATTTAACAAAAGTAAGTGTTATTTTTAATCAAATCTTGCGTATAGGTTCACCCTGTGTATAAATTCCTAACCTTAAACTTTTATACCGTAACCAGAACCTGTCTGTAAACTAACAGCGACTTAACAGTACCCTACCGTAAATTAAATATAACAGAAATGTAACCTAGGCTAAATGTATTCACTTTATTGTAACATATCCTTATTCTAACCATAACATAAATGCAATTTAACTTTAACCTAACTTTAACCTAAATAATATAATAGAAAAAAACCATTTTAAAAAATTACTATTTCCTCGTAAAATATGCTTCAGCTGTAATTTGTTTCTTTCAATTCGTTTTATTAATACAAAATTCCTTCCTCGTGCTTTTGTTTGAGACATTAAAATTTCAGCGATAAATGGTTTAATATTGCAAACCATGGAGTAAGACACTTTTTACTCCGTGTTGCAAACCTTTTTTCGGTTTACTTCGCCTCGACCTATCTTTTTCTCCATGGTGTACAGCAGCTGTGATTAAAAAAAAAAAAATCCTCTTTTAAACTGACAGTTTGCCAGTCTATGAATTTTAAAGGTCTGTCCCAGCTTTTTTAATTATTTCTGCGAAACTTTTATGCAACCAATCAACCATAAGAAAATGAAATGGAAAAAAAGCGAAAAAAAGCGATTTTTTATGAGAGTGAGCTTTGGAATTTAATTAATTACTCAGTTAATAAATAGAATTTTGAAATTCTGAGCTTCAGGTGCATCAGGAGAGACATTGGGCTACTCTCAAAAAATTTTTGAGCTTCGTATGTGCTGTAGATTTTGCTAGCCATCGCAGACACACACACAGACAGACAGAGCGTTTTGTTCTTTTATTAGTATAGAAGGTACGATAAGAAGAGGGAATACCTTGCAACAGTAGATAACGATTTAAAAAATCTTTGAAACTAAGCAATCAGGAAATTAAACTATTCGATTAAAAAATCTGTAAAGTTATTAAAATTTTCCTAGGAAACTGGAATTCCTAGAACTTTTTATGTAACAGTAACAACAAAGAATCAAAGAGAAACTGTGATGCCTAGAGTCTTTTAGATAATTGCAACGCAGGTTACAGTTAAACTTTTGCATGATTAAATTTTAGTATTATTTTGTAAAGCTACAGATTTCTGCAGCTTTACAAAAACTAGTTTTGTTGATTTACAACCTTTTTTTTTTTTTTTTTTTTTTTTTTTGTATAGTATTTATGTATAGTATATTATGTATTTTTTTTTTCACTGTAAAAAATAAATAAATAAATGATATGTAAAGTTACTAAAAGTTTTCTAGGAAACTGGGATTCCTTGAACTTTTTATGTAACGGCAACAGCAAGAACTCACGTAACAGATACAAATTTGCACTGAAGAAGAAAAAAAGAATGATGCCCAGTTTAACTGATCTTATAGAGCTCACAGACTATGCGGACTAATTGTATATTACAGTCTTATATAATAATGTCCTTCGAAAAAAAATAAGGAAGGAAGTACCCCCCCCCCTCCCCAATTTTCTTTCTTTATACTTATCATTGAAGCCTCAAATCGTATCAGGGATACGCCTTATCGTATAACAAACCTGTATCATCCAAAATTCGAAGCAAGTAGAATATTTCTGCATAAAAACCCATTTATGTAATTTAAAACACGTTTTCCCCCGTTCCCTCCTTTATAATTAATCATTAAACCTCCAAAACTGTTCAGAAATTCAACTCATCAGAAAGAACCTACATCCAAAATTTAAAGCAAATCAGATAACTCTGCATAAAACTCTATTTAGCAAACTTAAGGGGGAGGTAATCGCCCGTGCCCTCCTTTATAATTAACAAAAGAAAGCACCAGAACAAATGAGCGAAGCTTCTTACAACTATAAACCTGTATACAAAAATTGAAACAAATCGGTTAATAATTCTGTATGAAAAACCATTTACATAAATTATGAGTGGTAGTTTCGCCTATACTCCCTTTATACTTATCCAGTGAATTCCAAAAACAAATCAGGGAAGCGCCATTTGAGAATAAACGTTTATACAAAATTTGAAGCAAATAGATGAATTTTGCGTGAAAAACCTAAATTTAGACGGGGGGTTTAACCCCCTCCCCCACATTTCCCCTCTTTAAACTTATCCGAAGAACACCCAATATTAATCACGAAGGCACCTCATTAGAATGATCCTACATCTAAGATTTGAACGAAATCTGCTAATTCTGCAGGAAAAACCCATTTATATAAATTAAGGGGAGGGGCAATGCCCCCCCCCGCTCCCCTTCTTATACTTATCGAATGAACACTAAAAACTAATCAGGGTAGCGTCTTATCATAATAAGCCTAAATCCAAAATTTCATGTAAACCGGATATTTTTTATCATGAGTTATCGCGTTACGTACGAACGTACGCACGTACATACATACAGAACGGGCGGGCACATAAGCTCTCAGGCTTTGATAGTCTGTGAGCTAAAAAACTGTAAGGTTACAAAGAATTTTTAGGAAACAGGGTTTCCTAGAAATTTTTATGTAACGGCGACCCAGGTTACAGATAAAATTTTAGTGATATAACTGCAATTTTAGTCGATTCGTTTGTAATGTTACAGATTTTTGTACCTTTACGAAAATTAGTTTTGTTGATTTATATCTTCTCTTGGACAGTGTACAGATAAAATATCAGTAAGCACACATATTTCGACAACTTTACATCTGTAGGATTACAGTTTTTTTGACAGTGTACAGTACAGATAAAATTTTAGGCAACAGAAAAAAACAGAATTACAGACGTCTTTTATAGTGTGTAGTCAAAGAGGAGTTGGAACATACAAATAATTCGGATAATAACTTTTCATCGGATGATGAGGTTGGCAACAACCTTAAACATCCTGATGAAAAATCACTGGAAAATGTATATGCGACCGATATTTTGAAAATTTTTATTCAGATTTTTAATCAGACTACAAAAGACAGAGAAAAATAATATTTACTGGAAATTGAAAATTAGGTTAAAAACGTAAGAGTAATATATTATAATACATTTTACTTAACTTTTTTCAAAACTGTAATTTGTTTTATTAAACTATCATTATCCATAATACGTTTCAAAATTTTATTTCCTTATTTCTATTAGTATAGTTGTATTTAAGATAGAGGCAGAAAATTTTTGCTTTTTAAGATTAATATCCTTCTAGCAATAGTAATTTTAAGAAAAACATGTATTATATATAGAGAGAGTTTACATTACCCCAACATGTTTTTTCCTAAAAGAAAAAAAATGTGTAATTATTTTTATATGCATTTTTTTTTTTTTTTTTAAGTTTGAGGGCAGAACTACACGATCCATTAGTAAATAATTTGGAAGTGATTTAAAGTATTATTCAACGATAGAAGACAGAACTATTTATTCTACATAGTAAATTTAATCTTATTTTACTGTTTCAACTTGCTTACACTACATATTTTTGACCCATAACTTATACTCATTTATTTTTACATAGATATTTATGACAACATATGCAAATCTCTCCTTATACCTTATAATGCAATTTTATTTATGACATGAATGAATCTTCAATTGATGATATGCTCCTCTTTTCGATCCATTTTAATCATTTGTATTTTTCTTTAATTATTTGTTTTGGCGCAGCATGTCCCTAAAGGGATTTTGCGCCATTAAACCCTATACAACCAACCAACCAACCTTTAATTATTTGTATCTGTATTATTTCTATTGTTTTTCTTGATTAACTGTGTGCGGCAGTCCTTATTTTGCAATTTAACCTTTCCAAAACAGTTCAAAAATGTTTATGAATTCGATTTGTCTGTTCGTAAGATCATCAGTCTGTCTGTCCGTCTGTTACACCTTAACTTCCTTCAGTCCTCACATCTGGCACATACCTAAAAACACTATTATTTATATTATTTGCCAATGAATTTGTCCAATATGACTGCTGTAACTGATGGAGAACAGTCCAAAGAATGGAATAACAGTTATTTTGTCCTTGTACGATGGCTCCATTTGACAAAAAATTAGAATTTGTTCTTCGGCAACAAGCAAATTTTCGATCAAGTTATTAAGGAAAAGTTTACTTATATTATTTTTACTGGATACTTAAAAGGATTAATATTAAAAAAAGTTGCAGAGTGTTAAGTAGATAAAATTAATTAATTTAAGCCCTTTTAATTACAAAATAAAGCAATAGAATACCGTATTTACCCGTGTATACAACACGGGTTGTATACACGGTGCGAGGGCGCACGCGTGTATAAGGCGCACCCCTACTTCACAAGTAAAAATAGCGATTTCTTAAAATCTCGTGTATAACGCGCACCATAAATTTGATAGGCTAATGAAGAATGACCAAATGAATTTCAGTAAAAAAAAAAGTCGAAACAAACATTACACCAGACCAGAAAACAAGACGAAAATGCATTTTTAGACTTCGGGTTGTAAGAGAATGACGGGAAATGGGAATGAGTGACGGTAAAGAGAATTGCTAATTAGCGTTTAGATAATGTCATTAGCTCTGTTGTATAAAAAATTGCAAGAAATGAAATAAATATGTAGTAATACTTCAACTAAGTAACATTTTCCGAGTTTTAATATCTTCTTTGAATAATTTCTTGTTTCATATATATATCGTTCGACTGCATCTAACAGTAAAAAATTATTCCGTGTATAAGGCGCACCTAGGAGTTTTGCCCTAATTTTTTTGAAGAAAAGTGCGCCTTATACACGAGTAAATACGGTATTTAAAACCCCCAATTGTGTATATAGGGTGCACACCATAACATATGAAATTTTAGCTGAAAATTTGATAATTATTTTTATTTTATATATATACTAGCAGCCTTAGCCCGCTACGCTGGTCAGTTTTTTTTTTTTTTTTTTTTTTTTTAAGAAACTTTAAATCAAACGAAATTTTTATATAATAGTAATTTTTAGTTTTATATCGTACTTTAGACTGTCCGTCATCGGTGAAAAATCAGTCATCTAAACGGAAAGTTCAATGTTAGTCACCAATGAATGACGTAGCGCTGAACATGTTAACAATTTTAATCACATAAAAATTCATTCAGCGGAACTTTTAAAATAAAGCCAAACTTTTGTAATTGGGTTCATCTGATAAAAAACATTTCCTAAGTATTCAATTAAACAACGTAGAATGCTATATTTCATTTGTTACAAAATTTCTGAAAAATTATCCAACTAACAATGTAAAATCCATTAAAATCTATCTTGTAGAACTTAAGTTATAAGCGGCCGCAATGAAATTTCACTTTGCGTTTTATATATATTGAGATAATTAAATATAGCTTACATAATCATGTTAACCTGATTATAGAGCTCTCTTTCAAAATTATAGGTTCAATAGATATTTTTGTGCTGTGATTAATACGAAATCCAGACTTTCTTTTATATATATAGATAAGGATTGAAAATTTCAGGTTTGGCGCCGAAGACACCGCCAAATCAGGAAAACGTGAAGTATCTCGCGAACTACTGAACTTAAAAGAATTTGCTTGGTACGATTCGATTCAGCATGACTAAATACACTAAAATATGTTATCAGTTGAAAAATAACTACAAAAGCCGATTTTTAAGGATTTTTTAAGTTCGTTCCTTTTTTTAACCCCCTGAGGGTTAAAATTTTCGAAAATCCCTTCTTAGCGGCACTCGATGTTATCAGAAGTATTTTTACCCCTATTTTCAACATTATAGGTTCGGCAGATTTTTTTGTGCTGTGATTAATGCGAAATCCAGACTTTCTTTTATATATATAGATAAGGATTGAAAATTTCAGGTTTTTGCGCCGAAGACACCGCCAAATCAGGAAAATGTGAAGTATCTCGTGAACTACTGAACTTAAAAGAATTTGCTTGGTACCATTTGATTCAGCATAAAAAAATACACTAAAATATGTTATCAGTTGAAAAATAACTACAAAAGCCAATTTTAAGGAATTTTTGAAAAGTTCGTTCCTTTTTTTAACCCCCTTAGGGGTGGAATTTTCGAAAATCCCTTCTTAGCGGCACTCGATGTTATCAGAAGTATTTTTACCCCGATTTTCAACATTATAGGTTCGGCAGATTTTTTTGTGCTGTGATTAATGCGAAATCCAGACTTTCTTTTATATATATAGATAAGGATTGAAAATTTCAGGTTTTTGCGCCGAAGACACCGCCAAATCAGGAAAATGTGAAGTATCTCGCGAACTACTGAACTTAAAAGAATTTGCTTGGTACCATTTGATTCAGCATAAAAAAATACACTAAAATGTGTTATCAGTTGAAAAATAACTACAAAAGCGAATTTTAAGGAATTTTTGAAAAGTTCGTTCCTTTTTTTAACCCCCTTAGGGGTAAATTTTCGAAAATCCCTTCTTAGCTGCACTCGATGTTATCAGAAGTATTTTTACCCCGATTTTCAACATTATAGGTTCGGGAGATTTTTTTGTGCTGTGATTAATGCGAAATCCAGACTTTCTTATATATATATATATATATACAGGGTGTCCCAAAAGGTCATGTCCAAACGGAACACATGGTTGTGTCAGGTCATGAGGAAACAGAATTACATAGGAAAGGGGGGTCGGAAACGCGATCTAAACAGTGAAATTGCATCGTAACCGTCACGCAAAGAAAAGATAACAAACGGTGTAAAATATCTTTATTTTACAACAAAACAGTACCAAATAAAAAAGAAAAATGCTACAACTCATAGTAAGTGCTCATCCAAGTGCTCATCAACTGGTTCATCCTTTCTCTGCAACGTCCGCGCTTCGAATGATCCGACTGCCCGCGCTTTCGTCTGACATCGCTTATCGCCCTCTAGCGGATTACAATCGCGTTTCCGACCCCCCTTTCCTATGTAATTCTGTTTCCTAATGACCTGACACAACCATGTGTGCCGTTTGGACATGACCTTTTGGGACACCCTGTATATATATATACACTATATTGCCATTGATTATGGGACACTTGCGATTTTAGACTTTTTACAAAATATCTAAAAAAATACATGAGGAATCATCTCGAAACTCTTAGTGTATAAATATAATAGTATACGTCATACATCTCTCTGAAGATTTTTAACCGAAACGCCATAGGGGACCGTCAACAAATTAAAAAAGAATGAATATCTTTTGAATAACCCTGTCAAAACTAATGTAGCAAAAGCGCTCAAACTCTAGATTATGATTGAATGCCTTATTGTAATACACTGTGTTCATTTTTATGCAAATAGCATGCACACTCGCAGAGTAATTAAGGTTTTTATAAAAATGGTCCCAAGTTTTTCCATTATAATTTTCGGAGTTCTTAATATAAAATAATATTTTTTTCAGAAAATATGACAAACAACATTGCACACAGTAGACTGTAATCAGAATTAAAAAATAATAAAAATTGTATGAAAAATAAGTAGGTTTACTATATAATTTTTTACTGCGCATGCGTCAAAGATATCAAAATTTCATTTGCATATTATGTTAGCTAAATGTATGGAGCAACTTTTGTAAAAGTCTCAAAATCATAGCTTGAAAATTCTGAAAGTAATCGTCTATAGAAAAAGGACAAAATCCGTTGTTTCCAAAATGAAGCAAAAAAATGAGGGATTTTATCCAAATGCAGTAGTACATCCCATGTTGTGTATTCTATATTGACACTAATCAATGAATATATGGATACAACACCTCTTATTTTTGCTTCATTTTGAGAATAACGGATTTTCGACTTATTCAATTGACGATTATTGTCAGAATTTTCAAGTTATGATTTTGTGCCTTTCACAAAAGTTGCTCTATACATTTAGTTAACATAATATGCAAATGAAATTTTGATATCGTTGACGCATGCGCAGTAAAAAATTATTTAGTAAACCAACTCATTTTTTATACAATTTTCATTATTTTTTAATTCTGATTACAGGGTACTGTGTGCAATGTTGTTTGTCATATTTTCTGAAAAAAATAATATTTTATATTAAGAACTCTGAAAATTATAAGGAAAAAACTTGGAAAAATTTGGGATCATTTTTATAAAAACCTTAATTACTCTGCGAGTATGCCTGCTATTTGTATAAAAATGAACAAGGCTAATTACAATAAGGCATTCAATCACAATCTAGAGTTTGAGCGCTTTTGCTACATTAGTTTCGACAGGGTTATTCAAAAGATATTCATTCTTTTTTAATTTGTTGACGGTCCCCTTTGGAGTTTCGGGAAAAAATCTTCACGGAGATGTATGACTTATACTATTATATTTATACACTAAGAGTTTCGAGATGATTCCTCGTGTATTTTTCTAGATATTTAGTAAAATGTCTAAAATCGCAAGTGTCCCATAATCAATGGCAATATAGTGTATATATATAACTTTTTTTCTGTTATTAGACCGATGTATGGATTTAAAATTATTTTTTCCTAAAAACAGAAAAAATCGTACAGTGAAGAGTTAATATATACTCAGATTTTAATACAATTGATATATGATAATGATGTTTACCATGACATGTTTGGTATTCAATATGAAGATTGTAGCAATAATGATTCATTCAAAAGAATTTCGCTACATTATGGTCAATGAAGAAAAATCATTTGCAGTGTATTTTAATGACATTAAGCTATTTGAAATGTATTGAAATTGATATAAATCGCTGAATTTCACTGCGAGAGGATTGCTGTATAGGATAAGAGGTTCATAGCATTTATCATTTATTTACAGAGACACGCAAAGGAAATCTGTTACAGTACTACTGTCTTCAAGCAATATCTGATGAAAGTGCGTAATTCAATTTCAGTATTCGATTATTAACTTAATTGGCCTTTTTGCAGGTTACTCGTTGTGTAAATTCCGTACCTCGTATACAGAGCTGCATAAAAAAATTCACCTATTCATTGTTCCTTATTATTAGACTGTGGCCAGAGCCGTGCGAAGCGGTGGGGAGGGGCGAAGAAGGCGCCAAATTTATACTACCAACTTTTTTTTTTTATTTATTTTAAGCGACAGATATAATACATATTTGTGTTTCTACGCTTTTAAATCTTGTGATATCTGTCACAAAGAGAAATGGGGGGGGGGGGGTGTTACGAAATTGAAACTTTACCCGTGATGTAATATCTTCTTCGCGCCGCATTGACTGTGATATAAATTTTTAAAATTATCTAAACTTTTGCATTTATGGAGTTTACCGATTCAAGTCTATATATCATAGACAGGGCTGCTCAAAAAATTCAGAGCATTTTCCGACTGTAGGTGGGATTGCTGAAATTCTGAAATTAGGTTTTCAAATGTGTTAATGCGTTTCAAAATCGTTCAATTAAAAATCGTATTTTAACTTACTAAGCGTTGAAGTTTTGTTACATTATATTCCAAATTTATTAAAAAGTGTTTCATAATCGATGTTTGATCTTTAATTTTTTCTTTATTGTTTAATATGTTATATCTAATTGAAAGATGAAACCATAAATGTCATTTGTAAAAATCAAAAAAATTTGATCCTGATGACTCTGCCTTGGTTCCTTAAATATTTTCATTTTTCTGATGTTTTCTGTGTTTTCAATTTCTTCTTGTACTTGTTAAAGGGTTTTGCTTCAAAGATTTTTACAATGCTTCATATATCATTTTTAATTTGCATAAATTCTTTTATGATTTACATATTCACATTTGTTGATCATAATTGTATTGGTTTATAATGTTTTTACTTTTATATGTATATATATATACATATATATGGGGTCACAGAGAGTTTCATCCTAACTGTAGGGCGCTTGAAGGTAATAATTTTGAGAAAGATAAAAATATTGCAATAAAAATGTAACGACGTGCATCCTGTTTTGCATGAAATGTGATAACATAAAAAAAAATGTTCTAAAAAAACAGGGTGCTTACGCAATCGATGATACCGTGTGAACTGATAATCAGAGTCCAAAATGAGGCGCGTTAAATGCATGATGTTGGCACATAATGGAAACTTCTACTACCATTTTTTTTTTTTTTTTTTTTTCTTGTGTGTATGTAATCATAGGGGAGAGTGGTGTAACTTGGACGTAAGTGTACCTCGGACCTATGCTAATTCTAGTTTACTTGTTTAGATCTTTAAACAAGAACATTCGTATATTAAATATTTGCCACCAGAAGTCTCATTTAAGTTCTTGGCATTTGTTTAAAAGCGCAATTAACTGTATAACTTTTAAAAAAGGAAATTCACCTTACAAAAGTAAATTTTTCTTAGATATTTCTATGTTATTTTTATACTAAAACATATCTATTTTTTTTTTTTTTTTTTTTTTTACTGAGGATTATGCATAATAAAGCAAAGCTCTAGCTACTATACCACGTGCTTTAAAAAAAGTTAAACTTGACTTTAACAGAAGGATTGGTAGTTTTGTTTTTAAGTGTCAAGTATTGTACTTTGAACATAATAAAAGTGATATACCTAGGACTATGTCCAAGGTACACTAGGTATTGCCTAAGGCAGCTCAAGAAGTTAACATTTGGAATTGACTTACCTAATTACAATCTTGTCTAAAAATAAATATAACTACTAATATAAATAAGTTTTAATGTCTTTTGCGATTATAGTAAGTGTATATGTTCTGAAGTTTTATCTATTTAGAATTTCTTATTTTTAAAACCTAATAAACAATGAAATGCATCAAAAATTTATATATGTAGCTTCTTGATTAATAAATGGTGATTTTATTAGCTAAGAACAAGTTTTTTTTTTCCCATTCTTAATAATGGGACCAAAGTACGCCACTAGTGGTGTACCTCGGTCCTATTTTCAGTTCATTTTTTATTCAAAAATTTTCATGGAAATTATTTATATAAAAATTTAAGACAAATATATGTAGTGTATAACATTTTAAAGTTTTATAAAATATTTTCTTTTTTTTAGTTTTGGCAATTTTTTTTTAATTTAAAATTAAAATATCAAAATAGGTCCGAGATATACCACCTTCCCCTATTTAGAACAAAGCTGAGCACGTCTATTAAAAGTTTGCTTCAGTTATACTTCAGTTTTCTGAAATTTATTACCGTCAATCGAAGTAATTCTAAAACAAGGGTTTAATTAGCGCGCTGCTCTTTTTAACTCTGTGCTCTGCATTGACGAAGTCATTTTCATTTGTAAGTAGGTACAACCGTCCAGTATTGTTGTTCTGGTACTTGGAAATCGAACAGTATTTCCACTTTTTTTCTATAAAATCACCGAATCTTTCCAATAACGATGCCACGTTTTTTATTTTATTTGATTTTCAGGAACTCGCAACAAAAGATTGTTTAAGGTAGAGGAATCAATTACAGATTAAAATATGCATCTTTTATAGAAAATTTATAAACTGATTTCCATTCTTCAGCATATAAATATTAATTTCTGTAAATTTTCTTCATTTTTTTCATAAACATGCATAATACTGAACAATTGCTTTTTCGTGTTAAATCTGTTTCTGAATCACAATCCTTACTGATCAATAGGGAGGGGGGGGGGGGGGGATTCTACTGTTAGTAGTATTGCAGATTATTAGAACTCAGTTTTTTTTTTTTTTTTTTTTTTTTTTTTTTTTTTTTTTTTTGTTAGAAGTTAAACTTTGGGTAGAATTAAAAAGAAACCAGCAGATTTTGAAGGACTGGAACAATCTGAGAATTTGGTGCATATTGGAAATTTTGATGGAATTTTGAAGACAAACAAAACCAGTCATTTTTGAATTAGAAATTTTTATTTTAAAGAGATTTCAAGGAAGAATGTTCTAAAAATATAGTTTCTTGTATTATAAATTCACAAAACTTGTGATTTTACAGTCTAAGTCTTTATATTTTATTAAAATTAATTAATTTCGGCTGTAAATTGGAGAAGATTTTAATGTTACTTTAAAAATTAATTTTTTAAATTTTCTATTGGCTCTTAATATCTACTTATTCAGGCATACTCTAAATTAATTTTCTAATTGTATTTTTGAATCGATTTCTTTTAATTTTGTTCATTTTCTTTTTTGTTTACATTCATTGATTTGAAGAACAGAGGTCAAGTTTGTATTCATGCCAGGGAAGATAAAAATCTCATTTGCCTCTTCCACTTTTTAACTATCGACAATTAAAATACCAAATTACTTATGATATTTTAATTTCTCTTATTTAATATTTCTGCATATTAACCCCTTCGCGACGAGAGCTTTTTACGAAATTTTTAATGTTTGATGACCGGTTTTTAAAAACAGAAATTTGTGCTTCATTAGATCGAGAAAATGCTCAATTAAATAAAGCAAATTTTACAGTAAAATCTTACTGGTGAGTATAAACGAGGATTCTGGGCACTTTTTTCCGGCACGTATGTGGGTCGCTCGTCCCCAAGAGTTTAAGCACGTATTTCTTTAGTTTTCAAGTAAATTATGCTACTTTTAAAATATTTTTATGTTATTCTTTTTGTTTAAATGGACAAAAATTGAAATTAGTAAAAATAATAAATCCAAAAATCTCTATACTTTTAATAGCTTGTAAAAACTCCTGTAAACTTTTAATATTTTCCAAAAACCTAGTTTGACCAGGTAAAAACCGTTATATTCCTGGAAATAAACCCCTTTTTTTTCATTTTTTTGCTACTTTAGGTAGAACGCCCTGTATAGGTTTGTGACTCCATCTTCTACGGTAATTACTAGTGGTTGGTAGGATAAATTAATTGGTAATATAAAATCCTATCATTTTGTAAAAACGATTTAGACTCGGTGTGCTTATTTACATTTAAAACAATACGAATTTCGAAAGCGTACGTTTTTACAATGTTATACAAATATTTTTCATTAATGATAACATTAAAAGAATTTCCTTTTTTAAAAGTGTTGATTCAATCTTTTTTTTCCTTTTTTTTTAAATTTCTTGGAAAATGCTTATTCTTTTCGGTCGAGAATAGATATATCTGAGACATAGCTGAATCCTTGTGATGTCCGCATTTTATTAATCTTGGAATATCATTGTTTAATCCATGGCGTACGTTATACATGACTCTGCTATTACGTAAGCCACGTTTCGATCATCACAAAAGTAATATTTTTATTGTTTTTTATTTACTCAATGGGAAACATTCAGACATTTTGTTGTGGGCAAAGGATGTCTGCATTTTATTTATTTTTATTTTTTATGATATTCTTTACACTTAGAGGAACTTTTATTTGTATTGGAAATCGAAATGTCTTTGTTAATAAAGAAAATAAAAAAGTTACAAAATGGGTAGATGCAAATTATCAATTACGGGAAAAATCGAATTCAAAGAAAGACGTCGTATTAAAATCGTCTTTTAAAGAAAAAAAAAAAAAAAAAACGATATCTAATTATCGAACCCACTGATTACGAAATGGACGACGACCACGGAAAAGGGAACAAACTAATGTTGAACCGATTGATTAAAAAAAAAAAAAAAAAAAAAAAAAAAAAAAAAAAAAAACCTATTTTTTTTTAATACTTTCCAACAAAGTTGGAAAATGTTTATGCATTCGGTTTCTCTGGCTGGCTGTCCTTATTTTGTCCCGGGTAAATATATACTCGGATTGTCCTGAAATTTTTGGACGTTATTGACTTTTATCTTAGCACGAACCTATTTCAAATGAAGTTTCTAGCATAATTAGTTTATTTACAGGGACAGCCAAAAGTTTGCCATCACATTATGACCTATGGGGAAAATCGTTTCAAACGAATTTTAAAGATGTTACACCCTATCAAGCAATTTCAAATTCATATGCATTTATGAAGTGCACTGAAATATGCATTCTGAAAAATATGCGGTTAAAAAACTAGCTATTATTCATTTAGTGGGCCATACAAAGGAATTCCATTACATAATGTAAAAGGGGAAATTGAGTGCGAGATATTTTATTTATAATAAACTATTTTATGAATAATAAAATTAATATACATCGCTGAGGCTTAATATAAATTGTACGATATAGTCATGCATAAGATGAAGTGCATGACATTCACAGGGACATTGAAAAGTTTTCAAATAATATATTCTTTCCGAAGCACTAAATATGTTTCCGGTGATGACTGAGGGATGGATGGAATTCATTTTAATTATGATATACGCTTTTAAGTTTCACTAAATCTATACATATCATATGGTGTATATAAATGCTATATTTGATATAAGGGTTTCCAAAAAAAAAAAGCTTGCAAACGTTTCTGAATATGAGCGTAGTTTTTAAATAAGCTATGCATTTTTACGTTGAACGGCCTTTAGTTTATTAAGAAATGTTTGTAGAATATAAGTAAAATGATATACAAGTCCACGCAAAGAATTGGATTCATAGACGCCTATAATTTCTGAGAATGTGATTTTAGTATTTTTAAGAAAGTTTTAGTTTAAAATAAGTTTTAGCTAAATACTGGTGTGTAATAAAGGTACTGTGTAAACTACAATAATGAACAAAAGTATTCAAGTATGTTTCTATCTGTTCGTATAAAATGCTGAAAGAGAAATTTCAACCTGCTAGACATTTTCTTCCGCTAAACTAGATTTCCCCACTATATAGTTCATATATCAATGACAGATCAAATACAGGGCTGTTCAAAAGTATTGGAATACATGTTTGTCTGTAGAAAATAACCTTATTTCTCTAAATAACAAGTTTTGTTAAAGGCTTCAGGAAATGTTGGAAAGTGTTTCATAATTTATGCTTCGCGCATGACTTTTATTACTTGTTTTAAATATAAAATTTATTTATAAGTCTTGAATTTTAGTCTTTGAAAAAATCATTTTTCAAATTGTTGCTGTAATATGTTAAATTATTATTATTATTATTATTATTATTATTATTTATTATTATTATTATTAAATTTCGGAGTTCGTATAATCAGTGTCGACTTATATAATTAATAATAATTAATATATCCTACGCTAGCAAAATTTTCTTGAAACATTACCATTAGCGGTCTCTGATTGGTTACTCACAAGCCGATCTTGCCAACTGTTAACCTCTAATAGATCTTTCAGATAGGAGGTTTTGTTAAATCTGTGAGTTATCGATTTTTTAACCCATTTTTTTTCTTTAAAAAAAAAAAAAAAAAAAAAAAAAGAGTAATTTTTTCCACAATGCTTTTGAGTTAGACCGAAATCTCAATTATAGATTTCTTTAAATGTATAAGAGTATTAGCTAAATCGAGACAAATTGGTAGAAAATGTCAATAACAGTGTAGAAGTTTATCGAAAAATGTGTCATAGCAGAATTCTAAATTCATCTCCAAATCAGAACTTTTTTTATTAGTGATATTATAAAAGAACATTTTTTAACAAGCATATTTAAGAATTACAAGATAAAAAAATTTAATCAATCTCAGAATGCATTCGTATGCAATGAATGTTTTGATATGATAAGATTACTCTAATAGCAGGGCTATGCCTTGCTAATAGCCTTGAAGTGAAAATATCAGTTCGAACTAATACTCTTTAATAGTAACAACAATAATAATAAGGTAATTCTCAGATAGTTGGAAAAAAAGAACATTTTTAATTAACTCATTTAAGAATTAGAAGGTAAAAATTTTAATAGATTTCAAAATACTTTCGTATGATATGAATGATTTGATATGATAAAATTACACTGATATCCTTTAAGTGAAAATATTAGTTCAAAAGAATACCCTTCACTAGCAACAACAATAATAATAAGATAATTCTAGGATAGATGGAAATAAAGAACACTTTTAACAAACATATTCAGGGATTACAAGGTAAAAAAAATTAATTGGTCTCAGAATGCATTTTCGTATGCAATGAATGATTTGATATGATAAGATTACTCTGATAGCCTTGAAGTGAAAATATCAGTTCAAACGAATACTCTTTAATAGTAACAACAATAATAATAAGATAATTCTAGGGATAGATGGGATTAAAGAACAATTTTAACTAACATATTTAGGAATTACACAGTAGAATTTTAATAGGTCTCAAAATACTTTCGTACGCAATGAATTATTTGATATGATAAAATTACACTGATAGCCTTAACGTGAAAATATTAGTTCAAAAGAATACTCTTCAATAGCAACAACAATAATATTAAGATAATTAAATTGATAAAATTACACTGAGAGCTTTGAAGTGAAAAAATCAGTTCATACGAATGCTAATTTAGTGGTTAGGTAATTTGCTGAGTTAGGCCACTTGGGTGTTTTGCAGTATGTATATTGCATTTTCTTTTCTTTCTTTTTTTTTTAACTGTAAGGACTTTTAAGGCACGCATAGAATTCAATCTTTGCTTTTACCGGGTGCCCCAAAAATGACTGATGGATTTAAAAATTCAATAACTTGCAAACGGGGACAGCTATTTACAAAAATTTTGCAGGAGGGTTATGTATAATGTCAGGAGTTTTTTTACCATAATTTTTTATTTTAGTTTGCATCTCAAACAATAGGTGGCGCTGACGGCGATTGAAGGCCGGGTCGACGCTTCACTCAGCACTGATCACCTGGCCTTCAATCGCCGTCAGCGCCACTTATTGTTTGAGATGCGAACTAAAATAAAAAATTACGGTAAAAAACTCCTGACATTATACATAACCCTCCTGCAAAAAAATTTTAAATAGCTGTCACCGTTTGCAAGTTATTGAATTTTAAAATCCATCAGTCATTTTTGGGATACCCGGTAAGTCTAAAACAAATGTGTACAATGGCTGAGTGACATTTTATTGCGTTAAAATACACAAAACAATTGAATACTTTTTTTTTGTAAATATTGCCGATAATGAAGAACTAAAATTTATAAGTATGGTAAATGACACATGAAAGGTTTGTAGCGTAAAATTGAAATTTGCAAAAAAATTACTATTGATTGAATACTTCAAGTAAAATTCTTTTAAATTATTTAATACTTTTTGTGAAATTGGATGGCAATCTGTCCTTCAATTTTAGGACAAATGGCCATAATATAATTTTGAAATATTGATTATAATCAATATTTCAAAATTATAGGGAATAAGGATTTTAAAAAATATATAATTATTTTTAAAATAATTATATAATTTTTATGTTTATAATGATATTAATTGATATAATTATTTAAATTTTGACGAATACAGTGAAACCTCCAAATAAGGGACACCCATGGGACCGGAACTTTTGTCCCTTAAATAGAGGTGTCCCTTATTCAGAGTTTTGATTGTTATTTTTAATTAATCGTTCAGAATGATATAAAAATAATAAATCATTAAAGATGAATTTTAAATGTACCCAAAGTGTGTAAATTACGTTAATCAGACACAAAAGGAATAGAGAAATAATAAATTAAAATTTTCAATTGATTACTAAATCGTTAAATTATTTGTATAATAATTGATTTTTATTTCATATGAAAATTCTGTAAATGCAAAAAATATTAAATAATTTAAAAGAATTTTACTTGAAGTATTCAATCAATAGTAATTTTTTTGCAAATTTCAATTTTACACTACAAACCTTTCATGTGTCATTTACCATACTTATAAATTTTAGTTCTTCACTATCGGCAATATTTACAAAAAAAAAGTATTCAATTGTTTTGTGTATTTTAACGCAATAAATCTCTTAATAGCTCAGCTCAACAAGCGCAAAATGTTTTGACACATTTACAAAATATTTTTTAACGGAAAGGTATAAAACTGGAATACCTAACTATGGTAACAATTTGAAATTGAATTATGTTTTCACGTTTTTGGTAAATAAATTACCTATTGACTTATAAGCGATTTTGATCATGTGACAAATACATTTTTCACCCTTTTTGAGTAGTTATTATTCTTTCACGGGGAAAGTCGGTTGAAAACGTCCACTTTAAAATATTTTCTGTAAAATATATTTCGTTAAAAAAAAAGTTTTATTATATAGTTTTTGAACAACAACGCCTAATAGTTTCAGGCATTTTCGAATATAAAATAAATTAAACATAAAAGTGCATTTTTATCTCATAAAAGTTGCCCTTTTGGATTTGAGAATGGACTAAAAAAGCATCTGTAAAGTTCTTAATTTCATAATTTTATTTTATTCTCTACTCCTTTTATTCTCCTAAAAATTTTAAGTATTACTTTCAATAAGGATAAACGCAGTGATATCAAATCAGAATCGTGGGTAAATAAATGCTCATCAATTGTGTCGTATGCCTTTGTATCCACATGACTGTCTGTCTGTTTGATAAATTTACAAAAATCTGCATTATTTTCGTCACAGACTATTTCATTATCTGAAATGCAAAAACCAGTCCCTTTAATTTCATTTTCAACTGTCCCTTAAATCGAGTGTCCCTTATTCAAAGGTAAATACATTACACGTCCTATACCAAGGGACTGGCACGGGCAGTTTTGTCCCTTAAATAGAGGTGTCCCTTATTCGGAGTGTCCCTTATTTGGAGGTTTCACTGTATAAATATTTCAATATCAGCAATATAATAACGCCTAAAGATGCATTTTTTCCCCAGAAAATATTGAAAAACTTCGGAAAAGTTCATCCCAGATACAGATAAAGTTGATAACTTAAGGCCTTGGTCCCCGTCCGCGAATATAATCGCGAGCTAATGCTATTCCTGTGGGAAGGCATTTTTCTAATAACTCGTTCGCATTTTGACATTAAGCAATTTTTTTTTTTTTTTTTTTTTTTTTTTTTTTTTTTGCATTGAATAGCTGCGGTCCCTCTCAAGAATGCTCCTTGATTACTTTTTCGATTTTGGGGGCAGATATTTTTTATGAAGTTACTTTCACTTTCAGAACCGGTTCAGAAAGTGAAACTAACTTTATAAAAAATATCTATAACGAAAATCGAAAAAGTAAAAACGGAGTGATCTTAAGAGGGACCTCAGCTATTCAATCCACAAAAAATTATTTAAAAATGTCAAAATACGAAAGAGTTATTAGAAAAATGCCTCCCCATAGAAATAGCATTAGCTCGCGAGTGTCTTCCCGGGTAGGGACAGGGGCCTTAAAGCGTGAAAAAGTCTAAAGTAAACGCGAAAAAGAAACAAAAACACGACATTCTGAGCAACAAAGAAGATGAAATATATTTCAAATTATCAGATTTAAAGATTCCGAGGTAATATAATTGGATGTTGATCACTGTTTTGATTGTGCAAAAGAATATAATAACACAACCAAAGAGGGATAGGGTAAATATAGATAGCTTTGCCGACAACGTCGTAAAATTTTACGAAAAGAGAAGGACTTAAATTACGCTTCAAAATTTATTTAATCAAATTTTATTCACTGATTTTCCGTGATTAATTGTATCTTTACAAATTTATATGTGTTTTGCACGATTAACTGCATGAAATATGCTATTTTTTGCTTGTGTTGTTTTAGCTTTTTCTTTTTCGCATTGAAAAGCTATTTCTTATCGGCTTGAAGGAGAGATGGCCACCAGCCATTCCCTAGAAAATTTCCCCCACTTTTCGACCTCGATATTTAATTATTTTTTATCCAACATATTATGAATATATGTACACTCTTAAAACAAAAGAGTGGATTTAACTACGCAGGAAAGTTTTGTAATTTATTGGATAGTTTTTAGCTCACAGGCTATCATAGCCTGAGAGCTTATGTGCCCGACCGTTCTGTATGTATATGCGTTTGTGCGTAACGCGATAACGCATGATAAAAATATCGGATCCACTTGAAATTTTGTATATAGGTATATCCTGATAAGGCGCTTCCCTGATTAGTTTTTGGAGTTCATTCGATATGTATAACAGGGGGAACGGGGGGCTCATGCCCCTCCCCTTAATGGATATAAATGGGTTTTTCATGCAGAATTAACAGTTTTTGTCCAAAATTTAGATATAGGATCATTCTGATGAGGCGATTCCGTGACTGTTATTATGTGTTCATTGAATAAGTATAAACAGAGGGAACGGGGGGCTCATGCCCCCCCCCCTTAATTGATATAAACGGGATTTTCATGCAGAATTAACAGTTTTCGTTCAAAATTTAGATATAGGATCATTCGGATGAGGCGATACCGTGGCTGTTATTAGTTGTTCGTTGAATAAGTATAAACAGGGCGAACGGGGGGCTCATGCCCCTCCCCTTAATTGATATAAACGGATTTTTCATGCAGAATTAACAGTTTTTGTCCAAAATTTAGATATAGGATCATTCTGATGAGGCGATTCCGTGACTGTTATTATGTGTTCATTGAATAAGTATAAACAGGGGGAACGGGGGTTCTAATGCCCCTCCCCTTAACTTGCATAAATGGATTTTTCAATCAGAATTGTCAGATCTCGTTCAAATCTCTGAATAGTTTTGGAAGTTTAATGGTTAAGTATAAAAGAGGGGAATAACTCCTCTTAAATTATATAAATGCTAAATGGGTTTTTATTAAGAATTATCCGATTTGCTCTGAATTTTGGATATAGATTTTTTAATATGATAAAGCATGTACTTGATAGTTTAGGAAATTCAATGATTAAGTATAAAAAAGGAGAAAGGGGAGAGCTGTTTCCCCTTCTTAATTTTTTTTTTTTTTTTTTTCGAACGGAATTAACGAAAATACAAGGCTGTAATGTACAATAAGTATGCGTAGCCTGTGAGCTCAATGCCATCAGTTTAACTGGGCAATATTCTTTTTATTTAGTTCACAGGCTATCAAAGCCTGAGAGCTTATGTATCCGCCCGTTCTGTATGTATGTACGTATGTAACACAGTGGCGTAGCTAAGGGGGGGCAAGGGGGGCGGCCGCCCCGGGCGCCGAGGCCAAGGGGCGCCAAATTCAGAAAGATTTAAACCGAAATTATTTCACATATTTTAACAATAAAAAAGAAATCTTGATTTTTGTGTGTGTGTGTGTGTGTGTGTGTGTGTGTGTGTGTGTGTGTGTGTGTGTATATGTTTGTGTGAATGTTTTCTTCAGTAAGGTATTTTGTTCCATCTAAATAATGAAAAAAGAAAAAGCTTCTGTATTTGTTTCTAGGGATGGCTCAACACGCATGATTACAAAGATAATTATGTTATCTGATCTGAGACGCAAAAAGATTAAGTAGGGGCGCCAAATTGAGAGGCTTAAACCTAAATTATTTCACATATTTTGACAGTAAATAGGAATTGTTGATTTGTGTGTGTGTACCTGCGAGTGAATGTTTTCCTTAGTGGGATATTTTGTCCCATCCAAATAATGAAGAAAGAAAAAGCTTCTGCAAAGATATTAAAGGGTGGCTCAACACACTTGGTTACAAAGATAATTATGTATCTAAACTGAGGCGCAAAAAGATTAAATAGGGGGGGGGGGGAGGGCGCCAAATTGAGAGGATGTTTAAACCGAAATTTTTTCACATATTTTGACAATAAATAAAATTATTTATTTATTTATTTTGCGTATGTGAATGTTTTCTTTAGTAAGATATTTTGTCACATCCAAATGACGAATAAAGAATAAAGTTTCTGTAAATGTTTCTAGCGATCACACTTAGTACCTGAAATAATTATGTACCTGAAATAAGGCGCAAAAAGATGAGAGAGAGGGCGCATAATTGAGAGGAGTTTCAAAAAGGAATTATTTCACATATTTTGATTGTAAGTAAGAATGCTGACTTTATTTTCGTCTGTATGTGTGTGATGTTTTGAAGAAATTCGGTGAAGATAGATGAAATGGAGAGATTTATTATTGTCAATCACTGATGGAGTTTTCTAACTGTCTAGCCTCAATTTTATAAATTAAAAGGCTTTTTTTCCAACTTAGAATGACACTTATTATATCAAAAGAACATTTTTCCTTTGCATACTTGCTATCAATTGTCTATTTTCCGAAACGAACCGAGAAAGTTTAAAACCCATTTTCATAATATATGTATATATACGTGTGTGTCTGTGAATCTCTCAGAATGAACATTCGTGATCCTCCTTATCACTGCCTTCGGCAGCGTATACTGTGAGTGCTAATCACTAAAAACCTGCATTCGAATTTATCTATTTCAAAAGGAGCCTCCGACAGGCATCTCTGCTGCCTACATTCCCTGTAGCAGGCGTGCTGTGCAGAAGAGTAAGATGAATTGAAAGAAAAAATTCCGTAGTAATCAGCTTTTTGAAACCACAGTTTAAAACGCTCCCTATTGGTGAAAGATAGAATAAAAAACTGTAAGACAATCGAAAAACAAGTGGAATGAGCAGAACTTAGTTTAAAATGAATACATAGAACCCGAGATAAGAATGCGCCACCTGCATTGGAAGATGAAGCTAACGACTTGAACAAGTACGCTAAATTTAATGAATCACTGGCGTTGAAATCTGGTCCTAAGATTCCGAAAAAAGAATGCGCCGTTAATGTTTGATAATTGTGTTAAAATAAGTCTATATTTTGGAAGACATACTTTTAAATGTATATAATCAGAAGAAAACCATGTAGACGAACTCTTAATTCATATCACGAATTACTCTCACGAATTACTCACGAATTCTTAATTCTTAACTCTTGCCACAGAACACATTAATAATCTTCGATAAATTGGCAAAATCCATTTAAATTATATTTTTAGCATTTGGCAACGTTTAATAATTAAGTCGATTGTCCGCAAGTCATATAATCTCTGATCCGCCGATTTTCGGAAATGAAATGGAGAGGTCGGGCTTTAAAAAAATCTCTTTTTAGTTCAATTTTTAATGAATCAGCTTCTTCCGAGTTTTTGTACTGTCGCTGCCAGATTTTTAAAAATATTAAGAAAAATTACCGACGGATTTTCAAACATTTTTTACACAGAGTAAAATATTTTAATACATTTACTCTTTAATTTTCAAATCGATATCTTAATTAATTTTCTGGATTTTTACTGATTAGCGAAAATTCTTAATTTCTTTCATTTTGGCTGTAGAATCAGGTTCATATGTGCGGGCAATTGCTATTTTGTGAAAAAATGCGTTTTTGATGAGTTTTTAATTAATATTCGCGAGTAATTATCTGCATATATATAGGACTATGCCAAATTATATTAGGTTAAGCAATCTAAATAGAATTTTAAATATTATTATTTTGTAACGAATTGTGACTGTTACTTTTCATAATTTAATTTAACAAAATTTCTATATATATTTTTTTTATTTATATTTTTAGTACAAATTGTATATTTTGCTTTAATATGTAAACATTCACATAAATTTAAAAATAATATTGTAAAAATTATTTTACTCTCAATATTTAATGTTAAATTTTATATCTGACGTTTATTTTTATTTTCAGTAAATTTGTGACTGACCTCTATTCTGCAGCAAAATAAATGCTTCAACTTTAACCTGAAGAACTCACTAGTGAGAATTTCTCTCACAGTGCTCAGTTGCTTTTCTTTTACTTTACATTGGTTTAATATCACCTTTTTTTTTTTTTTTTTTTTTTTTTTTTTGCCTTAATACTTTTTATTCACAAAACAGGTAAAATAATTAAAAAATATTTTGAAATTTTAATTAAAAGGAAAAGGGGTTTAAATAAGAGTCTTAAAAATGGTACTATGGTGCGAGAAAATTTGATGTAGCGAGTTCTCCCGGGTTAAACAGCTATCACTCGGTCACTTTTAATCGTAGAGGACTGGGACTTTTTTTGTCTTACTTGTTAGAGCAGTGGTAAAAATATACCAAATATTACTTATAGAACCGGAGGACTGTATAAAAATTTAATTTTCGTATTTTTTAAATAAAAGTTTTCTTTGACCTACATCGCTTAAAACACACTTCTTTGCCTTTTTAAAAACATTTTTGCAATTGAAACTATATGTCTATGACAAACAGTTTAGAAATTAGCCATTGACCACCGTTGAGAGTGGACACACTGTATACTTAAATTTAGCTCATATGCATTAGAGAAAACTAAATCTTTTTATGAAAGGAATGAAATAACTGGGAGAATAAGAAAGAAATGGGTTTGACTCTGGAACCTCTTTGGGGGCTGAACTTTTTTACTTCTTCGCTGCATCTTAAAATCATGTCCGCGAATTCAACTGGATGTTTCACGAGTCCTTAAGTCAATTTCGGGACCTATATGGTCTTAGGTTGTTCAGGCATTTCAAATGGGTAAAATCTAATATTTTTCATGCGTTTTCTTGCTAATATGTTGGCTGTATTTTCCATTAGCGGCTGATGTTATCAATTTGGGAGGAACATTTAATTTGATTGGTTAATTAGGTCTTGATTAATACGTGGTCAAGATCCGAAAAATTGTCAAAATCTATGATGTACAAAACTTAATCACAAACTAATGAGAATTCTCCAAATTGTTTCATTTTCTATCATGAGTTACTCTCTGAAATTAATGGTGAACGAAATAAATGTTAAAGGAATATACAAATACTATACAGACATGCATACAATAAATACAATAAATAAAATTGGCGTGGTAAGTTAGCCAGAGCCAGGAATTGAACCTGGGTCCACAGCGTACTAAGTTATTGCCACCAGGTAGTACCACTTCTACTCTGATGCTCAGCGTTTAGATCAACAGCTTAGTACGCTGTGGATCCAGATTCAATTCCTGGCTCTGGCTAAAATTTTTCACCCCAGTTGGATTTATTGTATATTTATTGTATGCGTGTCTGTATAATACTTGTATATACTTTTAACAGATGGATGCAGGTGTTATTTACATGTGCATTAAGGGGGAAAATCACGTTCATTAGCCAGAAAAAAACCGTATTTAAAGCGGCACGAAAAACTCTGTAATTTCTTAACTAATAAATAAAATGCAACAATTTTTTTCTTTACTTTCACATTTTCTTATGGTTTGATAAAATATTCAAATGCAACTATATTTAGTAATATTAATTAAATAAATCATAACGACAAAATTGGCTTTTGAAAAATATAAATATTGAAATATGCATTTTTAGCGCACGATTTTTTTTTCAATTTCTACTGCATTTATATGTTTCATATTTTGTTACTTATAATACTATATTTACTGCTAACCAGAGTTTGAAAGTACATTCAAATTCTTTAGTATAATTAAAGACTTTTTTAATCATATTCTCTAAATTTCACCAAAACATATTTTTTTTTTCAGCCTATAATTTTTTGAGACAAAAGACTAAATTGAGGTTCAGCAAAAATTAACACATGTAAATTAAAAATAAACATATTTTCCAGGCTCTGTAATAGTTAGTTTTTATACGGGAATGAACGCAATACCAAAAAATCATTTTTTAAAAAACGTCTTCAAAGTCGGTTTATAACATTACAGCAAATGGTGTTATGCAAGATATTTTTAGCTATAATTTCTGTTCTAATTGTAAATTTGTAAAAATTCTTTTTTCTGTAGATGTGTGACTTTTGAAGGAATCCATTCTGAAATTTGTACCCCCCTTGTCCGTTTTTCTTTTTTTTTTAAATCGTCAACATGATCCGCCCGCTTAATATGTAATAATGTTGTGCTAGAAAACAGAATTACAAGTTGTGAATCAGATTTTAAAGTTGGGAAAAATAACTTTAGGTTTCTAATTTGATTTTAAATTTGAATTTTATAAGGATTTTAATTCTTTTCCTTTTCATCTCACGTATAAATACCTGATCAATGTCATGTGACTGCGGCCGTATTTGTAAACCGATTTGAATACGATTGCGCAAGCATGTCTTTTATTAAGATCTCGACCAAATTCGTTGGACATCTTGATCCACCATCCTGTTTCAAAGTGGCGACCTCTAAGAAATTTCAAATTAGTAATTAGAAATATACAAAAATACATATATATAATTTATTTCTTGCATGATTGTTAAGCCTTGATAGAAGGATTCAAGAAGTTTTTGGTTTCTCTTCTTTCAAAATAAATAAATAAATAAATAAAAAATGGTATAGCAAATTGAAATTTTAAGATGGCTGCCGTTTTAAAACAAAAAAAAAATTTTTTTTCGTAACTAGACGGATTTTAGGAATTTTAGCAAAGGTGATATTTTTGAAAATTTATTTTTAATGTTTCTACTCCGAAACGTTTAAAACAACAGTCATATCCATGAACATTTCGATAAGTTTTTGAAATTTGCACACAAAGTCAGTATTGGTGAAAACTAGAAATTTTCTATTATCGGGTTCCATGCATTTTAATTTCGAGTATTTGAGTAAATTAAGCTGAATCTTTAAAAAAAAAAAGATTTTCCAAGTGTGTTCCGTGTACAAGCTAAAAATACTTTTTTTTAAGCCTTGAGGAAAGTAATTTGGTTATTTTTTAATTGAGCGTTTTTTAAGCTGGTGGTAGGGGGGGGGGCGCAAAACTTCTTCTGGCCCCGGGCGCCAAAAAGTGTAGCTACGCCACTGCGTATGTAACGCGATAACTCATGATAAAAATATCTGATTTACATGAAATTTTGGATATAGGTTTATTATGATAAGACGCTTCCCTGATTAATTTTAGGAGTTCATTCTACTAATATAAGAAGGAGGACGGGAGCTATTGCCCCTCCCCTTAATTTATATAAATGGGTTTTTCATGCAGAATTAATAGATTTCGTTCAAATCTTAGATGTCGGATCATTCTAATGAGTTGCCTTCGTGATTAGTATTGGATGTTCATTGGATAAGTTTGAAGAGGGGGAATGGGGGAGGAGGGTAATCCCCCCGTCTTAATTTAGGTTTATCACGCAAAATTTACCGATTTGCTTCAACTTTTGTGTATAGGTTTATTCTGAAAAGGCGCTTCCCTGATTCGTTTTTGGAATTCACTGGATAAGTATAAAGGGAGGATAGGGGAAACTACCTCTCATCATGCAGAATTAACCGAATTGTTTCAATTTTTGGATACAGGTTCATAGTAATAAGAAGCTTCTCTCATTTGTTGTGGTGTTCTTTTGTTAATTATACAGGGGGGTACGGGCGATTACCTTCCCCTTAAGTTAGCTAAATAGAGTAATATGCAGCGTTATCCAATTTGCTTTAAATTTTGGAAGTAGGTTTTTTCTGATAAGTTGAATTTCTGGACAGTTTTTAAGGTTTAATGGTTAATTATATAGGAGAGAACGGGGGGACAACGTTTCTTAAATTACATAAATGGGTTTTTGTGCAGAATTATTAGACTTGTTTTGAATTTTGGATACACGTTTATTATATGATAAGGCGTCCTCTGATTAGTTTTAAGGCTACAGTGATTAAGTATAAAGAAAGGAAATAGGGGGGATACTTCCTCCCTTATTTTTTTCGAAAGACTTTATTATATAAGGCTGTAATATACAATTAGTCTGCATAGCCTGTGAGCCCTATATGCCATCAGTTTAACTGGGCATCATTCTCCTTATTAAACGGTGTACACGTTCTCATCTTGATTGCTTATTTAAATTACTCATCTTGATTGAAATTGCTTAAAAACAACTCGTTCGCTCGAGTTGTTTCAATTTTTTACGAGTAGTTGACTCCCAAATCGTGAGATGAGTGGATTTCGGTTCAACTTGAGTTATTTTGAGGCTGAGGTTTTCAGAGAGTATAATAATTTCAAATATAAATAAATAGTTCTTGTATTTGCATTCTATGAATTTTTATTTCACTCTTTAACCCCTTAACTGTGAAAAATCTTTTTGACAACATAAATAAAAAATACAGGTAAAACACCACTTTTTCATATTAAAATATTTTCCTTACTTAATCGAAAAATATTTAACAATCAATAAAGATAAATTTACAGTTACAAATTAGTGGCATCAAACAGTTTCTAGTAACGAAGCAAATAAAATGTTCCAGCTCGGGCAACATTGCTAAGGGATTAAAAACTATGGCCATCTATCCTAACGTTAACCTAATAATAAACTAAATTATGTTTCAGTTTATTTGAATAAGGTTTATTATACTACTAATAACAAACTAAATTCTTCGTTATCTTATTTGAATATGTACATTTATGCACTTTTATACTTTCACACACTTTTAGATGTTTTGAATTCTTTTAAACCTTGTGGAAAACGTTTAGAAATTTTGTTATTTTGTCTGAATTTTCTCTCTCTGTTCTTTTGACAGAATTTTGTTTATGTTATCAGAAACAAAGCAATCCACGTGACATGCTTAATTCTCCGCAATTCCCTGAATAAGATAAAAGAATTATGTCCCAAAAAATTTCCTGCCACAGAACGTTTACAAATGTGAAAGATTGAAAAGTTGAGAAAGCCTTTTATAATGTTAGCATAGTACAGGGTTATTACAAATGAATCATCGGATATCGATACGTTATCACTTGCGAACTAGGAATCGTATATGTTTGTGTGACAACTTAAACCAGAGGGCGTTAACTTTAGTTTCACACTGCGTATGTGTTATGCGCGTGTGGTTGCCATGTTTACTGTGCAAGCGTCATATTCAAAATGGTGACTGGACCACTGAAAGCTTTTTCTGAACCAGAATTTTCAAAGTGTGAATCGCTTATAACCGCTCAGAGAGCACTTTGAAAGGCATACAAATGCAAATCACCAACCCACAAAGCATTCTGCGCTGATATCGACAGTTCAAAGAAATCGACCGGAACTTTTACCTTTACAAAAAAAACCGGTTGAAAATTTTAACTCACAAAACGCTTTCTGCTGTCTAGTCGCCATTTTGAATATGACTTTCCATTATACACATGGCAACCACACGCGAATGACACATAGTAGTGTACATAGTAGTACAAAACTGTAGTTAATGCCCTATCGTTTGAGTTGTGATGGAAACATATACATTTCCTAGTTCGCACATAGTAACATATCAAAATCAGGGGATTCTTTTGTAATTATCCCGTATTTTATCTTAGGAAAACGCTGAAAAGATAAGAACATTAAAAGATTTAAATAGCTAATGGGGAAATTTATTATTTCTCCTGTTAACTATTTAATTTTCCTAAACCGTTAATAAAATGAATTTAAAAAAAAAAAAAAAAAAAAAAAAAAAAACGAGATATTTCACTGTTCTGCCTATTCATCACGTTTCGTAAAGAAAGATTGTTTCAAGAAATACGGAATTCATTCTCTATTTCGTTTCTGTTTTTCTTGTCAAACGGGATGTGGTTATTAATCTTCCGCCCACTATAATCAAAGATATGGAGTTAATATTCTATTAAGGGATGGTGGAGGTTTTTTTTTTTTTTTAATTTTAATCACAGACATATAAAATTTTGTTGTTTCACATTTTACTCCATAAGGATATAGAACATCTTAAAAGAAGTTTCCAATCTTATTATTATTTTGAAATTTAAAAAAAATTATAAATTTTAAAATGAAAGTTTAATGTACTTTATGCGCCTTAATTTTTACTTTCTTCTATCTTAACAAGAAGAAAGCATTGGATCCGTAAAAATTTTCGAAATCCGGTTTTCGACGGATTTACACGTTCAGGAGTCAGAGAACCCGAAAAAAAAGTTTTTACAAAATTTCTGTCTGTGGGTCTGTCAGGCTGTCTGCATGTGACAAAAATTTTGTGGGCGGTCTATCTCAAGAACTAATGCACGCAATTCCACGATACTTTAGATTCTGTTAGACCTTGATATAAACTAGACCTGAATAGTTTTTGGTGTCTCAACAGGTGGCGCTGCTATTTTGCATTATTCATAAACTCCACAATAGCCATATCTCAAGAACCAGTACATGGATTTTTATAAAAAGTTTATATTTAGTTAGTAGTTGATATAGTACACTGTAAAAAATTTGACCCTTTTGCTGCATCGTCACTCCACGGTTTTTATAGAATATCTTTCTTTTGACCCATGAAAATGCTCCATAATTGGGTGAAGTAATCGTTTTCTATAAAAGCGGTGGAGTGACAATACAGCAAACGGGTCAACTTTTTTACAGTGTACGGTGCTGATTAACTTTTGTTGCAAAAAGCTCAACAAGTGATTCTGCCATGGTGAATTATTCGTGATTATTGCAATAGCTCTATTTTAAATACTGTGCAAGGAATTTCACAAAACTTTTAAGAAACTATCAAAACTTTCACAAACTAATTATTAATTTTAAAATCACTTAGTATCTTTTAGGATGAGCAGTGCTTGTAAGTAACATATTGAATTTTTATAAGTTTTAAAAAGAATTATTTTCTATAACATTTATCAGTGTTTTATGCTTAATTTTACCTTACTTTCTTATTTAGTCTTGTCAAGCAAGATTTTGTTTATGTTATCAGAAAAAAAAAGCAATTCACGTGACATGCTTAATTTTTCGCAATTCCCTGAATAAGATAAAAGAATTTTGTCCGAAATAATTTCCTGCCACAGAACGTTTACAAATGCGAAAAATTAAAAAGTTGCGGAAGCCTTTTATAACGTTAGCATGGTATTTTATCTTAGGAAAACGCTGAAAACATAAGAACATTAAAAGATTTAAATAGTTTATAGGTTAATTTATCATTACTCCTATTAACTATTTGATTTTCCTAAACCATTAATAAAAAGAATTAAAAAAAAAAAAAAAAAAAAAAAAAAAAAAAAAAACGAGACAATTCACTGTTCTGCTTATTCATCACGTTACGTAAAGAAAGATTGTTTCAAGAAATACGCAATTCATTCGCTACTTCGTTTCTGTTTTTCTTGTCAAACGAGATGTGGTTATTAATCTTCCGCCCACTATAATCAAAGATATGAAGTTAATGTTCTATTAAAGAAAGATGGAGGTTAGCTTTTTTTTCTTTAATTTTTATCACAGAGATATAAAATTTTGTAAAATTTCCCTATAAGTATATAAAACACCTTAAAAGAAGTTTCCAGTCTTATTATTATATTGATATTTAAAAATATAATAATAAATTTTAAAATGAAATTTTAATGTTCTCTATGCGTCTTAATTTATGAGACATTTCCTCGATTTTTATTTTAATCACTTAAAACTTTATTGCAAACAAATCTGTATACCTGTATTACACATCTGTATTAAAATATTATACATTTTTAACATTAGAAAGTATTTGAAATTATGTATACCCGAGACAAAAAAGTAACTTCAATAGGAATGATTGCAAGTACTCTACTGAAATAAAAAGATGTCCTTTTAATGAAGAGTTTTAATTACACTACTGGCCATTAAAATTGCTACACCATGAAGGTGAGATGCTACAGACGTGAAATTTAAACTACAGGAAGAAGATGCTGTGATATGCAAATGATTAGCTTTTCAGCGCATTCTGACAAAGCAAGTGCCGGTAGCGACACCTACAATGTGTTTAAATGAGGAAATTGTTCAGCCGGTTTCTCACACAGAAATTGCATTTGAGCGTTGTTGCCTGGTGAAAAAATTTTGTGATGCCTTATGTAAGAAGGAGAAATGCATACCAGCATGTTTCTGACCTTGATAAAGGTGGAATTGTAGCCTACCGGGATCGCGGTTTATCGTATCGCAATATTGCTGCTCGTGTTGGTCGAAATCCAATGACTGTTCGCAAAATATGGAATCGATTCATTCAGGACGGTAATACGGAACGCCGTACGGGATCTCACCGGCCCCCTATCACTAGCAGCCGAGAAGACAGGCATGGTATCCGTATGGCCGTAATGGATCGTGCAACTACATCACGAGCCTTGGGTCAAGAAATGGGGTCATTTGCAAGACAAAATGTGTGCACGAACAGTTCGACGACGTTTGCAGTAGCATGGACTCTCAGCTCGGAGATCAAGGCTGCGACTTCCCTTGACTCTGCGTCATAGACAGGAGGGCCTTCAATTTTGGGATCAAGGACGAACGTTGGTGCACGAATGGTGAGGAGTCATTTTTTCAGATGAATTCAGGTTCTGTTTACAACATCATGATGGTCGCATTCATGTTTGGTGGCATCGTGATGAACGAACGTTGGCAGGGTGCATTCATCATCGTCATACAGGCCCATCGCCTTGAGTGATGGTATGGGTGCCATTGGATACACATCTCCGTCATCTCTTGTTCGCATTAATGGCACTTTGAACAGTGCACGTTACATTTCTGATATTTTACGACCCGTGGCTCTACCCTTTATTCGAGATCTGCGTAACCCTACGTTTCAGCAGGATAAGGCCCGACCGCATGTTTCCAGAATTGTTATGGCCTTCCCTGATACGAAAAATGTTGGGCTGTTGTCCTGGCCAGCACATTTCCCAGATGTCTCACCGATAGAAAATGTCTTCTCAATGGTCGCCGAGCGACTGGCTCATAACCATAGGCCAATCACTACGGTTGATGAACAGTGGCATTGTGTTGAAGCTGCATGGACATCTGTATCTGTACATGCCATTCAATCTCTGCTTGACTCAATGCCCAGGCGTATAAGTGCTTTTATTACTGCCCGAAATTATTGTTCTCGGTACTGATTTCTCAGGATCTATGCACCCAAATTTCTTGAAAATTTAACGACTTGTTATTTCTATCATAATATATTTGTCCAATAAATATCATTTTGTTATCTACATTTCTTCCCATTGTAGCAATTTTAATGGCCAGTAGTGTAATATCTCAAGAATAGTTTTTTCCATTTTTAAAAGTTCTGAAATAGAATTTTATTTTACTTCTACGTAACAATTTTCAGATATTTACCTGAAAAATTATTTTTAAAAATTTCGATATACGTAAACATTTCTAACTGGCGGTTTTAAATATTCATATCGAAAAGTAGGTGAACATGCATATCCCTCAAACAGAAGTAAATTGAATACGATTGCTTTCTGGTGCACAATTGAAATAAAAAGATTTTGCGGTAAGAAATGCTTTTTTTTTAATTGGGCCATTTGATGATTTTTGACTAGTGCCTCTGCTAATATAAAAAAATAATAATAAAATTCTGAGTCTCATGGGCACCAGGACATTCCTTATACTACCTTCATACAAAATTTCAGCCTGTTAAATGCAGTAGCTTTTCCTAGTCGCCACAGACATCCACAGATACACACAGAAAGCAAATCTGTCTAAAGTTTAATAAAGAACGAAATTGTAATAAAACACGCCAATATGGTTGAATGGAAGCTAACCGTACGTATCTCAAAATAAAGGAGCATTAAACCTGATCCGCACTTGGAAATTGGATCTTTTGGAAACGTTGCTCTGCTGTTGTTTCATGTGGATGCCACATACATGCACATAAAACCAGTGGTGTGAGAAGTTCACTAGCTGGGATATTGATAAATGGACGTGAGGTATCGAACCAACAGGTTTCCCACTTTCGCTATCATATTATGATGGAACTTTGAAGCTGTGCTAGTCTTATTATCTTTGTAATAACTCTTAAATGGAAGTTTCAGACATCTTACCCAGCACATCTGTGATCTGATTTCCAAGTAGTATTAAAAAGAACAAATGCTAGAAAAGTTGTGTACATTTCTTTTTCTTTTAATTTTTTTAAAAAAAAGCTCATTACAAAAGAAAATTAATATAAAAAATAATATCACTTTTTAAAAATTATGCTAAAACTTGAATGCCTACAAATTCGGTTGCTCAAAGATACAGCATAGCATTTGAAAGAGCAAACACAAAATCGCTTTCATTTCCAAAACAGCTGGGTCCGTAAAAAAATTTCCGTCTTAACAGATAAAATTGTATACTATGCCTTCCATCGAGACAATTAAAAAAATTTGTTATCAAGAAGTTCGTTTTCACAAGCTTTATTGTATTTTATAGGGGGAAAAATACTAATTTGCACTCTTCGATTTCTCACTCACCGGTTCGATAACAACTGAAAATGATCTACTCATAGATTTCATTTTCTTCTCTAGCACTTTGCAATAAAGCAAACCGACATCAAATAAAAGAATTTTCGATACAAAATAAGTAAGAATGAGCTGTTTCTTTTGAATAATAGAAAAGACAAATATAGGAATGGTTTGTAACAAACAGAAAAGAAAGTAATGCAAACATATCGACCGTAATAATGTTCCGAAAAACTTCTGGATAAATTTTAAGGTAAAGAAATTTACACAAAACTATTTTTTCCACGATTTATTCTGCACTGTAAAAGTAAAAAAGTCTTTGAGTATTAAGAGGCCACTCGGTTTGCTGAAAAAGATCCGGATGCTAATGTTAAGTCTGTAGGGACGTTATTTTCAACTTTTTTTTCTCAAATTTTATTATATTTACATATGACGTTTTTTAAAAGTATAGCTGAGGATGTCCTACAATCGAGCTAGTTTTTACTTATTTGATTTTGGCTTCGTTTTTTTTTTTTTTTTTTTTTTTTTTTTTTTTTTTTTTTTTTTAAGTACTTTAACATTCAGAATCGGTCGAAACCGGTTTTGAAATTGAAACTGTCATAATATTAAAAAATTAACCGAAATCGAAAAAGTAAAAACTAGCCCGGTTGTAGATTGTCCTCAGCTATCCTATGCAAAAAAAAAAAAAAAAAAAATAAAAAAAATGTAAAAATATTAAAATTTGAGCTAGATATTTGAAAATAACGCCCCCATAGACTTAGACATTATCATCCGGGTCTTTTTCAGCGAGTCGAGGGGCATCTTAAGCATTTCTTATGTTTGTTCATTTGTAACTATCTTTGAACATACATGTACTTCATATTATGAGTTGATCTTGAAGATCTTCAAGATAGGAACATTTAAATCAGGAAGTTCTACGAAAGGATGGATTAAAATTGTGTTGCACATTCCCCTTTATGTATACGTAGTATTTCTTTTCGTTTTATCGAAGTACACGCTACTGTTTAAAACGTTTAACGGGACTGATGTCAGATATCGCGTTATGAATCCTTCAGTATTTCAAAAAAAGAAAAAAAAATTCCCTTTCAGGCTTAAATCAATGCAATTTTCCATAACTGTTTCTAAACTTTTTGTCTTTAAACAGTGTCACTGTCTTTTACATTCATAAAAGAGAAAATATCAGATTTATGTAAATTTTTGGCATCCGATTTTTCATAAATTTACAAATTTTAGGATGGTGAATGTTTGACTAGCTTTGAAAATTAATTCTCTAACACAAATTTTTGTGGTCGTTTTAACTCAAGACCTTATGTACATATTTCAATAAATCGTTTTGATAAAATAGATATTAGAATACAAGGGTATAGGCGTAAAAAGAAAATCTTATATTCATGAAAATTTTCGACATCCAATTTTTGATAAATTTACAAATTTTAGGATTTTAGGCGTTTGACTATGTTTGGAAAATATCTCTTTAACACAAAATTTTGTGGTTGGTTTAACTCAAGATCTCATGCACAGATTTCAGTAAATCGTCTTGGCAAAATAGAAACTAACATAAAAGGGTATTGATATAAAAAAAATATATATATATTGGATTCATGAAACTTTTTTATAAGTTTACAAATTTTAGAAAGTTGGGCGCTTGACTATCTTTAGAAAATATCTCTCTAACACAATTTTTTGCAGACATTTTAACTCAAGATCTTATTGGCAGATTTCAGTAAATCGTCATCATAAAACAGAAATAAGAGTACTAGCATACATACATATACATATAGGATTCATGAACAAGGATTCATGAACATTTTTGATAAATTTACACGTTTTAGTATTTAGATTTTTGATAAATTTACAAATTTTAGGAATTTGGACGTTTGACTATCTTTGGAAAATACCTCTCTAACACAAATTTTGTGGTCGTTTTAACTCAAGATCTTATGTACAGATTTCAGTTAATCGTCTTGGTAAAACAGATATTGACATACAAGGGTATTGGCATAAAATAAAATATTGTGTTTATGAAAATTTTTGATAAATTTATAAATTTTAGAATGTTGAGCGTTTACTACCTTTGGAAAGTATCTCGCTAACATAAACCTTTGAGGTCACTTTAACGCATGATCTTATGCACATATTTCAATAAATCGTCTTGGTAAAATAGAAATTAGTATACAAGAGTATGATGGGCATGAAAATAAAATATCAGATTAATGAAAATTTTTGACATCCGATTTTTGGCAAATTTACACGTTTTACTATGTTGGACATTTGCCTATGTTTGGAAAATATCTGTCTAATACAAATTTTGGAGTAGTTTTAACTCAAGGTGTTATGCTCATATTTCAGTAAAACGACTTGGTTAAATAGCTAGAAATCAGCATACAAAAATATTGGTATAAATTATAAATTTTCATGTAATCGCACTAAAGGGGTGCTACTATGCTCATCAAATTTTTAATGATTTTTAAGTTTGTTATAGTGACATCAATGTATACATAAGGGCATTTCCATGCGAACTTGTTTGTCTGTTACATACTACGATTTTTTAAATACCAGTATTTTAAAGCGAGAAAATGCGACTTAGTTTATCGAAGATATATCGTCAATTGAATAAGGCGAAGCAAACTTTTTGAAAATAACGGTGGCTAACAAGCATTAGCGATTTTCACTTGTGTAACAGACAAACAAGTTCGTATGGAAATGCCCATAAATAAAATATAAATATGACAATCAAAACATTATGATTATTATTAACACAGATTAAAGAGATAAATTACTTCTAAATAATTTGAATATTTAATTATTTATAGCTTTACATTTTACATAAAATAAAGAATTAAATGCATTTTGGGAATTATAACAGCAAATTAGTACAATTAAAAATAATTTTATAAGTGTATCTAAATAACGCATTAAAACTTTAACTTTTCTTATTTATTCTTATTTAAAAGTAATTTTAATGAGCATGTTTTCTTTTTAACTTCTTGCGAATTTTTCTTAAACACAGAGGAGTGTCGTTGGAAGTAAATCAATGTTCCAGGTCTGGAGATCCTACATATATATCGAAGAAACTGTTGCCTAGCCAACAATATTTTGTACATATACTGGAAACAAAATGTAAAGGTTTAGATTTTATGGAAATGGCTGCTGTATGTTTGCTGAGAGCGCGCAGTATTATGTTAGGCCTAGATTGTATGCGGATTTAGTTTCAATTACCAAGAGAGCTGTGGCGTAACCTTTCTTTCTTTTTGCAAATAAACATTGCTAATCTGATATAACTTTCTGACTTTGAACAAATAAATTGAACCAGTAGGGATTAAAGAGTGTCATTATTAATCTTCACCAGATAACATTTCAGAAAATAAATTTGATAATGGATGGTCATGTTAATCTCAGTTGTAAGTAAAAATTTCAAGTGGTTAGCGTAATTTAAAATTAAAATATTATGTTGGTGTCAAAGCATCTAGGGAAAATTTTAACCAATCGATTTATTAAGGGGAATGAGTTACCAAAGTAAATGTTTTCTGGTTGACGGAAGGACTGATTTAACTAAAAGAACTTCCCTTGCTGATATTTGGAAGTTAAAAGTGGGAAAGTTCAAGATTTTGAAAACACATTTCTTTTTTTCCGGCTCTGTTCCTGCAAACAGTGGACAAACTGCATCTAGTATTTTTCTATGGTGAACTTTGAGAAGATTTACGAAAAAAAAAGCAAATGAGTGGTCCAATAAGTTCGTCTCCCATCGTCAGAGATGCTCCGCAAAGGCCAGAAGTTTACTGAAGGGAAGTAAACTCTAGTCATGTTGAATTACAACACCATCTAGGAATTTGATGTCGATGAATAACAGTTAATGACTTGCTGCGTAACATTGCCATCCAGGCTAATCTGAGAAATAGTGCCTCAGTAGTCATCAAGCAGCAATTTTGATAGTGTAAAAAAGAATAATTTCAATACGATAGTTTGTTAATTTTTTGGTATTTTTTGAAATATCAACGGACTTATGATTCACCCGGGTATTGCCTTTTACTGTCTCAGTAGGCTGTCACACGTGGACGCTTCTGTGAAAACAATAACGTTTAAATAAAACCTTTTGTTAACTCCAAATCTCTTCCCTCACATTAGCGCCCGGTATAACTTGAGGTTTGTAAGGGATTCGGATTTATTTTCCCGGAACAACCTAAATTAATCCTTAAGTGCATGAGTTATTGTAAGCGACCATGGCTTCCAGTGGTTTTGGGGCTCAGGGGAAGACACATGTTGCACGATACTCTTCTTTGGCTGTCAGCAAGTGCTATTTCAGCGTACGTATACCACAACATATACACTTGACTATGTTTTTAAAATCACCCTAAAGTGAAGTTTCTGTAGTTGATTTCTAATTTGAAAGTTCGGCGAATTCACTGTTTTTCAAATAGCAATAATTTTCAAAATTACAAAACTCTGTTGCCAATTGAAACTTTGTACAAAGCGAATTCACTTTTATAAAAATGGCAACCATTTTCAAAATTATAAAAATCTCTCTCAAAGTCACGTTCTCCAAGGTGAAAAATATAAATACGAAAATGGCTAGAAAAAATCTTACCCTCAAATTGCCTATATTGTCTTACCCTTATTTTATCAAAATCTTTCCCTCTACTGCACTCTTCCTGCGCCAAATAATCAACAACTATAAAAAAAGTCGTTTTTTTCCTTTCATCTTAAAAAAATTTCAGCAAAGAAATAAATTTCCCTACTCTTAAATATTTCATAAAATTCGATACGACTGAAAATAACATATCTATCTACTGCTCCTTTTCTTTTCTGACGTTGTACAAGCAGAATACAGATTTAAAGTAAAATTTTCGTCTATTCAAAGTTAAGTGGAAAAATGCCGTTTCTCTGAATAACAGAAAATTCAAATATGGAAATAGCTTTTGAAAAGTGGAAGAAATATCGACCAAAACAATCCTTCCAAGAGAATTTTGTTTATCGCAAGAAATGAAACTAGGGAGTAAAAAAAACAGCATCGTGCAAGATTTTCCGTTTTTATCATGTTATGTGTAGGGATAGTTTTTAAATTTGGATCGACGATTATTGAAAATTTTTTTGAAAACACACCGAAGGTTTTTATTACTAAGAAAAATATCAAAATTAATGTATTGTGTTTTGCATTGTTGTGGTTTTGCAATATGCAAATGTGTTAGCAAACAGATCAGTAGAGTGTGCTACAACGAATACCTACAGTTCAGAATCAGACTAAACAAAAGAAAAAGTGTCCCGAACAAATTATTCTTGTGCTCATAATTAGGCAATACCGGTTGTCCTAAAATGGATTGACTTATATAAAAATTCAGTAACTTGAAAATAGTGACAGATTTTTAAATAATTTTTTGCAGCAGGGTTATAATATATGGTGTCAGAAGATATTTTACTGTGATTCAGAAATAGATTGTGAAAACAATAGTTAAATCGTGGTGATTTTTTGGCCTCCCTGTTCTCCAGAGAAGAAGGAGAAGGTTAAATATATGGAGTGGCCCTCAGAAGTCAGTGCAATTAGTCAGTGTTCTATGGGGCCCACTCCATGTATTTAATCTCCTTCCTTTTCATTAATGCTGAGAAAAAAGAAAAAAAGGAGATCGATTTAGAGCCTATTGCTTGAAGCGCCATCTATCGTTACTGTGTTAAACTAAAATCAAGAATCACATTAAAAAACCGCTTGGTATTTTACATAGCCCTGTTGCAATAATTTATTTAATATCTGTCACCATTTGCAATTTATTCAATTTTTAAATCGGTCAGTTTATTTTAGGTCACTCGTTAACTAATACGAAAATAATCAAGGAGTTTTCGAAATATTATTATCCACACAATTGCGTTACAAGTAAGTGATTATACAAGGAAATATTAGTCTACCTAACGGTTTGTGTAATAGTTCATAAATTGACATAAATAACCTAAAACAGGCAAACGTTAAATCATTTTTGGTAATGTTTATTCTTTGCAACTTAATAGATGACAGTTATATTATTCAAACAGCATTGGCCGCATTGATATTATTTGGATATAGGATTATATTCTGGAAGTATCACTTGGCTCAAAATACCTATATTGTCATACATTAGCTAGAACATACGAGAATCTTCCTTTCCAAATACACAATATACTGTTGTCAAAGGAAACTTTGCACAAAGGCGAATTCACTGTATTTAAAATGGCAACAATTTTCAAAATTACAAAATTCTCTCTCAAAGCCACGTTTTCTAAGATGGAGAATATAAACACGAATATGGCTAAAAATATTTTATCAAAATGTTACCCTCTACTGCACTCTTTCTGCGCCAAATAATCAACAACTATAAAGAAAAATCTTTTTTTTTTCTTTCATCTTAAAAATATTGCAGCAAAGAAATAAATTTCGTACTCTTAAATATTTCATACATTTCGATACGACCAAAAATAGCATATCTACTACTCCTTTCCTTTTTTGACACGGCACAAGCAGAATACAGATTTAAAGTAAAATTTTCGTCTATTCAAAGTTAAGTAGAAAAGTGCTATTTTTCTGAATAACAGAAAACTCAAATATGGAAATAGCTTTTGAAAAGTAGAAGAACATATTACCAAAACAATCCTTCGGGGAGAATTTTGTTTATCACAATAAATAAAATTAGGGAGAAAAAAATTGCATGGTACAAGATTCACCATTTTTATCATATTTTGTGTGGAGATAGTTTTTAAACCACATAATCGTCGCGCCCGAGACATTCACAAGCTGCAAGCTTGTTTGATTAGCACCAATTTTATAAAATAATGTAATTAGTTTTATTCTGATATCATTTTACTTGTCATTAAATAAAATGAATTTTTTTTTTCCAAAAACAGGGGTGGCAATAATGAATTTGAATTTTTAAACCGTAATTTAATGCGACCATTAAAGGGTTAAATTTGGATCCCCGATCAACTGAAAATGTTTAGAAAACTGTTTTTAAAACTCACTGTCGACTTTTTAATACTAAGGAAAGTATCAAAATTAATGCATAATTTTTTTTTACTATTGTGGTTTTGCAATATGCAAATGTGTTAGCATACAGATCAGTAGAGTATGCTACAGCGAATACATCTGGAGTCAGAACCATATTAAACAAAAGAAAAAGTGTCCAGAATAAATTTTCCATGTGCTAGCTTCAAAATTATGTAAATTCCCTGTGTCTTAAAATGGACTGATGGATTTAAAACTTTAGTAACTTGCAAATGGTAACACATATTAAAGAAATTTTTGCAGCAGAGTTATGTCCGGAAATTTTTTACTGCGATTCAGAGATAGATGGCGCTGAAAGCAATAGTCATTAAATCGGGATCAGATTTTGGCATTTTCTTCTCTCAGTATTAATGCGAAAGAAAGAGGTTAAATATATACAGTTATCCTCAGAAGCCAGTGCATTTTTTTCTATGGTACACACTCCATGTATTTATTCTCCTTCTTTTGCATCAATACTGTTAAAATAGAAAAAAAAAGAACTTGACAAAGTGCCTATTGCTTGAAGCGCCATCTATCATTGCTGTGTTAAACTAAAATCAAAAATCGCAAAAAAAAAAAAAAAAAAAAAAAAAAAAAAAACGCTTGGCATTTTACACAATTCTGCTGAAAGAATTTCTTTAATATCTGTCACGATTTTCAAGTTATTGAGTTTGAAAATCTGTCAGTCCATCTTAAAACACGCGGCCAGTAGCGACGGAAATATCAAAGAATATGCAAAATATTATAGTCCATACAATCACATTACATGTGAGTGATAGTACAAAGAAATATTAGTCTGCTTAATGGTTTGTATAAATAATTACATAAATTAACATAAATATACTAACACAGACAGACATTAAGTAATTTTTGATAATACTTATTTTTTGCAACTTAATGGATGACAGTTATATTTCTCAAACAGTATTGGCCGGATTGATATTATTTGGGTATAGGATTATATTCTGGTAGTTGAATTTGGCTCAAAAGTCCTATATTGACATATCCATAAGCTGGAACTTAATAGAATCTTCCCTTCTAAATATACAATGTACGTTCTCAATAGAAACTTTGTATAAAGGCGAATCCACTGTTTTTAAAATAAACAATTTTTAAAATTACAAAACTATCTCAATGCAATGTTTTCTAAAATGGAAAATATAAACACGAATATGGCTAAAATATATTGTCAAAATTTTATCTTCAACTGCTTTCTAGCTGCGTCAAATAATCACCAAATAATCAGAAATCATTTTTTTTCTTCGTCTTAAAAAAATTGCAACAAAGAAATAAATTTCCGTACTCTTAAATGTTTCATACAATTCGATACGACCGAAAATAGCATATCTACTACCTCTTTTCTTTTCTGACACTGTACAAGCAGAATAGAGATTTAAAGTAAACTTTTCGTCTGTTCAAAGTTAAGTAGAAAAATGCCATTTCTCTGAATATCAGAAAATTGAAACATGGAAATATAGCTTTTGAAAAATGGAAGAAACTATCGACCAAAAGAATCCTTCGGAGAGAATTTTGTTTATCGCAAGATATAAAACTAGGGAGAAAAAAAAAAAAAAAAGCATCGCGCAAGATTTTCCGTTTTTATCATGTTTTGTGCGGAGATAGTTTTTAAATTTGGATCCCAGATTAATTGAAAATGTTTGGGAAGATGTTTTTGAAAACACACCGTTGGCTTTTTATAACTAAAAAAAATTATCAAAATTAAAGATTTTTTTTTTTTTGTATTATTGTGGTTTAGCAATACGCAAATGTGTTATCAAACAGAGCAGTGTGTGTGTGTGGGGGGGGGGGGGGGGTGAAACAACAAATACAGTCGACTCTCGTTAATTCGAAATCGGATAATTCAAATCTTCGCTTAATTCGAATTAAATATGAAGTCCCAAAATTTTCAATAGCAGAGTAAAGTTAAAAATTTTCATTAATTTGAACTCATTTTCTCTTGACTTCGTTTAATTCGAACTAACAAGAATTCTGATTTTTCATTTTTCTTTACTTTCTCACGGATTTTAGATCATTTTAACAACTTTCTTTCTTTAAGTTTTGTGAAAACTGTTCCGAACGAGTACACATGTAATCCAATGCATTTGATATCCACTTTCTTACTGCCCCGTATGTCCATCAGTGACGCTTTAAATTTTTCTTTCATTATGCTTGTTTCTAATATTTTAATTAGTTTGTATTTATACATTCTAATTTAATATTAAGTCATATTCTATTGATAACAGACGAAATAAATTTAAAAACACTATAACATTAATTTCTTTGTAATAGTATCATATTAAGCATGTTTTCATTTCATATTTTCCATAATTCGAACTTCGGATAGTTCGAACATTTCTTGTGGCCCGACGACTTCGAATTAACGAGAGCTGACTGTACATCTGACGTTAAAAACAAAACAAAAGAAACTTAAACAAAATCTTAGACAAAAGAAACTTAAACAAAATCTTAAACAAAAGAAACTTAAACAAAATCTTAAACAAAAGAAAAGGTGTCCAGGATAAATTATGCGTGTGCTGGCTTCAAAATTACGCAAATACCGGATGTCCTATATTGGACTGACGGAACTAAAAAATTAGTAACTTGCAAATGGTAATAAACATTAAGGAAATTTTTGCTGCAGGATTATATAAGGTGTCATAAATTTTAATGCGATTCAAAGATATAGATAGCGAGATAGAGATATAGATAGTCATTAAATCTTGGTTAGATTTTTTGTCTGCCTGTTCTCTCAGTATTAATGAGAAAGAAGGAGATTAAATATATAGCATGATCTCCAGAAACCAGGGCATTTTTGTTCTATGAGGCTCACTCCATACATTTAATTTCTTTCTTTTGAATCAATCCTAACCAAAAATAAAAAGACAACGAGTTAGCGTCTATCGCTGCTGCGTTAAATTAAAATCATGAATCGCAGTAAGAAAACCCTTGGCATTTTACATATAAACGATTTCATCACACGTGAATGATTCTACAAAGAAATGTTAGTCTACTTAACTGTTTGTATAAATAGTTACATAGATTGACATAAATATACTAAAACAAACAAACATTAAGTCATTTTTGGTCATGTTTATTCTTTGCAATTTAATGGATGACAGTTATATTATTCAAACAGTATTGGCCGGATTCATACTATTTGGGTATAGAATCATATTCTGGTGGTTCAACTTGGCTCAAAATTCCTGTATTGACATATACATAGGCTAGAACATAATAGAATCTTCCCTTCTAAATGTACAATGTACTGTTGCCAATAGAAACTTTGTACAAAGGTAAATTCACTGTTTTTTTAAATGACACAATTTTCAAAATTATAAAACTCTCTCTCAAAACCACGTTTTCTAAGTTGGAAAATAGAAACACGAATATGGCGAAAAGTAGTGTATCAAAATGTTACTCTCCATCGCACACTTTCTGCGCCAAATAATCAGCAACTATAAAGAAAAATCTTTTTTTTTCTTTTATCTTAAAAAAATTGCAGCAAAGAAATAAATTTCCATACTCTTAAATATTTCATACAATTCGATACGACCGAAAATAGCATATCTACTACTCCTTTTCTCTTTTCTGACACTGTACAAACAGAATACAGATTTAAAGTAAAATTTTCGTCTATTCAAAGTTAAATAGAAAAATGCAATTTCTCTGAATAACAGAAAACTCAAATATGGAAATAGCTTTTGAAAAGTGGAGAAAAAATTATCGCTCAAAACAATCCTTAGGAGAGAATTTTTTTTATCGCAAGTTATGAAACTACGGAGGAAAAAATAGCATGTTACAAGATTCTCCGTTTATATCATGTTTTGTGTGGGGATAGTTTTTAAATTTGGACCGAATATTAATTGAAAATGTTTGGGAAGATACACCGTTGGTTTTTTATTACTAAGGAAAATTTCAAAATTAATGTATTGTTTTTTGTATTATTGTGATTTTTCAATATGCAAATATGTTAACAAACATATATCTTGAGCCTATTACAACGAACAAATCTGGAGTTAGAATCAGCTTATACAAAAGAAAAAGTATCCCCATTAAATTTTCCTTGTGCTACTTTCATAATTAGACAAATACCAACTGTTCTAAAATGAACTGACTGATTTAAAACTTTAGTAACTTGCAAATGGTGACAGATATTAAACAAATTTTTGCAGCAGGGTTATGTAAGGTGTCAGGAGATTATTTACTGCGATTCAGAGATAGATTGCGCTGAAAACAATTGTCGTTAAATCGTGGTCAGATTTTGGCCTCCCTATTTGTTCAGTATTAATGTGAAAGAAGGTTAAATATATAGAGTTATCCTCAGAAGCTAGTGGAATTTTTTTTATGGGGCCCACTCCTTGTAATTAATATCCTTCTTTTGCTTGAATACTGAGAAAAAAGAAAAAAACAAAAGGTCCCTGATTTAGCGCATATTGTTTGAAGTTCCATCTATCGCTGCTGTGTTTAACTAAAATCAAGAATCGCAGTAAAAAAATGCTTGGTATTTTACATAATCCTGCTGTAAGAATTTCTTTAATATCTGTCACCATTTGCAAGTTATTCAATTTTAAAATCAGCCAATACATTTTATGGCATATGGTAAAGTAACGATGAAAAAATCAATGAGTTTGCAAAATATTATAGTCCATACAATCATATATTATACGTGAGTGATTGTACAAGGAAATATTTGTCTATCTAACGGTTTGCATACATAATTACGTATATTGACATAAATCCACTAAAGTAGCCAGACGTTAAGTCATTTTTGGTAATTAAAATAGCTAATAAAGCCTTTGTGCAAAAATGCTTAAAGATAGAAAACCAACGATTATAAATGCACAAATAATGTACGAAAAGGTAGCAAACAGGTGTTTCGAATCTACTATCGAGATTCTTCATCAGTGCAAAACTCAGCGAGCTAGAAAAAGCAAAACTGAGCAAAGGGACAGGCTTATATACCCGCTATGGGAACTTTCTTTTTTTTTTCATTTATTCTAAACCATATTAATTTTTTAATGAACCTTTATTTGAATGCTGAAAGTCTAAAAATCTAAGTAATCATTAATGTTGTTAATGTGTATTTCCTGTAAAATGTAATGTAAAATCATTCCATAGATATATATGCAGTATTCTTTAAAGGAACCTTAATTATAAAATAAAAATCTGATTATTTAGAAATAGTAAAAGTTGTGTCAATTCAAAACGGGCCGGGCCTGTTTTGACTAATTTCTGTACAGGCCGGGCCGGGCCTAAAAATGAAAAATATAAACGAGCTGGACCGGGCCCGGACCGAAAAAACTTTCCTACGGGCCGGGACCAGCCCGGGCCTGGAAATGCCGGCCCGTGCAGATCTCTATGGGACAGAGATGTCCAATTGTCATATCTAAAAATATCCTGTGGGCTATTCGTCGAAAGTATTGCTTTTGTGTGCTAACTCATATACATAAATGTCGAAACCTTCTCTTCTTGCCCTTTAAATTTTAAAAGTGTGAAAGTGCTCGGAAAAAGAGGAGTTTCGGTCTTTTTAACACTTTCCAACAAAATTGAAAAGTGTTTATACATTCGGTTTGTCTGGCCGCGCTCTAACTCCCGTAAATATAGTCGGATTGCCATAAAATTTTTGGACTTTACTGACGTTTACCCTAGCACGAACCCTACTGGAAAAGAAGTTTCTATCATGATTAATTTATTTACAGGGTCAGTCAAAAGTTTTCAGTTACATTAGGGCCAATGAGGAAAAATCGTTTCAAATGAATTTTAAAGATATTACACCCTGTAAAACATATGCAAATTTATTTGCCTCTACGGAATGCCCTAAAATATGCATTTTGTAAAATATACAGTTAAAAGATTAGATATTTTTCATTTACAGGGCCACACAAAAGAATTCTAATAAATAATTATAAAGGAAGAAATTGTTTGCGACATATTTTAATTATGGTAAACGGTTTCATATGCAATCAAATTGATATAAGTCGGTGAGACTTAATATGAGTTATTTCACGCATAATACGAAGTGCATTAGCATTTACAGGGACTCACAAAAGATTTCAAATAGTATTTTCTATCGGAAGTTCTGTATTTATGAATGATGACTGTTCGATGGATGAAATGCGTTTTTAATTACGATATGCGTATTTAAGTTTCACCAAATGTATGCTAATTATATGGTGTGTATACCGGGTGTCCCAAAAATGACTGATGGATTTTAAAATTCAATAACTTGCAAAAGGTGACAGCTATTAAAAAAAATTTTTTGCAGGAGGGCTTTGTACAATGTCAGGAGTTTTTTTAACCGCAATTCTTGATTTTAGTTCGAATTTCAAACAACAGATGGCGCTGATGGCGGTTGGCGGCCAGTCGACGCCGAGACTTACTTCATTCAGTTTTGACGGAAAAGAAGGAGATTAAGGCTATGGAGTACGTCTCATTTTACAGTAAAGTCTTGCTCTCAGGCCCCGATTCTGGACTCATTCGATATGATTTCAATGGAATGCGTTGTTGCCATGGAAATAACAGATTGTTCGATAGTGGAATACAGCGTTCAGGAGTGGGCATAAATTTCGCAAGCAGTATTTGAGTTTGCAGAAGATTTTCGTTTAGGAAGTTTTATTTTCCCGGATTAAATTACTTTTTTATGGCACGATTTAAAGAATATTTTATGCATCATATTTTAAAACTAGATAAAGAGATTTTTTCAATTTGATGATTTTTGTTACATTCTTAAGAAATTTTAGATCTTTTAAGAAAAATCGTCAGTAGATTTTTATGAATGTTCAAAAAATAATCATGAAAACTGTTGATAGTACATTATTGTGTAAAATAACTACCAAAAACAAATATTATAAGTTGCCTTGCTTAGCCCTTTTCAATAGGATTAGTCTATCGTTGCATTAAATAGAAAAAAATAAAATAAATGTGAGTTAATTAAAATTTATTTTCCCGGATTAAATTACTTTTTATGGCATGATATAAGGAATATTTTAGGCACCGCATTTTAAAACTACACTGTTAAAAATTTAAAACCTTTGCTGCATCGTCACTCCTCCACTTTTATAGAAAGAGATTACTTCACTGTATTATGCAGCATTCTCATTGGTCAAAATAGAGATATTCTATAATAGCAGTGGAGTGACGATGCATCAAAAGTTTCCAATTTTTAACAGTGTAGGTGAAGATATCTTGCTACAATCTTGCTCTTACACTATAAAAATCTGCTGCATTTTGTTGTATACGCACACCGCTTGTATAGAAACGGTTACTTGATTGTATTATGAAGTATTGTTATTGGTCGGAAAAGAGATATTATATACAAGTGGCGGAGTGCGTATGAAGCAAAATGCAGCAGATTTTTAACACTGTGGGGCACGATTCTGAACTCATTCGATATGATTTCAATGGAATGCTTTGTTTCCGAGCCTCCGTGGCTGAGTGGCTAAGACATCACGCCGCTAATCGTGAGGTTGTGGGTTCGAATCCCACTGGCTCCATTGCACACACACTTTGTGCGGAGCTCCTGGTTGTACTTCTCTGATGTTGCAATATTTTCTTGTGTGCTATCTCGTCCCTGTATATTGACGATGGCTTATAAGCAGGCTTCATGTCGAGCACACAAGTCAGATGTATGTTGTTCAATAAACAAACAAATAAACAAACAAGCTTTGTTTCCACGGAAATTACAGATTGTTCAATAGTGGAATACAGCGTTAAGAAGTGGGCATAAATTTCGCAAGCAGTATTCAAGTTTGCAGAAGATTTTCCTTTAGGAAGTATTCTTTTCCCGTATTAAATTACTTTTTATGGCACGATTTAAAGAATATTTTATGCATCATATTTTAAAACTAGATAAAGAGATTTCTTTAATTTGATAATTTTTGTTATATTTTAAGAAATTTTAGATCGATTTAGATTGTTATATTCATGCTCAATTTTGAATATTGTATTTTTCTAGAGAAGAATTTCCATGACAACACATTCCATTGAAATCATATCGAATGAGTTCAAAATCGGGCCCCACAGTGTTAAAAATCTGCTGCATTTTGCTTCATACGCACTCCGCCACTTGTATATAATATCTCTTTTCCGACCAATAACAATACTTCGTAATACAATCAAGTAACCATTTCTATACAAACGGTGTGCGTATACAACAAAATGCAGCAGATTTTTATAGTGTAAGAGCAAGATTGTAGCAAGATATCTTCACCTACACTGTTAAAAATTGGAAACTTTTGATGCATGTCACTCCACTGCTATTATAGAATATCTCTATTTTGACCAATGAGAATGCTGCATAATACAGTGAAGTAATCTCTTTCTATAAAAGTGGAGGAGTGACGATGCAGCAAAGGTTTCAAATTTTTAACAGTGTAGTTTTAAAATGCGGTGCCTAAAATATTCCTTAAATCATGCCATAAAAAGTAATTTAATCCGGGAAAATAAATTTTAATTAACTCACATTTATTTTATTTTTTTTCTATTTAATGCAACGATAGACTAATCCTATTGAAAAGGCTAATCAAGGCAACTTATAATATTTGTTTTTGGTAGTTATTTTACACAATAATGTACTATCAACAGTTTTCATGATTATTTTTTGAACATTCATAAAAATCTACTGACGAATTTTCTAAAAAGATCTAAAATTTCTTAAGAATGTAACAAAAATCATCAAATTGAAAAAATCTCTTTATCTAATTTTAAAATATGATGCATAAAATATTCTTTAAATCGTGCCATTAAAAAGTAATTTAATCCGGAAAAATAAAACTTCCTAAACGAAAATCTTCTGCAAACTCAAATACTGCTTGCGAAATTTATGCCCACTTCTGAACGCTGTAGGCCACTATCGAACAATCTGTTGGGCCTCCGTGGCTGAGTGGTTAAGACATCACGCAGCTAATCGTGAGGTTGTGGGTTCGAATCCCACTGGCTCCATTGCACACCCACTTTATGTGGAGCTCCTGGTTGTACTTCTCGTGTGTTGTAATATTTCCTTGCGTGCTATCTCGTCCCTGTATATTGACGATGGCTTATAAGCAGGCTTCATGTCGAGCACACAAGTCAGATGTATGTTGTTCAATAAACAAACAAACAAACAATCTGTTATTTCCATGGCAACAACGCATTGCATTGAAATCATATCGAATGAGTCCAGAATCGAGGCCTGAGAGCAAGACTTTACTGTAAAATGAGACGTACTCCATAGCCTTAATCTCCTTCTTTTCCGTCAAAACTGAATGCAGTAAGTCTCGGCGTCGACTGGCCGCCAACCGCCATCTGCGCCATCTGTTGTTTGAAATTCGAACTAAAATCAAGAATTGCGGTAAAAAAAACTTTTGACATTGTACATAGCCCTCCTGCAAAAATTTTTTTAATAGCTGTCACCGTTTGCAAGTTATTGAATTTTAAAATCCATCAGTCATTTTTGGGACACCCGGTAAATGCTAATAGTTACACAATTAAGTATACAGTGTTACACAAAAGAGCTCAGAAAGGTTACTGAATATGAGCGTAATTCGCTTAAAGGTGGTTTTTAAATAAATTTTGTATTTTTACGTTGAAATGCATTTAGTTTATTATGAAATATTTGTAGAATATAGATAAAATTTTACACAGGGTCACGCAAAGAGCTGGATACGGGTTCACCTATCGATGATAATTTCTGGAAATGTGATTTAAATAGTTTAAAGAATATTTTTGTTTGAATTAAGTGTTAGCAAAATACTTTCGTGTAATGAAGGTACTGGGTTAACTACAAGGCTGAGCAAAAGTATTGAAATAGGTTTTCATCTATTATTAACATAAATGTTTTTTTTTTTTTTTTTTTTTTTTTTTTTTTTTTTTTTTTTAAATCAACCAGCTAGGCCTTTTTTTTTTTTAACTAAATTAAATGTTTGCATTATATATATTATATATATCAACCGACAAATCAAATAGAGGGCTGTTCAAAAGTATTTGAAAACATATTTGGTTATAGATAATAACACCTCATTTCTCTTGACAAAGAAGTTTTGTTAAAGATTTCAGGAGGTGTTGGAAAGTGTTTCATAATCCATGCTTAACGCATGATATTACTTACTTGTTTTCTCTTTCTCAGAGGAAACTACAAATTGTGAAAATTTCACTATGTCCGCTAAATTTTTTTTTATTTCGGAATTTCCAAAAATTTGGAATTTTGGATTTTATTTAAATAAATTGATTTGTACATTTTTAATTTTATTAAAATAAATAACTTCCTTTTATAATAATTTTAAATTAAATTCATTGGTGCTACCATCTATGTAAGAATTTAATAATTATATATTAAAGATTTTGAAAGAAATATTAAACGAAACTCTCTACGCGATATGCAATCACACTTACCCACTTGTTAACTATAATTTAATATTCCGTAATCTTTTAAAAGTCGATCAAGTTAGTTTTTTTTTCTTACGGTCTGTGGTACCTGAAATCGTCGATCGAGGGTCGTAGGGGGTTGGGCCCCGTAGTTTTTTTTTTTTTTTTTTGTAAAATATTCTTTAAAATGATAACTAATTAAAATTATAAAATTAAAAAATTATTATACAAGCCTAACAAACTTTTAATACTTAAATATATTTCAAAATTTTAAATGATTATATGCTTAACACTATTTCAACGGGTGTCAAATGACATTTTTAAATACTTTAATTATAACTTATATGTAATTATTAAATTAAAGCAATTTTAAATTCTTTTAAGGGAGACCCGTAAGAAAAAACCCAAGATTTTTATTATTGATTTTAAAGTAATGAATTTTGGGGTACTATTTAAGAATCTTCTTGTAAGGAATAGTTAACAAAAAAATTCACTTTTTATTAAAAAATATTTTTTATGGAAATTTTTATTTATTTTATTTTATTTTATTTTATTTATTTATTTTTTTTTTTTTTTTTGTCGAAAAATACACTTTTTAAAATTATTACTCCTCATTCAATTTTCAATATTGTGGTATTACTAAAATTTCTTAAATAGTGTTATAGTATATAGAAAAGAACTAAGGAGAGATATTTTTAATTTTCTATTTTAATCGGCTAAAAAAAAAAAAAAAAAATACGCATGGTAAATTTTCTTAAATTCGTTATAATTTTCATGTTTACCAATTTATATAAAATTTTCAGAAATAGTTTTAAAAAATATCTCTCCTTACTTTTGTTTTTTTTAAGATTCTAAAAACATAAACACTTCGTTTCTAAATCATTTTACCACTGAGCCTTAGTACTTTGAACTTAGGCAAAATGTGAAAAAAGTCATTTTCAGGAAAACACGTTTTAAAACCACTTAACCGGCGACGGGTATGGGGAAACAGTGCTTTAATCCCCGACTTATCTCGGGGCAGCCGGTGAAGTGGTTAAATGGCCGCTAGTCCTTTAAACTCTATAGTGAGTACAATTTAAAAAGCTCATTTTCTACCTGTTCCAAGTGTCCCCGAGTTCTGAAATTTTGCATGGATAATCGCAAATATGTATTTTATCGTTTTCCGAGAAGAAAAAAAAAATTAAAGTTTTGATGATTTTTGGCCGAAAATGGGGTTCGGGTCTCCCTTAAATAGGTTAAATTCTTGATTTTTGATTCTTTTAATTTAAAATTACATAAAGCAACCATAATTCAAAATCTTAAAAGTATTATTTGACATCAGTAACAATAGAGTTAAATGCAAGAACTAAGAGTAATTTTACAGCTTTAGGGAAATGTTTCATCAGCGTCTTAATTTTTATTTTATTTCAACGACTTTTTTGGACATTGTTCCACTGACCTTGTGACCCTGGCATCTTTCCCGCTGTGTGTTCTTTAGTATCTGGCGTACACGACATATTTTTCATGCAAAATAAATATATCATCATATCGGTTATTTTGGATGCCCAGTTTTAACATAACAGTGTATTTGAAATGATTGATTATGAGCCAAGTATTTTTTTTTTTTTTTTTAATGATAAATTTGAAAAGCTACACATTGACAAAAATTTCTGAGCTTTGGGAGAATTCAGCAATTAACTGGAATATTCAAAAGGCTGATGTATTATAATTGAATAATTATGTAATAATCGATAGAATATTTGAAAAAAAATTTGAATTGATGATTGAAAAATGCTGATTGAATAATTGATTCAAACATATTTTTAGTTGAATAATTGACTAAAGGATATTTTTACTATAGAGTACTTTACCATATTGGCTACAACGTAGATTATTTCGACGTTACTCTTTTCATCCGTGAGTACAGAAATACCCTTAGGCGGAAAAAGGTATGTGTATGGGTAGGAGAGGGGATTTGGTTTCATAAAAATTAGCACTTACCAATAAAGCACGAAAAAATTTCATTCTTGCACAAAAATGAGAAATGTCATAAAAGGAAGTTGGTTTAGAAAGTAGATCAGTCATATTGTAGAAATTACACAAAAATGTCATCATTCATTAAAAACTGGATCTCCAAAAAATGTTTTACAAAAGAAAAAAAAGAAGAAGAAGAAAGAAAGAAAGAAAGAGTGTATGCTTAACAGTTACAGGTACAGTTGAGATTCTTATCCATGTTACTGTACGATTGGTGTGGCTTTTCATCTTCCGTCGCACCGTGCTATTTACATTATTATTTATAGAGATACTGACTCAACACAAATTCAGTTTGGCAACAGCCAAAGACACTGAAAATATTATACAACAAGTAGTTCTCTGTTGTGAGTTTATCACATATATGCACCGGTAAAATTACAATCAAAATTGCTCGCATCCATCGCCAAATCGAGAAAAGTTTTGCTGAAACACGGCATTTAATTTGCCATTAATCATACTGCAAAGTATCATTGAATAATCATTAATTTTTTCTATAGGTTATAGTCAAAATCTCATAACAATTTTCCGCTAAAAGAATGTTTGAAACATTTAGACATTTAGGAGACACTTAGAGTGTGCTTATTTTTAATAGTTTTTGTAGAACATATAGTAGAATTTCTGTTTTCTAAGTAATGACATAAAATTATGATACATTAGAACACATTGAAAAAAAGGGGTTAAAGGTAGATTTTTTGTTGTTTCACACCAGATTTATTTTGCTAACATTTTTTTTTTCTATTTGGCTACTGTTTTTTGTTTCTTATTCGCCAAATCGCTAATATTGCTCAAAAGCCAGAGAGAACTCTGTTTAGGCGCATATAACAACAGTGCGCACTTTCTTTTATAGTACCATGAATTATTTTTGCCTGAAAGACAGGTCTTCTAAAGTGATTTCTGTTATATGGCCGTCTCGTTTTAGCAGGTTTTAGTGTGTTTTAACTATTTTACTTCAGTTGGAAAATATTTATTCAAATCTAAAAATTAAATACGTGGAAATTAAAAACAATCATTTATTGCATCTTCTCATAAAAGATTTATAATTCAAAAATCAATTTACAATAGCGAAGAAAGGTGCATCCGATAGCATAATATCACTTTTTTTATAGCTGATGTTTAGAATTTAGGTTTGGCGAAGTCATTTCAAACTGTTTTTTGATGAGAAATTTGTTATATTGTTGATATGAGCGGATTACTGCATTTTGTGATATCTTCCTACATGTTAAAATGGCTAAAACTGGAATATAAATACACTAAATCGAATCGTTACGTTATTAATATAGTTCAAAGTTCAAATAAAATCTATACTAACAAGGAAGATCTCCATATGGGCATACTCCGAAAAATCTTTAAAAAATTACAAAAAATTCTTCTTATGAGTGTATATACGTTTATATATTTAAAAAAAAAAAAAAAAAAAAAAAAAAATTGGCGGAATTTCTATACAGCGACCGTAAAAAATAATGAAAATTTCGCTATTTGGCGATCTTTCGTCGATTGGCGATGGAAAGTAATTTCAAAAAATACTTTTTATGTCAAATACACTTTAAGGGAAAAAAGTTTCATGTAGAGCTTGTTTTGATAAATTTAATTTAAATAACTTTAGTTTCATCAGTTTTAATTTTTTTAAGTATAATTTTGTCATATCGATATTTATATGCATTTATATTCAAATTTAATCATCAAAATTTAAGATTTAAGACGAAATTGATAGTTAAAATTAATTAAAATTGTTTCAAGCTTAAAGTCCAATTGAGCATTGTCGATTCGATTTTGTTGCTATGGAAACATCGGGCTTTTATTTTTGAATACGCTTAAATGTATGAAGATAATTTTTCTAAATATACATTTTTTTTATATGTGAGAACATTTTTTTCAGCGATTAATTCAATAGCTACTTCAACAATATAATATAATATATATGAGGACTCCAGAAGCCAAGGGGTATAAGTGGCAAAATTGAAAAAAATGAGTTAAGTGCATAGGGTATCTCGAAATATGCTTTTTTCATTTCAGGTAAAGAAATATAGGTCATTTTCTGATTATTTGGGGAGTTATAGAGATAAACCACTTTTTTCGAAAAACAAACAATATTGATTAATTATAAATTTAAAGAAAATTGTACTCAATTTTTTTAACAGTTATTGAAATGAGAGTTCAAAGATTAGAATGCAACAAGCAGATGTTTCCTATTTCAGTTTAGTCAATTGTTATTGATGTTCCAATTTAACATCAATTATCTTTAAACTCAATTTACTCCAAATCGACATTTTGTCACTTGTACTCCTTGGCTTCAGGGCTCCTCATATACAATAGCAATATATATGTGTAATACAATATAAATATGTGGCATATAATATAGTAAAGTCTCCCGTTGTTTATATTTGTATTCATTAAATACCATTTACACGCATTCTAAATATCGAACAGTTTTGAGTTGCTCTAAAATCCTTTGCTTTTTGCGAGAAAAAGTGCTGCTCGCCAAATCGCGTGATGCTTTCGTCTTTTCACGCCAAATATTCAAAAGTATCTTATTTTTTTACATATTTTTTACTGTATTTCCGCCGCTAATTTTGACTGATCCTTTATTACATACATAAGTAGTTTAATTAGTATTTTTTTTTCATAAAATTCTGAGTATACCGAGTATGGAGACCTTCCTTGTAAGAAACAAAGTTTTCGTCTGTCTGTGTGCAATAGTTAACAGAATCTACGGTACGTACGAGAATGAAAAATTTTTTGAAGCTAGTATAAAGTGTCTCATGATGCACCTGAGATTCAAAGTTTTTAAATTCTAATAATTAGTTGTGAAGTTAATTTAAAACCCATGATTTTAAAAAATGGAACGATATTCAAAATTCAACTAAAGCATAGATTTTTATCAAACTTTTACCAACAAGAAGAAAGACCGAGGATTTGCTAGAATGAAAGGTTAAAGGATAATGTGATGGGTCATTTAAAATAGGGCCGAGTTTTAAAATCTACTGAGCCTAAAAACAATATAGCCAGACGCACAAAAAAATTAACTTTCAGACATTCTAAAAATTATTCTGGTATTGTTAGAAAAAGTATTTTTTTTTTTAAGTCCACAAAAAATCTATTTATAAAAACTATTTTTATTTCCTTCGAAAAAAATACAATTTTGGAGAAATATTTTGCTGACAGTACTGGTGTTTATAACTTGTAATGCCGATTTTTTTTTTTTTTTTTTTTTTTTTTTTTTTTTAAATAGAGAATGAAAGGAATTTGTTAAAAGTCGGGAAACTAACTAATCGATCGATTTGAAACTTTCGGATAGTTTATAATAGAAAATAAAAATGTAAAAAAAAAACAGTATGAGTTCAATTTAAATTGAAAAAGGGCTCAGGGAGGCATTTTTTTAATTTTGTGGTGTCCTTCTTGTGATATATTGTTAGAAAATCCTGTGACCATTTCTTCATATAATTATTATCTTCCTGTGCCTTTTCAGGGGAGAATATATGAAAAGTTCTCACGCCGAGAGGGAACACAATTCTGCCGACACCTCTCATGTAATACATCATTGAAAAGCACTTTGGCCACTGTTCCATAGTCTAATATTTGCATAAACATATTGCGTTCCCTGTCGGCGGGAGGTTCAATTGAATTAACTACTATTTTCAAGTAGTAATGTAGCATTTTTTTATTTTCTTATTTTAGTCAACAATTTTTTAGCTCAATCTTTTTAGGGCATCTAAGCAGACGAGGTTTACATCTCTTACAAAGATTTTGAAACGTTCGGACGGGTTGAAATATTTTTACAAAATAAAATCTGTGAAAATGTCGACGAAATTAATAAAAACCTGAATGTTTTGATGTGGTTTCGCTCATTTTCGGCGCACATAAACTCCAATAATCAAATTACGCAAAATTACATATACCTTCAATTCAATATTTTTTCGCATTTTTTTTTTCCATTAAAATAATATACATTTAGAAAAATGAAATTAAAGATGTAAAATCATAGAAATTTGAGAGCCATTTAAGTGTCAGTCTTCACAGGTCCCTTCCGGGAAGGTCAGCTAGTTTAATACTACATACAGTGTCTCACAAAAGTGATGGGGCACTTGTGCTTTATAAAAAGAAACTGCAATAAAATAAATAAACAAACATGTGCAAAATTTTTTCGGGTGTGTTTCATATTTAAAGTTAGTAACAATTATTACAACACATACATTTTGTCAAAATATTAAAATATTAATTTAGTAAAAATACAATTGTTCAGAACGAAGCAAAAAATGGCTCACATAAGTGATGGGACACTTACTTTTCCATCAAATATTTATCCAAAAATTTTACTTTTTGAAAGGTTTTAATATTTTGTTGGATTTCCTTTTACTTTTAAAACATGATTTAATCTTTTTGGGATGGATTCGACTAATTTTTTTGTGATTTCTGGAGTGATTTTACCCCATTCTTCTTGAAGCACTGATTTTAGTTGTTGTTTTAAAGAAATGGTGTGTTTGCGAATTCTTGATTCCAATTCTTGCCAAATATTCTCTATTGGATTTAAGTCTGGAGATTGTGGTGGTGTTTTTATTATTTCAGGACAATTATATAGCAGCCAGAGTCTAACGTTCAGAGCAGTGTGCTTGGGGTCATTGTCCTGGTAGAATTTAAAATCGTAATAAAGGTTCAATTTTCGTGCTGAAGATTTCAAATTTTGCTTTAAAATATCAATATACTTGTACTGATCCATTATACTGTCAATAAAAACAAGATTACCAACTCCAGTGGACAACATTACACCCCCATACCATAACTCCTCCTCCACCATGTTTTACTGTTGGTACCAAGTTCTGTTTGCGAAATTCTTCCTTGGGTTTTCTCCACACCGAGATCCACCGTCAAAACCAAATATATTAAATTTACTCTCATCAGCAAATATAATTTTATTCCAGTAATCAGAATTCTTATTTATGTTGGATTTTGCGAAAGCTAGTCTGAGTTTTCTATTCTTTTTACTTACGAAGAATTTTTTCCTGGCTACTCTACCGTGATATCCAGCAGATCGAATTACCCTTCTAATAGTCTCAGGATTAACAATTATTCCATATAATGCTTATAAATCAGCAGCAACTTTTGAAGCACTATTTCTTGGATTTTTTTTTTTTTATATTTCGAACGATAATTCGCTTTATTCCATTGGATAGCTTTGATGGTCGTCCAGGTCTTCTTTTATCCTGAATCATATGATTCTTTTTATATCGTTTAATGATATTGAAAACTGTTGAACGACTCAAGTTAACTGTTCCAGGAGTTTTTCTAATAGATTTTCCACGTTCAATATGCAAATTAATAACTAATTTTCGAATTTCAGGCGAAATTTCTTTTCGTTTAGCATTCATGGCTACACAGAGCTAAAAAACACAAAAATTCCAAAACAAACTGGAGAGAAATACTGCAGACGATTTTATAAATTATTGCCAATTGCTTTTAAGAAAAAATAAAACCCCCAAAAATATTTTTATTGCTTATTTCAGACGATTTTTGTTGCATATATAATGGTGTCCCATCACTTATGTGAGCTATTTTTTGCTCCGTTCTAAACATTTGTATTTTTATTAAATTAATATTTTAATATTTTGACAAAATGTATGTTATGTAATAATCTTTACTAAATTTAAGTATGAAACACACCCACAAAAAATGTGTACATGTTTTTTTTAATTTATTTGATTAGTTTCCTTTTGTAAAGCACAAGTGTCCCATCACTTATGTGAGACACTGTAAATTGTGCAACTGGAAACAAGGAAATTTTTTTTTAACACTATGTTGTAAACTTGAAACTACAGGATGGCTTCTAAATACTGATACACTCCAAAAAATAAGAATTAATTTTAGTCGTTTGGTAAAATAATTTATTTTTGTATTTCAGCGTTTGGGAATTTCCTATAAGTGCAGACGATTTTTGTAAAAAGTAAAAATTTAGAATTATTTTAAAAATGGAAGCTAAAATAATAATGATTAAACACCTCTTTGATCGCGGACTTTCTGCAGATAAAATCTTTAAGCATTTGAAATGCCTTGGTTTTAATAGATTATTTATATATAGAACTACAAATCGATTATTAGATACTAATAGCTGGATACTAACAGCCATGGAGGAATGAGATAGGTGGAGGGGAAGTATTATCTCTGGGGGTGATGCTAAAAATGTAACCCTACATTAAGTCACATTAAGTACAAACAAAACCACGTGCTTTGACACGCCTATCAATTGAAACAGGTTTAAACCCGTATTTTTTTTTTTTTTTTTTTTTTTTTTTTTTTTTTTTGCTGTTGTTTTTTAAAAAGAACTAATCTATCGCTTCACCGGTAAGAATTTATTAATTATTTTGTCATATGTGTTTTAAATATCAATATAGAAAATTATTTTAACGTTTTGCTTGAAAATATAACATTCTTTTGTTAATATCTTAAAATCGTATGCAGTCAGAAATCTATATTTTAGATTAATATTTATTACTTAAGTTTTCATACATGGTTTTAAAAGAATGTTTTCATCATCATATTTTAAATATTTATTTACATGCAATTATTAAGTCATAAACATTTTTCATATACGCTATAAAGTATTTAAAATTACATTAAATTAGGAAACTTTTAGTAATACAATTTTTAGTTCGCATCAAATGTTTTCAATATCTTATTTAATTTCAATTTTACATTTAATTATTGCTAATTTTCCAATTTCTTTTATTTTAAAAGCGAACATTTATTTTAATAAATAATAATGGAACAAACACCATTTTAAAAATTTGCTATTTCTTCTTAAAATATGCTTCAGTTATAATTCATTTCTTTCAATTCGTATTATAATAAAAAATTCTTTCCATGTCCTTTTGTTTGGAACATTAAAATTTGAGCCATAAATGGATTCATATTGCAACCTTTTTTGAGCCTTACTTCACCTCCACCTATCTTATTCCTCCATTATTAACAGCCTAGGTCCGATCGCTCACTATCAGATCACACAAAAGAGTGAATCACAAGAATTCGTGAAAAGATACGAAGAAATCCACAACGTTCTGCAAACAAAATGGCTGCAGAAGAGAACGTGTGTCGCAGAATTATGCAAGTTATTATAAATGAAGACCTGGGTTTTCGCCCTTATCGCGAAAGGAAAGTTCAAGGTTTCACTGCTGCACAAAGGATAAAAAGATTACTAACAAGGAAGGTCTCCATTGAGGGCATACTCAGAATTTTTTAAAAAAAAAATACGAATTAAACTACTCATGTAGGTAATAAAGGATCAGTTAAAATTAGCGGCGGAATTACATTATTAGATATGTAAAAAAATAAAATAGTTTGGAATAATTGGCGTGAAAAGCTGAAAGCGACGCGGGATTTGGCGAGCAGTGCATTTCCTCGCCAAAAGCAGACGATTTTAACGAATCTGAAAATTGATTTTAATTGACTTCACTGTTAAAAAATCTGCAGCATTTACTGCAACGTCACTCCACTACTTTTTAAGAATATCTCTCTTCTGACCAATGAGAATGCTCCACAGCACGGTGAATTGACCGTGTCATACACTGTTAAAAATCTGCTGCATTTTGTTGCAACTTGTTGTTTTGTCGCACTCCACCGCTTGTATATAATATCTCTATTCCAACCAATGAGAAAGCTCCATTTCACCGCCAAGTAACCGTTTTCTATACAGGCAAGGGAGTGCATTGCAACAAAATGCAGCAGATATTTAACAGTGTATTTTTCATTTCGGAACAATTTTAATCAATTTAAATTGTGTTTTAAATGATAAAATACATAGTAATTTCATTTTGTTATATGTACATATAAACGTATATGACAAAATTACACTTAAAGTAAAGTAAAAATGCAAAACTAAAATTACTTAAACTAAACTTATTTAAATAAATTGAACATAGAAAGTTTTTTCTTTAAAAAGTATTCGAAGCGTAAAAGCGTATTTTTCAAAATTTCGTTTTTTCGCCAACCGGAGATAAACCGCCAAATAAACGAAATTTTTATTATTTTTTTACGGACGTTATAAGGAGGTTCCGCCGAAATTTTTTTATAAACATATATAACTATATGAGAAGAGCATTCTGTAATTTTTTCAGATTTTTCTGAGTATGCCCGTATGGAGACCTTCCTTGTAAGATGCGAGAAATTGCTGAAGCTTAGATAATATTAGAAAGATAGAAAAAGAAGGTTAGAAAAATATTGACAGAATTATATTTTCTGTGGATAAGCTACATTGTACTGAACAGTGTTAAATTGCTAAAAATGATATCGTATATTCAGCAACGTTTGAGGATATACCTGAAACTTTCCGAACTTTTAAACGCTTTCATAAAACAAGATTTCTGTTATGGTTCGGGCTGCAGTTTCAAACAATGGGAATTTGCTTTTGAAATGTATAGATAAAGAGGTGAAAATCAATACGAAATATAAAAAACTGAACATATTGGCTACACATTTATTGCAACATGCTGACAGGTTGTATCCAAAAAAGAAGTGGATATTTCAGCAAGATTCTGCCCCTTCGGAATGAGCTAAATCAACACAGGATTGGCTTCAGGTCAATTTTATCATGCACGAAGATTGGCCAACTTATTCACCGGATCTAAATCCTTTAGATTATTGTGTCTGGGGAATTTTAGAAGACAAAGTAAGTTGCAAACAGCACAGAAGAGTGAACGCTCTCAAAGTTCCATATTGCGTGAATGGGACAGGTTACCTCTTAAAATGACTCGTGCCCCCTCGGACAATGGCATAATAGATTATCATTGATAATAATTGATAAAAATGACGTTCAATTTGAGTGAACTTGTTTCCAGGTAAACTTTTATGTATGACGTTCATCATATTAGTGTATTTATCTTTTTCTATTTTATATTTGTAAAATAAAATGTCTAAATATTTGTATCAGTGTTTAGTAGCCACACCGTAAGCAAGTAAACAAACACTCAACGTCCCAGCGCGCTCCACGCCAACTCCAGTAGCCAAGCGCTTTGGGGGAGGGGGGGACGACTTAGAAGAGCATGCAAGTCCGAAGTTGCTTCGATTTTTCATATTTCATCCATTTGACCGCGTACGTCTTGTTTATGGAATATTTGTAAGAATATGAGGGCAAATTAAAAAATGCTTATATCACCTTTTGAAAAATTATACGTGCATTATGAATGCTTTGTAAGTTGACCTTTCTAATAATAATATAATTTATAATCAAATTAGTTACTGGTTTAGAGTATGTTATAATAAGTGCTTTGTTGCTGATTGATAACAGGTTAAAAATATCCAATAATGGACATAATCGCCTCTCCTCAAAGTGTTTGGTTCATAAATAACTAGAAAATAAAAATTTAGCCTTTATTCATTTTCTTTCAGAATCCTCCTTGCACGCTACGATGCTGTTATGCTGATAATCTTGTTTAAACCAGTTTTTTTTTTTCATAATAGAAAAATTTGATTTATGTTGTCATTTATAAAATTGTGTTTATTTTAAAGATTGCAAGACCAGTAAATATTAATGGAATGCTCACTTACTTTTCTTTTATGAGCTACTACCGAATTTATTTTCAAAAAATTAAAAATTATACTTAATTATGAGGAATTTAAAAAAGTAAAAATCTAACCATGTTCATTATTGAATTTGCAGTATTATTGCAATTCTGCGTTATTCCTTTAGAATGTACTTTATACTATCAATACTTTACAAACTGTATAAAAATAAATCTATTATTTTCTGAAAATTAAAAAGAAAAGAAAAAAACAAAAAACCATGCGCCCAGTATAGACTATGAAACCTTTCCCAACACTTTCAGAATACTGTAACAAAATTTCGAAATTTATTAAGCTGAAACATGATATCTAGATAAACAATTTGAAAACCCAATTTCTGCAACTACTATCAATAATTTAAAAAATATAATTTTTTTTTCTGAACTTACTGTATATAATATATATGTGTTTATGTGTGTTACTACATAGTATGCTAAAAGTTAATGTAGTTAAACGTAGTTTAGTTAACAAAGTTGAAAATCTCCTTTAAAATTGCCATCAATAAACGAAATTGCACTTGCGATTTTTTATACAGCTCTTTTTTATACAGTATTTTATGTATATTATATATAGAATTTCTACACTCTAAGTAATATGAAAAAATAATAATAATAATAAATAAAGTAAAAACGCGCAACACAAATGAAATCGCACTTCCAGCAATTATTATTCGAGGAGTACTGCTGTCAAGTTCTTTTGTGCGTCTTTGTAAATGAGCGATGAATTCTATGCTCACCCTATTCTACTATTAGCGCCTTACAATACCCCTCATATGTATATAAATTTCAATATGCTTAAAATAATGTAGTATCATTAAAAATAAAACACACCGCAAACGCTTTTTCCACCACAGATCGTATAAATCTTAATTCCATTTAGTATCCGTGTGAGCGAACCGTAAATACTAAAAAAATATTTATTTTCATAAATGGTGAATTTCATGAAAATGCGACATGGACATCATTTTTTAAATTTGAACTAAATTAGTATTTTTTTTGTTCCAATTGATAGAAAATAAGTCAAATTTCAAGAAAATAACAAGATATAATAAGATAATTGTAAAAATAAATTTTTATAGTTAATTATTATGAAGACTAACTTTGAAATCAAAAATCTGCTATTTTTATCTCTAATTTAATGTCTCTTGAAGAATTTAAATATTACATAGATTTTTGAAACAAATATATCTTTAAAAAAAATGGCTAACAATATGTTTAAAAACACCAAAATTTTCACCTGAAACATTTTAACTATTTTGCTATTGCCCCCAAAATTTATATTAGTCTTCATGTCATGTCTGTCACAGAAAATGTCGATTTTTTTATTTTCAAGAAAATCTACTTGATAAAAATTATTAACACTTTATTTTCTCTTTTTTATATGTCAGAAGGAACAGTTCATAAAAAAATGGAAAGATAAATTTAAAATTTGAGTGAAATATAAAGCATTACATTTTGTCATGTCTGTCACGCTAGTCATGTCTGTCACAAGTAGTTTTTCAAGCAACTTTACCTTAATCTCTTTCCTAGAAAGTTATTTTTGTAATTTTTTAACTTAGCGTTGATGAAATAATATTTCTTTACAACTCAACTCAACAAAATGCTTAAATTTAGAATGCATATAATAGTTACCAGATAATTATGTTGATACCAATTATCTGTCACAATTATTTTTTCAAACAGTTTTGCTTTAATCTTGTGATTTGAAAGTTATTATTATTTAACTTGAAATTGATGGCTATGGTATTTCTTGATGTGAAACGTACACAATCTAAAGTTTTCTACTAAGAAAATCTGCCAAATAGAAAATTTCTGGTACAAACTCATTTCAGTGAAAACTATTTGCATATTTATTAGAACGAGATTAAATCTGCTCATTGGCAAAATATTTCTTCTGCTATATATATATTACAATTGTATATTATTGTTATAGTGACTCAGTCACTGTTTCTTCAGAGCCATATATAGTGATATCTCATTATGATAATTATGACAATTATGCTGTTATAATGTTTACCAATTTGATCACTGAAAATAAATCAGGATAAATAATTCAAAGTTAAAAGTCAAAGAGGTTGAATTCTAATCTAATGGAGCATTTCTACACTTCAAACAAAATATATGATATTTTCAATAACACAAAACAAATTCCCAACAATCTGGCATTTTTCAATGACATCACATGGAAAAGGATGTATTGATGAGACTATTAAGAATCAGTTCCTTGATGCTACTCAAGCTAGAAGTATAAATCCTACAGCATCATGTAAGTGTGTTGAAGCTGCGAGGAAAATTGGTCCTGGAATCTATTTCTTCGTGAATCACAAGAAAAAATACAAAGAATGAAAGCAAAACTTATCTGACATGGCAAGTAATCAAAACAATGCCAGGAACAAGAAAGTTGCATTGTTTCCGATCATGTGTACCTGGCATAATATTCTTTTCAATTTCAATACTGGTGCATGCACTGAAAATTACCTCTTGGAAAATGCAACAAAGCAATATAGCCAATGGATGAATGTGCAATAAGACAATAAGGTTTATCATGGAATAATAACACAAATCGCACAGACACAGCAACAACATAAAATAAAATGCTTAGTACCAACTAAAATTAAAAGCATGTTTAAATTTGAACCTGAAGATCATGTTGTCTGGTATGAGAAGAACCAAATACTAGCAAATGTTTCAACTCCAACACTAGTCACTTCCAAGGGATTTTATAAATTTTAAATATTTTTTATAATTTATTTTGAGATTCTATTAACACAATACATCGTTATATCATATTGTAATCTCCAAGTTGTGATAAAAGTAAAGAAAGTAATATTTAAGAAAAAAATACTTAAATTCATAGAAAATTGTACACGTGTCATGGCTGTCACAAAACTTTGTCATGTCTGTCACGCTGATAAATATTTTATAATATTTTTCTATTTACAAATTTTTCAATATTTTTCTTTCTGCTTCACATATCCAAGTCTTATTTTGTTTTCTAAAAAATTCTGGTCTTGGTATGCATGCCAATTAAGAGCAAATGATAATAATATGTGTCTAGTCAAAATCTATGTCTAAATTTTGTCATGTCTGTCACGGCAGGTTTTAACCCTCAATTATTTAGTTTTTCCTTGAATTAAAATTTTAGTGTTTTTTATAGCATAAGGCCTTATGATATCAATATATCATATATCATTGAATATGACGATGTTAGGTAACAAATTGATAAACTTATCTTGTCCTCCATTAAAAAAAAAAAAAAAAAAGAAGAAAGAAAAAAAAATCTTTTCTTTTAAAGCAACTAAAATCATGATCACAACAGGATCTACATTACAGTTGAAGTTATAAATATATCGCCCCTTTTCTCATTTTAGTAATACTTAAACCAATCCCTTAATGTAACGGTCACCGAAATCCCAGCACATGTATTTCACTTTTTCCATACCTTATATGGTCATGAAAACCGAATGTGGTTTTTCTTATACCAGCTGCTCTACAATAAAAATGCTGCATAAGATGTTTTGCGCGTCGTACATATTCGAATATATCTCCTTCTCAGGCTACCGTTCCTTATAGGGTATCCATTCGCGATTTGTAGACCGCATCATGAGCCCCAAAGCCTATCCCACAAAATTCCTTTGCTTTTTCAAATTCCAATAGCAAAGTTTAAACTCTTTTTCTCGCCAATTAGCGATTAGCTTGTTAATATGCTAAGTACAAAATCTCTCTCTCAGAAGAAAAATATTGCACGTATATTTTGGGCCAAATATCATATATATGCCAAACATTGTAACCTTTGGCGATATCTGACAACTGATGTTATCTTGGTTCTGACTAAAAGAACGGTCACTTGGACTTTTTCTCTTGGCCTGGCTCTGCTGTAACCACCAATAATTCACACTGAGCGTCCTACTCTCTCGAAAGGGCTGAAATAAAACTTTACTCTAAAGAACCTGGCTGCATACTTGTCTTTTTGTCGATCTCCTTTCACGGCATTGATGGTAATTCGTAATAAACAATATTAAATCTACTAGATACAATAATCATCCAAAATTTTCATTACAGGCCTATATTTACATCACCCCATGCAATTTTTTAACTATCAACTAATATTTAGTACTTAAAGATGAACAAAAAAGTTCTCTCAGTCATGTCACAAAATGGAATTCACCGAATGAGTATTTCATTGTAAACCCAAAAACATGTAAGACAAATCAAGTTCGTAAATACTTTTGAACTATGTTGAAATATCTTGATGAACTAAGTCAACTATTGTTTCAACTATTATACCTTGACAACACTAGAAACATGCAGTTTAAATTTTTCAGCAACAGCCTTTACTTTGTAAAAGTATAATCTTATTGTAACAGCATCAGTATTAGACTTAGTCTAATCAATAACAACTTGTGTAGACTTAAATAAATTTGCAGGTTCAAAAGCATTTTCTTTGAAAAAGAAAAATTCTTTTACTTGAATATTTTGTATCCAAAATATTCAAGTTAATTGGATATAAATATTTGCACATGTAAGCTTCAAATTACGCTATTAGAATAGAATGTAGCATATACGTTGTACGTCGATCTTCATTTTTTCGCCAAAGCGCTTGGCTAGAGGGGTTGGCGTTGAGCGCGCTGGGACGTTGAGTGTTTGTTTATTTGCACCCCGTAAACACAATATATGAAATTTAAGGATGTATTCGAAAAAGGTGACCGCTTTTTTAACAACACCAGATGGAGTTAGTGTCTTGTAAAACACAATTTAAATCACCCCGCTTTCTAGCCCACTGCACTGAACCCGCTTGTTTCTCATGCTCGTCCAAAGGCCAATAAAATACCGGAAAAGATAATGAGTTTAAACCATTCGATAACAGCCATATTTTTTGGCGCTAACTCTTTTTTTTTTTTTTTTTTTTTTTTTTTTTTTTTTTTTTGGCGACTGACAGATGGAATAAAAGAAAGCAAGAAAAAAAACACAAATAAATTATAAAGACTTGCTGTATCGTGCTTTTTAAAACACACACAAGGGCCCTTGTTCTACACCTAATCTAGTTCCTGTTCTCGTCAGATTATTTGGGGGCTGGTGAGCATACGTTGCAGACAGTAGAGCTCTTAATATTTTAAATAATTGTAGCTTCATGGTGTCGAAAATGTATTATCAATTGTTGCATATTTTATCATTCTAGGTATATAAGCTTGTATTAAAAAAGTAATCAACACCACACGATTTATTACAAACGTCTACTGATTTAAATTTCATAATTGTGAAATAATTTTTCACCAGTGAAAAATTATTATTTAAAAGTAAATTAATGTAATCAACACCACACGATTTATTACAAACACCTACTGATTTAAATTTCATAATTGTGAAATAATTATTTTTTCACCAGTCAAAATTATTATTTAATAGTAAATTAATGATAATCAAATTTATTTTTTTAATATATATTTTAAAATATTAAAGTCAATAATGGTTATTTTAGTACTTTTACTTTTTTTCCGGTAACTTTTTTTCCGTGTCACTTTTTTCCGCTTTTGTAGTTTATGTCACTTTTTTTCCGATAACTTTTTTCCGGTAACTTTTTTCCCGTTTACCCCTATCTCATGTTTTTCGTCTTTGTAAAAAGCAAACTATTCGAAAGGACTAATTCAAATCTTATCAAACCGAATCTGTTTAAATCAGAATCTAGGTTCAAAAGAAATAAAATTCATGGTTATGAGAAAATAAATTCCACACAATTATACCTCCTTAAAAGAAAAACTGTTTAAAACGGAAAATCTTATGAAACCTTCTTTACAGGGTCAAGTTAGAATTTTCATATCTTGCAATGATTTATAGTTTAAAAAAGTATGACAAAACCAAAATCTAGGGGGGGGGGGTCAAGCCCCACCTTGCCCCCCCCCCATATAGGCACCCTTGGATTCAACCCCTGAGTCAAAACGTCCGTACCGAAATTCAACACGATGTAAACTAAAACAACCTGATTCAACCATTCAACGGATCAACGGGCAACCGAAACGAAATAAGTCGGGTTGGATTTAGGTAAAATCGGGCTTCATAACTTACTACAAGACTAATCTCAATTAATACTTTGGACACTATTTGAAAAAATGCGATTCCGATTGACGCATAAAAATCAAATCATGTTAATTTTTCTGTAAAATATCGTATTTTCTATTTGGCGATAATTTTGGCGCATATACTAATATATGCATTGTAAACCTACTTCCATATTTTGATTGGATGTTCATTTTACAGTCAAAATAGAATTGAATTATTGGGAATGCTATTTTTCGGTAGTGCTGCCATCTATATCTTACATACGAACTATCGTTACGGAAATTATCATTACGGAATCGGATTTTTGCAGGCAAAAAATGAATGAAAATTTGATAGCTCCAATTAAATTAAGAATTCAAAGAAAAAAATAGATATTGCATCGAAATTTCGAGGATTGTAGGCAATTAAAAACACTAAAAAATGAATGAAAATTTGATAGCTCCAATTAAATTAAGAATTTAAAGGAAAAAATAAATATTGCATCGAAATTTCGAGGATTGTAGGCAATTAAAAACACTTTGATGAGCATGTGAAAGTTGAAAAAAATGTTTCTTGGTATATTTTTATGCAAATGCAAGTGTCACAAACTTTCCGGATAAAAAGTGCCAAAAGTCAAACTTTGACAATTTTTTGCGCCTAAAGTATTAATTTCAAAAGAAAAATAAAGAATGAGTGCAATTATAGAGAGACAAAATTACCATCTCAAATTTTTTGAAGCATATGAAAGCAAAAACATTTTTGTTTAAGTGACACAAAGTAGAGCCCAAAACGCGCTTTTCATTTGAGAACAGCCTTAAGAAAGCCATTAAATATGCAATACTGAGAAAAAGACTATTTGTTGTAGTAAATTTTTTATAAATACAGTGGAACCTGTCTAAAGTGACCACCTTTGGGACCGAATAAAATGGTCACTTTATGGAATACTTTTCAAAATGGCACGTAAAAACTTTTGTGAATTCAAAAAATAAAACATAAATAAGGAAAAAATACACTACATTAAATAATGAACTAATTAATTAAAAACTATAGTAACTCAATTATTTTTTTAAAATATATTATATAGAAGATAATTTACTTAAAACTCGCGTTATTTTTTTTTTTAATACAATTGAAATTCCGTAGTGATTGATTTACATAATACATAACCACAAGGTACACTAATTTATACGCATTTTTATTTTCATTGTAATAGCATAATGATAATCCTTCTGTAACTTGCAGTAGAACACTTTTCATTAAAAATCACCTTAGACAAGTGCAAATATCATTAAAACAAAGGAGAAAGTGATCACTTTATACATTAAGCAAACAATCACTATAGATAACACATAAATTCCAGTACTTTTTTAATGGATCAAAATAAAATTTCAGAAAACGATCACTTTAGTCTTTTAGTATGAAAATTTTCGCATGCACAAAAATGGATGGTCACATTTTTCAGGTTCAAATAACATTGATGATGACAGGCTAACTGGTCACTTTAGACAGGTGGTTATACTACCAATCAATTATTATATTATTTTATGTGAGCACAAGTAAAATTTTCCAAAAGCGGTCACTTTAGCTAGGTGGTCACTTTATCAAGGTGGTCACTTTAACAGGTTTTACTGTATATGTTTATTATGCTAAACAAAATGGAAAATCCAACAGTAGTGGATATAAGTAGAGGCCAAAAAAGAGAAAGGAACTCAAATCATAGGCGTAACTAGAGAATTTTTCTAGGGGGGGGGCACGGCCCCAGCTATTTGATAATTTTTAAACAATAATTGTAAAAACTATTATTGTTTGGAAAACACAATAGTGTGACAATGTTGTTTTATAGTAAACTGTTTGATAATTTCCAAACAATAATAGTATTAGTAACTAGTCGGATGTGGCAATTCCAAAACTTTCTTTTTCTGATTTATTTTAAGCTTCACTTTTGCTCTCAAACGCACTAAACTGGGAAATTCTCTTATTTAGAAACTATATTAGATCCCATGACTGCGATTTTTTGATAAATGCAGAAAATATTACAAAAACTGCAGTCAAAGTCCGTCTTTTCAACCGAATTTTCCAAAGCGGGAGACCTGGGAACGAAAAAAAGGGGCAAGCTGAGAAAGTAATTGTCGATAAATCAAATTCTAATGAATTCAGAGAAAAATAAAGTCATACGGCATCTTATAACATATCGTAAAAAATTATCTCAGCAAGTTTTATATTTTTACTTTTAAAAATGAATCTGAAAATGTATAGGAAAATTTTGAGCTGCTGAGAGAGAAAAAATATTTTTTCGAATACACCCTTAATGCGTCAAAATTTGCTATCTCAGTGTCAAAATTAAATGGCAATTTATGATCATTGTGACGATTTTAAAGACATGAACTTCCTTCCATTAGTTCTTAAAATAAGACTATCGCGGAAATGTAAAAAAATGCAACATAAAAGCGCCCCCTGTTGGGCGATTTATACCAAAACATAATCAGCAATAATATTTATCAAGGTATACCTGAATCTGAAGTTTGGCGAAGTTCGCTGATTAGTTCTTTAAATACAGCTATTGCTGGAATTGAGAAAAATTCAGCAATGAAGCGCCACTTATTGAGAGATTGACAACAAAACATGAACAAAACTAGTTCATTTCACGGATTTACTGAATCTAAAGTTTGATGAAAATTTCTGCACCTGAGAATCTGAGATAGAGCTATTGTGCAAATCGTGAAAAATGCGATATAGCAGTGCCACCTGTTGAGCAATTTACACCAAAGTGCAAACAACATCGATTCATGTTGAGAACTAACTGAATGTGAAGTTTAAAGGAAATCCGTGTATTAGTTATGGATATATAGCTGTTGCGAAAATCGTAAAAAATGCACCATAGCAGCGCACCTGTCGAGCGATTTGCACCAAAAACTAATCAGTATCAATCTATATCAACAACTACCTGATTATAATTTTTAATTAAATTCCGTGCGATAGTTCTTGAGATAGAGCTATTGCAAAAATCGTGAAAAATTTAGCATACCAGCTCCTTCTGTTGAGCGATTTACACAGAAACCAATACAATATCAGTTCATGTTAAGTACTGACTGAATCTGAAGTTTGGTTGATATCCGTGCGTTAGTTCTTCAGATATAGCTGTTGCGTTAATCGTAAAAAAAGCAGCGTAGAAGCGCTATCTGTTGAGTGATTTGCAACAAAAACTAATCAGTATGAATTTGTATTAGGGACTACCTGAATATAAATTTTTATTACATTCCGTGCATTAGTTCTTGAGATAGAGCTTCCACAAAATTTATATCACATATAGACAGAGTCAAATTCACATATACACAAACAGACATTTTGTAAAAACTTGTTCTTACTAAAAACTAGGAATCTCTGATCCCTAAAACGGGTAAATCCGTCAAAAACCGGAATTCGAAAATTTTCACGAATCTAATATTTTCTTCCGTAAAGATATAAAAAAGTAAAAATAGTTTTGTTAGAACTGATAATACTCAAAGGAAAGCTCACTTGTTAATACATTCCTGAAAACGTATAATCTATCAAAAAAACTAATTGGATGAAACTTTCTTCTGGCTTTAGTTGCTATCAGACTTTAAAAAAAATTACGAGCAACAAACTTTTCAACCGATTTTAGCTCCAACTTTTTCCCGTTCAAGGAGAGAAAAAGGTTATAATTATTTGCACAAAGTTGGAGGAATAGCAAGAAAACCAATGCTACTAGTACCAGCCGTTAATATTTATCGCCTATTCCTATCAATCGCTTATCTCTGATCCGTTGAAATGCTCGATGTACAATGAAAAGTCTCGGCTAGCAGAGATTTTTTTGGAACTGCAGAATAAAGTTGGGGGACATTGCTGTTTGCTATCACACTGGGTGTTGTGAGGATACTTCGCGAAAAGTTGGAGGAAATCAAGTGTTGGCTAAAAAATCTTTCGAAATGTTGGTGAATCTAATAGTGTCTTTATTCATCAAGTTTTCGATTCAAAACAGTGGCTGGGGGAGATAAAGTTGCTTATAAACAACACAGTCGCCATTTTTTTTAAAGAAATATATAAATTAGTTAATGAGTTATAAGCACTTTTGATCGCATGACAACCATTTTCCTCCTTTTTGTCGCTACCATGTCGCAAATTCGTTTCAAATCATCTATTGTGAGAATCGTCTTCTGAAAGATCTTATCAAAGAATGAAGAACATTTCTCATTTACATAGCTTTTAATCCTGAATCTATTAAAAAAAGTTAGAGGAAAAAATGACATAAATTAAAAAAGCGAAAAAAAAAGTGACACAGGAAAAGTTACTGCAAAAAAGGGACAAGGAAAAAAAGTTACCGGATAAAAAGAGTGACAAGGAATTGATTTTGGGGATTTATTGGTTAAGTATGAAAGGGGGGGTGGAGGGATGCTCTTAATTTAGGTAAATGGGTTTTTCATGCTAATTAACTGTTTTGGTTCAATTTTTGGATATACGTTCAAACTGAAAAGACGCTTGTTTGATTAGTTTTGGGAATGGACGATTAACCCTCCCCCCTCCGTTCTAAGTAAGATGAATGAGATTTTAAGCAGAATTATTCAACGTGTGTCAAATTTTGGATATAGGTTTTTTCTGACAAGGCTTATATATAGTATTGTAGTGTCGTCTCCTCAGTTTCTCTTTATTCAGTTGGTTTATTTGTTAAGTTCATCAATAAAACAATTTTAGTTCAAGTTCTTTATTAGAACTATAGATCAATTAATAAAAAAAAAAAAAAAAAAAAAAAAAAAAAAAAAAAAAAAACGATATTACAACTACATAGGAGCCACACTCCAATATTACATTTCGCTTAGCACATCTAAGCCACATTACATCTATGTACTCTCTAGTAAATTAACAGCACATGTCTCTCTTCCAACTACTTCCTTCCCTCTCTACGCTCAACAATCCCACCCCTCAGCTCATTGCCACTAGACCAGTGAAATCATTTTCTAGTGCCTTGAGGTCAATTGCAGCTATTCTTCTCAGTTTTAGAATGAAGATACTTTCACCCTTTTCACAAGGGATTTCGCTATCTATCTTCTGCCCAGATTAAAGTTGTCAGTACGTCGTCGCAGTATATAATGCCCGAAGAATTTTGGGAATTTAATGGTAAAGTATAAAAGAGGGACGAGGGATAACCTCTCTTAAATTAAATAAATGGCTTTTTAGGCAGAATTATTCGATTTGCTTAAAAATTTGAATGTAGGTTCATTATGATAAGGGGTATCCCTGAACAGTTATGGGCTTCTTTTGCTAATTAAAAATTGGAAGGACGGGCGATTATTCCTCCCTTAAATTTGATAAATTGTTTTTATGCACAATTATCCGATGTATTTCAAATTTTAGATGTAGGTTCTTTCTAATAAAATAAAATCCCTGAATAGTTTTAAGGGCTTGTTTACATATCCTCAATAGCTGTTTGCATTTAAAACTATGGTTTATGTTTCTGCATAGCATTTTTCAGTATTCTATTGTGAGGGAGTGACCTTTTGTCATAAAGGCACTCTAGTGTTTCTGAGATCGTGACGTCAATAATTTAACATTTTGTAGGCGTAAAAGCGACATCTATCCTCTCTTTTACTTTAACTTTCTAGAGTGTGTGTGCTCTTTCGAATTCCGCAGTTAGCTCGCGGTTATTAGTAATATGTTAATGTGAAGTATCTCAGTTTGCAGCATATAAAAGCTTGGGGGTGAGTTTGGGTGTGTGCCTCTGGCATTAGCCAGCAGCCAGCGAGTGCGGACCTCTGCCATTAGACAACGAAGTGGATGATTGTTTAGCGAAGTGCTGACGAATAGAAAGTAGCAACGGCCTCCAGTAAAGTGGAAAGGAGTTTGGATAGTGGATTTAAGAGTCGGCCGTGGTAAGAAAGTTTAATAGTAGTTCCATTTTAATTATTGGTGAAATAAAGAATTATCCACAGCCACGGGCTGTTTAACTAAACTTTGTTCAGCAGCTCAGCCAGGAGACAGTGTCAAGTGCTAGGCGGTGCCACGACTGAGCTAGATTGGGGCCTGTGAGTATGATTTTAGCTGTTCTTAGTGTTCTCAGTGTGTAAAATTTTAGACTTGCTCCACTTCCCTTCGGCCATTATCACTTGAATAAACTTTGTTGTTTTAACCTAAACTACTGAGTATGTCTGCATATAACGTTACAAACGACACCCAGCGTGCGTGTGCCGTTACAAATAGCGCCCACCGTGGGTTTGCCGTTACACTATAAACATCCTAACAAAAAAAATATATATATATATATCCTGTTTTTATTAAAATCATTTTTTTTTATTCAAATTTGTTTTTTAATTTTTAAGCTTTCAAACACTGAAGATCTATCAAGAACTACAGGTTTCTAAACAATTAACTTTCTAATTACTAACATAAGCTATTAATAAAAAAACGATTATTATTATTATTACTACTACAAATTAATGAATTCACTAGTTCATTCGTTCGTGACACATAACATAGTTTATACATTAAAATTTTCTAACATATATTTTTTTAAATGTTTTATATTATACTTTGTGATGTGTAATATGGGACATTTATTAGTAAAAATCCAGTTTTAAATGATAAATATTCGGCGTAAATTAAAATGACAATTACAACAAATGATTTAGCATATTACTTTTTTCGCAAGTAAAAAATAAATAAATAAATAAATAAACCAGTTTTAAATGCAAAATGAATTGTAATAATTATAAGAAAAAAGGTAAAATGTGTTATGTTTTCTGGTGTAATTATTTTCAATCATTAAATTAAAAAAAAGAAAATTTCTTTTTATTTGTTATTTGCGTTCGATTGCATTCAACTCACTTTTTAATTTACTTGGGAATTTTTGCGGCAAACCTTTACCGAAAAATCCTCTGATCGTCAAATTTCCTATGAGACTAGCCGCCCGCGATATGTACCGGACATCCAAAATTTGAAGCAAATCTGATAATTCTGCGTAAAAAGCCTTTTTTTTTAATTTAAGGGGGATTATCCTCTGTTTCTCACTCTATACTTAGCTATTAAATCCTTGAAACTATTCAGAGATTCACCTTATCAGAAAGAATCTATATTTAAAATTTGAAATACAGTCGACTCTCGTTAATTCGAACTCGTCGGGACCACAAGAAATGTTCGAATTATCCGAAATTCAAATTATGAAAAGTATGGAATTAAAACATGCTTAATATGGTACTATTACAAAGGAATTAATGTTATAATATTTTTTTAGGTTTTTTTCGTTTATTATCATTAGAATATGAATTAATATTAAATTAAAACATATAAATACATAAATTAATTAAAGAATTAGAAACAAGCCCAATGGAAGAAAAATTTTAAGCGTCACCGATGGACAGATGGGCACTTCGAAAGTGGATATCAAATGCATGGGATTATATGTATATTCGTTCGGAATAATTTTCACAAAAATGAAAGAAAGAAAGTTATTCAAATAATCTGAAATCCATGAGAAAGAAAGGAGGAATCTAAAATCGGAATTCTCGTTAGTTCGAATTAAACGATGTCAAGAGAAAATGAGTTCGAATTAATGAAAAAGTTTAACGTTATTCTGCCATTGAAAATTTCGGGACTTCATGTTTAGTTCGAATTAAGCGAAGATTCGAATTATCCGATTTCGAATTAACGAGAGTCGACTGTACATCGGATAATTGTGAATAAAAACCGACTTATCGAATTTGATGGAGAAATAATTGCTTGCCCCCTCCTCATTTTAATAAGCATAAGAACCCCCATAACTAATCAGAAATACGTCTTATCATAATAAACCTATGATTAAAATTGGAGGTATATTCGATTCGGATAATTCTGCGTAAAAAGGCATTTATTTAACTAAGAGGAATTACTCCCCGTTCCTCCCTCTTTATACTTAGCCATTAAACCCTTAAAACTATTCAGGGATTTACCTTATCAGAAAGAACCTGTATTTAAAATTTGAAATACATCAAATAGTTCTGGATAAAAACCGATTTATCTAATTTGAGAAAGGGGTAATTACCCGTCCCCTCTTTATAATAAGCAAAAGAACCCCATAACTAATCAGAGATACGTCATATCATTATGAACCTATGTCCAGAATTCCAAGCAAATCGGATAATTCTGCGTAAAAAACTATCAATTTAATTTAAAAGAGGCTTCCCCCGTCTCCTTTTTTCTTAACAATTAAACTCCCAAAACTCTTCAGGCATTATAGTATACTGTGTATAATCCTTATCAAAAAAAACCTATATCAAAAAAAAAAAAAAAAAAAAAAAAAAAAGACGCGTTGTATAATTTTGCTTAAAAATCCGTTTATCTAATTTAGGTCGGATGGGGTGGGGGGGGTGGTAATCATATGTCCAAAAATTGAACCAAAGCGGTTAATTCAGCATGAAAAACACATTTACCTAAATTAAGAGCCTCTCCCCCATCCCCTCTATATACTTAACTAATGAATCCCCAAAATCAATTCCTTGTCACTTTTTTTCCGGTATTTTTTTTCCGAGTCATTTTTTTCCGCTTTTGTAGTTTATGTTACTTTTTTCCGGTCACTTTTTTTTCCGTTTACCCACTTGCCTATTTCGTGCGTTTTTTAAAAAAGAATTAATAAAACAAGTTGGAAATTGCACATGAAGCCTAGCAAATGAGGTGCGTTCGTACGATAACGAAGTTTTAAAAATATTCAGATCTTGCTGTTATAGTAGACAGTACTTCGGATATAGTATAGTGGTCAACTTTTTTTTTTTTTTTTTTTTTTTTTTTTTTTTTTTTTTTGCTTTTGTAAATATACATGGACATACATACAACTTTTATTACACCTCAGCAACGTATACCATATTCATAAAAGTGAAATAGATGAATATAATTAAAACACGCCCCAAACAATAAATCCTCGTATATCATTATGTAGGGTAATATTTTTGAGTGGCCGTGTAAATTAATAATATACATTTTTTGTAGCATAGATTGTAAAGACGGATGGACTGACAGACTGAACAACGAATATAAGTGCTAGTTTTTTATATAATTACGGACGCACTTAAAATTATTCAGATCTTGATGTAATAGTACACAGTATTTCGGATACAGTATATTAGCCAAAATCTTTTGTGTGACCCTGTAAATTTCTTTTATATAGAAAATAACTTGTAACAGTCTTCAGTAACATATATCAATCTCATAAAATTTTAAATAGTTTATTACAAATAAAATGCTCACCAAACAATGTTCTCCCTATAACATTATGTAATGGAATACTTTTGTCTGGCCTTGTAAATCAATATCAAATGTTCTTTGCACCACAGATTATGCAAAATACATATTATAATATGTACTCATTAGATGCATATCAATTTTATTGTGTTGGGTAAACGGAAAAAAAGTGACCGGAAAAAAAGTTATCGGAAAAAAAGTGACATAAACTACAAAAGCGGAAAAAAAGTAACACGGAAAAAAGTGACAAGGAAAAAAGTGACAATGAAAAAAGTTACCGGAAAAAAGTGACAAGGAATTGATTTTGGGGATTTATTATTGATTTTGGGGATTCATTCGTTAAGTATGAAAGGGGGATCGGGGGGAACACAAAATTTAGGTAAATGGGTTTTTCATGCTGAATTAACTGTTTTGGTTCAATTTTTGGATATACGTTCATCCTGAAAAGACGCTTGCCTGATTAGTTTTGGGAAGGGACGATTACCCCCCCCCCCCCAATCCGTCCTCAATTAGATGAATGGGTTTTTACGCAGAATTATTACAGAATTATCCGATTTGCTTAAAATTTTGACATAAGTTCATTATGATAAGACGTATCTCAGATTAGTTATGGGTTCTTCTGCTTATTATAAAGGGGGGGGGGAACGAGCAATTATCTCTCCCTCAAACTAGATAAATAGGTTTTTATGCAGAATTATCCCATGTATTTCAATTTTAAATATAGGTTCTTTCTGGTAAGGTAAATCCCGGAATAGTTTTAAGGATTTAATGGCTAAGTATAAAGGGGAGATGGGGAAAACCCCTCTTAAATCAAATAAATGGCTTTTTATGCAGAATTATCCGATTTGCTTCGAATTTCGGACATGGGTTCATTATGATAAGACGTATGTCTGATTAGTTATGGGGTTCTATTGGTAATTAAAAAGAAGGGCGGGTGATTTCTATCCCCACCTTAAATTAGATTTTAAAAAAATTATGCACACTTATCCGATGTATTTCAAATTTTGGATATAGGATCTTCCTCATAAAGTGAATTCCTGAATAGTTTTAAGGGTTTAATGGCTATGTATAGAGGGGGAACGGGGGATAAACCCCCTTAAATTAAATAAATGGCTTTTTACGCAGAATCATCCGATTTGCTTCAAATTTTGGATGTATATTCATTATAAGAAGGCGTATCTCTGATTAATTATTGGGTTCTTTTGCTTATTAAATAGGGGAAGCGGGCGATTAATCCTCCACTCTTTAAATAAAATAAATTGTTTTTTTTTTTTTTTTTTTTTTTTTTTTTTTCACAACTATCCAACGTATTTCAAATTTTGGATATAGGTTTTTCCTGATAAAGTGAATCCCTGAATAGTTTTAAGGGTTTAATTTCTAGGTATAGAGCGATGAACGGGGTATAACCCACAATTAATCAGGGCTTCGCCTTATCATAATGAACGCACAATCAAAATTTGAATCAAATCAGATAATTCTGCGTAAAAATCCATTTATTAATTTAAGGGGGAGGGGTATCGTCTGTTCCCCCACTGTTTACTTAGTCATTAAACCTTTAAAATTATTCCGGGATTCACTTTATGAGAAAGAACATATATCCAAAATATGAAATATATCGGATAAGTGAGCATAAAAAACAATTTATCTAATTTAAGAGGGGGGGGGGAATAATCACCCGCCCCAATTTTTAATTGGCAAAATAACCCCATATGTAATCAGGGATACGCCTTAATTTGAAGCAAATCCGATAATTCTGCGTAAAAAGTAATTTAATTTAAGGTGGGTTATATTCTATTCCCCTTCTATACTTAGATATTAAATCCTTAAAACTATTCAGAGATCCACCTTATTAGAAAGAACCTATATTTAAAATTTGAAATACATGGGATAATTCTGCATAAAAACCTATTTATCTAGTTTGAGGGGGAGATAATTGTTCGCCCCCCTTTATAAAAAGCAGAAGAATCCCATAAGCAATCAGAGATACGTCTTATCATAATGAACCTATGTCCAAAATTCTAAGCAAATCGGATAATTATGCGTAAAAAGTTATTAATTTAATTTAAGAAAGGTTATCCCTCGTTCCCCCTCTATACTTAACCATTAGAGTTCCTAAATCTCTTCAGGCATTATATACTATATATAAGCCTTATCGAAAAGAACCTATATGCAAATTTGACACACGTTGGACAATTCTGCATAAAAACCCATTCATCTAATTGAGGACGGATGGGGGGGGGGGGGGGGTAATCGTCCCTTCCTAAAACTAATCAGGCAAGCGTCTTTTCAGGATGAACGTATATCCAAAAATTGAACCAAAACAGTTAATTCAGCTTGAAAAAAACCCATTTATCTAAAATATGAGCCCCCCCCCCCGATCCCCCTTTCATACTTAACCAATGAATCCCCAAAATCAATAATAAATCCCCAAAATCAATAATAAATCCCCAAAATCAATTCTTTGTCACTTTTTTTCCGGTAACTTTTTTTCCCGATAACTTTTTTTCCGGTCACTTTTTTTCCTAGATTCGTTCGAATCAGTGTAACATCATTAAAATGCATTCGAAACTTTTCCCCATTGACCGTAATATAGCAGAATACTTTTGATTGTATCTGTAATTAATCTATCCATCCGATTTTCATAAAATTTGAAATGACAAAATTATGTAACAATTATATATTTTAAATTTCAAACGATTAAAATGCATTTGAAACTTCTTTCCCCAGTGACCGTAATGTAACGGAATACTTTTGATTGTCCCTGTAATTGATCTATGCATCGGATTTTAATAATTATGCATTTTAAATTTCAAACGATTCGGTTGGGTAGTTTTTGCATTGTTATATGCGTACGGATGGACAGACGGACAAACAGACTGAACGACAACTATAGGTGCTACGTATTTACATAATTACGAACGCATCTAAAAATTGTTTGAAAATAGTCCCTTTGAATTTGAGAACAAACTCAATAAAAGGATAATATACGAAAACTGTAACGTTTAAGTAAATATCTTTCAAGAAACTTAAATATAAATGAATTATATACTTTTCAAACATACCTGGATTTAATGAATGCTTGAAGAAATTCGAAGATTTAAAAAAATGATCTCATATACCATCTTTTTCATAATTTTCTTCTCTGAAGAGGATTTAATATTAGTCATAGCGAAACGCACAAAAAAAGGAAAAAAAAAAAACACCTTAGCACTACAGCAACTAACAACAGAAGCATGCGAGCATGTGTTTTTGTGTTTTTCCTGGAATTTGAGAGTGCAGCCCCGTTTCCAAAAAAGAGCAAGAAACACATGTAACTAATTAAGACCCCCCAATGTTGCAGTATTGAAAAACCCGAGACAGTGACAGGAAATGACCATTTCTTTTAGCCTTCGGCTGATTTCCAATCGTACAAATGAATGCAGTCCTCTTTCAAAAGGAGTGACCGGTTTTGTTAAAAGCTGATACTGTTACCATGTGCTGTTGTGGGGTGATCGATATGTAAGAAATAATTGTAAAAAAGCGAGAAAAGAGACTAAGTCTGAAAAATATAGACTTAAGACAAATGCAAAAAATAGACAGTTTAGCGTCCCACTCTGAGACATGTATAATCTCTCGAAAAAATAAAATTTTTGCGTTCTAAGATTACCACAAGGGTTTAAAATTCTAGGGGGGGGCGTGGGTTGTCTGGGGTGGGCCCGGCCCACCCGGCCCCCCCGCTAGTTACGCCTATGACTCAAATACACCTACACCCCAAACATACACATTAACATCAAAATATAATTTCGAGAAAGATTTCGGATTTTAAACTTATTAATTATCTAAAAGTGCTAATTATCTACCGGAACTCTATGATATTTCCCCTCAACGAGGATGCAAAAATTCGAGCCCAATCTCGGCCGTCGGCCTAACCGTTCGGAATTGTCCGTGGTTTTCTTCGAACGTTGGATTTCCTTGCGTGAATACGTGTTAGGCTCCTTTAAAAAGACCCCCACGGTGGGCACCGCCCCCCCCCCCTCTTAGGGCCTATATCCCAAGTGTAGATAATTGGCAGCCATAAACACAAACAAACAAACTCATGATGGATAAATAAAACGTCTGAATTCAGTAATGATCAGTGTTGAACATCAATATCCAATTATCATAACTGTTTTTATATCTAGATATATAAAGAAATGCAAATGATTAAATTTTTTTATTTAATAATTCATTTTTTACATTTATATATTTTATGTATTTTAATAATTAAAAAGTGAATATGATAAAATTATGAAATTTATATTTTCGATGTTGTTAGAAAAATCACATTAATAATAAAAACTGTAATACACTCAACTAATACATATGTATATTTATATATATATTAGTCAGTCGGATTTTGAAAAAAATAAATTTCTGCAACCTGCAACTTTTTTTGGAAAAATATAATTATAGTGAAACAATTATATAACAGATGGCAGCACCAAACAAAATATTTCTTGGTAAATCGCAAAAAATATTTTGTGAGTAGAACTGAATTTATGTATTTTCACATGAAAGAGATTTTTATATTCTTGAAATAATATTGTGTGACTGTTTACCTTTCCTGCCAGAGATTTTTTAAGCATATCAACATAAAAATTAACAAGAAAAGAAACAATAAGAAAACCAAATGAAAAAAAAAATAAAATATTCAAATGTAAATTTCCACCAACATATTTACAAAATGGTGAATTGAAACTGTTCATTTATCTTTCGTGAACAATTAATTCTCTCTATAGCAATAACTTCTTCCACCGTCCCTTATCGAGACTTATGCTAGTAGTTTTTAACATAGAGCGAATGCCCTATGGAATAATTGGAATTTTTTAATAGATTTATTTGAAAATTTGTTACTAGCCCTAGCCCATCCCTTATCACGTTTTACTTTTTTTTAGCCTCCGATGCTATTTTTTTCAGACAAGCTAAAAATGTCGTGTCATCAGCCCTGAATTTTCTACTGAACCGATTTTGATAATTATTTTTTTAAATGAAAGCTATTTATTTGTAGTTGTGCCCATTTTAGCTATTTTTTAATTTATTTCCATTTTTATATTTTATTTTTAATTTTAAATGCTTTTTTACGATATTTTTTTAAAATGGTGGCAACTTAGTTTAGCTTTTCCCTCGATAATAAAAATTTATTTTCCATTATTACTTTCCACAAGTCAGAAACTTTATTTCATCAGTGAACATGTCCTCGCATTTAAAAGAAAAAAGTTAATCGTTTTCGTAAAATTTAACCACAATAAAATGATTGCATATAATTATGCATTAATTGAGGTAAAAAAATATACTGAGAAATAATATTAATAATGTAAATAAAATAACAGAAAATAATTTATGATAAAAATTAATGTCTAAAGCAAAGTAAGAAATATTTCAAATGAGGAAAATGATGGCATTCAGCAACCAGATAAAATGAATTTACAATATTATTACGGACGCCTTTTTCATATTTCTAGTAACAGTAACTTTTAAAAAACATTTGAAGAGAAAATGACGTCACTATTTAAAACATCGCATTTTTACTCATAACGATATTACATTTCTATATTTCTTTTCATTATGGACACTGAGATTGAGATTTTACTTTCAGATGACTTCAGTTAGTGAAAATAATGTCCATAGTAAAAATAAAATTAGTTTTTTTTTTCTTTAAATAAATCTATTTTTCTGTAGTGCATATAAAATAAAATTTCTGGATTTCGCCTGCACTCAGATTACAATTTTAACTGAAGATGTGCCAATATTTGCATGCAAAATTGTAACTGGAAAACTTGACATTAAATTTGGAAATATATTTATTATATATTGATTTAATAATGTAATTACTTTTGCTTTTTTTTAAAGCCAAATCGATCGGGTCTTTTAAACATTTCATTCGTCGAATTCGACGGGATTCCACTCGTTTTATTGTTAAAATGCATTTCCTTTTTCCCAGAGTCTATAAAAAAGCGTTTAAACTAAAGAAAAAATCCGTTTTTATGAATCTAGTCAATGAAGAAGTAGCACGTCAAATTGTATTTCTTTATTATTCCGCAATTCCAAAGTCTCAGAGAGAAATTGCTAATCAATTGGGTATTTCACGCCGTTCTGTTTGCTATTATATTGATAAACACAAGAAAAATGAAGTTAGTTCATTGCATTCTAAACGGGATCGCCCTTCTAAAAACCCTCTATCGATTTTTTTTTTTTTTTTTTTTTTCTAATCGGAGGCGAAACTGAATTCTGCAATGGCAGTATCTACATTCAACTTGTTTTTTTTTTTTTTTTTTTTTTTTTTTTTTAATTATTAAAATTAATTTTTTTTATTCAAGTTTACAGAAACGTCAAATTCAAATATTCAACATGCTTTTTTGTTAACTATTTGGAAAGTAGTTGTTGTTCTCGGTAAAGAATTGGAAAATCTGAAGTATATCTGAATCTTTTTATTGGTTGAATTCCGCAATTTTTTTTTTTTTTTTTTTTTTTTTTAATTCGTTATCTGATTGGTTAATGTTTAATATCCAAAAATGGAATACTTCTGTTGCCACGATGACAAAAAAATAATAATAATAAAATAAAAAAATAATAATAATTTCAAAACAAATTGTGATAAAGATGTCAAACAAATTTCACTTAAAAGTTCTACGCAATGGTGTAAAAAGTGCGATTGTAAGAATTCGTCTTACAAATTAACAAGAAGAAAGAAAGAAGAACATCACTTATCTTAATATGCATATCTCGGGGCTACTGGCTTCTTTAAATACTTTTTATTACTTGAAAAAAAAAAAAAAAAAAAAAAAAAAAACTTACACACAGAACACTAACACACATACATTATATACAACTAAAGCTTTTTATATAATTTTGGCGCACACCACCACCACAAGACCTGAACTACAATTCACAACAACTTTTCGTATTTTCGAACATCACTAAGAATAGAACATTTTCAATTGAACTAGTGTTGCCAGATTTTTTTTAAGACGAAAAATATTTCAACTACATTTTTAATGTAGCAAAACTCGGGTCACGTGACGCGTGAGTCTATTTTTTTTTTCTTTTGAATGCGCGTGTTACACGATGTTTAGAAGATTAAAAATTTGCGAAAATTGTAAAACAGAAATTTCATTTAAAATTTGCTTATGATGAGTTCAGGAACATTAATGGGAACCTCCCCTTCCCCCAAACGTTTGCACATGCTGTTATAGTTGGCAAATTTACAAACTGAATTGGCAAATTAATTCAAAACTATAATTAAAAAAAACTATAATACACTTTCTATTTCTGAAAGATTTGACGAAAGTTACCAATATAGTCGGAAATATTATTAAGTTTTTTACAAATAAAAACTATATTACATTTTCTAATTGTGATATCTTGGTAAAATTATAAAATTAGTTGGCAAACGCCGAGAACTATTTATGTTTGCTTTTCACTAAGTTGGCAAATACTGAATTTTGACGTGGCAATTTCAAGCTCTCTTCCCCCCCCCCCCCCGAATAAAAAGTCTTAGAGAGGGTTTGCATCAATCTATACCAGGGATGTAGTAGAGGGTATACGGGGGTATTCGCCGTATACCTTCTGGATATTTTAAAGGAACACCTTATACCCTCTGTTTCTCAAGAAAGCTATAGTATACACACTTTAGGGTATACTCTCTGCCTTGAGTGTATACCCTCTGCTTAGAGCATATATCCTCTGTTATTTTTACGGCTACACCCCTGTCTATATTCTCGTTTCATTCGTGACCCTTCAGCGCCGAAACTAGCCGTTTTCGCACCCGGGGCAAACATGGATTTTGGCTCCCCCAACTCTCCACATATATGCATTCTTTGTATTAAAGACATCAAACAAAATCTTAATTTGGCGCCTCCTTCACCTTTTGTTCTGGTGGCGCCCGGGACACTTGCCTCCTCTGCCCCCCCTCTAATTTCGGCCCTATGACCTGGACAAACATGCAATTTCATCAACATTCAACAGCAATCATCTCATCTTATTACCAACAGATGGCAGCACTAAAATAAAATCATTCATTGCACTCAAAACACAATTTAATATGTCTTATATTTAAAATGATTTTTTAATATTTTATATTGAAATTTTATTTTTTTTATGTTTAATTTTTATAAAAAATTAAAAATTGTTCTTTGACTGCTCGTATCATTTCTCAAAAACTATTGAAGCAATTTGCATCAATATTGCAAAATATCTCATTTTAAGTTAAAGAATGACTTTTATTTCAAATTTAGTATTATAACTGCATTGATTATTGAAAATTGACAATTAAAAAAAAAAAAGATTTTTTTAAAATTTAAATTTTAAATAAATAAATTGCTTTCAAATGAAGTATGTGTTCAAGGTACGTTACTTTTATGTCACTATCTAGGCGGCTCTTGAACCAATAGTTTTGCTACAATCTTGCACGCAATGGATGAAAAAAAAAAATTCTATTAAAACTAAACATTATAAAAAAAGAAAATTTCAATGTAAAACATTAAAAAATCATTTTCAGTAGAAGATATATTAAGTTCTCTATATAAAAAATATTTTGCATTCATGTTTTATAGGTACTAAAAAAAAAAAAAAAAAAAAAAAAAAAAAAAAAAAAATTGAATGTAGATTCTGCCATTGCAGAATTCAGTTTCGCCTCCGATTAGGGAAAAAAAAAAAAAGTCGATAGAGTTTTTTTGGAAGGGTGACCCCGTTTAGAATGCAATGAACTAACTTCATTTTTCTTGTGTTTATCAATATAATAGCAAACAGAGCGGCGTGAAATACCCAATTGAATAGCAATTTCTCTCTGACAAGGAAGGTCTCCATACGGGCATACTCAGAAAAATCTGAAAAAAAATACAGAATGTTCTTCTCATATAGTTATATATGTTTATAAAAAAAATTTTGGCAGAGCCTCCTTATAACGTCCGTAAAAAAATAATAAAAATTTCGTTTATTTGGCGTTTTATCTCCGGTTGGCAAAAAAACGAAATTTTGAAAAATACGTTTTTACGCTTCGAATACTTTTTAAAAGAAGAAACTTTCTATGTTCAATTTATTTAAATAAGTTTAGTTTAAGTAATTTTAGTTTTGCATTTTTACTTTATTTTAAGTGTAATTTTAAAGTCATATACGTTTATATGTACTTATAAGAAAATGAAATTAATATATTTTATCATTTAAAACACAATTTAAATTGATTAAAATTGTTCCAAATTGAAAAATACACTGTTAAAAATCTGCTGCATTTTGTTGCAACGCACTCCCTTGCTTGTATAGAAAACGGTTACTTGGCCGTGAAATGGAGCTTTCTCATTGGTTGGAATAGAGATATTATATACAAGCGGTGGAGTGCGTTGCAACAAAATGCAGCAGATTTTTAACAGTGTATGACACGGTCAATTCACCGTGCTATGAAGCATTCTCATTGGTCAGAAGAGAGATATTCTATAAAAGTAGTGGAGTGACGCTGCAGATTTTTAACAGTGAAGTCAATTAAAATCAATTTTCAGATTCGTTAAAATCGTCTGCTTTTGGCGAGGAAATGCACTGCTCGCCAAACCCCACGTCGCTTTCAGCTTTTCACGCCAATTATTCCAAACTATTTTATTTTTTTACATATCTAATAATGTAATTCCGCCGCTAATTTTCACTGATCCTTTATTACCTACATGAGTAATTTAATTCGTATTTTTTTTTCAAAAAATTCTGAGTATGCCCCCAATGGAGACCTTCCTTGTGAGACATTGGAATTGCAGAATAATAAAGAGATACAATTTGACGTGCTACTTCTTCATTGACTAGATTCATCAAAAACGGATTTTTTCTTTAGTTTAAACGCTTTTTTATAGACTCTGAGTAAAAGGAGAGAAATATTGAAATGTAATATCGGGTACTACCAGGTTATCCCGTCGACCAAAAAATTATCGCCAATCTATAAGATTAAATGCCAATAATGGATGATCGTGAATGTCACATTCAATGACATTAAATACGTTTCATGTGTTTAAAATGTCATTAAGTGATTTTTATTTCGACATTTTATTAATATTTTTATTAATATTCTACTAATTATTTGTTTTTTCGTTATTTAAAATAAAAATTATGTCAATATGTATAATTTGGTTATTAGTTTGGCGATTTGTATAATTTGGCGAAATTGGTCGACGGGATAACAGAGTAATACCTAATATCGTTATGAGTAAAAATGCGATGTTGTAAACAGTGACGTGATTTTCTCTTCAAATGTTTTTTAAAAGTTACTGTTATTAGTAATATGAAAAAGGCATCCATAATAATATTGTAATTCCCATTTATCTGGTTGCTGAATGACATCATTTTCCTCGTTTGAAATTTTTCTTATTTTGCTTTAGACATTAATTTGTATCATAAATTATTTTCTGTTATTTTATTTACATTATTCATATTATTTCTCAGTAAATATATTTTTTTTTACCCCAGTGCATAATTATGCGCAATCATTTTGAAAAATAAATTTTTATTATCGAGAGAAAAGCTAAACTAAGTTGCCACCTTTAACTGGACATAAACTATAATCGCCAAACAATGTTCCCATCGCATTTTTTTTTTCATTTTATTAATTTTATTGAAAATATAAATTACTATCTGATTATCGTGTGAACTGATTTCGCGACGTTATACAAATTCACATAACTTTATTTTAAATAACGAAAGAAAAAATAAATTAGTAAAACATTAAATACAAATAAAAGTTTAATTAAAAATCACTTTCTGATGTAACAGATACGTGTATCGAATCATAAAGCACGATACTGCTGCATAGTAGAGCTCAGCCGCATCTCTAATGTTAAAGTCCAAAGTTTGCCTCTTAATAACTTTGGACACAATCATCGGATCGCGACGAAATTGAAAAGGCAAAATCTCTAGTCCACAAAATTTACAAAATAAATAAATAAATAAATAAAATAAACATCCAGATCTACCGATTAGTTATGGAGATCCAGAATCCCTGTTTTGACACTTTTTTCTCGTGAAACAAGAAAAAAAGACAACTCATTTGTAACCCGAACCAGGAAACATTCAGCGACGTGTAATAGCTTGTTCGAAAGCTTTTAATTTAGGTATGTGTCTTTCGAAAGTCCTGGTAAAAATATTCAATATTAAGGAAATAACACCGATTTAAAATTTACATAATGCTGTACCTTTCATAATTTAACATTATAGAAATCTCTCCTTTTTATTTCCTAATTCAATTATTTCTTTCGAGTTGCCACCAACTAAAAAATAGTTCAATAATTTAAAAAAGATAACACGTGTTCTTTTTTATTAACACTTTCCAACAAAGTTGAAAAGTGTTTATGCATTAGGGATGGGCATTATTTAACGTATTAGGATAAAAAACATTGTTACTACTAGTGGTGTACCGAGTAGTACTTTGGCCGAGTAGCCGAGTACCGAGCACTCGGCCACTGACTACTCGGCCGAGTACCGAGTACCGAATGCCGAGTACCGAGTAGTTGTATAATAAGAAAATAAAACACTGATGTGCGCATAATGTGAGCTTAGGTGTACATACATATAAATATACCTGTGTACACATATCTATAATATACATATATAGTATAAATAAATTAACTCATTAAATTTGAAATTTATTTGTGCACCTTTTAAAGACAATTTTTGACAGCTCAAAACTAATAAAAAGGGAGAATTGATACATGACAACTACAGTTATTAACTAATATAAAATTTAAACATTCTTTAACCCTTCAATTTATTCCAACCATTGAAATCTGTCTATTAAAAATAAAAATGTTTATAGGTTACTGTAACAATTCATTGAATAATGCAAACATTACATATTTATTTTGTAACTGTCTGTACCTTATTTTCTTTTGATTAAAAGAAATGTATTGGCTTTGCAGTTTCTTTTCATGCGTACAGATTATATTATGTTATTTAAAATTTATTTTTTTTTTAAATATCTCAGTAAAAAACTAACCTTTTTCAATGAAAATTATAAATGTGTAAATTAAGATTGCCTTAAAAAGCAAGCTCTAAAATTGATGAGTTTAGATGATCTAAAACTTGAAAATCCACCAAAGAAACAAAAAAGAAGTATGAGAATGCTAATGTCGATGAACCAAAAGAGAAAATACTAGCAAAAAGTTCATCTATTTTCTGGCAAAGTTTTGAGGAAATTATGAATGAACAAAAAGATTGTGGCACTAGTACTAATTTAAAATCACCGCAAGAAGAATTGGTACAAAAAGAGATACATGCTTTCTTAACAGAAGACATGTAAAACTGACACTCCATTTGCATGGTGAGGGAAAAAAAACTTTTCCGATTATGCACAACCTTGCAAAAAACTCTTATATGCACCTTCAACAACTGTTTATTCTGAACGCATAGAGGCAGGCCAAATTTATAGTAGTAAAAGAAATGCCCTGTCTACTGATAATGTAGAACGTTTGGTGTTTCTGCACGATAATTTGAAATATAATAAATTTAATTATTAATTTTTTATTGCATTTATTGTATTTTCAGTTTCTTTATCCAAAATAAGTCTTTTCTGTTTTTCTATATATAAAAAAGTATTTTTATTTGTATAAACGTGAAATTTTTTTAGGGATTTTGTTCTTAACTTTTTTTATATTTTGCAGACATATTGTTAAATACAGAGTAAATAGTTTCATGAATTACTACATATATTATACATTGATATTTGAATAACTTTTTACAGATCAGTTATAAATTCATATACTTAAAAAATGAAATTCTTGCAACTACTCGGTATTGGCCGAGTACTCGGCCAAAATTTGGCCGAATACCGAGTACTCGGCAAATTGGCCGAGTAGGCCGAATACCGAGTATTTACCGAGTACTCGGTACGGCTCTAGTTACTACGCTGGAGCCTAATATTACATTAACATGTTACCGACAACTCCCTGTTAATTAAATAACATGTGGTTTTATATGGCAGCGTCTTCATTCATTTGCCTTAATCAAGAAATCAATTTCGTACCTCTAAAACAGAACAATATTCACTAAAAATGTCCTCAATCGTTTTTTTTTTTTTTTTGAGACGAGCGCACATAAATTGGTCCTATCGTCACTCTCCAGTCATAGCCAACTCTGGCGTGTGGTGCTAAAAAATTGTTTCGCATTTCATTAATACCTAATGCATAAATAGTAACAATTTGCAGCCTTAATTAAATGCTTTTTCGAATTGGTGCCTGGTGCTAACAAGGAAGGTCTCCATTGCGGGCATACTCAGAATTTTTTGAAAAAAATACGAATTAAACTACTCATGTAGGTAATAAAGGATCAGTGAAAATTAGCGGCGGAATTACATTATTAGATATGTAAAAAAATAAAATAGTTTGGAATAATTGGCGTGAAAAGCTGAAAGCGACGCGGGATTTGGCAAGCAGTGGATTTCCTCGCCAAAAGCAGACGATTTTAACGAATCTGAAAATTGATTTTAATTGACTTCACTGTTAAAAATCCGCAGCATTTACTGCAACGTCACTTCACTACTTTTATAGAATATCTCTCTTCTGACCAATGAGAATGACCATAGCACGGTGAATTGACCGTGTCATACACTGTTAAAAATCTCCTGCATTTTGTTGCAACGCACTCCACCGCTTGTATATAATACCTCTATTCCAACCAATGAGAAAGCTCCATTTCACGGCCAAGTAACCGTTTTCTATACAAGCAAGGGAGTGCGTTGCAACAAAATGCAGCAGATTTTTAACAGTGTATTTTTCAATTTGGAACAATTTTAATCAATTTAAATTGTGTTTTAAATGATAAAATATATTAGTTTCATTTTGTTATAAGTACATATAAACGTATATGACAAAATTACACTTAAAGTAAAGTAAAAATGGAAAACTAAAATTACTTAAACTAAACTTATTTAAATAAATTGATCATAGAAAGTTTTTTCTTTAAAAAGTATTCGAAGCATAAAAGCGTATTTTTCAAAATTTCGTTTTTTTCGCCAACCGGAGATAAATTGCCAAATAAACGAAATTTTTATTATTTTTTTACGGACGTTATAAGGAGGTTCCGCCGAAATTTTTTTATAAACATATATAACTATATGAGAAGAACATTCTGTAATTTTTTCAGATTTTTCCGAGTATGCCCGTATGGAGACCTTCCTTGTAAGTCACCACAATCACATATATTCTCCGATTCTGATGGCACAAAGTGGAGCATAAACGAAACACTGAGACAAATAGTAGATCAGAGAAACATCTAAATATTTATAAGTAAAAAGGTCAGGCTTCATATGTTTTGTATTCATGAATCGTATTATAATCGTATAATATCATAATTGTTTTCATTTAACATTTCCATAATAAAAAGTCAAGTTTTATTTTATAAAGCCCAGCAGCATTTTGTCTAATTTTACAACTGAGCAATTTTTTTTCAACTAAAAATATATTTCTTTTCTTTTCTTTTTTTTTTTAAATAATTGAGTAATTTTTAAAATTTATATTGGAATTATATTTTGCAATATTTAAGTAAAATGCATTTATTTATAATTTTATGCCTTAAAAATTAATTCTCAATTTTACATTAAAAAAAATCTATTTAAAAAAATTATTACATTCAAATAAAATGCACGAATTTATAATTTTTTAATTGATTAGCACATTTAAAATGCGTACATAAGAACGTCAGACTGAGTTCAATTGAAAACCGCAGTTGAAAATCAACCACAGATAATTTCCTTAATATTCCTCAATTCATTCTGAAATTTTCCATGTCGCTGCAGTAAATCTAGTTCTTAAAACATACAATAATCATTTATCGTTTCGCAAACTTTGAATAAATACAGATAATTTAACCTGTTTCGAATTATTTATGTGTAAATATTTTCTGCGGTCACTGTAACATTTGGTAAAACAGTGTTTTAAATTGAAAAATATGCTGATAATAAATATAACAGAATTAACAATTTTATCTGAATGAATGGCATTTGATTAAAAGTGTTTGTTTATTCTTTATGGTTTAGGAAGAAACGAAAGAGGTAGAAAATGATTTCAAACGTGTTGATATTGCAAGACTTTTGGACGAAAGATACGGGTTGTTTACTCGTGTTTGAATATTTAAAAGGGTTATTACTGCATACTCATGGAATTTTTTTAGGGGGGGGGGGAATTTCGGCACTATGAGTTTTGTTTTTCAGTTAAATATTTTTATTATTTTTGCTTTGTATTTGCGTTTAAAAATTTTTATTTCACCGAAAAAAAAAAAAAAAGAAAAGAAAATAGTTTTTTATAATTTATAAAATAACATAATTTTAGTACAGTTGTAATTAATTTGAAAAGCATATTTGTACGAACGAAATTTGTTTGGATGAATTGCAATCGATTAAGAGCAAGTATATACATAATATTTTTGTGTTCTTGTTAAATTAGCTTTGAATATGCGTTGAAAAATATGGCTGCTATTAAATCGTGATCAAATTTCTCCTTTTTAATACATTCCAACGTAGTTGAAAAGTGTTAATGAATTCTTTGTCTGTCTATCTTTCTCTAACTGGTGTAAATATAGTCTGATTGTTATGACATATGTTATTGGGATTTAGTATGGCATTTTCGGTACTGAGAAGGAAGTGTGCAGCGGTTTTTTGGCTCATTTGGAGGACCACTCAGAAGAATTCCATTACATTACGATAAATGTTGAAAAATCCCTCGCTGTGTATTTTAATGATATTACAGTATTTACAACATATTGAAACTGATATACATCACTAAGGTGTACACAAGGTTCTTACTATAGAATATGGTGAGCATAGAACTTATTGTTAACATATAAGAACAGACAAAAGTATTCGGATATAGCAGAAAATGAGAATAAATTGAACTACCGAAACCTAAACAATAATTACTGGAAGTACGTTTTCACTTGTGGTATGGAATTTAAAGTATAACATTTTTTTAAATGTTACTTCGTTTGTACAAATTCTAGATCATATTCAAGGTCTAACAAATGTTCTCAGTAACATTGGCCGTTTATTGGCTGAGATTTCTAAGCGGAAATTTTCAACTGTATTTTTAACTGAAAATTTATATCTGAATAAGATCACTTTTTAATTGAATTAACTTTTAGCATACTACGTAATAAGCACACATGTCTATAGATCATATACAGTACAGAAAAAAATCGTATATTTTAAGGACTATTCATGGTAATGGCAGAAATCGTATTTTCAAAGGAATTATGTTTTTTCCAAATTGTTCAATATAACATCATCTTCCACCTTTGTAAATTGTGAAGTTTTGTTATAGTATTCTGAATGTGTTGGAAAGTATTTCATAATCTATGCTGTATGCACTTTTTTTAATTAGAAATCGTGTTGTTAAAACTCTAATTATTATTATACAGGGTGTCTCTTATTATTTACCAATAACTAATTTCTAAATCGTTAGTTTTAGAGTTATACTTCCAATTGCAAAAATGTTTCAAATTTTGTTCTGCATCACATAAAAATCAATTTACATTACTTTTTTAAATAGATTAGAAATTACGCATTTTATTCAAAGAATGAGTCCTATAAGTTTTATTTAGAAAAAGTTTTTCTATGTTATAACAAGTAAAACATAAAAATTTATTCTTGTATGCTCAAAACTTACTGCAGTTATGATATTTAGAAATTTATGAAATTCTAATGTTTTACTTACCATAACTGGAAAAACATGTTTTTAGTGTCAGAAAATGCCAAAAATGCATGAAATTCAAAGTATCATAATTAATTAAGTTTGTCTTAAAAAAATTGAGTTTTTTACTCAGAAACTGATTTTGATTCTTCTTGGAAAACAGCATTTATAATTAAGTAAAAAAATTATTTAAAACAGTTTCTTTGAAAGGCCTTCTAATTAAACATCCGTCAGTTATATGTTATAAAAATAATAGGTTGTTGGAACCTGTTACCTGTAGAAGAGTGGAACGATATAACATGTTAACCAAAAATAACTATATTTCCCATCGTTATTATGCATTCGGTTTGTCTGGCCGTCTGTCCGCGCTCTATCGCCCGTAAATATTCTCGGATTGCTATGAAATTTTTATATGTTATTGGTGTTTACCCTAGCACGAATCTATTGAAAATGAAGTTTTTACTATGATTAGTTTATTTACAGGGATAGTCAAAAGTTTTCCGATACATTTCGACCAATGGGAAAAAATCGTTTAAAATGAATTTTAAAGATGTTACACCTTGTCAAACTTATTCAAATTTACATGTATTCCCAAAATGCACTAAAATACGCATTCTGTAAACCACGCAGTCAAAATAATAGTTATTATTCATTTACAGGGCCACTCAAACGAATTCCATTATACAATGATAAAGGAGGGAATTGTTTGCGACATAGTTTAATAATGTTTAACGCAAAATATGAAGGGCATAGCATTTACAGGGACACACAAAATATTTCAAATCTTATATTCTTATCCGAAGTACTGTATATTATATATGATAGCTGATGGATGGTTAAAATGCATTTTCAGTTATGATATGCGCTTTTAAGTTTTACTAAATGTCGGAAAATTATATGATGTATATAAATCTTATAGTTGATATACAGGGTTACACAAAAGAGCTCATAAAAGTTACTGAATATGAGAGTAATTAACTTAAATGTAGTTTTTTAAAGTAAGTTATGCATTTTTATGTTGAACTGCTTTCAGTTTATTAAAAAATATTTGTAGAATATAGACAAAATGATATACAGGGTCACGCAAAGAATTAGCTACATTATCACCCGTAGATGATAATTTCTGGAAATGTGATTTAAGTAGTTTTAAGAGTGTGTTTGTTTGAACTAAATTTTAACAAAATACTAGGGTGTAATAAAGGTATTAGATACAATACAGGGCTGAACAAAAGTATTGAAGTATTTTTTATCTATTAGAATAAAGGGCTGAAAGAGAAATTTCAACCAGTTAGGCATTTTCTCGCTAAACTAAATTTCCCCATTATATGGTATATATATTTGGCCCTGTTATTCAGCCCTGTATTTGGTCGGCTGATACATATGTATCAACCGACGGACCAAATACAGGGCTGTTCAAAAGCATTGGAATACATATTTGGCTATGAGCAGTAGCATCTGTAATTATATCAGCATTCCGTAAGTAACAAAGTTTTGTATAAAGAATTCAGGAAGTATTGGAAAGTGTTTCATAATCTATGCTTAACGCATGATTTTTCTTACTTGATTTATTTTCAAATGTGCACAACACAAGATTTCACATGGGCATTTAGATATATCTAATATTACATTTGACATTTTTCTACTGGCATTTATAGTAAAAAACGATGAAATCTGACACATCTTCATGATTATTAAAAAATAATAAAAAAAAATAACAGAAAACACGAAAGCTAATTCCATGCGCAGATTTATCACATATATAATAAAGAACATTCGCAAAAAAGTTTAAGTCTCTATCTTAAATAATAATAATAATAATAATAATAATAATAATAATAAAAAAAGCGTTAGAATTTTTATTAGCACTTTCCAACAAAGTTGAAAAGTGCTTATGCATTCGGTTTGTCGGTTCTTCTGTCCGTGCTCTAACTCCCGTAAATATACTCGGATTGCTATGAAATTTTAATAGGTTATTGATGTTTAACCTAGCACGAACACTATTGAAAATGAAGTTTCTACCATGATTAGTTTATTTACAGGGAGATTAAAAAGTTTTCCATTACATTACGACCATTGGGGAAAAATCGTTCAAATGAATTTTAAAGGTGTTACACCCGGTCAAACATACTCATATTCATATGGATTTGCAAAGTGCATTAAAATATGCATCCTGTAATGCATGCATTGGAAATATCGCTATTATTCATTTACAGGGCCGCACAAAAGAATTTCATTAGATAATGATAAAGGGAGAAAGACATATTTTGTGTGCGACATATTTTAAATATATTAAACTATTTCATGTATAATAAAATTGATGTATGTTACTGAAGCATAATATAAATTATACGATTCTGTCTTGCATAATATGAAGTACATAGCATTTACAGGGCCACAGAAAAGATTTCAAATAGTATATTCTTTCTGAAGTACCGTATATGTGTCCCATGATGGCAGATGGAGGGATGAAATGCATTTTAATTATGATATGCGCGTTTAGGTTTCACTAAATACATGCATATTATATGGTTTGTATAAAAGTTATAGTTAATATACAGGGCTACCTAAAAGAGCTCACCGTTTCTGAATATGAACGTAAATTACTTAAACATGGTTCTTAAATAATCTATGCATTTTTATGCTGAAAAGCATTTGATTTACTGAGAAATGTTTGTAGAATATAGATAAAAGGATGTACAGGGCCACGCAAAGAATTCGGTACATGGACGGCTATGAATGATAATTTATGAGAATGTGATTTCAATTGTTTTAAAAGTGTTTTAGTTTACAATAAATTTTAGCTTAATACTGACGTGTAATAAAGGTACAAGATAAACTACAGGGCTGAACAAAAGTATTCAAGCATGTTTGCATCTAATAGTATGAATTGCTGAAAAAGAAATTTCAAGCTACTGGCCATTTTTTTGCTAAACTAAATTTTCCCATTATATCAACTGGCAGATGAAATACAGGGCTGTTCAAAAGTACTGGAATACATATTTGGGTATATTTGGCTATACACTATTATTTCCCTAAATAAAGAAGTTTTGTTAAAGATTTCATGAAGTGTTGGAAAGTCATAATCTATGCTTAACGCATGATTTTTCTCACTTATTTTTTTATAGATCAATAAAAATTCTGATTCTCCTGGTAGGTTTTTGAATTTCTGAAATTGACATCATTCGAAACAGAAAATACATAGTTTTTATAAACATATATATAAACTGTAACTAAATATGTGTTAAAACAACATCGCACCTTTATTTGAGTGTTTTCGACGTCAATACAGTTACTACAATACAGATATTTCAATTAAAAACGGATAATTTAGAAAAAAAATTTCTTCTATATTTATAAATATAACGATTTGAAAATGAAGCTATGAAAATCCGTGTAGATATCTATGGTCATAAGAAAATCTGCGTAGATACCGAGAAACTGCAGTGGAACTACCATCTGGGAGGGAGCGGTTCTGTCGACAAATGTCGCCAAGTTTTTCGCTAATTTGGCGATATATCGCCAAATATGGCGCCCAAAACTACTCGCCTAAATCAAAGCCAACTTGGCATTTTTTCCGGTATTTCGCCAAACTAATATACCTACTATTAACTTTAAACTAATACTAATAATAGTTTATATTTGTTAGTTGAGGGTGATTGATAAAGTTCCTGAAAGGATCTGAAAAAGCTATGAAATCATATAAAAAACTGGTGGAACCAGAGAGAAAAGTAGAGCTCGATCTCAAAATATGTTACAGTAAAAATTGGGAAATTTTTTCAATCTAAAAATGTGCGTAGAAAAGAAATGGAATCAGATGATCTGTAAAGCTCATGAAATTACCCAAATTTTTGTTAGCTGAAAATGTGGACTGCGTTTTACTGGTGCCTTATATTCAGAATTATGCAATTATCCACTCAAAATGATTACTGACGAAAGTAGTCAATAGAATGTATTGTTATGTTGTCTCAAATCAGTTAAGCTCCACGACGCTAAACGAATGTAAACCATGAAGTAATAATTAAAGTATAACATTAATATAATCAGGTTGTTGAGGAATTGATGTAGATAAATATGTCTGAACAAAAATATTTAGTATATGGTTGAATCGTATCTGTTTAAGGTTTTTAGTTTACTTGGAGCATTGATCTTCCATTTATCAAAACCACTGGAATGAAATTATGTTCACACTTTGTACTGAAACGAACCGTTCTTATACATCATTACATCAGTTTGTAATATATAGTCATGAACCCGAATTTTTAAACTGGTTATGGATGATTGAAATACGGAGTGAGTCAAAAATGCCTCTTTTTCCTTGATTGATTTTATGGCACCAGTAAAGCTCAGTCCTCATTTTCAGCTAACAAAAATTTGGGTCAGAATTGTCATGAGCTTTACAGATCATCTGAATCCATTTCTTTTGTACGCACATTTTTAGATTGAAAATATTTCCCAATTTTTAAGGTAACATTTTTTTTTTTTTTTTTTTTTTTTTTTAGATCGAGCATCTTTTCTCTCTGGTTACACCAATTTTTTATAGGATTTAATGTCAAGTGAATGCGACTTTTAAGATAAACCATTATTGGCATTTAATCTTATAATTTGGTAATAGTTTGATGATCGACTGGATAATCAAGTAGTACCAAATCCTTCCATTAATTCATTCATTTTATTTAAAATACACAAATTTCAATTAAAACTGAAACATTTAAAATTCACGACATTTGCTAGTTTCTTAAAAAAAGAAAGAAAGAAAAGAAAAATGGCACAAATCTCGTATACGCACTACATTGGCTCATTTTTTCCTGGCACCGATTTGACTGAAAAGTTTTGCAACACAAAGTTACATATATATTTTTAAAATTATTTTCTATAATTTAAAAATATATATATTTGCCGAAACGTCAGTGAAGGATTACTTTGGAGACACGAAATTTTTTGGTTTCTGTCTATCAGTCTGTCAGTCAGTTCCGCGATAATTAACGCAAAAAACATCCGATTGGCTTGAAATTAATTTGAAAGAACAATACGTTCAAAGCCTTGGTTATTTAACATAAGTAATATTTTCTTCAAAAATAAAAGATTATAATTAAGTTATTAAGTTAATGCAATAAAGTATAAAATAATTGATTTCCAGTTATATAATTCTGTGTGTACCAATGTTTTTTTCTCACCGGCTATAATCTTTACTTGATAAATTCCCCTCTAACGTATTCGGTGAAAAAAGAAAATTAATGAAAATACCTTTCATGCAGAAGCATGATTAATCACGCCATATAAGCATTCAAATAAAATTTTAATTTTAAGAAAAAAAAGCTTAGATATTAATATGAATGAGAACTAAAAATATAATTTTTTTAATATTGAAGGAGAAGTGCATTTTTTAATTTTCTGACGACCAGATAAGCGTGAATATTAAAAGAATAAAAGTATAAGTGAGTGTACTCGAAGGTTCATTAAACTCGAAATTTCGAAATGTAAGTGAAAATATGCTTTGTGTTTTTATTTTTGTACTGAGTTTATAAAAAATAAAACCAGAGTTATTGCTGCAACTTAATTTTGGGAGAAGAGAAGCGAGGGTTTAAAATAGCTAAGTTTATTATCAACCTTTGCTAACAGTGTATGTTTGAGGATCCTGTCCCTGCCCGCGAAGACACTCACGAGGAGGCATTTTTCTAATAACTCTTTCACATTTTGAATTTTTAAAATAATTTGTATTGTTAATGTATAGCTGAGATCCCACTCAAGATCGCTCCTTGATTGCTTTTTTTATTGTGGCCGCAGACATATTTTTATAAAGTTACTTTCACTTTCAGAACCGGTTCAGACAGTGAAAGTAACTTTATAAAAAATATCTGTAGCTCATATTTTATCGTTTGGCTCAAATCTTTATAACAAGCCAATAGGCCAATAATTTTTTAATCGGCCCGGCCCGGCCTGTTGAAAAAATTATTCCAATTCTGCCGCCCCGGCCCGTTAGAAAATTGGGAACTTTTCCGCCGGCCAGACACGGCCCCGTGCAGACTTCTACTGTACGGTCCAAGATCTGAATATTTTTAAAACTTCGTTGTATTACATATGCACCCCATTTGCCACGCTTGATTTGAAATTTCCTACTTGTTATGTTTATTGTGTTAACAATGTTTAATGTATCGCACACTGTTACTAATACACACAGGTGCAGCTAAAATAAAATAATATAAGAACAATTTTCAATTTTTTTTTTCTCAACGTATTTATTTTTCTCAACTGTAGTTAATAAATCTACGTGCTTTATATCATAAGTTTCCGCTCGAAACATTTTTTAGACCTTTAATAAATATTATAAAAGGAAAAAAAAAAACCCGGAGGCATGTGCTTTTCTTTTCTTTAAGGTAGAATAAGATGAAGCCAATGTGTCAATTTTAGTAGCACTACTGCTCCGTTATAAAGATAAGAAAACTTAAACTATTTATTGAAAGCAAGATAAAAACTATTTGTTTCGCTCAACGATATATTTTAAAATTTTATGTTCACTGCATGCATCGTCGTTAATCAAAACTAATGCTGACAGCACTACGACGGCATAAAAATGGAAAGGAGAAGCATAAATATTTTTGTATTTTCATTTATATAGATTTTATACAAACCTAAAAATATTCTTTGAATTTTAATGCTTATAAAATTAAGAATAATATTAAATATTGTTTTTGTAACAGTAGATTTTAGTATCATGAACTTATTTTTACAGCACTTGTCAAATCAAAAGTTTTTTTTTTTTTTTTTTTCTAAAATTTAGGGTATTTCAAAAGATTTTAAAGGTGTCTTAATTTTTTACTTGTTGGATATGGGTAATACAAATGTTCAAAATAGGGTAAGAAAGAAGATCATGTTGCTGATATGGTCCTCATTTACTTCTAAACAAAACAAAACAAAAAAAAAAAAAAAAACGCCAAAATTAATGAAAAATTTTTTTTTCGTTATTATTATACATTAAATATATGACTTGATAAAACAATCAATAATCTTCATATTGTTAATATGTGAGTGTAATAGTGTTAATAGTGTGTAATATGTGAGAAATATGCAATGCACAGACTCGGAGTGCTTAATAAATTTATTAAAGTAGCAAAAAGCTCAAAAAAAAAAAAAAAAAAAAAAAAAAAAAAGTCAGAGAGAGAAATAGAATATTTGAGAAAATATATAACATCAAAATTTAATATGCAATATTTCTCGAGTTAACGTTAATATTTTTAGAATCAAATACACTATTTCCGAGAAAAAGTGTGTTGCAGTTGCAGACTTGCCAACAGATTCTTACAGTATCCCCTTGGAGCCTTTGGGAAAGATTACGATTTCGTGAAAAAACAATTGCTGAAAACGAGCTCAGGTGTTGGTTCTTTAGCTGTAATATTTACAATTTCTAACAGAAACAAACTCAAAAGATAAGCACCCAGTCTTTTCTTTACGATATTTTTTGTTCCAGCAACTTGTTTTTCGAATAACGTCAATTAAATGCTAATATAACTCACACCGTTAAAATGCGTCATTAATTATAAGAAATCGACTTTCCTACCTGTAGCTATCGAAAAAAACAACGTTTGAATCTTGCAACTTGTCTTATAATAGACTATAGAGTTCCAACATTTTTTATTCAATTTTTTTTTTCCAATTGAAGCTTTTCCGTTCTTCTGTTTGAGGTTTTTCTTTTTTTTTCTTCTTCTAATCCATTCTTTCGCTTTCGGTGCCCTCAGCGCTAATAACTTCAAGACGGTCTTCGACAAAATTTTCATTGTAACTCTTGGATTTCTAAACTAACTTGATTAGGTCTGCAACGTTCGAATTTTATGAAACAACTAATCTTAGATCATCACGGTTAGAAAATCTATTGTGTGTGATACAGTAATATTTTTTTTACTGTATTTTATGCTGACAACCTTCCTCTTGATTATCTTGTAATAAAATGAAATTTATAAAAGTTCGTTACTCATGCAAATATGACTCGATAATGATAGTTTACATTGGAAACTTTCAATTACAATTCCGTTCTTACATAAAATATTGTTTCTTTTAGTTTCCAAATGAAATATTGCCTTTTTTCACATCCCAGGCGAATTCCACAAAATGTTTTCACGTGCAAAGAATTTTCATTGCTAAATTGTTGAAATTCTTTAATGACACTGAAATAGAGATCTACGCGGGCACTGGCCTGGTTAAAGGGCATTCAGAAATGTATCAGAAAGTAGCTTCTTCTGTTGCTATCGTTTATTTTCTGTAAAATATACTGCAAACTCTTCCCATAAATTTGTATGCAGTATTCTTTAAAGAAATCTTAATTATGTGATAAAAATCTAAATTTTTTCGAAATAGTAGAAATTGTGTCGGGCCACGTCGTTTTACACCAAGGTCAAAATAAATTACCTTCGACCATTGCAGACACTGAAATTTAAAAGCAGATTTATTGGTGAATAAGAAAAAACTTTATTTGACCTATATAATAAACCTAAAAGTTTTTCATAAAAATTATTGGGCCGTGACTTTTCAGATTTAAAATTAAGTGGCTTCATAAACATATCACCGCACCTCAAAGGATTAAGCCTTGCGTTTCTTCTTTTACAAACCTATCTCTGTCGATACTTTTAACACCAAAAAAATTTAAAAGTGTTTATGAATTCGGTTTGTTTGACCGTCCGTGCAATTAGTCATGTAGATGTAGTCCGATTTCGTTGAAATTCACAAATGTTAGACCGTATCACTATCACATGTCCGATATTAAAAATGAAATGTTTAGTATTTACGCAACGCCGTGCGAAATGGGGGGCGAAGGGGGCGATCGCTTCGGGCGCCTAAGTTTAGCGGGAGGGGGCAAATTTATGCTACTAACGTCATTTTCGGTGTGTCACAAAAAATGTTGAGGGAGGGAGGGGGGTGGGAGCCAAATTGAAACTTTGCCCAGGGTGCAGTTTTCTCTTCGCACGTCCCTGTATTTACGGTTCATTTACAGACACACTCAAAAAAATTCTGTTACATTACGGTCTATACGGAGAAATCGTCTGTACATGGGGTATTTTATTGATATTATACTGTTTTAAAGATACTGAAAATCTGGTGTACCACTGAGGTGTACTATACTCTGCTTAAAGGTGAATATGATGTGCGACACATTCTAAATATTCCACGCCTTAAAAAATAAGTTAAATAGTCTCTGTGTGTTTCGCACACATTTACATGATAGGTCGGCGCAAGCCTAGTTTGCAGACAAGTGTCTGGCCAAAGCCGCCTCAAAACTATAAGCCTGATATTAGCATCTGCCCACATATAACGTCACAACCCGGTGCTGGCGAATCGCCAATGCGGGGCATTTGCATTTTGTATTTTGCTTTTTAGAACAAAACATTTGCACCTGCTAAAAAATGCTAACTAAAAACAAGAACAGACTTTTTTCAAGGTAAATTTTATTTCCAAATCATACAATAAACTCCGTCTAAGGCGAAATCGATCTGGACTGAAGAAATTTTCAGCCGTAGACAATATTCCGCCTTATGCAAAATACCCAACCCCCCTCCCCCCCCCCCCCAAAAAAAAAAAAATAATAATAATTAAAATTTAAAAACTGTACAAATTCGGTAAATTAAAAAATGAACAAATATATATTTTTTATGTTCGTGATCTTTGGTATCGTACTTTAAAATGAAATTTTCAATTAAATTAAACTTTTTATTAAATTTATTGTCTTTAATAATCTTGAAAAACACTATTTGAAAACTGAAACAAATTGTGTAAATTACTTCAGCTCTAGAACTGAATAAAAATCATTCTCTTTAACAAATACAATTTCGTATTTTATCTTTAACATAGCAGTTTAGAGAGTCAGAAAATGATCTTTTATCGATGCTTCTCTCTCTTTAGGTTTACCAGGCATTCTCGAGTAATACATTGTAAGTCACATTACACCCAGAAAAGGGAATTGATTAAAACTATAAAACATGTTTTGTTGAGTACATTTTGGTTGTTTTAAGCGAATTTTTTAGTTAAAGTAAAAAATCGATTTTGTTGCTCAGGCAAAAAAATATTAACACTCTTATAAAATTTTAACAAAATGTTATCAATTTTATTTGAGTCTTACTAAAGTCTTGTATTTTCAATTTGTAATTCCAACAAAATTTTGTTGTTTTTGAAAAATTTAAATTGGTGTGCAGTACCCATAACTCTCTCACATAATTTTGTTTAATTGACTTATATAGCTATAAAGGATTAACATAATTTTTGGATAATAAAATCTTTTCAAATTGTGACTTATTTATGACGTTATTATTACGTTATTATGCATTTCGGATGAAAATTGTACACGAAAATTGAAAAAAAAAATCAACAATATATTTTTTTGTTTATTTAAACAAAATTTCTATTGACCCATATTTAAACGAAAAGATTTGTTGGACCAAAGAAATTTTTGTTGATTTAACAAAACTTTTTCCTGGGTGTGTGTTAATCATTTTTATGGTAAAAAATATCATATTTAAACATAAAGTTAAATAAGGTTTTTTAATTAACTTTGTTTCTCTAAAAAGAAATTTAATCAAAATGATAGATGGTATTTGGCGTATATCTCAATTTCAAAGTTTCATAAATTAAATGCATTTCATTTTTAAAGTATAATTTTTCCCGCCTTATTCAAAATTTTGGGTTCGGTGAACCTTATAAAACTTTCTGCTTCTGCGTTAGGCAAATTTCGAATTGTACAGCATGGATGAATGTTATTTGCTTATGCTTTCGCCGGAACTTGGAAAATGTTCCATGTTAGACAGATTTCTGGCTTGTGCAATATCTTTTATTTTTAATTTCCTTCTATAGTAAAAAAAAACTAGCCTTAAAAGGAATGACTCCTGGAATGATGCTGATGTGGAAGATTTCCGGAACTAACGAATCCGGGTTGTCCACTCCTTCCATGAGCCGAATAGACCAATGAGGAAAGGGCTCCGTCTATGCATCGCCGTATGGGTTACCATAAAGAGAGGAAAAGTTACCATCGCCAACAATCGCCAAGTTTGTCGCCAACTTGGCGATATATCGCCAAATTTGGCGACCAAAATTAGTTGTCAAAAGTGACGCCAACTTGGCGATAACTGTAATATTTCTCCAAATTTTTAATTTCTTTACAACACCAGTCATTTGATACATCATTTGAGAGGTTTGCAACTGATTATTCATATAATGGATGTCTTGTGTGTTATCCCCCACTCTGCTCCCCAGGGGGGACACATTTTTAATTTCTTTACAACACCAGTCGTGTTACACAAGATTTGAAAGGTCTGCAACTGCTTATTCATATTATGGATGTCTTGTGTGTCACCCCCACTCTGCCCCCCCAGAGGGGCACATTTTCAATTTCTTACAACACCAGTTGTGTGACATATCATTTGAGAGGTCTGCAGCTGCTTATTCATATTATGGATGTCTTTTGTGTAGCCTCCCACTCTGCCCCCCAGGGGGGTACATTTTTAATTTCTTTACAACACCAGTTGTGTGACACATCAGTTGAAAGGTCTGCAACTGCTTATTCATACCATGGGGTATTGGCGAGCGCAGCAAGCAGGGGTAGCCAATAATTTGGAATCGCGAAGCGATTATGCGGGGGGTTGGCGAGCATAGCGAGCAGGGGGGCGGCGCCCCCCTAGTCTTTTTAAAAAATAGTTAATTAATCGATCCTACCATATAGCACCGTGCTGTCAATAATGCTCTGTCTTAAAAAAAAAAAGTGTCGTTTTGTTTTATTTCAAATGAACAGTATATTAAATCTAGATTTGGTCAAGATTTATATTACTCTTTCCCTGTCTCATAATTTGCTTAAAATTGGTGTGAATTGGTCAATTAGCTCAAAAGTGATTAATTAGTAAAGTTTTCATTGTTGAAATATACCCTTTATTATTGTGTCAAAAAATAGGGTAGATGACAAAATAGAAATCTCTACTATGCGACTAATATGTTACTAATCGCTACAAAATAAATGTCAAATAGAACAGTATTTTAAATCTAAATTTGGTCAAGATTTATATTATTCTTTCTCTGTCTTATAATTTGCTTAAAATTAGTGTGAATCGGTCAATTAGCGCAAAAGTGATTAATTAATAAGTTTTCATTGTAGAAATATACCCTTTATTATTGTGTCAAAAAATAAAGTAGACGACAAAATAGATTTTATACTATTTTATACTATTCTACTGATACTTTTCTAATCGCTACAAAATAAATGTCAAATAGAACAGTATTTTAAATCTAAATTTGATTAAGAATTACTATATTATTCTTTCCCTGTCTCATAATTTGCTGAAAATTGGAGTGAATTGGTCCATTAGCTCAAAAATGATTAAGTAATAAAGTTTTCATTGTTGAAACATATCCTTTATTAATGTGTCAAAATAATCTCATTTTACTGTCTGCTATGCAATTCCGCTTGCGCCAACACATTTCGCCTTATTATTTAGAAAATATTTGGCCGATTCACTTAAAATTTTAATATCCTATTTTATATATATTTTTTACTTTCGCTATAATTTTTTAAACAAAATTTTAATTAAATTAGTAAAAAACTTTAAAATTATTATTAATCGTAAATTTACTATTGAAGAGTGATGAAATTTTGTAGGGGAAGATGGGGATACTTGAGCCACTTTTTAAATTTTAATTTTTTTTTAAATTTTTTATAATTTCTTAGAACAAAATCAAATATTGAAAACGAAAATTTGATATTTTTTCTTTAACTGAAAACCACTTTCAATTAATTTTGAACTATTTTTCTATGTCTAATTAATTTTTACTTTTTTTTTTACATCGTGGCTCAAGTATCCCATGGAGGGGATACTTGAGCCATGGTGAAGGGATACTTGAGCCAGTACGATAAAAAACTACAAAAGTAATTTTTTCGCTTTATTTTTGCACAAATATTTTACAGAATTATAAATTATGATACATAAATCCCTTCAAAACCAATTGAGAAAACAAAGCTAATAATACGATAATTTTTTGTCGTTATAGCTGGTGATCGCAGGATCATTGCAAAATCTTTTTACTTTTAGCTACATGATAACTCAGTAGGGCCCTCTGTTGGTGAAAATAGTCATTTCTTTAATTTAAAAAAAAACTTACAGTAACAGATGATTTTACAATTTCACTATAAAATATTAATCTTAATATATTATATTAAAATTAAGTATTTTAATATGTTGGACCTGACTAATTGAAGTATTAGAGATTATGATTTTCAAAATAGTTTTAATTTTTTTTAATGCAATAAAAATTAAATTGAAAACTATGTTTACATTTATTTAACAGGCTATTTTTTTAGTCAAAATGAAAAATAAAATGGATATTTTCATTAAAAGATATACATTTTTTAAAAAAAAATTTTCAAAGTCATTATTTTTTAAAGAAAAAAATATCAATTAGTGAATATAAGGACGCAATTTTATTTTTTGTTTGTTTCATCCATGTCTAATTTCCTAGTGGGGATAATTGAGCCATGGCTCAAGTATCCCCATTCTCAATGTCTCCAGTATCCCCATTACCACCATTTTTGTTTATCAGAGATTTACTAAGTAAAGCATGCAGCTATTTGAACTAGTTTAGATTCAAAATACAATTGAAATTATACTTATTAAATTTATCCATATGATTGCAACTTTAAACAAAACTTTTAATACAAAAAAAAAATAAAAAAACATGCACTTAAATATTTACTTTAGATAGGGAAAAACAACTATTAATCACCATACTTTCAAAAGGGTACCAAGGTATGTGATTTCTTTTTTACATGTTCAGAACTATAAATATGTTACCATATTGCCAGTTTTAGGAAAAAAAAAAAAAAAAAACTGTAGAAATAATAGGGTGGCTCAAGTATCCCCACTCTCCCTATATAATACAAAACAAAACCTATTCTTTAAATTTTACATTTTAGTAATATTTGCAATATTACTTTTCTTGTTATTTGGAAATTTTGGTTCAAACTTTTGAATTTTATTTACTCGGAAATACTGGCACCAAACGGCTGAAACTTATATCAGACTAACTTCCTTGGGTACTAACCATGCTCATATATTGTTAGTCAAAAGTCTAAATTACAAACCAATTTATGAAGTTATTTCTATTTTGTTACACCTTTCTTACTTTCTAATTTGTTCTGTTTTATCTTATTAAGGTGACTTTTAATTAACACTTATTTATTTGAAAACACTTGTTGTGTGAACAAACAAATCGGGTTATTTTACATGTAGAACTGACTGGGCTTTGATTTGATAGTAAATTTATGCATTTTTATTGATATTTTCACACAGAAAATTTTAAATATAATAAAAGTTTTCTCAAAGTCGCTCTGGGTACTTAGCATTATTATCTTGTTGTCGAAACGTCAGTTGAAGGCTTACTTTGGAGACACGAAATTTTTTAGATTCTGTCTGTCTGTCTGTCAGTCTGTCTGTCTGTTCCGCGATAACTTCCGTAAAAAGCATTCGATTGGCTTGAAATTAAATGGGTATGTTAGTGAGACACTGGGATTAAGCTGTATAGTTTTTTGTTAGATTTCATTCATTCGTTCGGAAGATATAGAATATTTTATTTCGCGCAATAATGTTTTTCTATGGCTAATACCAATGATTTTCATTTTTTTCCCCTGAGAGAAAATGACACATTTGATTAATGGAATTCAATGATAAATGAATACTAAAATTTACCAGTTAAATTATTCGTATTATTTTGAAATTTTGTCAACGCATTTGTCTGATTTTTAAAATTATTACTGTAAATTTTGGAGATTTTTTATAAATGTGTTCCAATAATATAGACCCAACAAACACATAACTTGTGGGCCATTAAAGGTGTCGTTAACATTGGCCCAAAGTGTTTGGTGACGGCAAGCCATCCTTTGCCGTAACGGCTCCGTCAAAAAACTGTCACGCCGGCCAGAACGCGGCAACAAGATGAGGCCCACAAATGTGCCATAAACTTTTTATCAAAATATCAGACAGCCTCAAACTTGCCACAGTTATTCTTTTAAAGGCCATTAACAATCAGAGCTAGCCATAAGTGTGCCCTAGCCATGCCACTTGTGTTTTGTAAGAATTAAGTTTAGCCAAAAGCTGCCCACAAAAGAGCTCTTTATGATTTATTCTATCCAAAAGCCTGCCACTACCATGCCATAAAAATTATTTAAGCATAAATTCAAAATCTATTTAATAAAAAATATCTATTAAAGAACTGCTTGAATGATTAAATGTTTTTGCATGAAAAATAAATATATTAAGAATAATTTAGGTACAATAAAATATATGTATATATAAATTTACTTTTCTTGAATTTTCGAAAATTTTCCAAAATACAATACTTCGCATATTGAATTTAATATTTTATTTATTTATTCTATTATGCATTAAATATATATATATAAATAATGCAATTTATAAACAGTTGCATTTCATATACAATTTGAAAAATAAAATTAGTATGCCAAACATTGTATTTTCAATAAGCTCAAGATAAATAAATTTATACATTTTTGAAAAATGAACCGAAATCATTATTACTATATTTATTTTTCATGAAAAAACATTTGTTATTCAAGCAATTATTCAACAATTATTTTTTATTCAACACATTTTGAACTTACGCCTAAATAACATATATTCTTAATATGATTTATTATGTACTTTATATTAAAATAGATCTATTTTATGTATGTATGTGGTGTTTTGTTTAGCTTATTGTTAAGTCTGTCCATTCATTAAAGTACATGAAATCACAATAATTTTTGCATCATTTTCAAAAAAAAAAAAAAGAAAAGAAAGAAAGAAAATAATAACACAGCTATTTAAAAATAAATAAAATATACAGTTTGATGTTTACATAAGTCACGAAACTTTTTTTTTGTATACATATATATATAGATAAAATCCTGTTTCGTATTTCGAAAGTATTTCGAGCAATTAATATTGACTTTTTCCTTTACTCAATTTCTTTTTTGCATTAAAATTATTTAGTTGTTGCTTTTAATGGCATTTTCACCACCGATAAATTATTATCCGGACTTAGAGGGGGGGAAAACCCTTTTCTTTGAAAGTTGAATAAAAAAGAAAGAAAAATCATATGGAAACAATTAATTTTAATTAAACTAAAATATTAAGAAAGTAGTATCAAAAATTCACAATGTTTAAAATCGATTTATATAATCCCCACTACAAAACATTTATTGAAACCAAAAAAAAAAAATCAATTTACTGCTACAAACTAAATAAAATTTTGAATTATTTTGGAGAAAACTACAAGTAATAAATATTAAATAAATGTTATTCTACCTTTTCGTAAACCAAAATATGTTTAAAAATCAAAAAGTAGCAGACAAAAGCTACTTTGCGTCCTCTAAAATCATAAAAGCTAATAATGCTAACATTTACCTTTTTTTTATGCCGTTCTAATACAAAAACAAATACAATAAAATGATGCAAAAAATATTTCAGAGTTAAAAATCTTTAATGAATAGACAAAAAATTAAGACTTACAATATTTTCCGTGTAAATACCTCTTACTTTCAGAGATAAAGCGACCACAAGCTACACTGTAAAAAATCTGCTGCATTTTGCTGCAACGCCCTCCACCACTTGTATATAATATCTCTATTCCAACCAATGAGAAAGCGCCATTTCACGGCCAAGTAACCGTTTTCTATACAAGCAGGGGAGTGCGTTGCAGCAAAATGCAGCAGATTTTTAACAGTGTAGCACCTGCGAGCTAGCGATGCGACCGGAAGGAATGATGTTAGAATTCGAAAATAGGGTTAGTTTAAAAATTACTTACTAACCATGCAAGTCTTCATTTGCGGGTTGCATCTATGCGATGCGCGGAGCTTTGAATTAAAATCGAAAATCATCTGTTGAGTTAAGCTTATTCTAAATTCAAATTAATCTAAAAGTCCATATATTATAAAAAATGTGGTTTAATTCCATCTAAAAGGCACATTCATCATTACATCCAGAGAACTCAATCGTTCTCACACACTTGTCAAAGTTCTTCGAAAGATAATAAATAAAATCAGACGATATTTTCATTTTCTTAATTTACGCGTTCAATTAGTTTCACTTCATTTCATTTTACAACATCCTCCCCCCTTTGAAACTTGGGGAGAGTTTCAAATACATAACAATTATTATTAAAAAGATCCAACCTCTTTGGAGCTTTTACACATCTTCCAGAAGAGGTATATTTCTTAAGTATGACACAATCAGGAGAAGACACATTTTCATGATCATCATGCTCACTGGAACTAGTTTTCTCTTCACCCGACGGTTTGGATGCAATTTCAATTATTTCATTCGAATATATTTCCAAAGGAAAGATGCGCTGCACCGGACGTAAAACCGTGCCGTGCTGAGTTTTCAACTTAACACCACGAACTTTACCATCCCGTCCTGGAATTAAATGAATCACCTTTGCTAAAGGCCAAAATAAACGTTTTTTGTTATCATCCCCAACTAAGACTATTTCTCCCACTCGCGGTTCACGTGTATATTTTTCAGTATGTTTTTGAACTAATTCGCTGAGGTATTCTTTTCTAAAACGTTGCCTAAAATCGGTAAGAAGTTTAGCTCTGTAATTCAACCTTCTCCTTAAACTTTGAGAATCTAATTCGATAATATCCGAATTGCTGAAACTTCGGTTTTCAGTAAGAAACATAGCGGGTGTGAGAGGTACTAGCTCCAGTGGGTCCTCTGAGATATAGGTTAGAGGTCTGCAGTTAATCACAGATTCACAATCACATATAAGTGTATTCAATTCTTCATAAGTCAATACAGATCTACCTAAAGTACGTACTAACAATTCTTTTACAATGCGAACTAACCTTTCCCACCAGCCTCCCCACCAAGCTGCGGTGGGAGGTATAAATTTCCAAACAATTTTATGCGTCATGGTTTCTTTTAAAATTTTATCCCAATTTAATTTTGAAAGTTCATTGGAAGCCCCCCTAAAGTTTGTTCCATTATCACAATAAATAGTGCTGGGCCTACCGCGTCTAGCTATAAAACGTCTAAGTGCTAGCAGGAAAGCATCAGAAGATAGCGAATTGACTAGTTCAAGGTGAATCGCGCGATAAACGGCACAAGTAAACAATGCTATCCAAACTTTCTCGCCATTTTTTAGAAATAACGGCCCGGCTAAGTCTACTCCAATAATTTCAAAGACAGCACAATCTGTAACGCGATCTGGTGGCAAAGGTGTTGGTTCGCTTGACAAAGACTTTACCTTAAAACGTTTACATGCAATACAGTCGTACAATACATTTTTAATAGTTCTTCTAGCTCTAATTATCCAAAATCTTTCTCTTATTAAAGATTGCATTGTTCTTATACCTGCATGACAATTCTTTTGGTGTACTGATCTAATCAATAATTTAGTAAATTCACATTTGCCTGGTAACAATATTGGATACAAAAATGATTCTCGGTCATTTCTTTCAGTTATTTTAGTTTTAACTCTTAAAATTCCATTATCATCTGTGAATGTTACAATATCATTTAATGACCTTTTATTATAGAAATAACAGCTCTGAACTAAACGGATTAGATATTTTTCAGAATTTTCAATTTCATTTTGAGTAAGATTAGAATATTTACACTTATTAGAAACATTTCGGCAATTATTTACAAATCTCAGAATCCAAGCAAATATTCTTATCATCTTATCATAATTAGATATATTATCTAAGAGCCAAAGGGGTGTGTCTTTAGCTAGATCAATATTCGTAATTTCGATCTTTTTTCTTTCTAAATCAACATCTTTTGGCTGACAGTCAATCGCGCCAATTGGCCAACATTCAGGATTTTCTTTTAACCACTTAGGACCTTCCCACCATCGCGAATCAAGCATTTTCTGCGGAGAACATCCACGTGAAAGTATATCAGCTATATTCAAATTTCCTGGAACGTGCTTCCATGACTCTATATTGGACATCTGTCGAATTTCTTTGACTCTGTTGCTCACGAAAACCGACCAATTCCCATGTTCCTTTATCCACCAAATTGCGGTAGTAGAATCTGACCAGAATGTGATTTTCAGACCTGGCATATTTATTGCCTTGATGATAGAACTCGCAAGTCGAGTACCTATACAACAAGCCATTAACTCTAAACGCGGCATGCTCAAAGTTTTGAGAGGAGCAACCCTAGACTTCGCTCTAACAAGCGTAACCTTGACATCGGAATCAATTATTGATCTAGCGAAGACACATGCTGCATATGCCCCTTTACTCGCATCAACAAAAACATGAAGTTCAGATGAAGCATTAATTTCTAAGTATCGAGGTATAGCTACTTCTTTTAAAACATCAATATTCTTCAACCATTTCAAAAAAGCACTCACAATGTTACAAGGTAATTCTCGATCCCATGGAATTTTCTGTTTCCATGAGTCTTGTAGCAATAATTTTGGAAGCAATGTAGCAGGAGAGAATAAACCGATAGGATCAAAAATCTTTTGCACAATGCTCAAAATTAATCTCTTAGTAATTTTCCTTTCACACGTTAATGTTTCTAAATCTAAACAACATTTCAAAGAATCATTATCTAAATTCCAAATAATCCCCAAAACTGAAGTATCCCCAGAATATTTATCAACATTCTTGCAAGCTACATTGCTTTCAAAACAACGCAAATTGAAACACCCTTTAGACATTAATAACTTTGCATTTTCAATAAACATTTCAGCTTCATTAATGTTAGAAACACCTGATACACAATTATCTACATAAAATGAACACTTTAATTTTTCAGCAGTTTCCTTATATTCAGGAGGACTATTTTCTAAAAGATGCATTATAGATGCACTTAGTAAATAAGAGCTAGAAGAGACACCAAATACAACTCTACAATGTCTATAAATCAATTGTCCTTCATTACATGGGAAATAGAATCTAAGAAAATCTCTATCTTTAGGCATAACAGATAACATTAAATAAGCCTTTTCTATATCTGCAGTTATACCGATAGGATACATTCTAAAACGATCAAGAATATCAGGTATTAATTCTATAAGATTGATGCCTTTATACAAACATTCATTTAACGAGGGTTTCCCTTTCTCAGAAGCAGATGCATCAAATACAGGGCGTATTTTTGTGGTTTCCTTATCTAACCTGATAACGGGCCTATGCGGTAAATAATGACATTTATTACTTAATTCATTTTCTGGAACACGTTCAATAATATTCATTTTTTCCCAATTCTTAAATACTTCCTGATATTCATCGAAAAATCCCCCACATTTCAATTTATTGATCATTTTTTCATATCTCTTCCGAGCTAAAACTTTATTGTCGGGCAAATTCTTAAAATTACACTTCCATGGAAGCCCTACTTCATATCTGCCATCGGGAAGAATTTTCATTTTTTCTTTAAAATCGTTTAAATCAAAGTTTTCCCGCTTTTCAAAACTCTGAATGGGGTCAGAAATTCCTATGGTTTCAAGTTCCCATAATTCATTCAAAGGAATATTTCTAACGTGCATAGACAATGTTGTCAAAACGTTATGTTTCTTGCCACACGTTTGTTTCCCCATCACTGTCCAACCGAGCTTGGTTTCTATGGCAGTCAAATCGCAATTTAATTGAATTAAATTTCCTGTCAATAATTTTCCTATCATATCAGCCCCCACCAAAAGATCAATTTCAGATTCCTTACAAAAATCATCAGATAGATTTATTTTATTTCTTTTTAATTCATTTAATATTCTATAATCTTTAATTTTAGGTACAAATCCGCAAATCCTTTTTTCGGAAAATGCTTCAAAACAAAACGCATTATTTCCATCTAATTCACTGATTTCTACCGAAAACACATCATGTTTTTTAGGTTCCGTTTCATCCCCCCCGAACAGCGCGTGAATAATTATTTCTTTTCTTATAGGATGCATTTTCAGTGATTTCGTTATTCTCTCGCTTACGTAACTACTTTGGCTCGCTGAATCCAGCAGTGCGCGTACGACTTTTTGGCGACCTTGCGATCGAATGCGCACGCCAAGCGTTTGCATGTACACAACTTTATTTCTACTACAATTAGAAAGAGAATTTTCAGATTTTAAAGAATCATCTTGATTATTATTCATATTTTGTTCTGGACACATTATTTCAAAATGTGGTTTATGGCAATAATTACATTTTAATTTATTTTTAATATTACAATTCTTACTCAGATGACCAGCCTTTTGCAAACAAGTGAAACAAATCCCCTTTTTTAACAAAATCTTTTGTTTATCAGTTAAAGACATTTTTTGAGCCCTAAAACATTTATTAGAGGGGTGAAACCTATCACAGAATATGCAATTGTTTTTCTTACCTTTATTTTCTATACTCACCAATGCAGAGGCGGTGGCTGGATCAGGTTTGCTAATAATTTCAGATAAAATGTTCTTTTTTCTAACAATAGAATCAAAACCTTTTCTTGCTAAAAACACCATTTCATCTCCTTGAACTTCTTGGCGTAGAAAGTCCATCAGATTTTTTAAAGTCCTGGAATTCTCACTGGAATATGTATCGTGATTTCGACTTCTTTCCCAGGTCAAAAGAACTTCTTCAGGCAGGCAGCTCTCAACCAAGGGCATGAGAAAGTCTCCATACTTCTCTTGAGTTCTTCCCAAATTTTCTAAGGCACGAAGTTTGCTTTCTAATTCATCGTATAAAGAGGCTAAGTCAACTTTCATTTTAGGCGCAGTGGCATTTTTCATTACGAGGGTTAATAATTCCCTAACGTAAATTTGCACAAGAAGATCATCTCGTCCAAACCTCTGTTTTAATTGATCGATAGCCTTCGGATAATTTTCCGCGGTAGCTGGATAACTTGATATTAAACGCTCCGCTTTTGATTTCGGTTCCATACATTGGAATAGGTACTGCATCTTGTCTTCAGCGGCAATAGAATCGTCTTCGTGTATTTTCTTGAACTGGCTCCAAAACGATAAAAATTCCTTTGGTTCGCCGTTAAACTTTTTCAGCTCGATCTCCGGTAATTTAAATTTGCGTTTTACTTCTTCGCCAGGAGATGAAGAAACCTGTATCTTTTCATCAATACGTGCACATATTTCTATATATTTTTCTCGATATTCTTCTGCACTTTCAAAATCTTCGGTAAACAATTTTTCGTCCTTATCTTGTAACAATATTTCCGAAATTTTACTTTGACAAGTGTCCATCCGTTGAAATTTATCAAACAGTTGAGTTTTCAGAATAGAAAGTTCTTTAATTTCACATGTTTCTTTAGTTAATTCAGTTTCAATTTTCTTAAACGTGAGAGTAAAAGCAGCTCTCAGTCCTTTTCTCTGAGTTTTCAAACTACTCAGATTCATTTTTTCATTTAGAATTAATTGAAATTCAAAACTCCTGTCCCGCCGAGGGTACCAGTATGTTAGAATTCGAAAATAGGGTTAGTTTAAAAATTACTTACTAACCATGCAAGTCTTCATTTGCGGGTTGCATCTATGCGATGCGCGGAGCTTTGAATTAAAATCGAAAATCATCTGTTGAGTTAAGCTTATTCTAAATTCAAATTAATCTAAAAGTCCATATATTATAAAAAATGTGGTTTAATTCCATCTAAAAGGCACATTCATCATTACATCCAGAGAACTCAATCGTTCTCACACACTTGTCAAAGTTCTTCGAAAGATAATAAATAAAATCAGACGATATTTTCATTTTCTTAATTTACGCGTTCAATTAGTTTCACTTCATTTCATTTTACAACAAATGAAGTCCAAATAACAAATAGATACTTGACAACATCTGGGTGGTCAGAGGGCTGGGGGGATAAAATAAGAGGTCACTGGCGTGCCCTTGAAAACCGTGAGAGAGGGAGGAAGATGGGAAATCTTTTTACAACACTTTTTTAACGAGAAGTTTCTCAAATTTACAAACAACTCTTCAGAATTTCAAGTACATTACTCTGTCTTAGCGTTGCAAAGGTTAGAAAAAACCCGGTTTAAACCCGGGAATAAACCTGGAAAAAACCCGGGATTTTTCGGAATAATTCGGTTTTTTGGGAATAAACCTGGGAATAAACCTTGTCTATTGGAAATAAACCCGGGAATAAACCGACTTTTTGCAACTCTACTCTGTCTAAGGTGAAATAGATTGGAATCGAGAAAATTTCCCGTTGTAGACAATATTCCGCCTTAAACAAATTTTACTCTATGTCTGTAGATTCGCAGAGACTTGAAAATTTTTGCGAGATAGATAGATTTCCGTCTTACACAGTGTCCGCCTCACAGAGGTATTACTGCAGTTGAATCACCTTTTTATAAATAAAAGATTATATGATGTTTTGAAACAAAACAAAAAAATCATATTATAGAAGTAAAAGTTAAAAAATATGCATATCTATAAAATATTTTTATCGCAGTTTTAGGCATACATTTATATCTCTAAGAAAACAATTTCAAGAAATGATAATACGACCTTTAGTGAATTTAAAGAAATCATTGAAAAATCCTTCCTTAAACTGAGATTCTAGTGGGCTAAGGTTTTAAATTAAAAAAAAATGTTTAAAAAAAAAATGTTTTTTTTTTTTTGTTTTTTTTTTGCACCATTCAATGACCCGAAACTTTATGACACATTTTGTATTTTTAAGTTGAATGTTCATTAAAGCGATTTTTCATCGAGCAGTTTTCCTTTAATTTTTTTTTTTTAAATATATGCATGAATTACATATTGTTGAATTTTTATGATTTCCATTTTTCACCATTTCCTGCGCTGTCGCGTCCGGATACTTGGTACAAAACCTCAAACTTGACAGCATATTGTAAAAGATCTGCTACCTTTTCTGAAATTTACTTTTATAGAAGGACGTTTTTCTATTTTAATATTTATTTTAAATTATTTTAATCTATTTTAAATATTTCTCCCTTTTCTTTCTATTATTTTTTAATGATGAGTGTAAAAAGGCGCCGGTGAACAAAAATGTATGGAAGTGTGGATACCATTTCAGATATACACATTTATAAAGAAATGAAAAAAGTTGTTTGATTGCAAAAACAATTTTCATTCATTTCTGTACAAAAATATGTAAATGCATAAGAAAGTAATTTATGTAACAAAATGTATCAAAAGCATGTTTTTACGCAGGAAAAAAGTAAAACACTTTTGATACAAAATGAACAAAAGTATAAAAAAAATGTATTGTTCTACTGAAACATTATTCATTTTAAGGGGAAATTATCAGCCCCATAACCTCTGCCTTCCAACCCGCTTGCAGAGGCAAAAAAAATCAAAATTCCCTTTTTTTTTTTTTTTTTTTTTTTTTTTTGAGTTAAAAAAATAAAAATAAAATAAAGCTTTCCTTTTGCTTTACAGATAGGTGGGGGGGGGGGGGAGACAGAGACGATTTAGGCACAATCTAAAGGCTTTTTCTATTTTAATATTTATTTTAAATTATTTTAATGTATTTTAAATATTTATTTATATTCTTTTAGTTATTTTTTTATAAATAATGAATGCAAAAGGGCACCTGAAGAAATTATTTGGAATATGTATACATTTTGGGAACACTAATTATTATTTATAAAAAATATTTTTAAATTAAATAAAATTATGTCATGTGTTTAATTGTCTTAAATATAAACCTTACAACATATTAATATGTTTAGCAAAACTCAGATTTGAAGTAGTTTTTGAAAGAAATGAAGACCAAAAATACCCTTTCTCTTTTAAATAAAAATGCTGGTTAGATTATAATGGCCCTCTGCTTTCTAAAGTATGAAACGCCATTACACTATTGCCAGAAATTGACCCTTAGGAGTTGGCCGGCAAAGTAAATGCAACTGTTCTCTCATCGCCGATCCGTTACTGGCTCGGCGATAGCTGCCGCAACTAGCGGCTGGTCATTTGCGGTACCGCATTGTTTTGTTACAAATGGCCTTAACTCCTTCTGGCCGCAATGAAATCGCCTGTCGGCCGTAAGTCATGTGTTTGTGGGGGACTAATTTGTTTTAGAGATTTACTTAATTGAAATGTATTTATTTCATTTTCTTTATTTTCTTCTAATGGTTGCTAAGCAATCATTCATCTTAATCCTTATCCTTATAATACTATAAATTTGAAAGCGTGTGAAAAATTTAAATGAAGTCAACATCAAAACTTATGAATTAATTAATTTCTTTGTATCTTTGCGTATAAATATAGCATAGCCCAGAAAAAAAACCATAGGCTATGTTTTATTAATTTTATTCAAATATTTTCCTTAATAATTCAAAATTTCCTTCTTTTTCATACAGAATCAATAGGGATTTTTTAAATAAAATTTAAGCAATTTTCTTTATTGTTGCCAAAAAAAATCAAAACTTGGAATAATAATTTTTCAACTGTAATAAGTTTCAATTGAGCAATTTCCATTCGAAAAATTAAACTATGAAAAAAAAAAAAATATGACGTCAGAACTAAAATAACCATAGATATAGTACTTTTTATTAAATATTAAACACGGATATTCGTTTCGTTAATAGGAATTTTTCTGACAAAAATGGGGACATAATTAGAAGTAAAAGAAATAAACAAGAATTATATTTTTAATAAATATTTCACTTAGTAAAATATGACGTCATAGTTGAACAAAAACAGGTATTTTATAGTAGTCGTTAAAAATACAAGAAACATGAATATCAATAACTCATGAATAATGACGTCATTGCCGAAACTTCAGTGAAGGCTTACTTTGGAGACACGGAATTTATTTTTTTCATATGTCAGTCTCTACTTCTGTATGTCTGTCTGTCCCGCTATAACTGCAGCAAAATGCAATCAAAAAAAAAAATTTTTTTTCGGAAACAAAATTGTAAAACTCTAGATTATTAAGTTAAAAATTACAAAACTTCCTGATGCATCAGGTTTAGGTGTTTGTGTCTGGCAGGCAAGTAGAGGTATGAAGATAAAGAAAAATATTTGCCCAAACTGTTACTTATTCCTATAAATCAAAATGTATAAAGAAATGCAAAATATACAATAATCATTAGCACAATTATTAGAAAATGACAAATTTAAATTAAGTGAGGCTCGGGGGGTTCAGGGGGGCGGAGCCCCCCTGAAGAAATCTACTATGTTATAATAAAGAAAACAAAAATAATAGATCATGAAAATTTCAGAATATCCTAACATAACTAAATTTTTAATTTACCGCTTTTGATGGCTGAAAATTTCTAATTCCTATTTTATTCTTATAAATAATTACGCAATTTGAAAATTTTAAATTACAGTTTTTAGGGAGTTGAATATTACCCAAAGTGTGTTTAAAAGAAATATGAACAAAGCTGACGTTGAGGCTCCTGATCTGCAGATTTACTAGTTTAACTATTTGCCGAAACGTCAGTGAAGGCTTACTTTGGAGACACGAAATATTTTTGTTTCTGTCTCTCTGTCAGTCTGTCAGTCTGTCTGTTCCGCGATAACTGACGTAAAAAGCATTCGATTGACTTGGAATTAAGTGGGTATGTTAGTGAAGCACTGGGATTAAGCTGTATAGTTTTTTGTTAGATTTGATTCATTCGTTCGGAAAATATAGAATATTTTATTTTCCGCAATAAGGCTTTTCTATGGCAAATCCCATGATTTTCAATTTAATTTTTTTTCCTTGAGAGAAAATGACACATTTGATTAATGGAATTCAATGATAAATGGATACTGAAATTTACCGGTTAATTTATTCGTATTGTTTTGAATTTTTATCTACGCATTTGTCAGATTTTTTAAATTATTACTGTAAATTTTGGAGATTTTTTATAAATGTGTTCCAATAATATAGATTAATTTGTTTTAGAGATTTACTAATTTCAAATGTATTTATTTCATTTTCTTTATTTTCTCATATTGGTTACTAAGCAACCATTCATCGTAATTCTTATCCATAATTTGAAAGCGTGTACGAAAATTTAAATGAAGTCCACATCAAAACTGATGAATTAATTAATGTCTTTGTATCTTTGCGTATAAATATAACATAGCCCAGAAAAGAACATAGATTATGTTTTATTAATTTTATTCAAATATTTTCCTTAATAATTCAAAATTTCATTCTTTTTCATACACAATCAATAGAGACTTTTTAGGTACAATTTGACCAATTTCCTTTATCGTTGCCAAAAAAAAAAAATTAAAATCTTGAATAATTATTTTTCAACGGCAATATGTTTCAATTGAGCAATTTCCATTCGAGAAATTAAACTAAAAAAATAAATAAATATGACGTCAGAATTAAAATAAAAATAGATATAGTACTTTTTGTTAAATATTAAACACGGATATTTGTTTCGTTAATAAGAATTTTTCTGACAAAAATGGAGACATAATTAGAAGTAAAAGAAATAAAAAAGAATTATATTTTTAACAAACAATTCATTTGGTAAAATATGACGTCATAATTGAAATAAAGCAGGTATTTTATAGTAGTTGTTAAAAATACAAGAAACATGGAAATCAATAACTCATGAATAATGACATCATTGCCGAAACTTCAGTGAAGGCTTACTTTGGTGACTCGAAATTTATTGTTCATGAAATTATTCGAAATTTATTGTTTATTCCGTCTGTCAGTCTGTTCCGCGATAACTGCTGCAAAATGCAATCAAACTTTTGTTTTCGGAAAAAAACATTGTAAAACTCTAGATTACTAAATTTACACTTTAAAAAGTTCCTTATACATCAGTTTTAGGTGTTTGTGGTTGGCAGGCATGTAGAAGTATGAGGTTAATGAAAAATGCTTGTCCAAGCTGTTACTTATCCTTATAAATCAAAATGTATAAAGAAATGCAAGATATACGATAACCATAAGCACACTTAATATAAAGTTAAAAATTTAAATTTAATGACACTACGGGGGGTTCAGGGGGGCTCCGCCACCCTGAAGAGATCTACTATGTTATAATAGAAAAACAAAAATAACATAGATCATGAAAATTTCAGAATTTCCTAACATAATTAAAATTTTAATTTAACGGATTTGATGGCTGAAAACTTCTTATTCTTATTTTATTCTTATAAATAATTACGTAATTTGAAAATTTTTAATTACAGTTTCCAGAAAGTTGAATTTTGCCCAAAGTGTGTTTAAAAAAAATGATGTGCAAAGCTGACGTTGAGGCTCCTGATCTGCAGATTTACTAATTTAAAACAAAGCCTGATCAATATACATCTACCAATTTATTGTTGTTTAATCTTAAACTTTTTGTATCCTAATAAAAATTCTTTATATAGTTTTTTTTGCTATATAATAAATGCTTATATACTGTGGAAACTAGAGATATGGTGGGTGATAATGTTTTTAAATCTCTCTATCTCTGCAGTGATTGTAAACAATTTATTTACAAGATTGAAGAAATATATATATATATATATATATGTATATTTGCAAAAAAAAGATTGGGTGTCACCCCTTAGAGGATGACACCCGCGGCGGACCGCCCCCTCCGTCCCCCGCTTGCCACGCTACTGTTAGTAGGCATTCTCGTCCTTCCCCTTCTTCACAAAACATTTATATGTTCTTATATACAATTTTACGTTTAATTATAAATAACAATGAATAAAATTATCGTTCTATAATTATAAATTTATTTTTCGATCTAGTCAGGACCCTTTATACTTCATCTAATAAAAAATGACTATTTTAAGTTTTAAAAAGTTGGATGTGGCAATCCCAAAACTTTCTTCTATCTCATACACATTAATACGCTGTTACTTCCAGAAGAATGAAACATGGTAGCATCCCCAATTAGTTAATTTACATCAAAATCTAATCTGCAGCAACTTATTTCAAGCTCTAATTATGAATTTGAAGTTTGATGAAAATCCATTTATTAGTATTTGAAATAGAATCGTCATAAAATTCGTAAAAAAAACTGGATAGAAGTGCCACCTGTTGAGCGATTTACTCCAAAAACTAAACAATACTAATTTATATCCGAGACTAACAGGCCCGGACTGGCTCCCTTGGAGGCCCTCGGCTAGAGACTGAGAAGGGGCCCCTTAGCGAAAACAGAATATTATATTTTATTTTTAAATTTAGGTTTAGATGGCAAAAAAAAAAAAAAAAAAAAAAAAAAAAAAAAAAAAAAAAACACACATTTAGGCTATTTTGTCACTTGGAAAATAGTTAAGTAAAATGTAAGGATTTTGTAATGTTGTTAACTTACTTTCACAATATATATTTATATTACTTTTATACACCATACCTAACTAATACCATGCTAGAAAAGTATAAAAAAAGAATTATTCATTTTAAGTGGTTATTACTTAAAAAATGAGCGTGAGGTATATTTTTAGTTTTCGGCAATCAAATGACTGTGTCGAAGTCATAATAATCTAAATCCTACTGTGATACCTAAGTAATATTAAAAGTGACATAACAGTAATAAAAAAATGTGGGTACGTGTGATCGCAGATCGCTCAGAGTATTTCCTTTAATATATCTTTCAAAACAACTTATCCTTTAATTAATAAATCCAAATTGTTAATTTATAATTATTAAATCCTTACATAGATGGTAGCAATAATAAATTTAAAGTAAAAGGAAGTTATTTCTTTTAATTAAATTAAAAATGTTCAAATTAAATTATTTAAATAAAATTCAAAATTCTTTAAAAGCGCGAAATAAAAAGAAAAATAGTGGAAATATAAATAAATTTTTAAATTTTTAAAAACGAAAAAAAAATGTTTAAACGAAATTTAAAATGTTGAATCATTAATAAACTGCTCGTTTTTAAAATAGAAAGAAAATTGTAATTAATATATATATATATATATATATATATAATATATATATATATACACATATATATATATATATATATATGTGTGTGTGTGTGTGTGTGTGTGTGTGTGTGTGTATGTATTAGTGATAAAAAATAATATAAACCCTTAAAACGGCAAAAAAGTACGATTTTTTTTTAAATTCTAACTTACTAGAGAACTGCAAGAAGTGCAAGTCACCGATTTTGACAAAAGTGGTATCATTGGAAAGATCTCATTGTGAGGAGTAAAGAGCTCCATGGAACTACTCGTCGGAAATGAGCCGTTTTCGAGATATCCGAGAATTTATGTAACGTAGTTATAGAACACTTACTGGGAAACCGCAAAAAATTTTGGTCTCGATTTTAACAAAAGCGGTAATCACTAAAAAGATAATATTGGGAGGATTAAAAAACTCAATGGAATCACCGGTCGGAAATAAAACGTTTTCAAGATATCCGACAATTTGTATCACGTAGCTAAAGCACACTTACTGGGAAACTGCATTAAGTTACATAAATTGTCGGATATCTCGAAAACGACTCATTTCTTAAGGGTAGCTTCATTGAGTTTTATACTTCTCAAAATGATTTCGTTCCAACGACATCATTTTCGTCAAAATCGAGAAATCAATTTTTTGCGGTCCTCTGTTAGGTGTGCAGTAGCCCAGTATGTATTAGCTACGTGGCTTAAATTATCGGATATCTCGAAAACGGCTCATTTACGATGGGTAGTTCTTTTGGATTTTTTACTCCTCACAATAAGATCTTTCCTACTTTTATCAAAATCTAAACTATTTTTTTTGCAATTCCCCAGTAAGTATGCACTAGCTAAGTTACATAAATTGTCAAATATCTCAAAAACGACTAGTTTCCGACGGGTACTTCCATTGAGTTTTTTACTCCTCATAATGAGATTTTCCAACGATACCACTTTCGTTAAAATCGGTGACTTACACTTCTTGCAGTTTCTTAGTTAGTATGAAAACTTTAAATTCCAGCATCACGGTTCGAACTGTGAATCTTCTGCTAACTAGCGAATCTGTTTTCCTAAAAGTCTTTCACATACTTTTCTTTGAAGGACATAGCTGACGCTTTTTTTTGTGTGTGTGTTTTATGCTAGCCAATTAACTATACGTGGATATAGGACCTAAGGGGAGGGGAGGGGTGCCCTCCTTCGGGGTCTTTCTAAGGGAACCTAACAGGTATTTACGCAAGGAAATGCAAGGTTCAAAGAAAACCACGGAAAACTCCGAACGGTTAGGCCGACGGTCGCGATTGGGTTCGAAGCCAGCACCTACCGTCTACCAGTTTGGAGGTCAGAACTTTTAGGCCACTAGTGGGGCCATAGCTAACGCAAATTGCCCACTTGTAACAGCTATATCTGGAGTACTACCTACCATTATGCTGAATATTATGCTATCATATGGGTCTTTTAAAATATTACCAAACATTGAACCTATTATTTGTTTTAAAGGTTTGCATGAGTCCGGGTTCGGCCCGAGACCCGTATCCAGCCCGGTCTGCGGGCCGGTCAGGCAAAGAAATTTAGCGGAAGTGCTGAAATGATTAAAAAAATAGGGAACATGCCAATTCGATATAAAAACTTAAACCAAGACGATAAAATATGATCCGCTTTCAGTAAGTGACTTTCGCGAGAATGAGTATAAATGTGTGTCACGAGCCGATGCTAGTTTGACACCACCCAAACAAAAACGCGGGCATCGGACAGTTATGTGGTATCAGAGGCAGGGTTTAATTTTTTCAACAGACTCATACCTAAGGCCGTGATCAGGTTTAGCACTTTTTTTCTACGTAGTAGAGTCGGGCCAGAACTGGACTTAAATATTCTCAGAATGTGTAGGGCAGTTACTATGTTTTAAAAAAATATTAATAGCGATAATAAACTTCTGTTAATGGAATCTTTGGAAGTATAACTTAGGGTGGTTTTCAGTCCACTTCTTTATTTCTAAAAAAATAATGTCTTTATCAAAAAATGGAAGACACCATTCGATTACATAGGATCTGAATAAGAAAAAAACAGCAAAACTTATGTATATCCGAAGAAAATGAATTTAGAAATGTGTCAGGAACTTACTCCTTTGGACTTGAAAAAAAATTCTAATAAATGACAGAGAAATATTTTCACAAATATATTTTTTATAATACATCTTCAAAAGTTAATCATGTTTTTACCGTCTTTTTTTTTCTTTCTTTAAATCTAAACTACATTAATTTTATAATGAATCTTTATTTGAATGTTAAAACATTAGGCTTCTAAGTAACCATTAATATTATTATCGTGTATTTTCTATATTGAGGAAATATTGTGATTTAAAGTATAGTTTTAAAATATAAAATATTTCATAAATGTGTATGTAATATTCTTTAAAAGAATCATAATTGTATGTTAAGGAAAGCTAATTTTTTTGAGCAAATTGAGTGGAATCGGGTCGTCCTGACTACTTAACCAAGTATTAAAAGTTTTAAACATTTTTCAATGTTTAAAAATTTTCTCATTTTTTTTCTTTCTTTGTCGTATTGCCGTTTTCGTACAACTGCTTCATGTTGACCTGAAGCAGTTGTACGTGAAATTGCACAAGTTACAACCATACTATACGGGATTGGCAAGTGAGCGTCGCGATGCACTCTGAATCTGATTATATGTGTACTGCAGAAAAAGCCATGTATCAGTCAGCAGCCCTATTCCGTCTGTCCAACGACATGATACGACGAAACTATACAAGTTACCATGAAAAAACTATCAACTGTTTAAAATTTATTGTAAACGCATATTATTATTGAAAAATACTTCATTTTTTTCTTATGTACACTGTAAAAAAAAAGGGTCGATCTACTAAAAAAAACTTTAGTGATCCTTGTAATTACTAAAAAATTTTTAGTAATCTTAGTCGGTTACAAAAAAATCTGTAAGAATTAATAGAAAAAAGTTAGCAACGAAGAGAGTTAATAGTTTTATATTTTTAATAACTATTACTAAAACTCACTTGGTGTGGCCTTGATAGCATAGTGATTATAGTAACGGACTCCAGAGTAAAAGGTCCCGGGTTCGATACTGGCCACCGCCAAATACGCCCCGAATATATGTAGAGTAAGTACTCGTTAGTAAAGGGATTATGAAAATCCTGTCGGAGCAGTTAGCAATGTTTGGTGCTGACATCTATTGCAGTTTCGCCGAAAATCTTCCGCTTCAGAAGTCTGGATGCAGCTCGAAGGAACCTCCTGCCCTTCGGGCGCACGTAATGGTTATTAAAAATAATTTTGGAGCTATTACTAAAATTTGCTTGGTGGCTCATACTAAAAATTTTTAAGTTAGTTATACAAAAAATTCTTTTGTTCAGTTTACAAAAGAAATGCTTGTTTCACTTGCAAAAAAAAAAAAGTTTGTAATGGTTACTAAAAAATTCTGTGGAATACAAATTTACTAAAAAATTTTTAGTAGCCTCTTGAATTTTTTTTTTACAGTGTAGGTAGTAATTATAAAATCGTATATTCCTTTTTTGAGTTGCACTTTCGGGGCCCCTTTGGGCCGGGGGCCCTCGGCGATCGCCGACCAGCCGACCTGGCCAGTCCGGGCCTGGAGACTAACTGAATTTGAATTTTGGTGAAAATTCGTGCATTAATTCTTGAGATAGCGACAGCTATTGCGATAATCATTAATAATGTCGCATAGCAGTGCCACCTGTTGAGCGATTTACTCTAAAACCTAAGGAATACTAATTTACATCAAGAACTAACTGATTCCGAAGTTCGATGAAAATTAGTGCATTAGTTCCTGGGATAGAGCTATTACGATAATCATCAATAATGCCGTATATCAGAGCCACTTGTTGGGCGATTTACACGAAAACGTAATCAGAACTATATTATATCAAGGACTAACGGAATTTGAAGTTTCATGAAAATCCGTCGATTAGTTCTTGAGATAGAGATATTGTGAAATTGTGATAGCCATCTGTTGGCTGAAATCCACCAAAAACTAATCAGAGTCAGTTTATAGCAAGGTCTAACTGAATCTAAAGATTTGTGAAATTCTGTGTACTAGTTTTGAGATAGAGTGCCCGCAAAATTTTTGTCGCATACAGACAGACTCACATATTTTGTAAAAACATGTTTTTTAAAATCTCTGACCCCTAAAACGTGAAAATCCGTCGAAAACTTGAATTCGAAAATTTTCACGAATCTAATACTTTCTTCTTGTAAAGATAGAAGAATTTAAAAATGTGAACAAACCTATACAACATTATTTTTGGAAATGAAGTATTTCGTTTCGATTTTGGATTTCTCGATTTTTTAGCACTTTCCAACAAAGTTGAAAAATGCTTATGCATTCGGTTTGTCTGTCCATCTGTCCGTCTGCCCGCGATCTAACTCTCGTAAATATACTCGGATTGCCCTGAAATATTTGGACGTTATTGACGTTTACTCCAGTATGAACCCTATTGAAAATGAAGTTTCTTCAATGATCAGTTTATTTACAGGAAGAGTCAAAAGTTTTCCATTACATTATGGTCTATCGGGAAAAATCGTTTCAAAGGCATTTTAAAGATGTTACACCCTATCTAACATGTTAAAATTTATATGCATCCACAAGATGGACTAAAATATGTATTCTATAAAATATGCGGTGAAAATATAGCTATTATTCTTTACACGGACACATAAAAGAATTCCATTAGATAATGGTAAAGAGGGGGAATTGTGTGAGACATATTTTAAATATATTAAACTGTTTCATGTATAATAAAATTGATATGCATCACTGAGGCTTAATACTAATTATACGATACTGTCTTGCATAAAATGAAGCATATCGCATTTGCAAGGACAATCAAAAGATTTCAAATGGTATATTCTTTCCGAAGTACTGTGTATGTAACCGATGACGGCTGATGGATGGACGAAATGCATTTAAGTTTCACTAAAACTATGAACATTACATGGTGGGTATAAATATTATAGTTGATATACAGGGCTACCCAAAAGAGTCCACCAACGTTACTGAATATGAGCGTAAAATATTTAAACGTGGTTCTTAAATAAGTTATGCATTTTTTACGCTGAACTGCTTACAATTTACTAAGAAATATTTGCAGAATATAGATAAAATGATATACAGGGCCACGTAAAGAATTGGGTGCATGGACACCTATGAATGATAATTTCTGAAAATATGATTTCAGTTGTTTTAAGAGTGTTTTAGTTTAAAATATATTTTAGCTTAATAGTGACGTGTAATAAAGGTACAAGGTTATCTACAGAGTTGAACAAAAGTATTCAAGTATGTTTCTATCTGTTAGTATAAATTGCTGAAAAAGAAATTTCAAGCTACTAGGCACTTTCTTGCTAAACTAAATGTTCCCATTATTTAGTACGTATATCAACTGACAGATCAAATACACGGCTGTTCAAAAGTATTGGAATACATATTTGGCTATAAACCCTTATTTCCCTAAATAACGAAATTTTGTTAAAATTTTCACGAAGTATTTGAAAGTGCTTCATAATCTATGCTTAACGCATGATTTTTCTTACTTGTTTTTTTATCAGCTAATTCCTAATTATCCGAGGAAAATGACTACACTATATGGCCAAGGGTGACCGGCCACTTGCGATTTTAGACATTTTCTTAAATATCTAAAAAATATATGAGGAATTATCCTGAAACTATCAGTGTATAAATATAATAGTACAGGTCACACATTTACGTGAAGATTTTCCCCCGAAACTCCATAGGGGACCGTCAACAAAGTGAAAAAGAACAAATATCTTTTGGATAAACCTGTCAAAATTAATGTAGCTAAAGCGCTCAAACTGTAGATTATGATTAAGTGGCTTATTGAAATAAACTGTGTTCATTTTTGGGTGGATAGCATGTATATTCGCATAGAAATTAAAGTTTTTATAAAAACAGTCCCGAATTTTTCCAATTTCTTTTCTAATAATTTGCGAAGTTCTAAATATAAAATAATGTTCTTTTCTGAAAATACGACAAACAGCATTGTACACTATACCTTGTTAAACAGATTTAAAAAAAAAAAGTAAAAATTGTATTAAAAATGGGCAGGTTTACTTGTGGTGAATCATTCTTCTGACTTGTGAATCACTCACCAGATGTCAGTGCACAATTAAAAACTGTTATTTGTTTTCGTGGCCACAGTGCATTAAAAACTTTTAGATGGAGATTTTTGGCAACAGCTAGCAGTTCTTGTTATCGCAGACTTTCCCAGCGTCCACGGTCGATTTTCATCTTATGTTTTGCTGTGCTTGTGATCAACATCATGTAACGTAATCCAGCATTTATATGATTATATATTTTCTCTTTTTTTTGTTGAACAACTGCTGTACCTTCAGGAAGTTATTAAATATTTAGTTTAAAAATGTTAACTTAGTTTTGAGCATCCATCAAAACCTAACACGGGTGACCCTTGTGCGAAAGCGCGTCAAATCATGCATCGCAGAGTCGGTGCTGAGTAATCTTGCTGCATCGCCCACAATTTCACACTGACGCATGTGGTGTAACCACAATATGTATTAATCTTCATTTAGTCATGCTAAACGTCTATTATTTTATCGAAAATTGTGGAATATAAGCTGAATGAGCTTGTGTCGGGGCACGTCGTATCTCCCATGGATACAGTAAACAGCGTAATTTTCAACGTGGTCGGTAAGCTTTTCCTTTCAAATTATTTGTATTTTCAGTAAAAGTAATTTTTCGCGCGGTTTTTGTTGCTAAATTCTGCCAATATTTATTTCTGTTGCACTCCTTTTACCATGACGCCAACGTACTCAACCAATTTGTACTTTTAATTTGTATATATGTGTGTTTAATTTGTAAATGTTTTCATCTTTATTTTGTATATAAACTTTTAACATTTCATAATCATGCCAGACTCACCGGACGCAGCTGCTGCGATTAATCAAATAGCCCATGTAGCAGTCAAACCCCCACCTTTTTGGAAATCAAACCCAACTTTATGGTTTGTTAGGTTAGAAGCTAATTTTAGTTTGGCTAACATAACATCTGAATTAACGAAATTTAACCATGTAGTAGCGTCGATCGATGCCGATGTTTTGACTTCTTTGAGAGACATAATAGTCAACCCGCCACCTAACGAACCATATACTGAGCTAAAAAAACGATTAATCGATTCACACTCAGAAAGTGAAACATCACGAATCCGTACTTTACTTTAGGTCTTGAACTTGGGGACCAAAGACATTGGTCTCTCAATGTCTCTCATTGGACACTCAATTGCTCACGCACATACGTGCTTTGGCAGGCACGTCTGTCGGCGAGCCGCTGCTGAAATCTTTATGGCTGGGGAGGCTTCCAAATAATACTCAGTCGATTCTTGCCGCTCTGAACGAAGATCTTACTCAGTTAGCACCAGTTGCTGATAAGATTCATGAATTTACTTTCATTCCGGCAGTAAATGCTACAAGTTCAGTCAGGCCAGAATCCTCAAACAATTCAGAGCTGCAAATTGCACAACTATCTAAACAAGTAAGCGACTTGACAAATCTTGTAAACAAACGCGATACCACACATGAGAGAGGGTTTCTGAAGAAGGAGTAAATCTCGCGATCGTTTCCAACAGTACAAAGAACCAAGTGATGGCAATTGTTTTTATCACACAAATTTTGGTAAGAACGCTCGAAAATGTTCCCCACCTTGTTCTTTCCGACCAACGGAAAACTAAATTGGCGATCGCCAGAAAGCCAGGATCGTGATGGCCACCTCCAACGTATTCACCTGGCCGATACAAAAACAAACATGAATTTTTTGATTGACACTGGTGCGGATATTTCAGTTCTTCCAAAAAATTCTTCTTCCCAACCTATAATATCAAATGATTTGGTACTTTATGCCGTAAACGGTACAACAATAAAAACATATGGCACAAAACGTCTCACACTTGACCTCAATTTACGTCGTAGTTTCACTTGGCCATTTATTATTGCTGATGTACGTCAACCAATTATCGGAATTGATTTTTTAAAGCATTTTAAACCTGTTAGTTGATGCGAGAAACAACAAATTAATTGATGCTACAACTCAAATGTCTTCTGCTGCCACTTTTGTTAATTTAAGTTCTTAAATTTCTAATATATCTTTCGCTTTTGGTGATTCTCCATTTTAAAAAATACTTAAAAAATATCCAACAATTATAGACGCTACGCCAACCAAATCCTCTTCACACTCGACAACATTCCATCATATTAAGACGACGGGTCCGCCTGTTTTTTCTAAGCCAAGACGTTTATCTCCCGAGATGTTACGCGCTGCGCGCCAGGAATTTGAGTATCTTATGTCCCAGGGAATAATTAACCTTCAAAAAGCCCGTGGGCTAGTCCGCTTTACACGGTACAGAAGTCAAATGGGGAATGGCGTCCCTCTGGTGATTATCGGCACCTCAACTCTGTTACTGTAACTGACAGGTATCCCGTACCCCATATCCATGATTGCACACAACTTTTATTTGGTAAAATTAATTTTTCTACCATTGATTTGACCAAAGCATACCACCAAATACCTGTTAACCCCCCGGATATCCAAAAAACCGCTATAACAACACTATTCGGTGTATTTGAGTTTGTTTATATGTCTTTTGGCCTACGCAATGCTGGACAAACATTCCAGAGGTATATAAATGAGGTACTATCTGATTTAGAGTTTTGTGTACCTTATTATGACGATATTCTGATTGCTTCTGCTAATGAAGCCGAACATATTAATCATCTTGACCAAGTGTGTAGCTGTTTGGCGTTACATGGTTTAAAAATTAATCCAACCAAATGTGGGCACTTTTAATCATACTGCATTGGTTCATTGGTTCAAATGTGTTTTAGGACAATCCTCGGTAAAATTCCTTGGTTGTCTTGTGACATCGGAAGGAGTTAAATCCCTCCCTGAAAAAGTGTCCAGCATAAATGATTTCCCAAAACCGGAGACACTTTCTCAATTAAACTACTTTGTTGCTATGTTGAACTTTTATCGCCGATTTTTGCCAAATGCTGCCAAAACACAAGCGCCTCTTAATAATTTATTTTGTGACTGCAAGAAAAATGACAAACGTCCTGTCCCTTGGACAGACGAGGCACTTCTTGCTTTCAATCAATGTAAATCCGACTTACCCAATGCAGCGACTCTTGCCTATCCTGCATCAAACCATGTGTTCCACTTAATGGTTGACGCTTCCGACATTGCTGTGGGAGCCGCATTAAATTGTTTAACTGAAAATGGTACAAAGTCATTAGCCTTTTTTTCTCGTAAACTGAGTGCAACAGAAATTAAATATAGCGCGTATGATAGAGAACTTCTCGCTATCTATTTGTCTATCATACACTTTCGGCACTACTTGGAAGGTAGAAATTTCATAATATTTACCGACCATAAGCCTTTAACAAATGCATTTACAAAAAATTCTGATGCAATCTCTCCACGTCAGCTCAGACAGCTAGATTTTATTTCCCAGTTTTGCACAGACATACGACACATCTCTGGCTCTGATAATGTAGTAGCAGACACATTGTCTAGAATACGTTCTGTCAATGTTCAGTCAGTTGATTTGGCTACAGTTGCAGAAGCTCAACAACATGATGTCGAACTGCAGGAGCTACTAAATAACGACAAAATTTCTCTTCGTTTGAAACCCGTTGCTGTGACTCGAACACTAAGTATATATTGCGACAATAGCTGTGATACAATTCGCCCATACATACCCAAAGATCTTCGTAAAAGTATTTTTTCATCCCTGCATAATTTATCACACCCGGGTACTAAAGCATCCAAAAAACTCATCCAGTCTCGATTTGTTTGGCCCTCTATGTCCAAAGATATTAACAATTGGACTCGAGGTTGCATTAAGTATCAGAAATCAAAAGTGTTTAGGCACACATCCAGCCCACTGCAACATTTCCAGATACCTCACTGCAGATTCGACCATGTCCACATCGACATCGTGGGACCTCTAGCATCTTCAGATGTTTTCCAGTACTTGCTGACCCGCATAGATCGCTTCACACGCTGGCCTGAAGTCATTCCTATTGCCAACATTTCTGCTGAAACAATTGCAAAAGCCTTCGTCGCAAACTGGATTTCACGGTTTGGAATCCCAAATCTCATAACATCAGACCAAGGCCGCCAGTTCGAAAGCAATCTGTTCCTCATTCTCAACAAAATGTTGGGCATCCACAAGACCCGCACAATGCCATATCATCTCCAGAGCAACGGCTTAGTCGAAGGATTTCATCGTTCCTTAAAGCAAGCGCTTCGATGCCATGAGTCAAAATGGACAGAATCACTTCCAATTGTACTGCTCGGACTTAGATCTGCATTTAAAGCAGACCTCGACTGCACTAGTGTTGAGCTAGTTTATGGTGCAACATTAAGACTCCCATGCAAACTGATCGACCATTCACAAATTGACGTCCAACCACATGACTTCTTGCAAACATTGCGGGACACCATGAAGTCCCTCAAACCAACTCCAACTTCTGCACATCCCAAACCATCCATTTTCATTCACCCATCCCTGGCAACATGCATTCACGTGTTTGTGAGGCATGATTCCATGAGAAAATCTTTACAAACCCCTTATGATGGTCCATTCAGTGTTGTGAAACGGGGCGAAAAGACTTTCACCATCAACATGAATGGCAGAGAGACTGTTACCAATATCGACAGACTGAAACCTGCCTTCTTGGAAGCCTCTGATCACCTTGACACACATACAAAGCAACTGCCCGTGCCACAGACAACTGCCTCGACTTCCGGCAGTGCTCCAATTTCAACCCCAGAGACTGTTGTGACTGATCCAATTTCAATCCCAGAGACTGTCATGACAACAAGCCCTGCAACTATCGTGACAACAACTCGTTCCGGTCGTCGTGTCCGCTTCAACACATGGTATCTCTGACCTCAGTGCCTCAGGCACTTGGGAGGGAGTACTGTGGTGAAACATTCTTCTGATCAGTGAATCACCCACCAGATATCAGTGCACAATTAAAAACTGTTATTTGTGTTCGTGGCAACAGTGCATTAAAAAACTTTTAGATGAACACTTTTGGCAACAGCTAGCAATTGTTGCTATCGCAGACTTTCCCGTCGTCGACGGTCGATTTGCATCTTATGTTTTGCTGTGCTTGTGATCAACATCATGTAACGCAATTCAACATCATGTAACGTAATTCAACATCATGTAACGTAATCCAGAATTTATGTGATTATATATTTTCTCTTTTTTGTACAACTGCTGCACCTTCAGGAAGTTATTAAATATTTAGTTTAAAAATGTTAATATAGTTTTGAGCATCCATCAAAACCTAACATACTAAATAATTTTTCACTGCGCATGCTTCAAAGATATCGAAATTTCATTTGCATATTGCAGCAACTTTTGTTACAGTCTCAAAAACATATCTTAAAAATTATAAAAGTGATCGTCCATGGAATAAGGCCAAAATCCGTTTTTCCCAAAATGAAGCAAAAAGAGGGGTTGTATCCATATATCCATTGATTAGTGTCAATATAGAATACACAAGATGGCACGTACTATTATTTGGATACAACCTCTCATTTTTTTGCTTCCTTTTGGGAATAACGGATTTTCATCTCATTCTATGGACAATTACTTTAAAATTTTCAAGCTGTGTTTTTAAAACTCTTACAAATGTTGCTGTATACATTTACATATTATACATACATTGCTGTATACATTAACACAATATGCAAATGAAATTTTGATATCGTTGACGCATGCGCAATGAAAAATTTAGAAAACCTCCTCCTTTTTGATAAAATTTTTATTATTTTTTAATTCTGATTACAGGGAATTCTAATTACATTATTTGTCATATTTTCAGAAAAGAACATTATTTGATATTAAGAACTCTTTAAATTATAAGGAAAAAATCTGGAAAAATTTCGGACTGTTTTTATAAAAACATTAATTTTTCTACGAGTATGCATGTTATCCACATAAAAATGAACACAGTTTATTACAATAAGTCACTCATAATCTACAGTTTGTACGCTTTAGCTACGTTAGTTTAAACAGGGTTATCCAAAATATATTCGGTTATTTTTTTAGTTTGTTGACGGTCCCCTATGGGGTTTCGGGAAAAAATCTTCACGGAAATGTATGATCTATACTAAGGTACCCCGGGGTAATAACGCCACGTTGAAGTTCTACCAATTTTCATGGCTCAGTTTTATATTGTATTTTTCAAACAAATATATGATTTGATACAGCAACTCATTGACTATCTATATAAAAAAATAATTTAACAGATATGTATTCATAAAATGTAATGGCGTTATTTCTTGACCCATGCTATTTGGCGTTATTACCCACCTATATGGGTAATAACGCCATGCAAACAAAACTATGAAGTAAGATGGAACAATTGCATGTAGATTGCCCAATTCTAAAAATAATAAACTTTACAAACTTAGAAATTGACAAATTGCATTCTAAGCTATTGAAAATGTTCAATTTTTTGTGAAAGTGTAAGAAAAATAAAGGTGTGGTGTGAGAGGGAGGATGAGACAAAAGAATATCAGACCGTGAGCTTCTTTTTGCTTAAAAAGACCGCTTAAATAGAATTATTAGAAACATTGCACAGTTTTAACTGTGTTTATTTGAATCAGTATTTAGGATGTAGCTCGGCCACTGTAGGGAATCAATCGGGGTATTAATGCCAAGGATTGGCGTTATTACTCCGTTATAGTTATTGCGCTGTACATTTTAAATTACAAATTATCTCGAGAAGATATCCAAAATATTCAACAATATTTTGAAAATCCATGAAATGTACTACAAATTTATGTAATTGACAAGATATTTTCGGATAAAAAAAATAGTCTTCACATCACAAAACGTATCTCGCAAATTTTAGATCAAGAGTTAATTTTAGTTGTTGTAAAAACAATAAGACCTAAAAATGAAACAAATTAACTTGAAGCTGTTTTTTGCCATTTATATGACTCAAAACCCTTCTGCGCAGAGCACAAGGGTGTCATTTACCAGATTATTTCATAATTATGCATAATATTAGCACTTGGCTTTATTACACCAGACCACCATTTTATATTTATACACAGAAAATTTCAGGATAATTCCTCGTGTATTTTTCTAGATATTTAAAAATAATGTCTAAAATCGCAAGTGGCTGGTTACCCTTGGCCATATAGTGTATAAGTCAGGAATATTTTAATTCCAATCGATGAAATTGTTTTCTTTCTTTCTATTTTTTTCTCTTTTTGTTTTAAAACACGTTTTTTTAAAAAATCTATTGTATATCATATCAGTATTTCATGAATGTTTAACTGTTTATTTACATTGAATTTATAATATGCACGTTTCAAAACACAAAATATTTAATAAAATATTTAACCCACAATGAATAATAACATAAAGCACATCGCTGATTTATTTCTATTTCACTTTTTATCCACTTTAATTTTAAATGTAGGTTTTGATTGACACACTTATTGGTAGTTATTTATTCCTAAAAGTGAAGCATTGAAAGCAAAATTACAAACATTACAGATGTTGCAAAGTTACAAAATATTAAGAAAAGAACATAGAAATTAAATATTCAAACAAAAAATATTTTTAACGTTTATTTTTATTTCGACTAAACTAAGTTTATCAAATGCGAATTTTAAAACAATAAAATTAGAATTAGGGGAGACCGGGGCTAGTAGTGACATTTTCGACATTTTTCATATTAGCCGTAAGATTTGAACTGTAGCGAAACATTTAGTGTATCATATCATTAGAGTAAGTCTTGCGCAACATATTTATAAAACTTCTATTAACATTATTAACGGTTTTCATAATATAAAATGAATTATGCGTAACCTCGAAATTTGTCACTACTTACACCAGGTACGGGGCAAGTTGTGACATGCTTGGGGCACATTGTGACACATAAATGACACATACAAGTACATTGTAACATATACAAATTACGCAAGAAAGGCGATTAAATGGGATATGTTAAATCAAGAATGAGAAATTCATTCATTTATAACGTTCTTAACACTATAAAACACTTTCATGTTTTAATAATATTGTAAATCAAATGAAAATAAAATAGTTAAATTTTTAACACTTGTAAACTCTTAATCCTTTATAAAAATACTTTTAGAGGCACTTAGCAATAAAAAGAAAAAAAAACTCCCTTAATCAGGAAAGAAATAAAAAGTAAGCCAACACTAATCTTTGACCATATTGATCTTTGACTCGGGAGCCTACTATAACGTGTAGGCCTATATACTACATTTTTAATCACTCATTGTCATCGCTTGTTTCAGTGTCTGATTTGCAATTAATACAAATATAATAAGATTCATTTTTTGTATATTTGACACGCGCTTATCTTTTACATGTCATGCATTGCACCTAGTCTTCTCCTGGTCTAGAAATTTTGTATTGCTCCAAGCAAGCTAGACATAAGTAATTTTCGTCATCTTCAGAGCTATGTAATACATGCTTCTCCCTTTTTTTCAACCTAAATGTAATTTTTTATGCACTGCTTGGCCTTTCCATACAGTTTCTTTTTTGCTTTTTGTTCTTCAATTTGTTTTCTGCGTTCTTTTGCTTTATGTTCTGCTCGAATTTTCTCTTTTACAGGTGTGCTTGTTAGAATGGAAGATTTCAAACATTTACGAATAGATCGCTTGCCTTTTCGAGATCCTGCTTTAGGAAGAGGTCTTATTTCTGTAAGACTTATCAGTTGTCATAGAATCATCTAATTCAATGAGATTTCTTACTTCTGAAGATGGTCCTGCAATCTCAAGTTCATTCTGAAGTGTTTGGTTTATTAACAGTCACATATTTCTAATTTTTTTCATTGTCAGTTTGCTCTTTAACGCTGTCATCTCTGATAGATGACAGTCGATCAGTTACTGGGGAACATAGGAAATCTTCATCTGTAAAAATGTTTCTATTAAATTCCCAAATTCCACTGCAACGAAATCCTGCTTGAATGTTTTTTGGAGTGGCAGTACCAGGAAGGGCTGTTTTGACAATACCTGGTAGGTTGTAGATGGACACAGTGCTTCCAGGATGCGATTTCAACCATCCACATACAGCCTGATTGTAGAATTTTTTGAACGGCCCGTATACTGACATATCAAGGAACTGTAATCTGTGACTCGTGTGAGGTGGAAATGATAACAAAATCACTCCGTTGTCCATGCAATAATCCAAAACATCAATATTTCGATGAGAACTATGGTTATCAAGTAATACTAAAACTGGCGACTCTTTCGAGCACCTTACATTTTTAACAAAATGTTTCATGAAAAGTAAAAAGTCAGGTCTTGTAATCCATCCACTTGGGTTTGATGTTCCGCAACAGCCTATGAGATCGGCACAAATAAAATGAGCTTTAAAAAACTTACGTGGAAATACAAACATCTGTGGGACTGAATTTCCCAGAGCGTTAATGCCATTAACCATAGTTACGTTTGTTCCCCTTTCTGCAGGGATCATTCCCCCAACTGTTTCTTTAGCCTTTTCTGTAATTAATTTTACAGGTTTCTGCACTGTTCCTACTCATGTCTCATCAATATTCCATATGTCATTTGAATTAAATTTATTAGCTTCTAATACACGACGCTAAGTTGTTAAAAATAGTTCTACATTTTGTTTATTAAAAATTCTTTTTCTACTCAAACTTGTTACTTCAGGAACTTGAATGAAAATTGTAGGAATTGTAATATGTCGTTGCATAAACTTGGTCCACCAATCAGCACTTGCAGTTTTTTTGTTAACCAATTTTCAGGCATGTTTATGTCATTTCTAAAGGCAAACTCATACGCTAAATTTCGCAGTTCTGCAGGACTAACTCCATAAAACATATTCGCTGATTGTTTGGCGTATTTATCCAACTCCAACTCCTATTTAGGTGTGAATATCATACGCTATTTTTTATATCCCACTTCAACATTTCCTTCCGTATTAGTACTCTTATTTTTATTTATATATTTAAGAAGGGACAATCGGTTTACATTGACGAGTTCTTGGGCTTTCCTTAAATTGTACTTTCCGCATTTAACTTCTATTGCGGCCCTTTCATAATCTACTAAAATAGCTTTAGCTCTTTCAGACGTAATATAGACGTAAAAAGTTTTATATTTTTTATTTATGTGAATTTTTGTGCTTCAAATTACGAATTGCTTTTTTTTTTTTTTTTTTTTTTTTTTTTTTTTTTTTTTTTCATTCAAAACATAGCAGAGAAGAAAAACATTATATTGTTTGTTTCAATATTTCAATTTCAATATAGGGTCATTCCATGTCAATTCAACCAGACCTTGTAACCCGACCCACAGGGATTTTGATGAAACTTTGTGTACACACTAATTTTATCAAGAAATGATTCTATCAGAAATTTTTCCTTCCTAGACCTCATAGTTTGTGAGATATGGGGGGTCCAATTCTTGGGGTTTTCACAAATCGCACATTTCTAAGTCTGTATTTTGAGATTGCAGTTCCATCTTCAAAAAAATTGTTTCTCTGGATCTAAAACATGAATCATCCTAAAAATATCACTGTAAGAAGATAAAAAGATGCAGATTTTAACAAAAAATATTTAAAAAATTTACTTGTAATATTTAGGATGAAAAAAGTCAGCCAAAGTTGAGAGTTATGGTTATTTTTCCAAATTTTTGTGACTTCACGAAAAAGGCTATACACAAAAAGGCAAATTAAATTTTCAATTTCTTTTTGTTTTAAATAAAAGTTTATACTTTGGGCTTTCTACCTATGAAATAAAAATGATGTGTTTCGCATGGCTTATGCAAACATTTTGGGTACTTTCCACTTAGCCGGATAAATGTTTTATTTTTAAATATTACATATGCAAACAAAAAGGCAAATGAAATTTCCAATTTATTTTGGTTTTAAATAAAAGTTTACACTTTGGGCTTTCTATCTGTGAAATAAAAATTATATCTTTCGCATGGCTTATGCAAAAATTTTGGGTACTTTCCAATTAGCTGGATGCATGTTTTAGTTTTACATATGTACATATGTATAGATCTATATAAATGCAGATGTATTATACATGTATATATGTATGTATATATACAGTATATTGATATATATATGTATAACACTGGTGCCCGTCTAACCGAAAAGTACCAAATTTTGCCTCGTTTTGAAAATCTGCACCAATTAAGGGGGGGGGGGGGGGAATCTGACTAAGTTTAGCTGTGGTACTTAAGTAATTACTGGAGTTTCTATGAGTTACTGAATTTAATGTTATTGGATACAAAAACAAACTGGAAATTTCATTTGCCTTTTTGTGTAGAGACTTTTTCATAAACTCACAAAATTTGGAAAAATAATCATAACTTTCAACTTTGGTTTACTTTTTCGGCCGTATATAAATCTCTGCCTTGTTTTGAGAATCTGCACCAATTAAGAGGAAAAAAAATCTGACTAAGTTTAGCTGTGGTACTTAAATAATTACTGGAATTTCTATGAGTTATTGAATTTAATGTTATTTGATGCATGTTTTTTTTAATTTGCAAAGTAAAATTTAGGCTTTATTTTTCTGATTAAAAAAAAATCTGACTAATATGTTTCCCCATTAAATTTAGTGAATGGTCCATATATTTCATTTAGTTTCATTAATAATGGAGATTTTTTGTTAATCTAAAGAATCTCTTACTTTTATTTTCAATAATTAAACTCAAAACAGATTTTTTTTTTTTTTTTTTTTTTTTTTTTTTTGTACAATATAAAATAGATAATTTTTTCTCCTCACATTTCCATTCTTTCTTTCGAATGCTTATATATTAATTATTTGTGTTTAAAAAATGTTCAAAACCTTGTATTTCCTGTCCTTGGATAATTTTAATCAGTTTAAATATTTATATTGGCAAGTTTTAATACACAAATGTTTAACAGAACTTAAATTTGTGTCTATAGTCTGAAAGATTTAATTGCACCTGCCTTGTATAAACACCTCCTGATAAAGGCAGGGTAATGTTCGTTAGTATGAAAGCAGATGTTTTGAAATCAATTTAATAAAATTATTGTCATTCTGTTGTTTCTTATCATAGAAGAATGATCTAACTTTTACTGTGCTACTAAAAATATAATCTGATTGTTACATACTTTATAGTTTATGATATGTATAAATATTTTTTTTTGCTTTATTGTTTTAATATGGAGCCTGATATTAAACCTTCTACTAGTCTTCAGGAATGCAGTATTGTAATAATAACTGGTTTAGAATGTCACAAAACTAGCTATACAAATAACAGAGAAATAGACTACATTGATAATCTCTGGGATTCAGAAAAAGAACTTTTATTAGTTAGGACTATTGCATTTATAAAACAAAAATTAAGTGAAAAGCGTTTGAATAATATATGTGAGCATCACAGAATTTCGCTCTTAATGAAATATGAATTATATAAATGTGGAGATCCATTTAAGCGGCATAAAAAGCAAGTGAGAAAAGCAATTAGGGCAGTTAATAGAGATTTATATACGGCCGAAAAAGTAAACCAAAGTTGAAAGTTATGATTATTTTTCCAAATTTTGTGACTTTATGAAAAAGTCTCTACGCAAAAAGGCAAATGAAATTTCCAATTTGTTCCTGTATCAAATAACATTAAATTCAGTAACTCATAGAAACTCCAGTAATTATTTAAGTACCACAGCTAAACTTAGTCAGATTTTTTCCCCCTTAATTAATGCAGATTTTCAAAACAAGGTAAAATTTGGTACTTTTCGGTTAGACGGGCACCAGTGTTATACATATATATATCAATATACTGTATATATACATACATATGTACATGTATAATACATCTGTATTTATATAGATCTATACATATGTAAAAATAAAACACGCATCCGGCTAGTTGGAAAGTACCCAAAATTTTTGTATAAGCCATGTGAAAGACATCATTTTTATTTCATAGATAGAAAGCCCAAAGTGAAAGCTTTTATTTAAAACAAAAAGAAATGGGAAATTTCATTTGCTTTTTTGTGTGCATATGTAATATATAAAAAAAAGCACTTATCCGGCTACTTGGAAAGTACCCAAAATTTTTGCATAAGCCATGCGAAACACATCATTTTTGTTTCATAGATAGAAAGCCCAGAGTGTAAATTTTTATTTAAAACAAAAAGAAATTGGAAATTTAATTTGCCTTTTTGTGTACAGCCTTTTTCGTGAAGTCACAAAAATTTGGAAAAATAACTATAACTCTCAACTTTGGCTGACTTTTTTCATCCTAAATATTACAAGTAAATTTTTTAAATATTTTTTGTTAAAATCTGCATCTTTTTATCTTTTTACAGCGATATTTTTAGGATGATTCATGTTTTAGATCCAGAGAAACAATTTTTTGAAGATGGAACTGATATCTCAGAATACAGACTTAGAAATGTGCGATTTGAGAAAACCCCATGAATTGGACCCCCCATATCTCACAAACCATGAGGTCTAGGAAAGAAAAATTTCTGATGGAATCATTTCATGATAAAATTAGTGTGTACACAAAGTTTTATCCAAATCCCTGTCGGTCGGGTTACAAATGGGGGAAAAATTGGTTGAATTGACATGGAATGACCCTATATATATATTATATAAGCACAAATTCTGTGATGATAAAACAATAACAAAATAATTTCACTTTATCTGTAGCTGTGCGACAAATTCAGTCGCATGATCTTTTGTAAATATATAATAATAAAATAATTTGGAATACTATAAGTGGAGGAACCTCTGACTAGTTAATTTTCTTTAAAACGACATAAATATAATAAAGAGATAAGGAAAATTCTCTTACCTCATTTATGGTCCCCTCAGATCCCTCTAGGCACGAATTGGAGGCATAAATCCCTCATGAAAGCTGCAAGGTTGAAAACTTTTGTAAAACACTAAAACATGCTGTTAATTTATGATTTGTAAATTGTTTCAGCACACATAACAAAGGGTAAATATTTTTTTTTTGTTTCGATATTTTAATGAAGTAAAAAACATATTGTGAAATCTAGATTAAACATGATTATAAGGAGAGAGAAAACACACATCTCTCCGTCTACATTTTTCATCTAAAACTGCGTAATAAAAATTAGAAAGTCATCAGTCAATAGATTATAAAGTTCACTACATCTACAGTTCTTTGAGAGTTAAAAAAGAAGAACAATTAAAACCGAACAGTCTTGAATAATGTTTCTGATGAATTCTTGTTGCGTCGATTCGTATACCCAATACCGCTACCACCCAATATCGCTAGTGGCAATGATGATTCAAATATAGGTTACAAAATTTATTTTTACGATAGAAAACGAGATAAATATTTTTATCTCGAAAACAACGCTACGCTATACTTCAAAAAATACGTAGCACATTGAGACAATCAACCTCTTCACTCACATGACGCGACAGGTGTGCAACCTATTGGCTCAATCAGGAAGCTCGATGTCACAACTTGCCCCTGGCACAACTAGCCCCGGTCTCCCCTACTTGACTGATTTAGACAGGAAAATTGTAAAAAAAATTGTCTTCCTATTTCATTTTTTTATCGATGGCCCCATCATCAGATATCCATTTTGTGGCGCTCAACTTTCCGGTCAGTTGAAGGATTCGGCAATCATTCCGGAACATGTCGGTTAATTCAGCCTTTACCGTATACTTTCCTAAAAATTTCGGTCGGTGCACACTTCTGGGAAAAATAAAGCACAATCCCAAAATAAGCCTGTCCGGTTTGGCACGTGCCTTCAGAAAAAGCAAGACCTGTACTCGACCCGTCCTGAGTCCGTACGCCTCTAAATGATATTTAAACTGGCAAAACGTTTTTAAAACCATTTTTGCTCTCAAACGCATTCAATTGACAGGTTCTCTTATTTAGAAACTGTATAATGTGCCGTATTGGTCAGTTTTCCAATAAAGACAGAATATATTTCAAAAAATGCTGCCAAAGTAGCCATTTCGGACAAAGCGATCGTGATTGAAGATTTGAGGCTGTATTCAAACAACAAATTGCTTATTTTATGACACAGTTTTAAATTCGATTTTGCTCTAAAACGCATGCAAATGGCAGTTTCTTGTGTTTAGGAACTACATAATGTGCCGCATTGGTCAATGTTTCCATAATGTCAGAATATATTTAACAAAATGCTACAAAAGAGGGCATTTGAGCGGAATTTCGCTTAAGATGATTTCTGAAAAACCAGCTCTTGCAGAAAAATAAAATTAAAAATTCTTCAAAAGCGGTCAAATAAAGTTGTTAAACTGGGTTTATCTCTATTCATATTTTATCTTTTATTCTTGAAATAAGCACTTAACTTCGAAATCTAACTCCGCCTGTAGGTCAAGCCTACAGAAATTTTTGGTTTTCACACTGTAATAGCGAATTTTGAAGTATTAACACATATGAAATAGAAGAAAGTTTTGGGATTGCCATATCTGACTAGTTTTTAATTAATTTTTAATAACTTTTGTGCTAATTGGAAATCAATGAAGCCGGTGAGACCGGTTGAAGGAGACGTAAATAGTTTTTACCGGCGGTAATTACTTTTTACTATGTTTAATCAAATCTGTAAAGTGCTGCAATAGGCGATAAAACTTTTGAAAACAGCGATTAAAATTTTTGCTGGGTATGAGTAGAGTTGCAAAAAGTCGGTTTATTCCCGGGTTTATTTCCAATAGACCAGGTTTATTCCCGGGTTTATTCCCAAAAAACCGAATTATTCCAAAAACTCCCGGGTTTTTTCCAGGTTTATTCCCGGGTTTAAACCGGGTTTTTTCTAACCTTTGCAACGCTAGGTATGAGAGGACAAATAATTTTCATCTCTCCCACTCATTTTTTCCACACCGCCTTTATTTCAACTGAGTTATTTTTTTCCGAAACGAAAGGAATTTCACATGCACATAAAAATTTTTCTGTTTCATGCAAAATTGCTATCCACCTTTTTAATCATTAAAAAATGTAATAAAATGTAATAATTCTGTTCTATATCGTATATTTGTATAAAGCTTTTTTTTTTTTTTTTTTTTTTTTTTTTTTTTTTTTTTTGTAAGGAAAAGAAAGAAAGGAAAGGAAATTGAATCCGTCAAAATAAAATTAAAGAGTTTGAACAATTAAATCAGTAACGGTCATATTATTTACTCCCTATGCATGCAGTTCTATCACAATTATTTAATAGATTTTCCTAGAAAAATAGAGAATATTAAAAAAAAAAAATTGGCACATGATAAATAATTCATATTTTAACACTTTCCAGCACAGTCGAAAATTTTTTATGACTTCGGTTTGTCTGTCTGTTGTTTGCCGTCTATCCGCGTTCGTAAAATATAAATACCAACCCATGGAAAAATGATTATTCTCTTTGTAATCTATTGATTTATTGTTTACTAGCACATGGTATATTATTTGTTTAAAACTTAAGGTGTAACAATGTAATGTAAATGTGATGTAGTGAAATTAATTTCACGGGGACCACTGGTATATTCTGTCATATTTATACTTTGTATTATTGTTCATAGAGTAAAAAGAATAGAGATGTGGTGACTTGTAAATGACGCCAAAAATGTAACCCTAAAATCCTCTGTATTTGGCCCAAACGCAACCACGTGCTTTCGATAAAAAAAGAAGAAAACTTTTAGTCAGGGTTGGTAAAAAACCGGGTTTTTTTCAAAAAAACCAAAAACCATGGTTTTTTTGGTTTAAACCAGGTTTTTTGGTTTAAACCGGTTTTTTTTTAAATATGCTTTTTGATTACATATACATGCATTTTTATCAATAAAATAAATATTTTTGAATATATAAGTAATATAGTTTGATTTAAAAGTAATTCAAATCAATATAATTATTTAATATACAATCAGTTATATAGAAAATTATAATAATTTAAAATTTAAGCATTTTTAGTAAAAGCTATGTCCTGTGTTTTATAAATCAATTGCTCTATATAATAAAACAAAGACCTTGAAAATCTTAAAAAACCATCTTTTGATTACTAGTACTACAAATATATATATGATGTAGTTTATAAATAAAATTTATTTTCACATGACTTTTCAAAATAATTTCTTTGAAATACTTGTTATATGAGATGTCTGATTTTTCTGTTAGAATAATACATGATGAACAATTATCTTTTATTGAAAATAAAGCTTTTTAAAAAAGAATTTTTGGAATGACTTGAATTTAGCAGTAAAGTCTTCATACACTTTCAAGAAGTATTATGTATTGAATTTGACACTTCTCCTCTGAAACTGCCAGGTTAAAAAAGTATGACGATAAAATAAACAAAAATACCTATTTAACAGTTTTTCAGGCTGCTGAAGAAAACATTGATCTTAACCCTTTCGGGTCTGGTGTACTATTAGTAGTACATGTCTTTTAATGGAGTATTATGTTGTTTTAAAAATACCTGTGCTACTATTTACATGTAGTAATGTTAGTATATGTCTATGCAATTATTTTTTGGCTTCATTTATGTTAGGCATTTAGTAATAATAATAATTATTATTTGCTTCATTCTCTTTGCTCCGTTTATGATTCTTTTATTTTATACATATATTTCCCTCTTTAAATTTAAAATAAAAGTTACTTTCCTGGAAGAATCATGTATCATAAAGCGAAAAAAGTATTAGAAATTTGTAATATAAGTTAAATCTTATTAAAATAAAATATTTTCTAAACATCTCTAAAAATTCTTCGTTAGCCTATTTTCATATGAACATGAATTGAATAATGCGCAAAACTACAACATTCGTTGTCTTTGAGACCATGAAACCGGTTTAAACCGGTTTAAACCAAGACCGGTTTAAACCAACTTGGCATAGGCGTAACTAGAGAATTTTTCTAGGGGGGGCCACGGCCCCAGCTATTTGATAATTTTTAAACAATAATTGTAAAAACTATTATTGCTTGGAAAACACAATAGTGTGACAATGTTGTTTTATAGTAAACTGTTTGATAATTTCCAAACAATAATAGTATTAGTAACTAGTCGGATGTGGCAATTCCAAAACTTTCTTTTTCTGATTTATTTTAAGCTTCACTTTTGCTCTCAAACGCACTAAACTGGGAAATTCTCTTATTTAGAAACTATATTAGATCCCATGACTGCGATTTTTTGATAAATGCAGAAAATATTACAAAAACTGCAGTCAAAGTCCGTCTTTTGAACCGAATTTTCCAAAGCGGGAGACCTGGGAACGAAAAAAAGGGGCAAGCTGAGAAAGTAATTGTCGATAAATCAAATTCTAATGAATTCAGAGAAAAATAAAGTCATACGGCATCTTATAACATATCGTAAAAAATTATCTCAGCAAGTTTTATATTTTTACTTTTAAAAATGAATCTGAAAATGTATAGGAAAATTTTGAGCTGCTGAGAGAGAAAAAATATTTTTTCGAATACACCCTTAATGCGTCAAAATTTGCTATCTCAGTGCCAAAATTAAATGGCAATTTATGATCATTGTGACGATTTTAAAGACATGAACTTCCTTCCATTAGTTCTTAAAATAAGACTATCGCGGAAATGTAAAAAAATGCAACATAAAAGCGCCCCCTGTTGGGCGATTTATACCAAAACATAATCAGCAATAATATTTATCAAGGTATACCTGAATCTGAAGTTTGGCGAAGTTCGCTGATTAGTTCTTTAAATACAGCTATTGCTGGAATTGAGAAAAATTCAGCAATGAAGCGCCACTTATTGAGAGATTGACAACAAAACATGAACAAAACTAGTTCATTTCACGGATTTACTGAATCTAAAGTTTGATGAAAATTTCTGCACCTGAGAATCTGAGATAGAGCTATTGTGCAAATCGTGAAAAATGCAATATAGCAGTGCCACCTGTTGAGCAATTTACACCAAAGTGCAAACAACATCGATTCATGTTGAGAACTAACTGAATGTGAAGTTTAAAGGAAATCCGTGTATTAGTTATGGATATATAGCTGTTGCGAAAATCGTAAAAAATGCACCATAGCAGCGCACCTGTCGAGCGATTTGCACCAAAAACTAATCAGTATCAATCTATATCAACAACTACCTGATTATAATTTTTAATTAAATTCCGTGCGATAGTTCTTGAGATAGAGCTATTGCAAAAATCGTGAAAAATTTAGCATACCAGCTCCTTCTGTTGAGCGATTTACACAGAAACCAATACAATATCAGTTCATGTTAAGTACTGACTGAATCTGAAGTTTGGTTGATATCCGTGCGTTAGTTCTTCAGATATAGCTGTTGCGTTAATCGTAAAAAAAGCAGCGTAGAAGCGCTATCTGTTGAGTGATTTGCAACAAAAACTAATCAGTATGAATTTGTATTAGGGACTACCTGAATATAAATTTTTATTACATTCCGTGCATTAGTTCTTGAGATAGAGCTTCCACAAAATTTATATCACATATAGACAGAGTCAAATTCACATATACACAAACAGACATTTTGTAAAAACTTGTTCTTACTAAAAACTAGGAATCTCTGATCCCTAAAACGGGTAAATCCGTCAAAAACCGGAATTCGAAAATTTTCACGAATCTAATATTTTCTTCCGTAAAGATATAAAAAAGTAAAAATAGTTTTGTTAGAACTGATAATACTCAAAGGAAAGCTCACTTGTTAATACATTCCTGAAAACGTATAATCTATCAAAAAAACTAATTGGATGAAACTTTCTTCTGGCTTTAGTTGCTATCAGACTTTAAAAAAAATTACGAGCAACAAACTTTTCAACCGATTTTAGCTCCAACTTTTTCCCGTTCAAGGAGAGAAAAAGGTTATAATTATTTGCACAAAGTTGGAGGAATAGCAAGAAAACCAATGCTACTAGTACCAGCCGTTAATATTTATCGCCTATTCCTATCAATCGCTTATCTCTGATCCGTTGAAATGCTCGATGTACAATGAAAAGTCTCGGCTAGCAGAGATTTTTTTGGAACTGTAGAATAAAGTTGGGGGACATTGCTGTTTGCTATCACACTGGGTGTTGTGAGGATACTTCGCGAAAAGTTGGAGGAAATCAAGTGTTGGCTAAAAAATCTTTCGAAATGTTGGTGAATCTAATAGTGTCTTTATTCATCAAGTTTTCGATTCAAAACAGTGGCTGGGGGAGATAAAGTTGCTTATAAACAACACAGTCGCCATTTTTTTTAAAGAAATATATAAATTAGTTAATGAGTTATAAGCACTTTTGATCGCATGACAACCATTTTCCTCCTTTTTGTCGCTACCATGTCGCAAATTCGTTTCAAATCATCTATTGTGAGAATCGTCTTCTGAAAGATCTTATCAAAGAATGAAGAACATTTCTCATTTACATAGCTTTTAATCCTGAATCTATTAAAAAAAGTTAGAGGAAAAAATGACATAAATTAAAAAAGCGAAAAAAAAAGTGACACAGGAAAAGTTACTGCAAAAAAGGGACAAGGAAAAAAAGTTACCGGATAAAAAGAGTGACAAGGAATTGATTTTGGGGATTTATTGGTTAAGTATGAAAGGGGGGGTGGAGGGATGCTCTTAATTTAGGTAAATGGGTTTTTCATGCTAATTAACTGTTTTGGTTCAATTTTTGGATATACGTTCAAACTGAAAAGACGCTTGTTTGATTAGTTTTGGGAATGGACGATTAACCCTCCCCCCTCCGTTCTAAGTAAGATGAATGAGATTTTAAGCAGAATTATTCAACGTGTGTCAAATTTTGGATATAGGTTTTTTCTGACAAGGCTTATATATAGTATTGTAGTGTCGTCTCCTCAGTTTCTCTTTATTCAGTTGGTTTATTTGTTAAGTTCATCAATAAAACAATTTTAGTTCAAGTTCTTTATTAGAACTATAGATCAATTAATAAAAAAAAAAAAAAAAAAAAAAAAAAAAAAAAAAAAAAAAAACGATATTACAACTACATAGGAGCCACACTCCAATATTACATTTCGCTTAGCACATCTAAGCCACATTACATCTATGTACTCTCTAGTAAATTAACAGCACATGTCTCTCTTCCAACTACTTCCTTCCCTCTCTACGCTCAACAATCCCACCCCTCAGCTCATTGCCACTAGACCAGTGAAATCATTTTCTAGTGCCTTGAGGTCAATTGCAGCTATTCTTCTCAGTTTTAGAATGAAGATACTTTCACCCTTTTCACAAGGGATTTCGCTATCTATCTTCTGCCCAGATTAAAGTTGTCAGTACGTCGTCGCAGTATATAATGCCCGAAGAATTTTGGGAATTTAATGGTAAAGTATAAAAGAGGGACGAGGGATAACCTCTCTTAAATTAAATAAATGGCTTTTTAGGCAGAATTATTCGATTTGCTTAAAAATTTGAATGTAGGTTCATTATGATAAGGGGTATCCCTGAACAGTTATGGGCTTCTTTTGCTAATTAAAAATTGGAAGGACGGGCGATTATTCCTCCCTTAAATTTGATAAATTGTTTTTATGCACAATTATCCGATGTATTTCAAATTTTAGATGTAGGTTCTTTCTAATAAAATAAAATCCCTGAATAGTTTTAAGGGCTTGTTTACATATCCTCAATAGCTGTTTGCATTTAAAACTATGGTTTATGTTTCTGCATAGCATTTTTCAGTATTCTATTGTGAGGGAGTGACCTTTTGTCATAAAGGCACTCTAGTGTTTCTGAGATCGTGACGTCAATAATTTAACATTTTGTAGGCGTAAAAGCGACATCTATCCTCTCTTTTACTTTAACTTTCTAGAGTGTGTGTGCTCTTTCGAATTCCGCAGTTAGCTCGCGGTTATTAGTAATATGTTAATGTGAAGTATCTCAGTTAGCAGCATATAAAAGCTTGGGGGTGAGTTTGGGTGTGTGCCTCTGGCATTAGCCAGCAGCCAGCGAGTGCGGACCTCTGCCATTAGACAACGAAGTGGATGATTGTTTAGCGAAGTGCTGACGAATAGAAAGTAGCAACGGCCTCCAGTAAAGTGGAAAGGAGTTTGGATAGTGGATTTAAGAGTCGGCCGTGGTAAGAAAGTTTAATAGTAGTTCCATTTTAATTATTGGTGAAATAAAGAATTATCAACAGCCACGGGCTGTTTAACTAAACTTTGTTCAGCAGCTCAGCCAGGAGACAGTGTCAAGTGCTAGGCGGTGCCACGACTGAGTTAGATTGGGGCCTGTGAGTATGATTTTAGCTGTTCTTAGTGTTCTCAGTGTGTAAAATTTTAGACTTGCTCCACTTCCCTTCGGCCATTATCACTTGAATAAACTTTGTTGTTTTAACCTAAACTACTGAGTATGTCTGCATATAACGTTACAAACGACACCCAGCGTGCGTGTGCCGTTACAAATAGCGCCCACCGTGGGTTTGCCGTTACACTATAAACATCCTAACAAAAAAAAAAAATATATATATATATATCCTGTTTTTATTAAAATCATTTTTTTTATTCAAATTTGTTTTTTAATTTTTAAGCTTTCAAACACTGAAGATCTATCAAGAACTACAGGTTTCTAAACAATTAACTTTCTAATTACTAACATAAGCTATTAATAAAAAAACGATTATTATTATTATTACTACTACAAATTAATGAATTCACTAGTTCATTCGTTCGTGACACATAACATAGTTTATACATTAAAATTTTCTAACATATATTTTTTTAAATGTTTTATATTATACTTTGTGATGCGTAATATGGGACATTTATTAGTAAAAATCCAGTTTTAAATGATAAATATTCGGCGTAAATTAAAATGACAATTACAACAAATGATTTAGCATATTACTTTTTTCGCAAGTAAAAAATAAATAAATAAATAAATAAACCAGTTTTAAATGCAAAATGAATTGTAATAATTATAAGAAAAAAGGTAAAATGTGTTATGTTTTCTGGTGTAATTATTTTCAATCATTAAATTAAAAAAAAGAAAATTTCTTTTTATTTGTTATTTGCGTTCGATTGCATTCAACTCACTTTTTAATTTACTTGGGAATTTTTGCGGCAAACCTTTACCGAAAAATCCTCTGATCGTCAAATTTCCTATGAGACTAGCCGCCCGCGATATGTACCGGACATCCAAAATTTGAAGCAAATCTGATAATTCTGCGTAAAAAGCCTTTTTTTTAATTTAAGGGGGATTATCCTCTGTTTCTCACTCTATACTTAGCTATTAAATCCTTGAAACTATTCAGAGATTCACCTTATCAGAAAGAATCTATATTTAAAATTTGAAATACAGTCGACTCTCGTTAATTCGAACTCGTCGGGACCACAAGAAATGTTCGAATTATCCGAAATTCAAATTATGAAAAGTATGGAATTAAAACATGCTTAATATGGTACTATTACAAAGGAATTAATGTTATAATATTTTTTTAGGTTTTTTTCGTTTATTATCATTAGAATATGAATTAATATTAAATTAAAACATATAAATACATAAATTAATTAAAGAATTAGAAATAAGCCCAATGGAAGAAAAATTTGAAGCGTCACCGATGGACAGATGGGCACTTCGAAAGTGGATATCAAATGCATGGGATTATATGTATATTCGTTCGGAATAATTTTCACAAAAATGAAAGAAAGAAAGTTATTCAAATAATCTGAAATCCATGAGAAAGAAAGGAGGAATCTAAAATCGGAATTCTCGTTAGTTCGAATTAAACGATGTCAAGAGAAAATGAGTTCGAATTAATGAAAAAGTTTAACGTTATTCTGCCATTGAAAATTTCGGGACTTCATGTTTAGTTCGAATTAAGCGAAGATTCGAATTATCCGATTTCGAATTAACGAGAGTCGACTGTACATCGGATAATTGTGAATAAAAACCGACTTATCGAATTTGATGGAGAAATAATTGCTTGCCCCCTCCTCATTTTAATAAGCATAAGAACCCCCATAACTAATCAGAAATACGTCTTATCATAATAAACCTATGATTAAAATTGGAGGTATATTCGATTCGGATAATTCGGCGTAAAAAGGCATTTATTTAACTAAGAGGAATTACTCCCCGTTCCTCCCTCTTTATACTTAGCCATTAAACCCTTAAAACTATTCAGGGATTTACCTTATCAGAAAGAACCTGTATTTAAAATTTGAAATACATCAAGTAGTTCTGGATAAAAACCGATTTATCTAATTTGAGAAAGGGGTAATTACCCGTCCCCTCTTTATAATAAGCAAAAGAACCCCATAACTAATCAGAGATACGTCATATCATTATGAACCTATGTCCAGAATTCCAAGCAAATCGGATAATTCTGCGTAAAAAACTATCAATTTAATTTAAAAGAGGCTTCCCCCGTCTCCTTTTTTCTTAACAATTAAACTCCCAAAACTCTTCAGGCATTATAGTATACTGTGTATAATCCTTATCAAAAAAAACCTATATCAAAAAAAAAAAAAAAAAAAAAGAGACGCGTTGTATAATTCTGCTTAAAAATCCGTTTATCTAATTTAGGTCGGATGGGGTGGGGGGGTGGTAATCATATGTCCAAAAATTGAACCAAAGCGGTTAATTCAGCATGAAAAACACATTTACCTAAATTAAGAGCCTCTCCCCCATCCCCTCTATATACTTAACTAATGAATCCCCAAAATCAATTCCTTGTCACTTTTTTTCCGGTATTTTTTTTCCGAGTCATTTTTTTCCGCTTTTGTAGTTTATGTTACTTTTTTCCGGTCACTTTTTTTTCCGTTTACCCACTTGCCTATTTCGTGCGTTTTTTAAAAAAGAATTAATAAAACAAGTTGGAAATTGCACATGAAGCCTAGCAAATGAGGTGCGTTCGTACGATAACGAAGTTTTAAAAATATTCAGATCTTGCTGTTATAGTAGACAGTACTTCGGATATAGTATAGTGGTCAATTTTTTTTTTTTTTTTTTTTTTTTTTTTTTTTTGCTTTTGTAAATATACATGGACATACATACAACTTTTATTACACCTCAGCAACGTATACCATATTCATAAAAGTGAAATAGATGAATATAATTAAAACACGCCCCAAACAATAAATCCTCGTACATCATTATGTAGGATAATATTTTTGAGTGGCCGTGTAAATTAATAATATACATTTTTTGTAGCATAGATTGTAAAGACGGATGGACTGACAGACTGAACAACGAATATAAGTGCTAGTTTTTTATATAATTACGGACGCACTTAAAATTATTCAGATCTTGATGTAATAGTACACAGTATTTCGGATACAGTATATTAGCCAAAATCTTTTGTGTGACCCTGTAAATTTCTTTTATATAGAAAATAACTTGTAACAGTCTTCAGTAACATATATCAATCTCATAAAATTTTAAATAGTTTATTACAAATAAAATGCTCACCAAACAATGTTCTCCCTATAACATTATGTAATGGAATACTTTTGTCTGGCCTTGTAAATCAATATCAAATGTTCTTTGCACCACTGTGACGAATCCATGTGATTAAGTTTCCACTTTAACTCCCGCCTAAAATTTCACAAGAGGCTATCGCAACTGTTATCCTGAATGCGGAATGCTTCTTTTGGTTTTGCCAGACGGCGCTAATGTTGAATTGAGTGATGGAGGCGAAGGGAGACGAAGGAGTGTGTGGGAGGAATGGGACGTTGACTTGAAGAGAGACTGGTGATTTTAATGTTTAAAATTTTCAGTTTTTTTGATGTGTGTGAGGTTTATTTGTATTTTTAGAAAGTAAAGGTTGATGTAGAGTATTGTAATAAAGTGCTGTTGGACATTATAATGAGGAATTATTGTGCTACCCTTTCACAAGTGAACCAGACTGGAGACAGATTCGTTACAGTCTTAAAGTGGAGGTTTCACCAGATTGGACTTCGAGTTGCAATGAGAAGGAACGTAGAGTCACAGGTATGTTTTGATTTCATTGCAGCATGTTATATCATTTAAGCTTAAGGTATTGGGAATGTTCATTTGATTAAAATTTGTTGGTTTTCTTTTATAATATTATAATTGTATAATAATTGTTGTAAAAATTGTTTTTTTAATATATATAGCGGCCGCAATATCAGATTTGTATTTTCTGGTTTTTATAAAAGGTGTGAATGTGAAAAGGATTATTTAAAACCAAGCTGGTTTATCGATTAAATTAAGTCAAGCTGACTTTAAGTTAATATGTTTTGTCTCGAAGAGTGTATTTTAAAACCAATCTGGTTTGAGTAAATGAAATTAAACTGATTTATTGTATTTTGTATCGAGATACTTCATGTTTAAAATCAAACTGGTTTGATTGAGGTCAAACTGATCTTATGTTTATTATATTTTGAAAAATAGTGTTTTAGACCAGGCTGAGTGGTGGAAATGTGACTTTTCAAAGGTTCAAAAAAATTTATTAAAGTTGTGTATTATTTTTGTTAAACAGAAGGTATGCAAGTATTGATGTTTTGAACCGGTATATAGATACATTTTTTTTGAATAATTAATTATAGTTATTTGTATAATGTATATTTATCTATTGTTTTGATATAGTGAATATATAGATTATTGGTGTATTGATTAAATTTGGTCAGTTGGTTGGGTGCCGGTCGCTCTTATAAAGTGTTTAACCGGCGACTTACCCGTCGGTGAACGTATTTGGAAATGGCTTTCCTGGGGAAAGGCCGAAGAGCAGATTTGAAAATCGTTGCTCTGGAATTGGGGGAGGAAGTCGATGATAGTATGAGAATAATTGATTTACGTAATTTAATTACAAAGAGTGTTAATTATGAAGAGGAATTTGTTAGAGAGATTCTTACAACTGTGATAAATGAAAGAATAGGTCGAGAGGAAGTGGCCGAGAGAGAGAGGGTGGAGAGACAAAAAATAGAGTTACAGTTGAATGAGGGAAAGAACTTAGACTCTGTTCAATCTAGTATGGGTTTTGAATCGAGAGTGGATATTCAGAGATTGATGCCCAGATTCAATGTGTAAGAGGATGATATTAGTTTATTTCTGGAATTGTTTGAGAGGCAGGCTAAGGTGCTTGGGATTTCCCCCCAAAAATGGGTTACTCAGTTAATTGGTGTTTTACCAACTGAAATTTCTCAATTAATAGCTCGTGAGCCTGAACAGCAGGCTAGTGAATATCAGTATGTCAAAACAATGTTGCTGAAGCGGTTTAAATTGAGTCCAGAGAGGTTTCGTCAGAACTTTGTGAAAATTCAGAAAGCATCTGATAGTACGTGGTATGATTTTTATTATGAGATAAAAAATTATTTAGAAGGTTGGTTGAATGGGTTGAAGATAGAAACTTATGATCAGTTGAAAGACTTGATGATAGTTGATCAAATAAAAAAAAGAGCGCCGCCTGATTTTAGGGAGAGTTTTTTGGATCGGTGGATAACTATAGTTTCACCCACTGAGCTTGTTACTAAAATGGATGAATTTGAAGATGTAAGAAATTGCATTCAGCGTAAAACTTCGATAAGTAATAGGGATCGAGGTGATAGGAATCAATGGCAAATGAGATCATGGAAGGGAAATAACTTAAGAAGTGAATTTATACAAGATGTACAGGATAAGGGAAATTATTTTAGGGATAGAAAGCCTGATCCCAGTTTTGAGAGGAGGAAACAGTTCCGTTGTTTTGAATGTGGGGATTCAACGCACTTTAGGCCCGATTGCCCTAAGCTTAAAAATAAGAGCGGTTTAGACAGCGTAAATTACGTTAAAAATAAGGTTGACGAGGATTTGTTGGCACCATATACAATTTTTGGGAAGATTAATGGAACTAGTATTCCTATTTTAAGAGATACTGGAGCAACTATCGATGTGGTGTGTCAAAAGTATGTTCCACCTGAAAACATGATAGGAGAATATGTGTGGGTGCAGCATTTGTTGGACCAGCGGATGTCATGTTTGCCTATGGCCGAAATTGAGATTGAGTGTGAATTGGGCCATGTTATCACTAAAGCAGCCGTCCTGGGAAATGAATTAGATCAGGGGAGGTATATCCTTGGAAATAAAACTGCGTCTCTATTAAAGGAGATAGAAGCTGATGGTGATAAGAGAAAAGAAATTGTGAATGTGGTATTGACACGATCTCAGAAGCGGTTACAGCTTGCTGAGAAGGAGGCGATAGAGGGTCAGGAAGAAGAATTAATATTAACTGAGAAGTCGCGGGAGGAAGAAAATGATTGTTCCGGTGCAGACTGCAAAATTTTGCCGGAGGTTGAAGAGACTGAAACTATTTTTGACTTGGTGAAAGTGGATTCGGATATATTTGCAGAAGAGCAGCGGAGGAGTAAAGAATTGGCTCCCTTATTTACTTTGGCTAGGGGGACAGAAACAGAACCTAAGGATTTTAGAATAGTTAAGGAAAAATTATTGGTTAAGAGGAAAATTAATAAGATGGGAGAGGAAATGGACTTACTTGTGGTTCCTGAATGTTTCAGGGACCAAATTAAAAGAATGTGTCATGAGGAGACCTCGGGACATTTAGGTGTCGCCAAGACAAAAGATCGCTTGGTGAAGCATTTTTTCTGGCCAAATTGTTTTAAGCAAATTGAGGAGTTTGTGAAAACTTGTGATGCTTGTCAGAGAGCTGGGAAATCTAATGACATAAAGAAAGCCCCATTAACTTTGGTGCCCATTGTATCTGAGATATTTAGTAGAATAAATGTTGATGCTTGTGGACCATTGCCTATTACACCAAATGGAAATCGGTATTTGATTACAGCTATGTGTATGTCATTTTATTATGTATATTTATGTATATATTTTATTATTTTATGTGTATGTAATTTATATTGTAACTGGTATTGCGGGGTGCTATATTGCCGCGTATTCCAAATTTGTAAAAAGAAAAAGAAAAAAAAAAATTTAATAGAATTAGGACAGTTGGTCAGGGCAGTACCATGCTGTGATGAATTTTCGGGAAATATGCCTGTGGCACATTGCATCTACTCGTGGACACTGTGCTTTGAAAAGACTTTCTAGCGTTCTTTGGAACTGGCACATTATTGCTCCTTTAGTGGGGACTTTGATTGGACATGTCCAAAATTTGGAGGGGGGAGGAGTCTGTGACGAATCCATGTGATTAAGTTTCCACTTTAACTCCCGCCTAAAATTTCACAAGAGGCTATCGCAACTGTTATCCTGAATGCGGAATGCTTCTTTTGGTTTTGCCAGACGGCGCTAATGTTGAATTGAGTGATGGAGGCGAAGGGAGACGAAGGAGTGTGTGGGAGGAATGGGACGTTGACTTGAAGAGAGACTGGTGATTTTAATGTTTAAAATTTTCAGTTTTTTTGATGTGTGTGAGGTTTATTTGTATTTTTAGAAAGTAAAGGTTGATGTAGAGTATTGTAATAAAGTGCTGTTGGACATTATAATGAGGAATTATTGTGCTACCCTTTCACAAGTGAACCAGACTGGAGACAGATTCGTTACACCACAGATTATGCAAAATACATATTATAATATGTACTCATTAGATGCATATCAATTTTATTGTGTTGGGTAAACGGAAAAAAAGTGACCGGAAAAAAAGTTATCGGAAAAAAGTGACATAAACTACAAAAGCGGAAAAAAAGTAACACGGAAAAAAGTGACAAGGAAAAAAGTGACAATGAAAAAAGTTACCGGAAAAAAGTGACAAGGAATTGATTTTGGGGATTTATTATTGATTTTGGGGATTCATTCGTTAAGTATGAAAGGGGGATCGGGGGGAACACAAAATTTAGGTAAATGGGTTTTTCATGCTGAATTAACTGTTTTGGTTCAATTTTTGGATATACGTTCATCCTGAAAAGACGCTTGCCTGATTAGTTTTGGGAAGGGACGATTACCCCCCCCCCCAATCCGTCCTCAATTAGATGAATGGGTTTTTACGCAGAATTATTACAGAATTATCCGATTTGCTTAAAATTTTGGACATAAGTTCATTATGATAAGACGTATCTCAGATTAGTTATGGGTTCTTCTGCTTATTATAAAGGGGGGGGGGGAACGAGCAATTATCTCTCCCTCAAACTAGATAAATAGGTTTTTATGCAGAATTATCCCATGTATTTCAATTTTAAATATAGGTTCTTTCTGGTAAGGTAAATCCCGGAATAGTTTTAAGGATTTAATGGCTAAGTATAAAGGGGAGATGGGGAAAACCCCTCTTAAATCAAATAAATGGCTTTTTATGCAGAATTATCCGATTTGCTTCGAATTTCGGACATGGGTTCATTATGATAAGACGTATGTCTGATTAGTTATGGGGTTCTATTGGTAATTAAAAAGAAGGGCGGGTGATTTCTATCCCCACCTTAAATTAGATTTTAAAAAAATTATGCACACTTATCCGATGTATTTCAAATTTTGGATATAGGATCTTCCTCATAAAGTGAATTCCTGAATAGTTTTAAGGGTTTAATGGCTATGTATAGAGGGGGAACGGGGGATAAACCCCCTTAAATTAAATAAATGGCTTTTTACGCAGAATCATCCGATTTGCTTCAAATTTTGGATGTATATTCATTATAAGAAGGCGTATCTCTGATTAATTATTGGGTTCTTTTGCTTATTAAATAGGGGAAGCGGGCGATTAATCCTCCACTCTTTAAATAAAATAAATTGTTTTTTTTTTTTTTTTTTTTTTTTTTTCACAACTATCCAACGTATTTCAAATTTTGGATATAGGTTTTTCCTGATAAAGTGAATCCCTGAATAGTTTTAAGGGTTTAATTTCTAGGTATAGAGCGATGAACGGGGTATAACCCACAATTAATCAGGGCTTCGCCTTATCATAATGAACGCACAATCAAAATTTGAATCAAATCAGATAATTCTGCGTAAAAATCCATTTATTAATTTAAGGGGGAGGGGTATCGTCTGTTCCCCCACTGTTTACTTAGTCATTAAACCTTTAAAATTATTCCGGGATTCACTTTATGAGAAAGAACATATATCCAAAATATGAAATATATCGGATAAGTGAGCATAAAAAACAATTTATCTAATTTAAGAGGGGGGGGGGAATAATCACCCGCCCCAATTTTTAATTGGCAAAATAACCCCATATGTAATCAGGGATACGCCTTAATTTGAAGCAAATCCGATAATTCTGCGTAAAAAGTAATTTAATTTAAGGTGGGTTATATTCTATTCCCCTTCTATACTTAGATATTAAATCCTTAAAACTATTCAGAGATCCACCTTATTAGAAAGAACCTATATTTAAAATTTGAAATACATGGGATAATTCTGCATAAAAACCTATTTATCTAGTTTGAGGGGGAGATAATTGTTCGCCCCCCTTTATAAAAAGCAGAAGAATCCCATAAGCAATCAGAGATACGTCTTATCATAATGAACCTATGTCCAAAATTCTAAGCAAATCGGATAATTATGCGTAAAAAGTTATAAATTTAATTTAAGAAAGGTTATCCCTCGTTCCCCCTCTATACTTAACCATTAGAGTTCCTAAATCTCTTCAGGCATTATATACTATATATAAGCCTTATCGAAAAGAACCTATATGCAAATTTGACACACGTTGGACAATTCTGCATAAAAACCCATTCATCTAATTGAGGACGGATGGGGGGGGGGGGGTAATCGTCCCTTCCTAAAACTAATCAGGCAAGCGTCTTTTCAGGATGAACGTATATCCAAAAATTGAACCAAAACAGTTAATTCAGCTTGAAAAAAACCCATTTATCTAAAATATGAGCCCCCCCCCCCCGATCCCCCTTTCATACTTAACCAATGAATCCCCAAAATCAATAATAAATCCCCAAAATCAATTCTTTGTCACTTTTTTTCCGGTAACTTTTTTTCCCGATAACTTTTTTTCCGGTCACTTTTTTTCCTAGATTCGTTCGAATCAGTGTAACATCATTAAAATGCATTCGAAACTTTTCCCCATTGACCGTAATATAGCAGAATACTTTTGATTGTATCTGTAATTAATCTATCCATCCGATTTTCATAAAATTTGAAATGACAAAATTATGTAACAATTATATATTTTAAATTTCAAACGATTAAAATGCATTTGAAACTTCTTTCCCCAGTGACCGTAATGTAACGGAATACTTTTGATTGTCCCTGTAATTGATCTATGCATCGGATTTTAATAATTATGCATTTTAAATTTCAAACGATTCGGTTGGGTAGTTTTTGCATTGTTATATGCGTACGGATGGACAGACGGACAAACAGACTGAACGACAACTATAGGTGCTACGTATTTACATAATTACGAACGCATCTAAAAATTGTTTGAAAATAGTCCCTTTGAATTTGAGAACAAACTCAATAAAAGGATAATATACGAAAACTGTAACGTTTAAGTAAATATCTTTCAAGAAACTTAAATATAAATAAATTATATACTTTTCAAACATACCTGGATTTAATGAATGCTTGAAGAAATTCGAAGATTTAAAAAAATGATCTCATATACCATCTTTTTCATAATTTTCTTCTCTGAAGAGGATTTAATATTAGTCATAGCGAAACGCACAAAAAAAGGAAAAAAAAAAAAACACCTTAGCACTACAGCAACTAACAACAGAAGCATGCGAGCATGTGTTTTTGTGTTTTTCCTGGAATTTGAGAGTGCAGCCTAGTGATGGGCGATTCTGAAAATTTTGAGAATCGATTAAAATCGATATCGTATAAAACAACATCGATCATAATAAGAATCGATTTCTCAGTTCTAGAATCGATACTAGAATCGATATTTCGATATTCAGGTTCACACAGAGAAGATCCAAATTACTAATTCCAAAACTTAGACAATCAGCAGGACAGTAATTACCGCCTCCCACCCCCCCATCACCATTTAGGGAGGCATAGAATTAAGCTATTGCAGATTTTAGAGTCGGATAGCAAGAATTTTAAATTTAAAAATGATTGTCACTTATGGTTGTCACTTACACAAAAACTTTGACAAATTTGAGAGACATAACTCAACTAATAACAACACTGAGTAACTTGGCATTAAACCGAGGATAAAGAGTGCCAAGAGCGTGTAACTAGGATAGGGAACAAGGAGTATAGACAAAAAAGACTTTTTTTTTCTTCTAATGCCAACCAAATGTTACACGAGATAGTTTGGAAGAACAAAAAATATGCCCCATTCCCAAGGGGGCAGGTAAACCCCACTCTTGACGGAAGGGCGACCATAGCCCAAATGTATCTTTTGTCGAAGTTTCAAAATGAGGATTTACAATAAAACAGAACGAGAATTGGACATTTAAACAATTGCATGCATACTTTGAACGGCCCATTTAGTAAAGATTGGCGAGGAAGGAGGGGAGGGGACGAGGGATTAGAACGGACGAACTTGAAAAAAAAAACATAATTAACTAATAACCCATCCTAAACAGAAATATAGTGTTTAATGTTGTGTTGAATTCATGGGGTGGCCTGCGGGGAACATGATCTCTTTGAAACTATAAAAAGTGCCAAGAGTATGTAACTAGGTGCAGAGAGGGGTAGTAACAGAAAAAAACGAGGAGATAAAAGCTTTATAACGAGATGTTACATGAGATGGTGTGGAAGAAACAAAAAATATGCCCCCCACCCAGGGGGGCAAGGTAAATCCCAAAAGGACAGAAGGGCGACCCCGGCCCAAATGTATCTTTTGTTGAGGTTTCAAAATATGGATTTATAACAAAATAGAACGAGGATTAGACTTTTTTAAAATCGCAGTCATAATTTGAACGAACCTGTAAGTTAAGATTGGTGAGGAAAAGGGGGGGGGGGGCGGTAGGACGGGCGAACATGAAAAAAAAATTGTGGCACTCTGAGAGTGGCGATAGAAGTGAAACCTTGAACAAATACCTGTGTATTTTTTGAATCATTAGGATATATAATTTTGAATCGTCAGGAAATACTTTTAAATGAATAAAAAAAGTTTCTATAATATTAAAGAATATATTAATCTCTATATAAAAAAAAACCGCACGATACCATATGTCCAGCTATTGTAGTTAACTCACTATAACTACTTTCTTACATTTTAAAATGCGATAAATACACCAACCAAAATCAGACCATACTATCGATACCTTAATTCTTATCCAAATAAATCATTTTGTATTAATGCCTGTTACAATATCTGTAGATTACTCTTTGAACTATTCAAATCGGACATTCCATTCAAAAGATATTACGAATTTAAAGATGACAATCTAAAGAAATAATAGCGCTGCTGAGTACTCGGTGGCCAATAAGCTTAGGGATTACGTGTGCAATCAAACGATTGCAGATTCGAACCCCAGTTTCGCTAATATGTATCAATGTTTTTTTTTTTTTTTTTTTTTTTTTTTAGAAGTTTGAAAAATTAAAATTTTAACACATTATGGGTCCGTAACGTGACCTGAAATGATGGGAGAAAATTTCTTATGCTAGATTTGTAATGTATGAAGCATAAGCTTTCAATAGACATATTGTATCAAGAAATGAGAAAAAACCCCTCTGCCCCCCCAAAAAAGGTCCTATAGGGGAAACCGAGAAACTGGAATAGCAAAAAGAACGGCGAGAAATGGTTAGCTGTACTAGAATTTTCCTCATCACTGTAACTCCTATAGAAGCAAAGTTATAGCCTTTTAAAGATTGAAATAAAGTGAACAAATAAGCAAAATTAGATGAGTGATCGACAGGGGGGGGGAGGGGTCCACAGCTCTGGGGGTGCCATGTAGCTTAAACTTTTAAGTTAAAAATGTTAGAGAATTAAATGAGCGAAATTTTAAGGTGTATATTGGGGGAGGGTGCAAGCCTCCCCCCCCCTCAAAAATTTTTTTGTTTCTTTTGAAGAAACAACAAAATATGCCCCCCCGGCGTGGCGCAGATAAACCCCAAACGGGCGGAAGAGCGACCCTTTATTTATCTTTGTCAAGGATTTAAAATGTGGATCTAAAATAAAATAGATCGAGAATTGGACATTTTAAAAACTGTATGCATATTTCGAACGGCCCTGTAAGTTAAAACTGACGCGGAAGGGGGGATTAGAAGAGACGAGCGGGAAAAATAAAACATAATAAACTAATACTTCAAATAACTGGACTTCTAAACAAAAATATAGCGATTTAACCTAGTGTCGAATTAATGGGGTGGCCCGCAAGGGATTACCACCCCCCCCCCAGAACTTATGAGATTTTATGCTTTTTAATGCACAAATTACGATTCCCCCTCTCTTACAGAGCTGTAAAACATGATGCCTTCCTCCGGAGTCGCAGAAAAATACCTGCAGAGTTTCCCCCAGAGGGTTTCAGGGGGGCGCTCCACCCCTCCTGCCCTTTAGTTTGAAAAATAGCGCCCCTCTCGTCCCTCATCCAAAAACTAGCGCCCCTCTTGTCATTCATTCAAAAAAAAAATAGCGCCCTCCTTGCTCCACTTTTGAAATACGCAGCCCTCCAGCGATGATCCGAATGCGCTAGGGCGCGTAAAATTACGCAAAAAATCAGCAACGGAACGCAAAAAATATCCTCATACGCGTCCCGTGAGACGGGTAATTTCATCAAAAAATCACTAAAAAACGGCATGTTTCGTTAAAAATCGCGAAATAACGACTAATTTCCGACGAGATTCACAAAAAAATGGCTAATTTCGTCACAAAATTTCACAAAACGGTAGATTTCCTCAAAAGATTGTGGAAAAATGACAAATTTCTTCCAAAAATCGCGATTAAAGGAAAGTTTTGTCAAATGAGTCGCAAAAAACGGCAACTTGAAGTAAAATTTGACGTTTTTTCGCGATTTTTTTAGAAAAATATTCCGTTATTTGCGATCTTTTAAAAAAATCTGCTGTTTTTGCGATCTTTTAACAAAATTGGCTGTTTTTAATTGATCTTTTAACAATATTTGCCGTTTTTTTACGATCTTTTAACAAAATTTACCTTTTTCTTCTTTTTTTCAAATTTTTGATGAAATTTCTGTTTTTTCACGACTTTTTGAACCACTAGATTCTAGATTCAACTCTATAAAAGTGCCCTTAAAAATGAAAAAGTGCCCTGAAAAATGTAAAAAGTGCCCTTTTCAGAACAGTAGCGCCCTGCTCTTTTTTAAACCTGGGGGAAACTCTGATACCTGCATTCAACACTGATTTAGCCTAGAAAAAGAAAAAAAAATCGAAATCGAATCTAAAGATCGAAATCGAATCTAAAGATCGAAATCGAATCTAGAGATCGACATCGAATCTGAAGATCGACATCGAATCTAAAGATCGAAATCGAATCTAAAGATCGACATCGAATCTAAAGATCGAAATCGAATCTAAAGATCGACATCGAATCTAAAGATCGAAATCGAATCTAAAGATCGATCTTACGGGCAGAATCGATTTTACATTTTTACTTTCTTTTGTAACTTTACAAGAAGAGAGTATTAGAAACGTGAAAAATTTTGACTTCCCGTTTTCGATGGATTTATATATTTTAGAAGGTCTTTAACACGATTTCATGGTTTTTAAGAAATATCTGTGTGTGTGTGTGTATGTCTGTCACTCTGTGAGTCTGTATACGACAAAAATTTCTGACCGTTCTATCTCAAGAACAAATGCACGGAATTCCACAAAACTTTAGATTTAGTTTGACCTTGATATAAACTGAATCTAATTAATTTTTGGTGTATATAGCCTAACAGGTGGCGCTGCTATGCTGCATTTTTTGCGATTTGCGCAACAGCTATATCTGAATAACGAATGAACGGATTTTTATCACATTTTAGATTCAGTTAGTCCTTTACATGAATTGATGTTTTTTGCATTTTGATGTATATAGCTTCCCAGATGGCGCTGCTATACTTAATTTTTCACAATTTCCACTCAGCGCCATGTGAAAGGGGGGGGGGCGAAAGGAAGCGGTCGTTCTGAGCACGGAAATTTAGGGGGCGCCAAATTTTTACTACTAACATCACTTCTAGCCTATCACAAGAAAAAGTTAATGGGGGGGGGGGGGGGTAAATTGGAACTTTGAACGGGGCGCAGTTCTCTTTTCGCACACCCCTGTTTCCATTTTAGCTTTATCTCAAGAACTAATGCACGGACTTTCATAAAAATTTAGATTCAATTAGTCCTTGATATTATTTGATGCTAATTACATTTTGGTGGAAATCGCTTAAGAGATGGCGCTGCTATACTGCATTATTCATGATTAACGCAATAGCGCTATCTCAAGAACGAATTTTCATCAAAATTGAGATTCAGTAAATCTCTGACATAGATTAGTGTTATTTAGTTCTTGGTGTAAATTGCCCTACAGGTGGCGCTGATATGCTGCATTTTTTATGATTTCGCAATAGCTGTATCTCGCGCTTTCATGGATTTTCATCAAAATTCCGATTCAGCTGGTACTTAATAAAAATTGATCCTGATCAATTTTTGGTGTACATCACTCAACAAAAAACGCTATTTTGCAGGGGGGGGGGGGGGAGGGGGTTCTGAGGTTTCTTTAATTCTTCTATCTTGAAACTAATACACTGAAATTTTGGAATTGGCACATCCGTCTATTTTATCTTCGACTTTTGGAGGAAAATGAAAATTATATTACCTTCAGAGAAATCGATTAAAAATTTTTAAGTATCGATTAAATCGAGTTGGCCGTAGTATCGATTAAATCGATTTAAAAAATCGAAATCGCCCATCACTAGTGCAGCCCCGTTTCCAAAAAAGAGCAAGAAACAGATGTACCTAATTAAGATCCCCCAATGTTGCAGTATTGAAAAACCCGAGACAGTGACAGGAAATGACCATTTCTTTTAGCCTTCGGCTGATTTCCAATCGTACAAATGAATGCAGTCCTCTTTCAAAAGGAGTGACCGGTTTTGTTAAAAGCTGATACTGTTACCATGTGCTGTTGTGGGGTGATCGATATGTAAGAAATAATTGTAAAAAAGCGAGAAAAGAGACTAAGTCTGAAAAATATAGACTTAAGACAAATGCAAAAAATAGACAGTTTAGCGTCCCACTCTGAGACATGTATAATCTCTCGAAAAAATAAAATTTTTGCGTTCTAAGATTACCACAAGGGTTTAAAATTCTAGGGGGGGCCGTGGGTTGTCTGGGGTGGGCCCGGCCCACCCGGCCCCCCCGCTAGTTACGCCTATGCAACTTGGTTTAAACCAAACAACCCTGCTTTTAGTAACTGGTGATGATAGAGAAGGGGAGTATGCTCCCTACGAGCTACGCTCGTCAACCCCCGTTCAGACAGATGCACGGGTAATGTCAAAGAATTTGGTACCTTTTCCACGTGCTTCTTTAGTTAGGGCTGAATGAAAACATTCAAATTTCAACGATAACGCGCATCGTATTGCAAACTCTTTTATGGCATACGGCATCTCTATTTATCTCTTTCCTCCATGGTTATTGCCAATGTCTTTTATCGTCTGCGTGATGTTTATAAGTTGATGTATTGTTAATAGTTAATCCAGTAAAATTAGACCAAAAAAAGGCTTCTGCCTGGAAAGTTTTGTGGAAGTTTTTTTTTAACGGTTTTTGACTTTGCCACCTCTTACCTGGTCGGCTTAAAAGTTTTAGAAGAAAAACCCTTAAGCAGTGGCGTAGCTATGTTTTTTGGCGCCCGGGGCCAGCAAGAAATTTTGCGCCCCCACCCCAATATAGATATATAACAATTTCTCTCAATTTGGCGCCCGGGGCGGACGCCCCCCTTGCCCCCCCCTAGCTACGCCACTGCCCTTAAGAAAAGTTTTTGGATTTTTTTTCGTTGTATTCCAATAGAGGGTTCAATTTTTTTGAAAAAAAAAAAAAAAATATTGCATCAAATTAAACTAGAGAAAATTTCCTATGTTTTTCATTCACAATGTTTTTTTTTTTCTAAGATGAATACCTTTGGCTATACGAACAAAAAGGATTTTAACGATACATTCGTTTTCTATCATCCCTTGTCGAAAACTCTTAATCCAATGTTTTTGTATAAGGAAAAGGAGTGGACAGGTGTCCTTGAAACATTTCCATTTCATCAAACACATGATACTATAGAAATTCCCGTACCTTTCTCCTTTCCCCCTTGTTCTTAAAGGCTTTTTTGGCTTTTGTTGAAATTGAAAGCTCAGCTCTCCGTTTGTTTTTAGACGTCTGGTCGGTTGGTTATGCATTCACCTTAATGCATGTGCAGCGTGCATTTAATTACAAATTATATGTTTTAAAACGATTCTGTGAGACGTGAAGTGCTATTCATGATGGCAGAGAAGTATTTTATCTGTGCCATGGACTCTGCGTGAATATGCCCCACCAGACTTTAAAACAATGAAAATCATAAAGTAAGATACCTGTACCCTATATGGACACCCTAAGGAAAATGTATTTTTTTCACCCCCATCTACAAGTCATAAGACTCCAAAAATATGTGACCACTATCTTTGGACTATTGACTATCATTATTAAAATTAGCGACCTTTTAATTATTCTAGTTTTATTTAAATGATAAAAAAAAAAAATGTTTACAAGTGTCCATATAAGGAACTACCTTTCCTATTATGGACAGGTGTTTCCTTATTAACTTTCTACACAGTGTGTATGGAAGAGCCACTTTTCCAAGGGATTTTAGAGGAGAGGAAATAAAAAAAATGTATCTTAAAGTATTCGGAGAAGGAGGGGGACAGTAAATATCTTCAGAACATGCATTTTAGAAAGGGGGGAGTCATTCTCGGTTTTTACCCTTTGAAGACCCATGCAAAGCCCCTTAGTTACTAGTAAATATTATGAAATAATTAGGGATGGGACGAATATTCGGCCACTATTCGGTATTCGGCCTATTCCACCCTCTTGCCGAATGTTCGGTTAGCTGAATATTGAAGGCTTGTTGACCGAATTCTTGTAGCCGAATATTTAGAGATATCTTGCCGTATATTGCTAAAATCTTGCCAAATAGTGAAAGGTATCTTGTCAAATAAATTTAGAACTAAAAGAATTTCATTTCTTGCAATTTTTTTTTCTCTAATCCAAATTTGCTACTTCATTCATGAAGTCCTCCTCATTCTTACTTACAAAATATACAGTTATTCAGGTACTAAAAAATATACAGCTTTTCTGTATTTCCTATAAAAGTTAGTGATACTTTAGAAATTGCTGCCCAAGTTGGAGATTTAATTGTACGGGAAATGTCTACATTAGAGAATGATATATGACAATTCAAGATATAAAAACACTTATAGAAAAAAAAAAAAAAAAAAAAAAACACTGCCTATTCTAAAACACTTTGCAAATTCCATGCACATACGAAAAAGACTTATAAAATTCATAACTTATTTTCTATAAAGTAAGAAACGAAAAAATTCATTCACTAGGTGTTTTAACGAAGATTCATTTTCAAAATTAAATATCAAATATTACTATTTTAAATACAACGGTACATCTGAAAACAGAAATAGTGACAAACTAGATACGCATTAGATGACAACTTGCTTTATGAAGATGGTTTTATCTATATTTAAACATAAATTCTAAATATTGAACAAAATGATTTTTTTATTTTAAGTTTTCATTTTTAAATAATTATTTGCATAATATACTGAGTTAAATATGTAACATTTTTATATATTTTTAATTTACATCTTCCTTCATTCATGTTGTAATCAATTTCTGTTTATCTTTTTAACGCCTGTTGAATAAATGGAATACTGAAGTTGAATATTGTATGCGCCAAATGCCCAAAGATTTTGTTATCATACGCTTTCTACTTTAAGCATAACCTTTTGCTTTAATATATTTTGCAATTTAAAGCTTGGCAACTGATTTCAGAACAGTCTCTTTCTTACGAATTTGGGGACATATATATATTTAGGGACATAAACTCTAAAATTTACTTTATTTTACTTTTTCTCAAATTTACTTTATTAAAGGTTATTTCAGAAAATGTCTCCTCGTGAGTTTTGAGAGAGAGTTCATATTTTAATGGAAATATCTTCTCATCCTGACTTACTGAAAATCAATTTGATGTACATTAGGATAAAAGAATAAAATGCAATTTCATAATTTTTTTGTGTTAAAATAAGTTTTTCAAATTTAAAAATACTACATTTATAAGCACATTTAAGAGTAATAATTATTAATGAGCTGCTATTTTTTAAATTATATATAATCAAAATTTATTTTCTTTATTGGAAAAAAAAGTTGGTATTCAGCCGCCGAATACCCGGAATTTGGCCGAATATTCGGTATTCGGCCAAATCACTATTCGTCCCATCCCTAGAAATAATATTGTTGGTTTTGCTTAGCTTTATTGTATCTGTCTGCAAATTTACATCTGTTATTACTCAGTTTTCACAGCATGGACAAATAGAAACTTTTTCACCATGGGCAGTAGGTCCCACATAATCTTCATGAACATATCTGCCACATGTGATGTATGGCCGCATGTTTGAAAAAGCATCAATACTGCAAAAGAAGCGGTACCAGCTCTCCTTTGTTGAGGAAGTCATATCATTGGTACCTACGATTTCGCCAATAGATATCCTACTGGGGGAGGGCTTCTTTTTATTTTTCTGCAAGGGTTTTTTGGAGGAAGGTTTTTGGGAGATTGTTCAAAATGGCATTGTTGAACAAAGATTTTACTACTTTGATGCCTTTTCAATTTATTGCTTTAAAACGTTGAATTTTCTTCTACTATTAAGATTTCCTTTGACACTCAGAAGAGTTCCTAAAGAGCGATTTCGAGGAGTCGGAAGCTTGTTTTTTAGCTACTCCGACTCCGGCTCCGCAGCTCTGATTCTGATAAGAAGACTGGAAAAAAGCATTTTTTGCTCTAGTTGAGTGGAGATTAGAGGTATGCACAAATCGGGATTTCCAAGTCCGGGTCCGTCCCGGGTTAAACGAAATTTATTTTGGCCCAGCCGAGCCCGGTATAAAAATCAAAAGTTCGGCCCGGTCCATTTGCGTTTTTACATTCCAACGCCCAGCCCAGCCCGCACAGAAATCAGTGAAAATAGGCCCTGCCCAATCGGGTCCGACATATTTTCTACTATTTCGAAAGAAAAAAAAAGATTTTTATCATATATTTAAGATTTCTTTAAAGAATACTGTATACAATATATGGCAAGCTTTCACAGTATATTTTACAAAGATACACAATAGCTACATAAATGATTACTTAGAATTTTAAACTTTTAACATTCAAATAACGATGCATTAAAAGATTAATATGGTTTAGAATAAACTAAAAAAAGAGAAAGTTTAAAACATCATAACTTTTAAAGCTGTATAATAAGTAAATTTATGAAAATATTTCTATATCACTTATTAAATATTTTCTCAAATCCAAAGGAGCTGCTTTCTGATACATTTCTTAATTCATTTCTTTTCGGAAACGCATAAGATTAGCTGGTGTTCTTATTCAGAAACTATATAATCGAATAGCGATATTAATTTTTTGATACAAACTATATAACTTTGAGAAAATACTGGCAATGGAGACTTCATGCGATGAGGATGGATTAAAAAAATTCATGCTTGAAAATAACTTGAAAAGATATAATAAATCAGCCAATTACTGTATAACTTTCAAACAAATTGGAACAAAACAATTGGAAAGTAAACAATTTGAAATTAGATATTTTTTGTTGTAGGGAAGAGAGAGGCACGTTTAATCAGGGGGCGCCTTTGAACACTCTAAATATATGGCAATACATTATTACTGCTTCAGAGGTATAAGTATACAAAGCTGCACCATTTTGCATGCACAATACTGTCTAAGCAAGATATGTATTTTTCTCCCTCTTGAATGTAAACTTAAGAAAATAAAGTTGTAAGATTTTTTGTTGACAATTTTGTAATCCTAAAATTTTGATTTATTGTTCAACACTCAAATAAAGATGTAGTCTTTAGTTTATAAACTTTGTTTTATTCAAATTCTTCAGCCGAATTGAGTAAACAGTAGTAATGTTGAACTCCATGTGATATAGCACGATTGAACAAAAAAGCTTTGGGCACCATTGAACATCTAAAACTATGAAATAAAGAGTTATTGAATATTGATGTACCTAAATATAATTATTTTTGGATTTTTTTTTCTAGATGAAAAGAGGTTAATTAAGAATATCAAAGAACATAGACTAATACTGTTAGCAATCCACCCTTACTGCAAATCTCTGGATGTATCAGCGATGGGAAATTTCAAACCTAGATTGATGATGGAATTCTTTTATTTGATAATTGCAAATCCCGGATACACAATAATGATTCATGATTTAGCAGGTTTCTCTAACAAAGCCGATACTTTCTTTCACGTTCACTCTTTCCAAACACTGTTTTTTGTTTTCGCACTAGATAAAACGGAATTTAAGTCAGGTTTTTTCATAAAAAGAGTGAATGAAAAATTTTAATTTTCATAAGCATCAGATATCATATTGGTGAATTTCAGGGATATTGTAAAATAGTTTTCACAACCAAACATAACTGGAGGAACACTCTGTGTTGTTTCAACAATGATTTTTGACATCAACTTTGATGGATTTAAGTTTGATTAAATAACAGAAAAATATTATTTTCAATAAAATATAGTTTTTTAATTTTATTCATATTACTTTGTATTTCTGAAACATATGCAACTTTTTGTAAAAACTCTCAATATTTTTAATTTACATAGTTTTTTCACAACATGGTTCTCACAACTTTTTTTAATTTACATGGAAAACTTTTAATTCCTGGTTCAAATGATGAAGAAATGCATTGTTTTTATTATGTAATACTTAAAACTCAAAAAATATAATTCAAATAAGAAATGCATTGATTTTTTAAAAAAAATTGTTTAAACATGCCCCCCCCCTCTCCCCTACTTATACTTTTGAAAAGTACAGTAGCAAAAATTGCAAAATCGAAATTTCTGTGTCAAGTGTAGCCATTCGCAAAATGACGTCAATGTTAAGCACAGACGTGTTTGTCCTTTATAATCGAGGCAGATATATGTAAAAGTAACTTGTAAAAAATAATTGCTCATAAATTTCTATACATTGCTTTTCAATTTTCAGGTGCTTCATGCATATGCTCATGTTTCATGCATTATGGAAATATTCAGATCGACCAGTAGATGGCCAGTATGTAAATAAAAAAAAAAAAGAAAAAAAAAACCTGCTGGCAAACACTGGCTACTTAAAAAATTCTCTTTTATGCGCCAATAATTACTATCCAAAATTTCTTATTTTCAACTTTATCATAAAATAATAATAAATAATTACAGAAAGAATAAAAATTTTAAGTAACTTTCTCACTTTTAAACTTTTACCGAAATTACTCGGTGAAGAATATGTTTTGACTTTTTAGAATTAAAAAAAATATATTTTTTAAATGTCCATGTGAGTTGTGGAGATTAAAGAAAGATGTTAAAGATAAAGAACCACCCTTCCTCGCTCCCTATCACACGCACAATAAAGAAAATAATAATAAAAATAATTGGTAAAATACTACACAATACAATAAATAAAGATATTGAATAAAAAAGCCTTAAGTACAAATATAAATATACTAATATACTTTAATTATTAAAAAATGTAAATTAAAACAGTAAATAAGTATTTTTATTCTACTGTTTATATGCTTTACGAATAATAATAATAATAAATAATGACCTTAGTAATCCAAATGCACTTCTAAAGTGGATTAATAATTACAACTTAAAAGAATTTTCGTCAATATTTATAGTATTCGAAAATCTTCCTATTTTATGTGTTTTAATCTTAAATGTGAGCCTTTTTCCAAAATGAAAAATTGAAATTCATAAACATCTTTAAAGATATAAATTTTTAATAAATTTAACATATATTTTTAAAATATCTGTATGCTACGGAAACCATATTTGATGAATTTCTTATTAGTATAAGGAACAATAATTTATAAAAACTTCCCGTCCTCTTAATCAAACGAGACACATTAAATAAGAGCTATTCCTCTGGCAATAATTCATCATAAAAAAAAGCAAGCATTACATAAACGAGATGTCGGACACTTTTTAAACCCTTCTTTCAATAGAATAAATAAAAAAAAAGAGCTACAAAAATCACCTTCTCTGTATTCCTGCGCAAAGAGCTCATCGCGCAGCGCTCCCTTTGGCTGTTCCGTTATTCGACCTCTGTCCCGCTTCTGCTTTTTGTACGTCACATTCACAGCAACATAGAATCTACGCACCCCAGAAGCTCCTGCTAAACTCTGAGCTTCGAGTTCGACCTTTTTTCCCGGCTGCCACAGTCGACCGAACCCTGCCTTTTATTTTCGGATGACCAAAGTAAGTCGATTTACGTTGTTTCGTTTTCGGTATTGGATCTTATTTATTTTGCTTTGTGTTTTGGCGGGAACATACGCTGTATGTTTGCAGGCATTTCGATTACGAACGTATGGCGGGGAGTTAACAATCGCTGCACTGCAGTTAAGGGTGGGCATAGATTTTTCTGTTGTTTTTCTCAGCTGAGAGAAGGATATAGCTATGTAACAAGCGGTATATACACCTAAATCAGTTTTTGGACTGTGTAATCTATCTTAAATAACTATTTTGTTCCAATGATGTTGAATCTGGAAAACATATATCTAGCTATTTAATTAGTAACATAACATTACTGTTCTAATTTCTCCTTAAATATTATGCATGTTGCTTTTTATGTCAGTATATTATATCAGTATTATTTACATTTTCTGAGTGAATATTATTTTCGGTAAGTAAGAATAAAAATATTCAATTGCATCTGTGGAAAATTGCATTGCATTTGTCATACTTTAGCTTTTGAATGAATCTCAAACATATTTTATCATGAGTATTGTGCTTCTAGGATCTCAAATTGTGCATCGTTTGAGTGTATTCAGGGGTTTGCCCAAACTTTCCTTACTGTTTTTGTGTTAATGTGAAAAGTTTTTAAATTTGTTGAAAATCTTATCATTTTGTGAATTTGAAATTGTCATATTTAGATTGGTGTTTATCTATTTTTAATATGATCATTTATAAATCCGGGTACATGTGACAGTAGTAAACACTCTTTCAGTAATGAACACCATTTAATATTTTTTGTTTATAAAAAAAAATAACCAATAAAAAATTAGCTTTTATTATTTTTTTCACAACTCCCCCTTGCATATTTTATAATTTTTCATTATTGTTTACACTCTTAATCCTATTAAGAAGCAGAAAATAAATGTTTGGAAGTTTTTCTGTTTTTCAGTGAAAATTTAAAGAATACGCTAAGAGTTTAATTCATTTAATAAATTTTTATATTCTTTATTTTATTTCAAAATTTGCAACTTTTTGTTTTGCTAGTAGTAGAAACCTATGAATTTTACATACTAATAGCCATTTAAAAATTTCATTTATTTTTAAGGTTTTAAGAGGAATGTCCATTAATGGAATGCTTAAAAAGTCATTTTCTAGTAATGGACATTTCTTCTAGAAATAGCCAAAATTGAGATTACGGCAATGTTTATAGTGTATAAAATATTTTGACACTTAGTTGAAAACCTAAGTAATTAAATTTAATTTTTAAATTGCACTTGCTAAAATGTAATAACATCATAACTTTTTATAAATAGCTGCTTTTAAGTTATTTTAATGTTGTTAATAAAAGTCAATATCTTATTATTGTAAATGAATGTCTGTCTTGCATATTTTATAATCTGGTAATGAAACCAGCTTAGGAAGTTGAAAATATGTTTTACGTTCAAAAAGAGGGGAGAGGGGGAGGGTCAGGACGGTAGCTAAAAGGGCACTATGGACGACTCAACCCTCCCTAAAATATCTTGAGCCCCCCCCCCCCCCTCCCTTTGGAAAACATTCCAAGACCAGTAAATGAATTTCTTTTCAAAAACCTAATTTACTTTTGAGACCTTTTCGCAGTTTTGCAGAATTACTAAATTGTATCTAAAATAAGTGTTTCAAAACTCCCTCATCCTATTTGTACATATGAAGCTAATATGATGTTTAATTTTGCACCACTTATACACTCAAAATTTTCATCATCATATACTTTTCTTAGCATAAAATGAAGTTATTATAACAGTTTAACAATACACATAGTACCTACAATGTGAATATGCACTAATTTATCTTTCAGCTACAGAGAGATAGAAAAAAAATTGAGCCCCTCCTACATTCTCTTGACCCCCCCCCCCCGATTGTTCACTTCTAGCTATGGCCCTGGGGGGGGGGGGGTTATAGAAGTTTATTTCTTATTTAAATAAAATATTGAGTTACAGAAGTTGTTAAACATATTTTCTGTCGTAAAATGTTTTCTTAATCATCTTCGACCCCCCCCTTCCCCCCCAAAAAAGTAATGTTAATTGATGAAAGTTATAATAATCATGAAATTAGCAAAACTGCAGATATCTTGCCACAAACATCAGTTTTACCGTTTTATTTTGAAATATTTTATTTAATATTTAAAATATCCAGCTCATAGTGTCATTTCTTTCATATTTTCAATATTAATTACTAGGGATGGGACGAATAGTGATTTGGCCGAATAGCCGAATACCGAATATTCGGCCAAATTTTAGGCCGAATACCGAATATTCGGCCGGCCGAATAGTAAAACATTTTTTCCAATAAAGAAAAATTTTGATTATATATAATTTAAAAAGATAGGAGCTCATTAATAATTATTACTCTTAAATGTACTTCTAAATGTATTTTTAAATTTGAAAAACTTATTTTAACACAAAAAATTATGAAATTGCATTATATCCTTTATTCTAATGTACATCAAATTGATTTTCAGTAAGTCGAGATGGGAAAATATTTCCATTAAAATATGAAGAATGTACTTCACTTTTACTATCAATTGATACTTCTTGCATCCAAAATCAATAATATTTTTAATCTCTCTCTCTCTCAGAACTCACAAGGACATATTTTCTGAAATAACCTTTAATAAAGTAAATTTGATCATTTAGAGTTTGTGTCCCTAGTGATAAGCAAATTTGTAAGAATGAGACTGTTCTGAAATCAGATGCCAAGCTTTAAATTACAAATTATGTTAAAGCAAAAGATTATGCTTAAAATAGAATGCATATGTTAACAAAATCTTTGACATTTGAATCGGCACATACAATATTCAATTTAAATATTCCACTTGTTCAACAAGCATTAAAAGGATAAACAGAAATTGATAACAACATGAAGGAAGGAAGATTAAATTAAAAATATATACATAATATTATATATTTAAGTCAGTAATTATGCAAATAATTATTTAAATGTAAAAACTATAGAATGGAAAAATTATTTTGTTATTTAGAATTTATATTAAAATATTTATAAAACCATCTTCATAAAGCAAGTTGTCATATAATGTGTATCGAGTTTGACACCAGTTCTGCTTTCAGATGTACTGTTGTATTTGGAATGGTGATATATTATATTTAATTTTGAAATTCAATCTTCGTTAACACACCTAGTGAATAAATTTTTTTCATTTCTTACTTTATAGAAAATAAATTATGAATTTCATAAGAGCCTTTTTTATATGTGCATGGAATTTGCAGACATTAATAAATATTCGAGCGTTTTAGAATAAGGCAGTGTTTTTATATCTTGAATTGTAATATATCATTCTCTAATGATGACATTTCCCGTACAATTAAATCTCTAACTTGGGCAGCATTTTCTAGAATATCACTAACTTTTATAGAAAATACAGAAAGGCTGTATGTATATTTTTTAGTATCTGAATAACTCTATATTTTGAAAGTAAGAGTGAGAATGACTCAGGGTTGCAAAAAAGCCGGCTGAAATTAAAAAAAGCCAGGCCGGTTGGCTTTTATTGGTTTTAGCCGGCTTTTTTTGGCCAAAATTGGCCTTTTTTGGCCATAATTGGCTTTTATACAGTGATGCATTTTAATTATAAGCTACACATTTTAAGTGTGTTTTAACTAATTTTAATGATGTTTAATTTACTTTGAGTTTAGTAAATTTATTAAAATGAAAAATTGGGATTTTATTTATGATTCATTATGAAAAGTTGGTTATAACCCAATTTTTCAATAATGAAGACATTAATACTAGAATAACACATTGATGGAGTTGCTAGTGGTTTATAGTCAGAATTGCAAATGTGTCAGCTAAATTATAAAATGGCCATACCAACCAAATGATTTTTCTAATTTACATTGACCTTTAATCCTACCCATGTTTTTCCATTTTCACTGCTTTATAAAATTAAAGAGGACTATAGTTACTTAGCTAAATGTTTTATTACTTAATTAATTTTAAGAGTTATTAAAATGTCATGTTTTATTCCCTACAAACATTTAAAATCATGCATATTAAAAAAAACACCATTTCTCACTTTTGAAAATAGTATTTCGGATTATGCACAATTAATAATATATTATATTTCACAATTTATTTCAGTATTCTCAATTAGCATATGCATGAATATATTCATTCATACTAGGGGCATATGTGCACTTATAAATAACAAAGAGCTATTTAAAATTTTAATTCAACAAATTTTATTAGAACATTTTTCGTTGTTTAATTTTATATAATTATGTATTAAACTTTCCTCAAATATTCAATCCTACCTAATTTCTCTTTCAACATTGTTCGTTTTATCACTTAATCCTTACATATTGACATGTAAGAATGTTTCCATGAATGCTTTGGTTACATTTTGTTATAATTGTCTATAATTCTTAAGAAAGTGTAATATAAGTAGAACTATGAAATATAGAAGTTTAAAACAGATTTTTTGAGTACATTTTCTTTTTTACAAGATTTATACCTTTCAGATATAATACCTTCACAATTGACTTCTAGCAGTTATAAAGACTTATTTATTTGAAAAATTAAATAGAAATTTATAACTTTTTTAGTAGTAAATAATTAAAAATATATTAAAAATAAATCAATCCAAATTTAATATGGATTTGATACAAATTAACACTTTAAAAATAAAAGCCGGCTTTTTTCAATTTTAGCCGGCTTTTTTTAAGTGGATAAAACCAAAAAAAGCCGGCCGGCTTTTTTTGGCCTGGCTAAAAGCCGGCAACCCTGGAATGACTTCATAAATGAAGTAGCCAATTTGGATTAGAGAAAAAAAATTGCAAGAATGAAATTCTTTAAATCCGAAATTTATTTGGCAAGATATCTTTCACTATTCGGTGCGATTTTAGCAGTATTCGGCAAGATATCTCTAAATATTCGGCTACAGGTATTCGGCCGAAGTATTCGGTCAACAAGCCTTCAATATTCGGCCAACCGAATATTCGACAAAAGGGCCGAATACCGAATAGTGGCCGAATATTCGTCCCATCCCTATTAATTACTACAAGTAATATATCAATGTCTTTGGAAACTTAATTGTTTAAAATAGTGAGACGAAACAGTACACCCTAATACTTTAAAACTTCCGTGTTTTAATATTTTGATAGCTGTAATTGCTTGATATTTTATATTTTAAACTATTACTATTTCAAGATATCATATTTCGCAGAAATCAAAGCATTTCTGTTGAAAAAATATAGTTACTATCTTCAGTAACAAATGAAAATCTGAATTTACACTGTATTTTTGACTGAATAAGTAAATCGAAAATTGCCGGTCTTGAATGTCAAGTATCACCTCTGAAAGTTTTTTTTCCCTTTTCCTTAGAAACACTATTTATGGGGGAAAAACAAAAGACAGATTATTAACAAGACATTGTTCAACAACTTGCATGTACATAATTTATTCCTATGAAGGTCATCCTTAACGGTCAATTTTCTTAACTTACACTTGCCAAACAGCAATAAATAATGAAATAGCCAGTATTCTCTTTTATTTAAATGGGATTTTGCTTTTAATTATTCTGAAAAACTATCTCAGAATATCTTTATAAATTGACAGCAAAAAGTAGAAGTTGTGCAAGGTTTTTAAAAATTACTTTTAAGCATCCGGTTTGGCCGAATATCGAAATATTTGACCAAACCGAACAGTTTGATATTCGGTCTAACCGAATATTCGATATCTTGATCAAATACTACAAATACCTATTATTCCACGCACCTAATATAAGGGTTACAATGTACTTTGGCGACTACAAGCTGTTTTGTGACAGATTGAATTTTATTTTAAAACTAGTATATAACCTTCGTCAAAAATGACTGAATTTTGACCTGTGTTTCATTTTCTTAAAAATTCATACAAAAAAAAAAAAAAAAAAGATTTTAATGTTAAAAAGTTTGTAATGTAGATAAGATTTTTTTTAAAACTTAACACTAAATTTCTGAAATTGTTCAACAATTGGGCAAAACAAATAACAGTATTTATCACAACAACAATAATAATTAACAAAGTAAAACACAATTTCTGAAGATTTCACTAAACGTTAAAATTAAACATCGATTTTTTTTTTTAAATTTTAAAATGCATTATTTTATAAAAAGTAAAAAACAATGACTCGGCTGCGATTTTAGTCATATACATATAGGAAGGATATAAAATAATTCCTAGATCATCGATTAATGGAGCTTTATGCTTTGTTTTTAAATATGGATTTGTCGCCATCTAGTATCAATTAATTTAATCAAACAAACAAACAAAAAAAAATTTAAAAAAATTATAGTTTTTATAGAAAATATACAGAAGCAACAGGCATTGATTTAGATCAAAATCGACTTTTATGTAAACTTTAAAATTCATTCCTTATTAATGAAAACCAAAATCGTTATTTTTATTTTTTTCGTTAAATTTTAATTTTCTTACACCAATTTTTAAAAGCTTTGCTTATATCACGGCCAGACTTCATGCGCTTCCGGCTGTGCTTATATCCACTTGAGATGTGCTTACTTTGTAAACGAAATTTACATTTCTTATGAAATGTCATTAAATTGCAAGGAATATACAGTTATATATAACATATACTAATTCCAACAAAACAGATGAAATTTTGATTTTTAGCATAGTAATTTTGAAACATAATAACTTTTAAAAGTAAGAAAAATTATACTTTAATAACAGAATGTGGAAAAATAATTTTCAGTTTTATTAATGCAATCATAACATCTCAAATATCCATTATACCTTGAGAAAAAAAAAATATTTTCTTTATAATAGGAAACAAAATTTTAAAAATTAAGCGGATAAATGTTGACATCTTAAAAAAAATTAATAAAACGAAATTTAATTATATCAAAGAAATCACAATAAAAATATTCCATATATTTATACCTATTGAATGGTATTTTAAAATTATATAACGAAAACATTCAAGAGAAATCTCTAGTCACATTATTACATTTTGCAATTTTTATTTATTATTATTATTTTACGTTAATTTCAATTAAAAAAATTCTTCATTTATATTGATGCCGATAGATGGTAGCACAATAAAAGTTGAAGTTATACCACAGACCATAATCGATGCAAAAACTGTTGACTTGAGAAAATCATTTATTTATTTATTTTGAAATGTTGTAAACTTACTGCATATAATAAATGTAAACGAAAACGAAAAATGTAATTTAAACATGTATTTAAAGGCTTTAATAAGATTTTACAAATATTTTAAAATCATATTTGGATATTTTTATAATAATTATTATTTTAATGAATCACTCAGTCGTTCATTTCTTTTAAATTGGAACTTAATATATTGTAATTGGATGTGATATACTTGTTTCATAGGAAAATATGCTCAACAAACATTATTTCAAACAGAAGAAATTATTATTTAGCTATCATATGTTAGTTTTTTTTTTTTTTTCTTTTCCAATTAAGCCTAACATGGCGTTTATCTACGGTCGATTCGCAGACCAGAATGGCTCGTACCGGACTTGTTCCCTACACTTTTCTCTTCTCAGACTTTATTATAAGTAGATGTTTGTGGGGAAGCGAAGTTTTAATTTGAATATTGAGAAGGATTCAGTTTTAAGATGAAAAAAAAAACCTTCAAAAGTCCTTTAAAACAAATTAACAGATGCCTTGTATTATAAAAAGAACACGGAAAAATTCTATTTTATCAATATTCTCTTATTTTTTTATTTGAAATTATTTATAGGTATCAGTTGTTTTAAGATAAGCAATTATTTATATCATATCTTCATTTTTAAACAATTAGGAAAATTCTTAACATATTTCCTTTTCTTTTCTTTCATTCTTTTTTTTTTTTTTTTTTTTTTTTTTTTTTTTTTTTTTTTTTTTTGGGGGGGGGGGGGGGGGGTTGTCGCCGAATTTGCTGCTAAAGTATTAAATAAGTATTAAAGAATTCAAAATAAGACTTATTTAATTATCTTGGTGTGTGAACTTGAACGACTACGACTTTAAATAGAAATAATTGATTTGAATATATATTTAAAAAACAGTTCTTAAAATAATACCTATATTTTAAATCCTTAAAATGATGTAAAATAAAATTCATTTGAAATTTTTGTTAATATAGGGTAGATGTGCCAGTAATGGGCCACCTCATACTTTTTGGTTTATAAAAAAATAATAAATAATAGTTAAGCTTTTATTATTTTTTTCTGAACTCTACCTTGCATTCTTTATAAGCTGGATTAATTTTTTGCACTTTTCGTCAAAACAATTAGGAAGCAGAAAATAAAATTTCACAGTTTTTCTATTTTTCACTGAAAATCCCTAATGAACATGCTAAGAGCAGACTTTACTTACTTAGTTTATATCTTTTTTATTTTTCCGTAAAAATTGAATGTTTTTGTTTGGTTAGCAATATAAAACACTGAATTTAATATACCAATGACCATTTACAAAATTTTATTTATTTTTAAGATTTTAGGAGGGGTGGCCCATTACTAGATTGCTTATTTCGTGATTTTCCAGTAATGGCCCACCCAAGTGACCAATACAAAAAGTGTTATTTCAGTAGAGATAAAATATTTTGATTTAACTGAAAAGTTAAATAATCAAATTTTATACTTAAATTTTACCTATTAAAATTTAATAAAGGCAATTTCTTTATAAATAGTTGTTTTAAAAAAATCTTCCAAAATTGGTACAAAACACAAGCAGAACATTTGACAAGATCTAGATACGCCGTTACAAAAAAAGTGGTTTTAAGTTGGTTCAGAAATGTAAAAACATATTTGGAAGAAGATACTATTAATATTTTCTTCCGAATTCTAAAGCATACAGAGAGAATTTTCAATAAGTTTAAAACAAGGTTTCTTTTGTGCTCTTAAAACAAGGAAAATTTTGGGATCAAAATCAGTTAAAGATGTATATTATGTAGTACCAAGGAAGTAATTTTCATTACACCTCAGCAATGTATATCATATTCATAAAATGTGGCACAGTTTAATATAATTAAAACATTTCCGAAACAATGTTTCCCCGTATAGCATTATGTAGTGGAATATTTTTGTGTGGCCCTGTAATTTAATAATAAATATTCTTTGCATCTCAGAATGTACGAATTCTTATTTCATTATATATATATACGTCATAGGTTCATGTCAATTTTATTATGTTCGAATGAGTGTAACACCACTAAAATGCATTTGCAACTTTTTTCCCCATTGACTGTAATGTACGGAATACTTTTGATAGTCCCTGTAATTGATCTATGCATCTGGTTATCATGAGATCTGAAATGACTCGACAAAATTATGTAATAATTATATGTTTTAAACTTCAAACGATGAAAATGCATTTTAAACTTTTTTCCCCATTAACCATAATGTAACGGATCCTTTTGATTTTCCCTGTAATTGATCTATTCATCCGATTTTCATAAAATTTGAAATGACTCGACAAAATTATGTAATAATTATGTATTTTAAATTTCAAACGATTCGGTTGGATAGTTTTTGCGTTGTTATATGCGGACAGACAGACAGACGAACAGAGACAAACGGACACAGACGGATAGCCGGACGGACTGAACGACAACTATAGGTGCTACGTATTTACATAATTACGAACGCACCTAAAAACAATTATCTGTTATTTTTTGTAGGGTGGCCCATTACTGGAACATAGGCGGTCCATTACTAGAACATAAGTGGTCCATTACTGGGCTTTTGGGTGTTTTAGACATATTTCTATTATTTAAAATTAAATTTTTATTTCTATTGGGAAATGTAACTGTGGGATTAGTTAAATATTGTTGAAAGATTAATATAATGTGAAAAAAATTGGAATACAATAATTATAACTATTAATAAAAAATAATTTTTTAGAGAAATTCCTTAAGGTGGCCCATTACTGGCACATCTACCCTATTTTGCCTATTAAATAAAGAAGACAATATTTAAAAAATATAGGGCAGATGTGCCAATAATATACACGCTTGTGTTTCTTTAAAAATTATTTTTAATTAATAATAATTATATTTCTGTTAATCCATTTTCCGGTATGAATGGAAATTTAATTGTAAATAACAGAACTATATCAAAATGCCCAAAATTCCAGTAATGAACGCCTTTTATTCCAATAATGGACACGCTCTGGCTCTGTTCTAGCAAATGACACCCCCACGAAAATGGTAATGCATACATTTGTTCTTATGGCTCTGTTTAGAAGGAGAATTAAATGAAGGCATAATAATGAAGCAAAATAGTTATTTTCAAGTAAATTTAATAAATAGGATAATAAACAATAAAATATATGTAAGAATTCTTTACTGTTAAAATTATAATTATTGCGATAATCACAAGATCAATATTTTAATTATTTTAGAAAGGTTTAGAAAAAAAAAATAATAGCTGGAGATAAAAATTTATAGAATATTAGAACATACCTTGGTATTATGAACGCAATGTGACGGTCTCGGCGAAACTCCATTGACTGAACAAAAGGTGAATTTTCTCTATTCTGAACACTCTCTAATCTGCCCCCATTATTATGAACCTCACTATTATGAACACTACTTTTGGTCCCCATTATTCCACATCTCTGTAAACTGAACATGCGTTTGCAAACTGAATTCGAATTCTCATCATGGAAATTCAGAAAAACTATTACTGAAGAAAAAGGTTCAACGAATTTAATTTAAAAAATATGCAGACAAAATCGCTGATATATTTTAAGCATGTGCTATAAATTGCAATTTGTTTGAATACTTCAGATAAAAGCTTTAATTAAATGTTGAGTACCTGTTGTCACATTGTTTTCAGCTGCCCATTACTAGATTAAATATACAAGATAAATTTATATAAAAAAAAATCTGATTAAAGTATTGAAAATTTTATGGAATTAAAAACATTTATTTATATATAAAAAAATCGGTGTTTTTACATTCAGATAAGTGTAATTTAAAAATTAAATTTGATTACTTAGGTTTTCAGTTAAGTCAAAAGATTTTATGCACTATGAACATTACTAAAGTTGCGTTTTTAGCAATGTCTATGCAGGGTGTCCATAACTAAAAATTAACTAAACATTCCAGTAATGGACACGGTTTTTCAAATCTCAAAAATAAGTGTAGTTTTGTAAATGGCCATATATATAAAATTTAAAGTTTTGTATTACTGCCAAAGCAGAAGCATGCTAATTTTGCAAGAAAATAAAGAATATTATAAATTTATTAAATGAAGCCAGCTCTTTGTATGTTCATTAAGATTTTCATTAAAAAAAAACTGTGGAACTTTGAAGCGTTATTTTCTGTTTCCAGATTGATTTCATTAAAAGTATTAATAATAACCCAGATTATATATAAGAGAGAAATGTGAAAAAATACTAAAAGCTAAAATTTTAAATTTATTATTTTTTCTATAAACTCAATACACTGAAGGGTGCCCATTACTGACACATCTTCTCTATAACTAGTTCAATCCTTTAAGTTTGGAAAGTTTTTTTTATCAGGTATTTGTTTTTATCGGATATAAATTAATGCTTAATTAAATCTATTGTAATTTAAATATCGCACAAGTTTCTTTTGTTGTAATCAATACTCATTTTTTATTTAAGTTTTAAAATGAGTACGATCACTTGAAATTTCTGTTCAAAGAATTTGTTGTGATTTTGTTATTTTCTCATTCTATTTTTACTAATAAATGTATGATAAGTGGGACTAGAAGAAAGAAAAGAATTATAAAATTTCTATGAAAACAATTAGTAGAGATGTAAATTTTCCGGAAAAATATAAGTGGCGGAAAAAAACTGGTTTTTTTCGGAAAAAAACGGAAAAATTGGAAAAATTGATTTTTTATGACTGTTTCTCCCAAATAAATTATATTTTCTTAGAGAATATTAAATAATAAACATTTTTCCCCATTTATTTGTATTAAATGAAAATTATTTTCACTTTTTATTACAAAATAAAAAGAAAGTAGATAAGTCTGCTTTTAAAAGCTCAGTTTTTTTTCCCTCACAGCCTAAGAATTTTTAAAACACTATTGTTTGTTATATCATATCTCTGTTGAAATGATTTTTCAGTTACATGTTTAACTACCAATTGACCTAATGTAAGAACCTGAGCCAATATGTCTGCAGTTTGGAAGGAAATAAATTATGCATTCCATTTACACAAGTATAGTTTTTAAGTAAATGGTACTAGTTTAAAGAAATTGTTGCAGTTTTGTCATTATTATCAATATCAGTATTCAAAAAATTCCATTGTTTGTTTAAAAAAATGTATATTTTTACATTATTACACTTTTTTTCTTACAATTATAATTTTATTTCTTTTAAAAAATATGTTTAGTTTTGGTATAGCTTTCCCAACTCAACTAGCTATCTCAACTCAAAGTTTTGATTTAGTTTTATAATCTAAATTCAAACAAAACTAAGTTTTAGTTTGGCTTACTCAGGTCTGCAGCTAAAAAATAGCATAGGATTTATTGACTGTTAGATTTTTACTCACTGAAACCAGAAAAAAATATATTTTTTTAAGTTTAATTAAACGTAATTCTTTTCTTTTTATCCTGAAATCTGGTATTCTATTCTTGAATAAGAAACCATATTCAATAATGTTTCCATATGATAATTTCATATTTCTAAGAATGGAACTCAAATGTTATGAAAACAGAACAGTACAAATAGAAAATGCTCGCTATTTGAGGAATCAACAAAAGCAGTTACATACAGAGATAAACTTCTAATGTGCTTTAAAAAACTACAAAAATTCAAAGCTTAATCAAGAGGGAATGTTTTATTTGGAACATAGTTACTTGTAATAAAATATGGGGTTTTTTTCATCGCAGTTGTACTTTTCTAATGCAAACTGCCCATGTTTTTGCAACATTTCTGTACATTATGGAGGTAAAATGGAGGTCAATTTTAGATTCAATACCTTGAAAAAACATTCAATTAATCAGCTATAACGAAATCTTGAAAAATGCAGCATAGTAGTGCCATTTATAGGGCAATTTACACCAAAAACTAAACAACATTAATATATATCAGGAACTGTCTGAATCTGTAGTTTCATAAAAAAAAAATCGTCCTTTAGTCCTTGAGATAGAGCTATTGCGATAATCGTGAATAATGCAGCATAGCAGCGTCATCTGTTGAGCGATTTACACCAAAAAGTAATGTGCACAAAGTTATGTCAAAGATTAACTTAGTCTGAAGTTTTATGAAAATACATTAATTCTTGAGATAGAACTATTGTGGAAATTATGAATAATGCAGCATAGCAGCGCCATCAGTTAGGTGATATACACTAACTAAACATCTCGAGTTTATATCAAGGTGTAACTGAATCTAAAGTTTTGTGAAATTATGTACATTGTGCATCAGTTCTTAAGATCGAGTGCCCATAAAATTTTTGTCCCATACAGACTCACAGAATGACAGATATTTTCCAAAAACTATCAAATTGTGTTCAGGACCTTCTAAAACATTTAAATACACCAAAAACTTGAATTCAAAATTTTCACAAATTCAATACTTACTTCTTGAAAAGATAGAAAAAAGTAATAAAAGCATGCTTCAAATTTTATGTTAAATTTTTAATTTTACCATTTCTATTAGTCGGCATATTATTGAAATAATTTTGCACATGAATTAATTTTTAAAAAGAGAAGTTGCATTTAATTATATATCTAGATTTTTTTCATGTAATCCTGCTTTAGTGAAATTGTGAATTTCTTGTATATATACTTATACAAAATATATTCAGAATTTGTGAATAAGAAATTATTACTATTTTTAGAGTCCTATTTAGACATTTTTAATAAGGTTATTTATGATTATATTCAACTTGATAAGCTTCAGCTGCTATATGGCATGAGATTTTTTTTTCTTCAATCACTGCATTTGCAAAAGATTCAATTTGTAGATTAAACTTTTTTCTGAAATGTCTATTTTCAAGAGAAATTTTGCGAAGGATCTTGTGTTTCAAACTAGAAAAAAAATATGTTAAGGATCCTTTCAAGTCTTCTCAAACAGATTTCTGCTCAGAGATCAGATTACCCACATTAAAGTTTCCATGTGGGAAACTCAAGATAAAAATAAATAAAATAAAAAGTATGAGATTGTAGCTATTACAAAATTTTCACTATATTATTTCATAAATGAAATTTCAATTTTTCCAGTTCGGAAAAATTGAAAAATAAGCCTTCGGAAAAAACCCGGGTTTTTTCCCAATTTTTCCGTTTTTTTTCCGAGCATTCCCATCTCTAACAATTAGTCTGTAAAAAAATGTATAAGAAAGAGAAAAAGAAGATTTGTGAAACATTTTAAATGCAGTAAAAGCTTCCTTGGTAGAAGTTGGAATGTTCTTTCTACATGGGTCATTCCATGTCAAATCAACACAAAAAAATGGCATTTTCAATCCGACCCCCCCCCCCTCAGAATTTTATGAAATTTGGCTCACTTGTTAAATTTATGTAGAAATCATCAAATACGAAATAATAGCAGAGCTGCAAAAAAGCCGGCTTTTTCTAAAAAAGGTCAGGCCGGTCGGCTTTTATTGGAAAAGACCGGTCTTTTGTGGAAAAAGCCGGCTTTTATTGGCTTTTTTCCAACGCATATATTACTATTTATTTTTAACAAACTTCTTTTGTTAATTTATCGTACAAATGGCCATTTTATGCAAATTAAAACTACAATCTTATAAAATTCATTTAAAATCATGTTTCAGATGTCCACTTTTATAGCCAGTTAATAATATATCACAAAAATCTCATAAATAGCCAATATGATTAACAGACATCTATACTATAGATCCAGTGGTACATCCTATGCTTAGTTAAGTTATTTTCATGTTATTATGGGTAAGAATATCCAAATAAATAATATACAAAATGATATGCTGTTTATAAAATACTTCACTTGAACAATGGCTCCTAGCATATACGGGTGATTCTCAAAATAGGAGACTTTTTCAAAAGCGAAATCGTAAAAAAATTACAGTTAGCAAAATTTCTGAAAAAAAAAAAATAGGTGTTGTTAATATAATATTAGGTATACTTTACATGTAGTCAGCAGAGCTAAATATTTAAAAATTAACTTTAAAAAAAAAATAGTATTTTTTGAGCCATGCTAATGATAAAACAAATTGTATGGAATAAATATATTAAGAAATTTTTTTTCTTCCTGTTTAAATATTTTTTTTCTATATTTATTAGCCTTCCTTTTCAGCAAATGGTTTCCATTTTTACATATATACATGTAAGGAGAATAAAAACATTACCAAAGAGCAAATTTTGTTTACATGAGCAACATTCTGACACTAACAATTTAAGAAGCTGTCGTAGTGATTTTCCTACAGATTTAATGCATATTTTAGGGATAATAAATGTAATACCTAAATTTATACGTAAAATTAAAATTTATAAAGGATACAATATAAGCAATGGTTACATTTATGCACATAGGAGTCTTTAGCATGAACATAAAAACCATGCTTATGACACTGATATTTGTCCATGCTAATGACAAATTTTAATTTAAATAAGATTATGAGCCATAATATAATCATAATGCAATAGTCCTTTCTGGGGCTTTTTAAAACACAAAAGTTCTATGCAAATAAGTAAAATAAAAATTTTAACTATAAAATAAACATGAAAATTATTATCCATTCTGCTGACATACAATTTATGTACGCCCCTAATATTCAACTTCTCTTCTTAAAATACAATACATGCTTCCAGGGTTGTTTGATTTAAACCGTGGTTTAAACCATGGTTTTAACCAATTTTTTTTAAAACCATGTTGGTTTATTTTTAATCTGGTTTTTTTAATTCTTTTTCCCTAATGAATTCCCTTTCACACATTATTGAAAAATGCAAAATCCAAGTTATGCAGAAGCGACAAGCAAAGCTGTAGAAAAATGATGAATTAATAATTTTCAAAAATAACAAACATTTTTAATCAACCCAACTTTTCGTATAAGCTATAAATCTACATGGTACATACTAATTTTTCTATAATTAGTTGGTTAGAGAAAAACTTATTAGTTTTTCTTTCTCCCTCCTCCTCTTTTTTTTTTTTTTTTTTTTTTTTTTTTTTTTTAAGGCTTATATAAAGCCATTAATTGTTATATAGATATACAGCCAGAAGTGCAGATTTGAGCTAAAAATGTACTTTTACTATTTAAATTGCTTGACTAGTTGAAATTTACTAAGGATTTCATCATTCCTCGAATATAACATATTCTTAAGTAATTTTCTCCATTGATTTCTTTTTATTATGTATGCTAATGGGTAATTGGCAATGAGATTTTTTTTCTCTGTGTTTATTGGATTTAATAAGCTTTTGTTTTTCTCGTATTTCCAAATTGGGATTAGGAATTTTGCATTATGATTTTATTTTGTTACCAGCTGGGTTGGCACAGTTTAAACCAATTGGTTTTTTAGAACAAGTGTAATATAATATTTTCTCATTTTTGTAATTTAAGTGTTTCAAATCATTGGATGTAAGTAATTTCTATTTTTAAGTCTTACCTCAGCAGTCACCATGAGACATTGTGAGTCTAGTCTAGGTCATGTTAATATGCATGTAGAATGCAAATTTTATGCATTGATAAATATATCTGAAGCTAAGAAAACACTTAAATTGTGTAAATTTAGCAAAAATAAAATAGATTAAAAATAGCAATATTTAGAAAAAATGTTTTCCTTTGAGAAACGTAGATGTACAGTTAATAACATAAAATGACCTTTAAGATTTCAGTCAAGCTCTAAAAGAAAATTTTTTTGATTGGGGGGAGGGGATTATATTTTAAGAATAAAAAAGAAACTTAGATATGAAGTTAAATAAGAAGACATTAAAAAATCGGCTGCTAGTAAAGCACCTGTTTGCATTTAACTAAATTAAGCAATAAAATATATTTAAATCTTCTATTGCATAACCAAACTCATTACTTAAATCAGTCAAGAAAATTGGGGAGGAGGGGGGGGGGGGGACAAGACAAGGTTTTCTTGAGACATAACAGAAAAAAAGTCTCAAAAAATGCCTAAAAAGATGTAATTTTTAGTTTAGACATTTAAAAGTAGTAAGCGTTATAGTATAGCGTATAGTCTGATGGCTGTTTAAATGCTTTAGTGAATGACAGTATTTATAAAACTGCTTTCTATTTTAAGATCAATGTTTTCAATAGTCTAAAAAGCTGTTAAATAGGTATTTTTGTTTATTTTACTGTTACCTTTTCTTTCTTTTTTCTTTTAACCTGTAGTTTCAGAGGAGAAGTGTCAAATAGCAACAATACACAATATTCTTCAAGTGTGTAAAGATTCTACTGCTAAATTCAAGTCATTCCAAAAATTCTTTATAAAAAGCTTTACTTTCAATAAAAGATAATTCTTAGTCTTCTAACAGAACAATCAGACATCTCATATAAAAAGTATTTCAAAGAAATTATTTTGAATAACCATGTGAAAATAATATATATGAAGTTTTATATATGAAAATACATCATATATTTATTTATAGTGCTAGTACTCAAAAGATTGTTTATTAAGATTTTCAAGGTATCAATGTTTCATTATGTAGAACATTTTATTTGTGAGATATAAGACATAGTTTTTTCTAAAAATGTTTCAAATTTGAAAAGATTTAAATTTTCTATATAATTCATTGTATATTAAATAATTCATTGAATAGAATTACTTTTAAATCAAGTTATTACTCATGTATTCAAAAACATTAATTTTTATTGATAAATATGCATGTATATGTAATAGGAAAACATATTTAAAACTAGTTGGATGTGTCAATCCCAAAACTTTCTTCTATCTCATAAGTACATTTTAATATTTAAAGAAAAATCGTGGTGACCCCAAAGTTGCCCACTATCGAATTTCCTCGAATATTTGACCTAGCCTAATGAGAATCTGGTATCCGAAAAGCCTGAAACGCAAAATTTAATTAATATTCTGAGAAAATGAGCTTAGTAGTGCCTCATGTTGGGTAATTTATACTAAAACCTAATAAGCATCTATTTATGTCAAGACCTAACAGAATTTGAAATTTGATGGAATTTCGTTCATTAGTTCTTGAGATATAGTTATAACAAAAAATTTGCAAAACGTAGCACAACAACACCATATTTTGGACAATTTATGCCAAAACGTAAAAAAAGCGTCTAATTATGTTATGGTGTATAAGAATCTGAAGTTTGATGAAATTCTGCGCATTAGTTCTTGAGATATAGCTAGTTTTAAAAAAAAGTGTAAAATATAGCACAGCAGCACCAACAGTTGAAGGATTTATAACAAAACGTAATCATCGTGTAATTATGTTATATGTCATTTTGTAACAAAATCTGAAGTTTGATGAAATTCTGTGCGTTGGTTGTTGAGATATAGCTATCGAAAAAATCGTGCAAAATGCAGCATAGCTGCACTACCTGTTGCAAGGTTAATACCAAAATGTAATCAGCGTCTAATTATGTTATATATTCTAGTGTAACAGAATCTAAAATTTGATGAAGTTCTCTGCATTAGTTCTTGACATAAAGCTATCGCAAAAATCGTGCAAAATGTAGCATAGCAGCGCCACCTATAGGGCAGTTCACACCAAAACCTTATCAGCGGCTATGTATCTCAAGGTATCGCGGAATCTGAAGTTTGGGGAAATTCTGTGCATTAGTTCTTGAGATATAGCTATCATGAAAATCATGAAAAACGTGGCATAGCAGCGCCACCTGCTGGCCAATTTACACCAAAACTTAATCAGCGTCTATGTATATCAAGGGGTCACAGAATCTGAAGTTTGGTGAAATTCTGTGCATTAGTTCTTGAGATATAGCAATCTTGAAAATCATGAAAAACGTAGTATAGCAGCGCCACCTGCTGGCCAATTTTCACCAAAAACCAATAGGCACTAATTCATATCAAGGTCTAACTGAATATAAAATTTTATTAAATTTCGAGCATTAGTTTTTGAGATAGAGCGCCCACAAATTTTTTGTCGCATACAGACAGACAGACTCACAGACAGACAGACAGACTCACAGACAGACATTTTCTAAAAACAGTCAAAACGTGTTCAAGACCTTCTAAAACGTATAAATCCGTCGAAAACCGGAAGTCGAAAATTTTTATGAATCCAATACTTTCTTCTTGAAAAGATACAAGAAAGTAAAAAACCCGGTTTAAACCAAAAAAACCTGGTTTAAACCAAAAAAACCATAGTTTTTGGTTTTTTTCAAAAAACCCCGTTTTTTTACCAACCCTGCATGCTTCTATTTTCAGGCTGGGATAAAATGGCTACTTGTTGCCATGGAAAAACTTTATATTTTCAAACTATTGTCATATGTGAAAATGAAATTTTGATTAATAACCAGCTGTTATAGAATGACCTTGTTTTGAAAATAGAATATGGAGGACAAACTTTAATTCTTTTTTTATGTACTATAATTTTATTTTTAAAAAGAAATTTATTGGATAAATCCTCTCCTTGATTAATTTAAAGAAAGAATAACATTTGTTTTTTTTATAAACATGATATTAATTCTTGAAAAATGCTAGTATACACAAGGCACAGCTGCTGTGGACATCCATGCTAATGACATTTTGAACCTTTATTCTGTTATTTTAAGGTGTTTTTAACTAAAAAATGATTAATTCTTCAGTGCAAATAATGAACAATATTTAGACAAACATATCTAAATATAAAAACATGACAGAAAACCTCTCAATTTTTTTTGTATGCCGAAAGACATAAATTTTCCTCTATTTTGAGAATCACCCATACATGGGTCAATCCATTTCAAGTGGTCCAACACTGGCCGCTCGACTATTTTTAAAAAATCTGAAATTTTTTGTACAAAAACTCTGGAAGTTCAAAATGACCGTTATTTTAATTTTACTATTTTTTGTTTGTACATAGCGGCCATCTTTGTTTCATCGTGTGCAGCGATTTTCTCAGATACTAAGATACACAAAATTGTAAATATCTCTTCTTTTATTTTCCCAATTGAAATGGGGTTTGCATCATTTTGTTCAGAATAAAATAGGCTAAATACACAGTGGTAGAAAAATTTTGAAAAATAAATTTTTACATGTGAAATTTTAGCACAAAATTTAAGATTTTTTCCAAAATCTATCCGTTTGAAGAGGAAATTTTTCATGCAAGGGAAACTGTCAACCTTACACAATTTTTTCTACAAATAGGTCAAAAGTGCGTGTACTCATACACCAAGTCCCAGATCTGGGAGTTGATTTCTCTTTGCAAAAAAAAAAAAAAAAAAAAAAAAAAAAAAAAAAATTGAAATTTGTCAAAAATTCCAAAAATCTCATCTCTGGTGGGGCACGAGATAAAAATTTGAAATTCTGGCCTATGATAGTATTGTGCAGTAATGCTATGTACAAAAAATTTCAAGGAGATTTGACTACAAACGGAGATATGACATGGACAATATGTGAAAACCATACTGCCAAACTATTGTAACCTTACTATGTAATTGTTGAACAAGACTGTCAATCTTACACAATTTTTTCTACAAATAGGTCAAAAGTGCGTGTACTCATACACAAAGTCCCAGATCTGGGAGTTAATTTCCCTTTGCGAAAAGAAATTCCGAAATTCGTCAAAAATTTCAAAAATCGCATTTTTTAGGCTTTTGATATCTCTGGCGGAGAACGAGATAAAAATCTGAAATTCTGACCTTTGATAGTATTGTGTAGTAGTGTTATGTACAAAAAATTTCAAGAAGGAGATTTGACTATAAGCTGAGATACGGTGATTAAAAATGTTAAGAAATGCTATTATGAGTACATTAGGAGAAATGAGATTAGTCTCTTTTATTACAATATTTACACAGAAAATATCGTTTGTTGAAAACAGTTTAATAATAAATGTTTAATTTACAAGGATAGGGTACTATATATGATCAACAAAGAGCTTAACACTATTTACGAGAGATGTAATGAGTTCGACCAGTTATTGTCAGTCCATCAGGCTGTTCTTTCTCAAAATTTTATTTGAAGCCACCCAAGTCTTGTCATTCCTTGTTAACTTGAATGAAATTCTCAAGGTTTAATAAGTGAAACCATGTCAACTCAATCAGTTGCCACCCATTGTCTGAAATTTACTTTTCCTAAAATGTGTACCGAGTAAAATTGTTGCAATAGCATTTCTAGTAGGTTTGTTCCTCTGGGCAAATAGTGTATTGACTTAGCATACATTCTGAATCGTTTAAATCACACAGACGCATTTGAAGAATATATTTGTAATTAACATTCAACTTTGTACCATAAATAATTAGTTTAAAATTTTGGAGGTATGAACAATTACATAGTAAGTTACAATAGTTTGGTAGTATTGTTTTCACATATTGTCCATGTGATATCTCAGCTTGTAGTCAAATCTTCTTGAAATTTTTTGTACATACCACTACTACACAATACTATCAAAGGCCAGAATTTCAGATTTTTATCTCGTGCTCCACCAGAGATATCAAAGCCTAAAAAGGGGGATTTTTGAAATTTTTGACGAATTCCGGAATTTTTTTCGTAAAGAGAAATCAACTCCCGGATCTGGGACTTGGTGTATGAGCAAACGCACTTTTGACCTATTTGTAGAAAAAAATGTGTAAGGTTGACAGTCTTGTGGAACAATTACGTAGTAGGTTTCAGTAGTTTGACAATATTGTTTTCACATATTGTCCATGTCATATCTCAGCCTGTAGTCAAATCTCCTTCTTGAAATTTTTTGTACATAACACTACTATATAATTCTATCAAAGGCCAGAATTTCAAATTTTTATCTCGTGCCCCACCAGAGATATCAAAGCCTTTAAAAAAGGGCGTTTTTTGAAATTCTTGAAGAATTTCGGAATTTTTTTCGCAAAGTGAAATCAACTTCCAAATCTGGGACTTGGCGTATGAGTACACGCACTTTTGACCTATTTGTAGAAAAAATTGTGTAAGGTTGACAGTTTTCCTTGCATAAAAAATTTCCTCTTGCAAATGGATAGATTTTGGAAAAAATCTTAAATTTGTGTTAAAATTTCACCTGTAAAAATTTATTTTTCAAAATTATTCTACCACTGTACATTTAGCGTATTTTATTCTGAACAAAATGCTGCAAACCCCATTTCAATAAGGAAAATAAAAGATGAGATATTTACAATTTTGTGTATCCTAGTATCTGAGAAAATCGCTGAACACGATGAAACAAAGATGGCCGCCATGCACAAACAAAAAATAGTAAAATTAAAATAACGGTCATTTTGAACTTCCATCATGTTAGGGTTGTTGTGCAAAAAATTTCAGATTTTTAAAAAATGGTCGAGCGACCAAAAAAATATTTTCTGGACCACTTGAAATGGATTGACCCAAATGAATGTGTTAGTATTATGAATAAAGATAGTCACTTATTTATGTAAGAAGTTTACAAGGCAGCATTCTACCTTAAAAATAAGAAAATATAAATAATTTTGACATAGCTCTTATATTTATTTATCTTTCTAAGTACAGTAAATTCTCTGTAAGCCAAACTGAGTAAGATGGAAATTTGTCTAGCTCGAAAAGGTTTTTCAAGTCCTTATGAATCCATAGACAGTGTACAATTTGTCTAAGGCAGAATGTCATTTACTGTGAACAATTTGCTCAGTCCTGATTGATTCTGACTTATACAGAGTTTACTGTACATCTCTTTTTCTTCATTTGTTTTTTCTTATAAGGAAAGAGCAGCTGACATAGTGTGGGTTGAATTACTGCGGGGTGGCAATAGCAAGAAACGTCTGTCTGTTCTTTATATCTCCTGCCGTACACAAGAACCTTGGCCAATTTGATTTGTCTTTGTTTAACAGGTCCATGATATGATTGGCCTATATTGCCATAAATGTTCCTGCAATGATCACTATGATAAAAATGCAGTGGTGTGGTAAATTGATTAATGGAAATGTTTGCAAACATGCTCTTTTCTTCTATATATATAGACTAAATATTTTGTTCTTGTTCCTTCACAAATCTTTCCACAGATTAAAAGGAGAGGAATTGATTTGGGTCAATTAGTAAACTTTCCCATCCACAAACTCCTCGTATTAGGAGATGTATAGTGTTTAATCTAATAGGTTACTGAATTAGCAAGATTCCTGGAACTAACGCATTTACGCTTAAAGGAGCATAGATATGGGAGAGTGACTTTAAAATAAAATTTCAACAAATAGTTTTGTTTGGAAGAAGATCAGTGTAGTATTGATATTTAAAATATAAGTCAAATGACTGGTATTATATTTAGTAAAAATAATTTGAACTACTTCAAAAAAAAAAAAAAAAAAAAAAAAAAAGTTCAAATTTTCTAATAAACATTCTTTCCATCTGTTGATCGCAAGAATATTTCTACTGTCAATTCACTTATATTTTAATTGACAATTTATTAGACAGTTCATTTTTATGACAACAGTAATTAAATAGTTATTAATTAATAGTACATTTCAATTTAAGAAATTTTTTTTTTTAGAAAAAAAAAAAGTTTTAGTAAAAGCCGGCTTTTTGCAAGCGGTTTATACCAGAAAAAGCCGGCCGGTTTAAACCGGCCCAGCTAAAAACCAGCAGCCCTGAATAATAGGTCTCTATTTCTCATGGTTTCTGAGATAAATGGTATCAAAAATTGGGGGGGGGGGGGGGGAACACAAAATTTTGAATTTTGTGCACTACAAAAAAATTTAATTCCCTAATTGACATACAGCTTTATTCTTAGTATTATTGGAAACGGTTTGCTATGGGCTTGCTAATGATATATCACATGTATATTTTTCTTTAATTTTTAATTTCAAGGTCAAATATTTTGACCTTTGATCTTCTGTATCTCAAAAAGTGGTATTTTATTTTTTCCAGAAAAATTATGTTATTCTTACATTGTTTCTCTATAATATCTGATCTTCTTATTTTGGGACGCTTATGGGATATTGATTTATAAATTAAAATGCACACACTTGATTCCAATTTTATTACTGAAGTCACCTATATGATGACCTATCGATACTAATTTATGTCATTAAACTAATACTTATTTCATAAGCATAGAAATATTTAACTTATCTAAAGTCTGTGTATTAATTTAGGACATGATATAAAGTTAAGTAATTTAAAATGATTTTTTTTTCAATATAAAGATTGATTTATTTATTATTAATTATAATAAGTTGGCATTAGTTATTTTCAGTTATGATTGACTACAAATTCAAAATATTGACACACATTGTTAAATTATAGTGCGTCTGTGATTTGCATAATTTTTTTTTTTTGTTAAAATTTTATTAATTTGTTTTAAATATTAATTTTTTAAAGCAGAAATACTGCTTGTTCACATAACATGCTTGGTAACAATGTTCTCCAATAGCACATTTCATGAATACGAATACACACGTATCCCCGCCCCCACCATAATAAAGGTAGACTTTGTTGCATTCCTGGAAGAATTGGCAGCAACTATTCATTCGATTTTCTGGTGTAATTTGAAGACTCTGGTATTATTTAATTATGGATTAAGCTCTTTACAACTAAATTACTTGACCAATTTTAATGTTGCTGATAGATTTAAATGAAAGCTTGGTAAATTCTTGTGTAATTTTAAACGAAGTTAAAAATGCATCTAGTAAAATAGAAAAAAAGAAAGTAAGAATTTTATTTACATGGTTTTACAAGTTATTACATTCCATTTTTTCCCTTGTCTATTTTCTCAACATGAGCGTTCAGAATAATTTTAGGAATACTAGTTTTGATATTCCATAAATTGTTCTTGGTATCATTTCAACTGCGTTTTTCGATTTTTAACTTAATTTTAGTGTTTTATGTGTTGATTATATTACCTGCAATTTCGATGGAGGACTGCTCAAAATAGTCCGAATACGTTAGTATCTAGAGCAGTTTTCCCGTGATATTACACGCTTTTACAAGATTGTTTTAACGAGGTTGTCAACGATTTAATCGATTAATTTAATTCAGTGATTAAATTGCGATTTTGATAAACTGTTTTTTTTTAATCATTGATTAAAATCAAAAGTTTTCTAAATGCTTAAAATGTCATAAAAGTATTAAAATCTAAGATTAACCTTTCACTGCACGGTGTGCCATATATGGAACATACCGATAAAACCCTTCTATTTTCCTGAGATTCTTAGATTTAGGTTATCTGAGCTTTGTGGTACATGTAAGACATTCAAACAAAGAGTTTTGTACCAGTTTTTCTTACTTGATGTCAGTTCTTCACTAGTTATAGGTTTTTATTTAAAAAAAAAAAAAAAAAAAAAAAAAAAAAAAAAAAAAAAAAAAATTACAGTCTGCATCGTACACAACAGTAAAATTTGTTTCAACTTTTTCACCCCAAAATATTGAAAGTACCGCAAGATAAAATTTTAGACTTTCCAATATATCATATATTTGCAGGCCTCGGAGTGAGTCGCTAAACTCGCTTTTCTCGCTATTTTTTTGGATTTGTCTCTTTTAGTCTATATTATTCAGATTTAATCTCTTTTTTCGCTTTTTTTTTTTTTTTTAAAATATTTTCTTTACCCATCAATCGGTCGCAGGAAAAAGATCGTAACTTTCGTTATTTGATCGCGGGAAAAATATCTCGAAATTCAACAATTTCTCGCGAGGAAATATTGAAAAACTTGTCAATCCGTCGCAGAAAAATCTCGAAATTTGTTAGCTGTTCGCGGATAAAACTTTCAAATTTTTTCAGTCGGAAACCGGCAAAAAAATCATGGATTATGTCAATCTGCCATAGGATGAAACCACGAAATTCGGCGGAAACGATCGTGAAACTTAGTCACGGAAAAAAAATCCTTTCATTTACAGGAGAGGGGGGGGGGGGGGGGGGGAATTCTAAAGTTCGTCACTCTATCGGGGGAAAAAAAGTTTACGAAATTAGCATATTGTTTGTGGTCAAGAATTGCAAAACTTTTCTATCAGACATTGAAAAGAAAGTGATTTTGATCAATTTGTGGCAAGATAAAAACGCGAAATTCGATAATCATTCGCGGGGGTTAAAATCATACACTACGCCATTCAATCGCGGAAAAAATTTCACGATTTTGTCATTTTCGCGAGAAAAAAAAACACGTATAATCCGTCAATCGGTGACAGAAACATATCGCACAATTTGTTTGTTGATATCGTGAAAAACAATTGAGAAATTCGTCAATGGGTTGCAGAAAAAAAAACTTAAAATTCTTTATTCGCTCGTTGCAGTGGGATCACTTTTTCGACAAACTGCAGATTTCCGCGGTTTTTAAGTTTTAAGAATCCGCAATTATTTCCAAACGCTTCCGAAATAAAATCGCGATTTTCGTCAAACAGAAAGAGAGAGAGAGAGAGAAAAAAAAAAACGAGATTTTCGTCAAACGATCCCAAAATAAAACCGCGCTTTTTGTCAAATGCCTGTAAAATCAAAAGGCGATATTCTTCGAATGATCGCGAAATAAAACAATTTTCATCAAGCGATCCTGAAATAAAATCGCGATCTTTGTCAAGCGGTTATGAAATCAAGCAGCACCACCTTAATCAAATGATCGCGAATTAAAGCAGCGGTTTTCATTAAATGATCATGAAATTAAACTCGTACTTTCGTCAACGATCGCGAAATAAAACTTCGATTTTTGACATATGATCGCGAAATAAAACTGCGATGTTTGTGAAACGATCCTAAAATAAAATCTTAAATTTTGTCATACTATCGCAAGCTAGTAGAATAAAACAGTAAAGTTCATCAATCGATTGCAGAAAAAATTATGAATTTCATCAATCGGTGACTAAAGAAAAAATCATTTTATTAATCATTCGCGAAAAGTAAATCGTCAATTTGTCTCAGAAAAAACATGAAACTTCATCCGTCAGCTTTGTGAAAAAAATACCACAAATTTCTTAATTAATCGCTAGTTTCTTGAGACGATTGCAAAATAAATTCTCAAATTTTGGGAAAAATTTTAGAAAAAATCACGAATATTGGCAAACGATCGCTGGAAAAAATCGCGAATTTTGAATAGCGATCGCGGAAAAATCGTAAATTTTGTGAAACGATCGCAGAGAAAAGAATCACAAATTTTGGGTAATTAAAGCGAGTAAAAGTGCAAAATTCGCAAACGATCGTGGAAGAAAAGTGCGATTTCCGCCAAACGATCACAAAAAATCCGAAAGTTTTGTCAAACGTTCCTGAGATAAAATCACAATTTTTGTCAATCGATCGCTAAAAAAAAAAAAAAAAAAAAAAAAAAAACTTGCGAAGTGTTGCTACTAGCTCATAGAATAAAACAATCGATTGCATAAAAATTTATGAATTTCGTCAATCGATGACTAAAAAAATTCCTCATTTTATTAATAATTCACGAAAAGTAAATCATGAAGTTCGCCAATTGGTAGCAGAAAAAAGCATGGAATTTCGTCAATCAGTTGTGTGAAAAAGTATCGGAATTTTTGTCGTACAAGGGCATCAATTAATCACGAGTTTCGGGAGACGATTGCGGAATAAATTCCCAAGGTATATCAAACAATTCCGGAAAAAAATCGAGAATGTTGACAAACGATCTCGGATGTAAACTGCGTATTTCGGCAAACGATCTCGAAAAAATTGCGTATTTCGGCAAACGATCTCGAAAAAATTGCGTATTTCGGCAAACGATCTCGGAAAAAATGCGTATTTCAGTAAACGATCGCAGAAAAAAAGAAGCGAATGTTGACTAACGATCGTGAAAAAATTGCAAATTTTGACAAATGATCGCAGAGAAAAAAAATCACGAATTTCGACAAACGATCGCTTCTCAACATTTGCGATATTTTCCCGCGATCGTTAGTAAAATTTCTCGATTTTCTTTTGAGATCGTTTACTGAAATACGGTAAACAATTAATTGAAGCCATTGCTTGCAGAAAATTCGCAATTTTTCTGCATTTGTCTGTCAAAATTCGGGATATTTTCCCCAATCATTTGCCGGAATTCGTGTTTTTTCGGCGATTGTTTACCGAAATTCGAAATTCTTTCGCTTTTATTTGTGGAACTTCGTTTTTTCGCAATCGTAGGAAAAAATCTCAAATTTTGACTAACGATTGCAGAGAGAAAAAATCACGAATTTCTGTAGATGATCGTTAGTCAAAATTAGCGTTTTTTTCTGCGATAGCGGAAAAACGAATTTCTGCAAATAAACGCGAAAGACTTTTGAATTTCGTCAAGCGATCGCCGAAAAATCACGAATTTCGGCAAATGATTGCGAAAAAAAAATTACGAATTTTGTCAAATACACACAGAAAAAAATGTTAATTTCTGCAAACAATGGCCCAACAAAATTGCGAATTTCGGCAAATGATCGCCGATAAAATCCATGGGATGCCACTTTTCCGCCAAATTACGGATTTCAGCTTTTTTAATTTTTAAGAATCCGCGATTTTCTTTAAACGATCGCAAATAAATTAATGATTTTCGCCGAATGATCGCGAAATAACATAGCGATTTTCGTCAAACGATCACAAAATACATCAGCGATTCTCATCGAACGATCGTGAAATACAACAGCAATTTTCGCGAAACGATCGCGAAATATAACAGCGATTTTATCAAATGATCGCGAAATATAAACGCGATTTTCCTCAAAAGATCTCGAAATATAACGGTGATTTTCATCAAAAAATCGCAAAATAAACATCGATTTTCGTTAAACTATCACGAAATATAACAACGATTTTCATTTAACGATCGCGAAATATAACATCGATTTTCGTCAAAAATCGCAAAATATAAGGGTGATTTTTGTCAAAAGATTGCATAAAACGGCAATTTTCATCAAATGGTAGCGATATAAAACAGCAATTTTCGTAAAATGGCGCTTCTCGCCAAATTATCGTGAAATATAACGGCGATTTTCATCAAACGATCGTGAAATATAACAGAGAATTTCATTAAATGATCACGAGATACAAAAGTGATTTTCGTCAAAAGATCGCGAAATATGACGGTGATTTTCGTCAAAAGATCGCAAAATAAACACCGATTTTCGTTAAATGATCACGCAATATAACAGCGATTTTCATCAAACGGTCGCGAAACAAAACGGCGATTTTCGTCAAACGATCGCGATGTAAAACGGCGATTTTCGTCAAACAATCGCGATGTAAAACAAGGATTTTCGTCGAACAATCGCGATGTAAAACGGCGATTTTCGTCAAACGAGCGCGATGTAAAACGTCGATTTTCGTCAAACAATCGCGATGTAAAATATCGATTTTTGTCAAACGATCGCAAAAAAAAGATGCAAATTTTCGTTTTTTCACTCCTGGAATAATCATCGAATCTATTGCTGTATCACTTAAATTGATTTAAAGTGATGTGATACTTAAAATTCCTATGTAAAAGACTGTGGACTATAGAAACATAATTTTTTACTCTTATTGAAGATTTACCCCCCCCCCCCAAAAAAAAGGTTCTTAAAAGAATAAATAAAATAGTTTTAATTCTTTATTTAGTTTATTATAAACAATATAGTTTACAAAATTCACGCACAAATGTTGTGAAAAATGTTGCAAATTTTACTTTTTACGTAATTTTTTTTTCTGAGTGGCATCCCTGAAAATCATAAATTTCACTAAAAAAATTTAAAATGTTGGCAAACAATCATGGAAAAATCATATATTTCACTAAGCAATAGAGCGGGGGATATCACAATTTTCATATTAAATTGAGTCAGTCGGTAGTGGGGTAAAAATTGCTAATTTCATCAAATGGTCATGGAAGAAAAAGTAGTAAGCCGATTAAATGTGTCCTGAAATATTGAAAAAAGTTTGTGTTGAAGTATCACTTGGCAGCAGTTACAGTCCCTGATTTCACTTTTACACCAAGACCATTTGATGAACTTCGCAATTTCTTCCTGTCATAATTTGACAAACTTCTCTATTTTATATTCCAGCCGATTGTCGCACAACATTTTAATGCAACCCATTTGCTGAATTTTATGATTTTAACACAAAACCTATTTGACTAATATCGTAATTATTTTTCTTTCTTTGAGGCCATTTGATAAATTTTGTGATTTTTATCCCAAGAATATTTGACTAATTTCGAGAATTTATTCCCGAGTTCATGTGACAAATTTTGTGACTTATTTTCTGAGACAATTTGGTGAATTTCACTATTTCCTGGAAGAACATTTGACGAGTTTTGGTTTTGTCCTCATGATCATTTGGTAAATTCTGTGATTTTTTTTTTTTTTTTTTTTTAACCATGATGAAATGTCGCTATTTATTTTTCTGCAAGCATTAACGAAATTCACAATTCTTTCATTTCAACTGAAATGCATTCTGCAGATGGTCTTAAATCTTATAGTGCTTATCTGTGTATCTAAAACATTTAAGTGCAGAGAAAAAACTGTTTTTTATTTGGTCTCTTTTTAGTCTATTTTTTTACATTTTAGTCTCTTTTTCTTGCGATTTAGTCTCTTTTCTCTCTTTTTTAAGAGTGACTCAGCGGTCCTAGGCCTGTATTTGTAATTAAGGTTGCTTAAAATATTTCAGTACATCAGCTTGAAATCTTGTTTTTGTGTTTGTGCCAAATATGGAACATAGAGCATAACGCTCATAAAACATTCTAATGAAAAATGGCACGCAAAGGGCTAATGCAAGATTAAATCAATGCAATATTATTTTCTTCTGATAATAATGATCAGTCTTTTGGAGTTTCTGGTGATATCTGGGATGATACAACATACATTCCTGCTAAAAATAGCTGAAAATGCTATTTCTTCATATGAATCAGACGTTGACTGCAACAAATATGATCCAAGAAATTGATTCAACTGCCACAGGAGGTAAATTTTCGTAATTAATATTAAAGCAATTTTAAATTTCATTAAAAGTACTATTTAAAAGTACTATATAAAAGTTAAAAACAACAAGTGAAATTCAACAATATTGAAGTAAGGCGTTTTTTCGCTGGCGGGACATTGCTATGTGCCGCGAGTGCATGTGGGGGAAGGGGATTGAATTTTTAAACTAAACAATTTTTCAAGTTATCAATGTACCACTTCCGGACACTCTGAATTCAACACTGAATTTATATATAATGAGAAGTATCAATTTAGAGAAAGATTGTTTATTCTTTCAGATGCTGCAGATTAGAGGTCTGCACGGACCGAAATTTCCAGGTCCGGCCCGGCCCGAACGAAAAAAATATTGGCCCGACCCGGCCCGAACGAAAAAAATACTGGCCCGATCCAGCCCGGCCCGGGAGTTAAAATTTCGGCCCGAACCTAGCCCGGCTCTGGTAATTTCTAGAGAACATTGATATTTACTCTAACGGAAAAGTTCAGACCAAAAAAACTTATCTTAGTCTTTTTTTTTCTTTCATGTTTATAATGTCTATTTATGCAGAAGTGCCATAGCCTGTGATATTTACACTTTTAATGAACCTTTGTTTGTTGTATGTAAATCTTTCAGTTATCATTAGTATTATTAATACATTAAAAAAATCTAAAAAATGGTATATGATAAAAGTAAAACTTCTAAGACATTGGAAAAAAAAAGTTTCCTTCTTAGCAGATGTAAATGTTTAATATATACATATTTTTAGCGTATTGTTGTAATCAGTTTGCATGAATGAGCAGTTTAAAAGAAATTAGCGGTTTTCAGTCTAAACAAAAATTCCGTCATAATCATGTTTTTTTTTTTTTATATGTTTAATTCTATTTTAAGACGCCTAGTGATCTACGATTCTTTAAAAAGAATAAATTCTAATGTTTAGTTGTAGAATAATGACGACTTAAGTGTATGCCTATTTTGCAAAAATTTTTGAATCAAGCCAAACTTTACTGATTTATGAACAGACTTTTCCACGTCGAGAAAAGGATTTTCATACGGGAAGATTCAACAAACTGATTATTTTGGTCCGTGAAGACTAGGAAGAACGAAATCAGTCTCGGCTTCGTACGGAAAAAATAAGTTAGGCTCGGCCCGACCCGATACTCCAGGAGAAAAAATTAAGGCCCGAGCCCGACCCGAAAAGATTAGTGACTAGGCCCGGCCGGCCCGGCCCGAATCTTCAGAAGCAAGGCCCGGGGCCTGCCCGGCCCGAATGCTGTTAATGAAAATCGGCCGAACCCGGCCCGCTGGCCGGGCCGGGCTCGGGCTTCGGGCCGAGGTCCGGCCCGTACAGACCTCTACTGCAAATATCCTGGCTGGACCCAGTTCCGGCCGAATATTTTAATATCCGGTTGCCGGATAGTAAAACATTTTTTTAATTCTGTTTTTTACATTAAAAAAAAATGTAAAACTAATTTGCTCCTTGCCAACCTTATCGTATTAAAAAGCAATGTTAACAAAAATAAATACTTGCATATTTTCACAATTATAAATTATAATGTTTACATGTAAATGAAGATATATTTAAAGTATGACAACATTTTGTCATAACCTATAACAGCAATTGTAAAACCAAAACTAGAATACATACTTCAACTTCAAATTTTTTATTTCTCTTAAAAATTGTTCTTAAATTTCAGTAATAAAGTAATTTTACACCTCTCAAAAGTTTTATTGTAATTTTCACCAGTAAAAATTTAACTGCAGTGTTCAATTATTCTGTCATAACTGTAATTGTAAAACCAAAACTAGAATATCAACTACAATTTCAACTTTGTTTTGCTTTCTTTTTTTTAATTGCAGTAATGAAGTAGTTGACTTTTATAGTTCTTTTCAAGTGTTTTATTAATAACTTTATTATTAATTTGAATTGTTAATATCAACAAAAGAAGAAGGTATAAATATCTAAACTAAAAGTTTTATGAAGTTGCTGTTAATACATTAAAAATCCGAGTCAGAAATGTGTACAATGGGGCCATCTTATAAGTGCTAAAGTATTGAGGATTAAAAACCATGTAGAAAAATAAAGTTTCCAGCAAATTAAAGAGTTTATTTATGAATATTCATACTCCAGATTCAAAGTGTGTTTGTTTAGAAAATCAAGAACAAAATGGGGCTGATATTAAAGAAACCATTCAAATTTTGCTGGAACATCAATTGCACAAGTTAAGCAGTCAACAATAGAAAAAAAATGTGGTAAAAACAAAAGAAAAAATATCATTAAATATACAAATTGCATTTAAAAAAAAATAATAAAGTTCATTCTGAAACTTGCTCGACAATGCAAAAAGAGCTTAATAGGAAAACTGTAACTCTCACTCAGAGTCAAGAGGAGTAACATACATAACTATCCCATTTTTGTTAATTATGTGTCAACAGGGTAAAAATATTTTTTTCTGTTAGTTAATCGATACAATGCATCTATAAAAACATCAAGACACTACCTAAATCTGGTGATACAGACTAAAAAAAAGGTAGACAAAAATATGCATGTAAAGTTAGAAGTTTTATAAGTAATATTGAAAAGGCTAAATAATATTACATTTCAATATTTAATTATTACTATGTTTTTAAGTAACTTTGACTTAATAAGTGAATCAGGGCTTGAAAATTCAAAAAATGTTGAAGTTCCCAGCTGGGAACCTACATGAAAAGTGCAGGTTCCCAGATGAAAACTGTAAGTTCCCAATAAAATTTATGTATGAGTATTTTAAAGAAATTTGCCGTTTTTTCGCGATCTTTTGACAAAATCTGCTGATTTATTGCGATGTTTTAACGAAATCTGCCGATTTATCGCGATATTTTAACAAAACCTTTTGTTTTTCAATATATTTTTTAACGACATTTGCCGTTTTCGCGATTTTTTTAACGAAATCTGCCATTTTTTTAAGCCATCTTTTACTGAAATTTGCGTTGCTTCCCGCGATTTTTTGACTAAATTCAGGCTTTTTTCGTGATCTTTTGTCGAAATTTGTTTTCTCAGTACTTTTTGAAAAAATTTGCCGTCTGAGCGTGATTTTTTGTCGAAATTTGCCGTTTTTTAGCGATTTTTTAATGAAATTTGCGTTGCTTCCCGCGATCTTTTGAGGAAATTCAGGCTTTTTTCGCGATCTTTTGTCGACAGCTGTTGTTTTCTCGATATTTCTTCACGAAATTTGTCGTTTTAGAGCAATTTTTTCACAAAATTTGCTGTTTTTTGCGATTTTTTTAACAAAATTTGCCGCTTTTTCAGTAATATTTTGACGAAATTACGCATCCAAGGGACCGCTCAAGAGCTATATTTTTGCGTAATTTACGCGATATAACGTGTGCGCGGTATCGCTGGCGACCATGACTACTTTTTAGGTTCCCAGCTGGGAACTTAAGTGAAAAAATATACGTTCCCAGAAATGATTTCTGGGTTCCCCGGGATCCCGGGAACGCTATTTTTCGAGCCCTGAGTGAATTGAAATACATTAATACTTGCATAATATAAAATTACAATAAATTTTTTTTTCTTTAAACAAGCATAAAACTGAAATATTATTAAAATTAAAAATGAGAAATTATTCGGCCGGATACCAGATATTCGGTAAAATTTTGTACCGGATATCCGTTATCCGGTATCCGGCAAAAATCCACATCCGGTGCATCTCTAATAAAGAGTCTCTGCGACCTATATTTGTACTTGTTCGATAGATTTAAACAGTTATTTTGGAATATCTTGTAATATTTGTGAGTTTCGAAGACTCTGTTGTTCTGAAGATCTGTAAATAAATTATTTTCTACTTTTCTAAGAGAAAAGAGTTTGAAGTTGTCTAACCATAAGATCGAAAGAACCCTATATACGCTGCAACATTTGGTGTCAGGAGTCGGGATCTTATGGCGAAAACAAGAACAATGGATGGTCAACTGAAAGAACTGTTAGAAGCTATTAATGGAATAAAGGCAGAATTGACGAAAGGCCAAGAAGAGTTGGCGGAAAAAATGAATAAAGGCCAAGAAGAGTTGGCGGAAAAAATGAATAAAGGCCAAGAAGAGTTGGCGGAAAAGATGAACAAATGCCAAGAAGATGTGACTGAAAAGATTAATAAAGGCCAAGAAGAAATGAAGAAAACTTTAGAAGAAAAGTTCTCGTCGGTAGAGAGAAGAATAGGCTCGGTAGAAGAGAAAATAGAGGAAGTAGAAGAGAAAATTCAGAATGAAGTTAGTAATGTTGAACAGAAAATGGAACGGAAAATGGCGGAAGTAGAAGAGAAAATTCAGAATGAAGTTTGTAAAGTTGAAGAGAAAATCAGTAACGTTGAAGAGAAAATCAGTAACGTTGAAGAGAAAATACTAGGTGAAGTAGATGAAAAGCTAAATAAAAAAGTACAAGATCTTGAGAAGAAACTTTCAGCGTCTAGTGGTAATTATGAAGAATTTAGGAATCCGTCTGCTTCTCCCGTGCACATTAAGCTGTCGACATACGATGGAAAGAGTTCCTTGCAAGTTTACAAGACACAATTCACCATTGTAGCTGAAGCGAACAAATGGAGTGACGAGGTGAAAGCTTGTCAACTGGCAGCATCTTTAAGAGGAGAAGCCGCCGACATGCTGCAAACATTGCCCGATATGACGCAACTCAATTTTGAGACTTTAAGTTGTGCACTTGAAATGAGATTCGGCGAAAAATTCTTCAAGGATTATACGAGAATACAAATGAAGAGCCGCCATCAAAAATCGAGTGAAACCCTTCAAGAGTTTGCCTCGGAAATTGAACGGCTTGCAAATTTAGCATTCATTGACTGTCCAACAAATGTACGGGAAATGCTGTCACTGCAATATTTTGTAGACGGAATAAAAGATCCAGAAGTGCAGAGAGCGGTACGAATGGCAGATGTACAGGATTTAAAGGCTGCACTACTATATGCCTTAAAGTTGGAAGCAGCTACACAAGCCAGCCGAAGAGATCGTCATTCAGTCCGAGGGGCAACGGTGAACAAAAGCTCAGACACTGAGAACGACGTCTTGAAAGAAATTAGGAAAATAAATCAAGAAATTGAAGTTTTAAAATACGGAAGAACAAGTTCAAGAAGACAGAATCTCACGTGCTGGGGATGCGGTGATACAGGACATCTCCGAAGAAATTGCCCCAAAATCCACGAACGTGAGATAAATTCAAACAGTCAGCAGGGAAACTAAATTTTGGCCATCTCGCGGGGCGGAGGTTGCCAGAGAATGAAAAGCCCCACCTGAAGATCCTCCAGATATCAAAAATGAGCGGCGGTGATAACGAATTATATGTGATAGGCTTTATTAACGGAATTCAGTGCCGTATGATTGTCGATACAGGAGCCAATGTGACAATAATAAGAGAAGATTTGGCTCGAAAATTGAAATGTAAACTCATCTGAACTCCACCATGCGTTACCCTGCAAACTGTGACGGGCGACAAGATAGGCATGTATGGAAAGGCCAATTTAACTATCAACTTTGGAGGAACGAAATATTACCATACGGCATATGTGGCTGACATAACAGATCCTTGCTTAATCGGACTAGATTTTCTGAAGAAGTTTGACTTCAGACTTGATTTCAAAAATAACAAAATGATCTCAAAATTTGAAGAAATAAGTCTTTTTGGATTAAATAACGAAATTGAATGTAAACAAATAGTAATAGCCAAAGAAGACATTAATCTAGATGCAAGAACAGAATGTTTGGTTCCTGCTGTAATTAAAAATAAAACTAATTATCGATTTGGCCATATAGATTATCCAGAAGACAATAGTACACAAGCAGGAGTATTGGTGGCTTCTTCTGTGGTAGACCTCTCGAAAAAGACCATTCCAGTCAGAATTGCTAACATCAGTGATAAGACGAGGACTATCAAGAAAGGAGAGGTGATAGCGTCATGTGCTCCTGTGACGTGCATAAGTCAAAATTCCAGTCACTCTGAGAAATCTTCAGATAATTTAGTCAAGGATATGTTACAAAATACAGACTTAAATCCAAAACAGTTGGAAGCTGCGGAAAATTTAATTAGAGAATTCCAAAGTTTATTTTCCCAAACATCTGAAGACTTTGGACGAACTAAAATGGCACAACACCGAATTGACACGGGAGATCACTCTCCTATTAAACAGCACCCTAGACGATTACCTTTTGCCAAGCAAGAAGAGGTGCAGAATTTAATTAAAGATATGGAAGAAAATGACGTCATCGAACCATCAACAAGTCCATGGGCGTCTCCCATTGTATTAGTAAGAAAGAAGGATGGTTCTACAAGATTTTGTGTAGACTACCGCCGACTGAATGACGTCACCAAAAAGGATAGTTAACCTCTGCCAAGGATTGACGACACTCTTGACACACTTGCGGGCAACACTTGGTTCTCGACTTTAGACTTGAAGAGTGGTTACTGGCAGGTAGAGATCCATCCCGACGACCGCGAGAAGACTGCCTTTACAACGGGACAAGGATTATGGCAGTTCATGGTAATGCCTTTTGGTCTATGTAACGCACCTGCAACTTTTGAACGCCTTATGGAAACGGTTCTTCGGGGACTGTCATATGAGGCATGTCTTGTTTATTTAGACAATATCATAATCATAGGAAAATCTTTTGATGAACATCTGAACAACTTCAGGCGGGTGCTACAAAAATTAAAGGAAGCTAATTTGAAGTTAAGCCCTTCGAAGTGCAGTTTGTTTCGTAATGAAGTCGCCTACCTTGGACACATCATTTCGGCGGAAGGAGTTAGGACTGATCCGGAGAAGATATCGGCCGTGAAAAATTGGAATCGTCCAGCAGATGTTCACCAGCTTCGAAGTTTTCTAGGATTATGCACCTATTACAGAAAATTCGTCAAAGGCTTCTCGATGATTGCAAGACCACTTCATAAATTAACAGAAGCCAATCAAAAATTTATGTGGACACAGGAATGTGACGCTGCTTTCGAAAAGCTTAAGGAGGCCTTGACATCCACTCCAATTCTGTCGTATCCTCAAATCGATAAACAGTTTATACTTGATACGGATGCAAGCAACGAAAGCATTGGCGCTGTACTGTCCCAGGAAATCGACGGCCAGGAGCGTGTTATCGCCTATTTCAGCAAGTGCTTGTCAAAGGCCGAGCGAAACTACTGCGTAACAAGAAAAGAGCTTCTTGCTGTAGTGAAAGCCATAAACCACTTTCATCACTATCTTTACGGTCGAAAGTTCCTGATCCGAACTGATCATGCTTCTCTAACTTGGCTATTGAATTTTAAGAACCCTGAAGGCCAGATAGCCAGGTGGATACAAAAGCTTCAAGAGTACGATATGGAGATACGCCATCGAAAAGGCTCATCACATGGAAATGCAGATGCTCTCTCAAGAAGACCCTGCTCAGAGAATTGTAGATACTGCGACCGGGCTGAGAAGAAATTTAATGTCAAAGGTCCTATAGTAAGACAAGTTACAACTGGGTCTACATCATCGCAAGATCCGTGGAGTGACGAGAGCCTGCGTAAAGATCAACTTGCTGATCCTGAAATTAAGCCAATTCTAGAGCTGAAAGAGGAGTCCAACAGGAAGCCCAGCTGGCAAGACATGGCCCATTACCATCCTACGACTAAACGTTATTGGGCTCTCTGGGATTCCTTACATTTGAAGAACGGCATCTTGTACCGAAAATGGGAGTCTGACGATGGAAAGACATGTAGATGGCAACTACTACTCCCTAAGTCGAGAATTTCTATGGTCCTTCAAGAACTGCATGGTAGTCCCACAGGAGGTCATTTTGGTGTAATGAAGACCCTTCAAAAGGTTCGAGAGCGTTTCTACTGGAATAATGTTCGCAGTGACGTGGAGAAGTGGTGTCGAGCTTGTGACACCTGTGTAGCACGTAAAGGTCCTAAGAGGCGCACCCGTGGACGATTGCAACGTTATAATGTGGGAGCTCCTTTCGAACGAATTGCCCTAGACATCCTGGGTCCACTTCCTAGAACATCTGATGGCAATAAGTACATCCTCGTTGTCATGGACTACTTCACTAAGTGGCCTGAAGCCTATGCCATTCCTAATCAAGAGGCGGTAACCGTAGCAGACATACTGATTCAACACTGGGTTTCCAGATACGGAGTTCCTCTTCAAATCCATTCCGATCAAGGAAGAAATTTTGATTCGGCTGTGTTCAAGGAAATGTGTGAACTACTCGGCATGGACAAAACCGAACAACACCTCTACACCCTCAATCGGACGGCATGGTAGAGCGGTTCAATCGTACCATCCTAAATAGCCTCTCTCTCCTGGTGTCTAGAGACCAACAGGACTGGGACAAGAAATTGCCTCTTTTCCTGCTTGCTTACAGGAGTGCCATTCATGAGGCCACTGGTTACTCCCCTTCTCAAATGCTCTTTGGTCGTGATCTTCGTCTACCTGCGGATCTTTTATTTGGCCGTCCTCCTGATGCTCCTTCATCGCCTGAGGAATATGTCGATGAACTCCAGGCGCGGATTGAGGAGATTCATTGTCTAGCGAGGAACCGAATTGGACTGGCATCAGAAAAGATGAAGACACGGTACGACACAAAGGCAACAGGACATGAGTTCAACGAAGGTGACAAAGTTTGGTTGTGGAATCCGATACGTCGTAAGGGACTGTCGCCAAAATTACAAAGAAACTGGGACGGTCCTTACACAGTCGTCAACAGGCTGAATGACGTCGTTGTACGCATACAAAAATCGCCACACGCCAAACCGAAGGTCGTACACTATAACCGGCTAGCCCCTTATTTTGGCCAAAGTGATTAGAAATTCGAAACTTGAATTTCAGACCATGGTCATGAAAGTCACTTTTTGTAAATATGTAAATAGTAATTAGTTCTTATTTATGTAAATTTTATTATTATTGTTATTATTTATTTATTTATTTATTTATTTGTTTATTTATTTTAAGTGTTTTCCTCTAACTCAAGGATTGCACTGCCCGGGACGTGCAGTCTTTGAGGAGGGAGTAGTGTTACGAATTTTGTAAATAGTTAGTGTTTGTACTGTAAAATAATGTAAATAATCTTATTAAGCTCCATTTCTTTACTAATATTAGTTTTTGTTACATTGTCTCTGTTATCAAGCAAACTTGTCTATTATTTTCAGTGAATGTCTATGGCAGCTTTGCGAAATATTTGAGATATCGCCAAGTTGGCGTCACTTTTGGCGACTAATTTTGGTCGCCAAATTTGGCGATATATCGCCAAGTTGGCGACAAACTTGGCTATTGTTGGCGATGGTAACCCTTCCCTATTTATGGTAACCCCCCTTAGGTCTACTGATACATTGTTTGTTGTTCCGTGGTTTTCCAGGTTTTTCTAGAAATTTCTAGCACATGCTACGAGACTATATATAAGGAGAGCGATACGAGCTGTTGTTGTTATTATTTACTAGTCAGTCAATGAGTGAGCTACTAGAGATTGTCCAAGCAAGTTTGCTTGATGTATTGAGTTTTATCTACGTTGTTTTGAATGTGATATAGTGTTGAGACATTGTATAAAGAGTCTCTGCGACCTATATTTGTACTTGTTCGATAGATTTAAACAGTTATTTTGGAATATCTTGTAATATTTGTGAGTTTCGAAGACTTTGTTGTTCTGAAGATCTGTAAATAAATTATTTTCTACTTTTCTAAGAGAAAAGAGTTTGAAGTTGTCTAACCATAAGATCGAAAGAACCCTATATACGCTGCAACAGTATGTTGAAATGCTTTTAAACTCTCCAAATTTTCTTTAGGATTTGAAAACCTTTCTTTATTTTATCTTTTGTATCTACCCATTCTATGTTGAGAAACTGATTGCAGCATTCTACTGTTAAAAGTCTTTTTTAATTGTTATTATTAATGCTTTGCTGCATCAAAGAAAATGATTTTTTAGTACTGTAATTATTGTACTATATTACTTACCTTAGTAAAATTGATGTAAATTCAAAGCATTGTTTTTTGTTTAAATAAGTTTCATTCTAATGTTGGTAAACGATCTGTACTATTTACTACTAGTTTCAAAAGTTTTAATAACTGAAAAATACGTTAGTTAAATTAAAATGGATAACATTTAATTGATTTTGAGCATTTTAAATAAAATTTCTTTTCTTCATTTAGCCAAGATCTTAGATCTTGGCTTTAAGACTGATGTAATTAAATTTAGCATACAATTAATAAAATTTGTATAGATCTGATGGAATTAATTTACTAAAGTTTATAGCAAGAATACATTTATTGTATCTTACAAAGCTTTAAGTTGTATGATAAATTTATAAAGAATAACAGTTTCTTCTATTTCTTCCACTGCGGAAGAAACCTATTTCTTCTGGCGGGTTTTTTTCGCTGTTTTTTCCACTGCGGAAGAAACTTGCCAACCCTGGTTTCCGTCAATTAGAAGGTAAATTTTCAAATATGTGTTTTGTAGTTGAAATAAGTTTTAGAAATGACTGTTATGTATAGAAATCTATAGGTCATATACAAGGCACCGCTAAATGATTCTTATTGTCTGTCAACTGTAGTTGCTGAAGTTGTATTATTTTAAATTCATTCTGTGACCTTTTTCTCTGCGGTCACGTGTTTACTTCTGCTGATGACGAGCTGTTAAAATTTTCAACTCAAAACGCATTCTGTGTTTTGTCTTGATTCTATGATGATTTTTTACAAAGTTTTATCATTTTAATTGTTATATTTCGCCAGTTTTCGGTGCTGTTTCACTATTTTAAATATGTTGTACTTTTTCTTAGTTTGTTCGTTTAGGTATTTTCTTTTTCATCAAATGGTGGCGCTTCATTAATTATCTTTTTCTACCCTAATAAATAGTGAAATTTCATTACAGTATTTTGGAAGTACTGAAGCGTTTCCAGGGCTTGAAATTCAATTTTCCAGAGGAGGGGAGTCTCCCTTCCAACATTTATAAATGGAGGGGAGTTTAGCTGTTTGGGAGGGAGAAAAAAAATCTTTAAAACCTATTGTTATATTTGTGCTATTTAAAGAATTGCACCAATACAGGCATGACAAAATACCACTGAGGCAATTTTTATCGACAACTCAGAATAATTATGTAAAATGTGTTTATAAAAAAAAAAAAAAAAAAAAAAAAAAAAAAAAAAAAAGACTAATTCAAGATTTTATATAGTCTATTTAGTTTTCAAAGGGATAAATTCCCTCCCTATGCTAATTACTTTTGTTTCAGGTCTACAAACTCTGTTTTTGGTTCAGTTGATTTTAGGTTGAGTGTAGATTGCTGCAAGTCGGGTTCGGGTAAATCAAACTTTTCAAAAGTTAGTTCAGTATATATTATTTCCAATTAAAAATTATAACTATAACAATAAACAGATATGTTCAGGGATGGGGAAATACATCATTTTGCTCGCCTGTGGCGAGTGGATTTTCTGGCAAGGCGAGTGCATTTTTAATTTTTGAAAAAACTGTAGGCAATAGAAACATTATCAGAGACACTTTTTCAATATAGATATTTTAACTTTCAAATTATTGTAAATATGATACTAAAGTTCTATCTTATATTAAGCTTACCTCTGTTGCATATATTTTTTAATTTTATAGGGAAAAAAAGAAATACGAAAATGTATTGTAGTAATAGTAATTTCATGTGCGATTTTGTCAAAACTGTTTTCAACTGCATGCGTGTTGTATCTTGCAGGCTGATGAAATAAATCCATGGCTGGTAAGATTTTTGAAAAATTCCCCACCCCTGGATATGTTTGTATGTGTGTTCTTTTCCAAAGAGACGGCTGCATTTTTTTCTGCGACCCTCTGACGAAATTGACATTTCTTTTACGATTCTGTAATGAAATTTGCAGTTTTTTTAGCAGCCTTTTGACTAGATTCGCATTTATTCGGCAACCCTCTGACGAAATTCTCATCTTTTTTGCAATTCTTCAACGAAATTAGCGTTTATGAACGACCCTTTGACAAAATTCACATTTTTTCCGCGATGCATTGTTGAAATTTGTATGTTTTACTTGATTCTGTGACAATTCATATTTATTAAGCGATCCTTTGACGAATTTTGCATTCATTAAGCGATCCAAATGCGATTTTGTTCTGTATTTTCCACAAAACAAAAGTTTTCGGCTCCGAAAATTGAAAAAAAAAATCGTCATCAATCTGCAAATTTAAACCAAAAAAAAAACGAATTTCGACAAATCGTCGCCCAAAAAAATCAATTTTGTAAATCGCTGACAGAAAAATCGTAAATATCGTCAGACGTTCGCAGGAAAAACGCAAATTTCGTCAGATAATCGTGAAAAACTCAAATTTCGTCTGAAGATCGTCAAAAAGAATGTGAATTTCGTCAAACAACAGTGAAAGAAAAGCACAAATTTCATCAAAGATTCGAGAAAAAACGCAAATTTCGGGTAGGGTTCACAGAAAAAAGTAAATATCGTCAGAAAACCTACAGAAAAACGCAAATCGCAAAAAAATAGCAAATTTCGTCGAAAAATCGCGAAAAAGCCGCAAATTTCGTCTAAGGACCTCAAAAAATCCGCAAATATTGTAAAAAGACTGAAAAATTCGTAAATTTCATCAAAAAATCTAAAAAGTCAGATAATTTCGTCCAAAGATCGCGAAAAACCCGCAAATTTCGTCAAAGGGCGGTGGAAAAAAGAGTCAAAAGTAAATCCCCCCTCTCTCACACAATCTTTTGTAACTTTTCAGAAAATTTTCTACGAATTTCAAAAAAGTTTTTACTCAAAATCACCCCTGAAGAACCTTTTGACAAATATGGCGATTTTCCGCGATCCTTTAAAGAAATTAGCGTTTTTTTTCCTGGATTATCGACAAAATTTGCGTTTTTTCGCGCTAGATTAACAAAATTGGCTGGTTTTTTACGATCTTTTAATGAAATTCACATTTATTTCGAGATTCTTTCATAAAGTTCGCGTTTTTTAGGCGGCATTTTGATAAGTTTGGGTTCATATGCAGGGGCGTGCGAAGAGAAAACTGCGTTTCAATTAAGTGTTCTTTTTTCTTCTTATAGGCCAAAAATGATGTTGGTAGTAGAAAATCGGCGTCCTAATGTCTGCGGCCGGGGCGACCTCCCCCTTCGCCCACCCCCTTTCGATCTTTCCACGAAATTCATATTTATTCCGCGATGCTTTCAGGAAATTCGCGTTTATTCCGCAATCATTTCAGGAAAGTCTCGTTTATTCCACGATCCTTTCACGAAATTCGTGTTTTATCGCGATCTTTTAAGGAAAGTTGAGTTTTTTTTTCGCGATTCTTTGAGAAAATTGGCGTTTCTATCGCAATAATCTAACAAAATTTTCCGCGTTTCCCTTTTCTGTGAACGATTGATGAAATTGATTGTGAAAATATGCTGTTCAGCTCTGTTCAAAAGCTATGAAAAACAGGGTTGTTATGTTTAAAACATTTTGTTTAAAACAGCTGTTTAAAACGCGTTTAAAACATTACATTTAAAACAATGTTTAAAACATGATTATTGCTAATAATGTGACAAATTAAAATTTATGAAATAAAATTGTATTAAAAATTTCTAATTAGCTGTATGTACTAAAAGACATTAAAATTTTATTAAAATTATAAATTGGTTATTTAATTTTAATTAAGTATTTAAAGTAAATTTATTTCCTCTAAAATTAGAAATACATAATTTATTTTTTTAAATATCTCAATTATGATTTTTTATATAATATCAAAGTTCTATAATATATTAATTTTCGAAGATTAAAAGTAAAACTGAAAGAGCATTTTTCAGATATACAATACAACAAGCCTAGTACAGCCTTATCTAGAATGCAATGAAAAGAAAATATTTTGATAAATTTCGACAAAGCTAAAATAATCTTTTCAACATCAAACCATTACTCTTCAACTATCCGTGAATCCCTCGAAATTTTGCTTAACTATGATACTGTTTGTAATGACATCATTTCTTAATATTCGGCACTCTGGTACAATATCCTTGGTGTTTTGATGAATTCATAGCAGGGTTTGAAAAAACCCGGGTTTTTTTGAAAAAGCCCAACCCACTGGGCCCAGTAGTCTAAAACCCGGGTTTTTTCGGGCTTTTTTGAAAAAACCCGGGTTTTTTCGGGTTTTATTGAAAATTTTTAGAGAACTCTCCAAATTTCTAATTTTCATGTGCATAGTACCTAAGTTTTTCATTTATCAGTGAAACAAAGGTATAATTTTGCATTAAGTATAGATTAACAATAAAAAAAAACACATAAAAAGAAAAAATATACATAGATGTAAAAAGATTATTTTGTATCTCATGGAACTAGATTACTGGAAGAATAATATATTAAACCAAGTGCAACTGAATTTCTTTATATAAATCTTAAGTTAAACAGACTAATTTATGCAATTCCTTTCATTTACATCAATAGAAATCAATTTAAAGCAGCAACATTTATGTAAATATCTTTATTTTTGTGAAGAAAAAAATAGAATATATATATATATATATTAATTATCTAAAAGTCAATGTCAGTCATATTTATAAAGTTAGATCGTAAATGGCAATACAGTTTTACTAGTTTAGTTTTGTATGCCATCTGTAAGCGGTCATCTAAAGTATCTGGATACATTTTAGATTATATTTTATCAGGGTTTTTTGGATATTATCAGGGTTATTTAAGTTAATATGGTTCCGAATGTTTGAAAACAAGATACTTACTACTAAATACAATTTAAAATAACTAATTGATTACAAAAAATTTATAAATCAATGACAATAATAAACATTATAATTTTCTTTTTACAAAAATTAATTATTAGTAATAATTTTAACAATGAAATTATTATTAAAGTACTATACCAAAATTTTTTCGCTCTTTTTTTTCGTTATAATCTGTCACCATTTTTGTGTTGAAAATTACTGTATAAACTTTCATTGAACATTGAAGCAGGATAATATATGTTGCGATTAATCTTAAAAGCTATAACAATATAAGCAATCATGATGGGGATCACATTTCAAGCATCATCTTTAGGTATACATTAAGATTTAAAGCACTTGGAAGCATTTTAAAATATATAGGCATGAAAATCTTTATTTACAAACTAATTTATTTTATGATCATTTTATCAATAGTACTTAGAAATTCTTTTAAATATGGATGGTTTGAAATATATTTGAATTGGCATTTATCTTTCCATTCTCATATCTTAGATTAAATAATGAAACAGTTGTGAAACACGAGAAAATTTGAAAAAACCCACAAATGGGTTTTTTGGTGGGTTTTTTCAAGTGGGCCCGCCCGAAAAAACCCGGGCGGGTTTTTTCGGGCTGGGCCCACTTTGGCGAACCCTGATTCATAGTGATTTTGTTTGTACACCCAGACTGTTTTTGTTTTGTTTTTACGTTTTCCATTTCTAATGAATTATCTTTTCTTATACTCCTTTGAAAATGGATGCGAGGGCATCCAAAAGATCTAAGGTAAATAATAATTAAATAATATCTATTTTTACAACACTTTTTGAGTATTTATTTGTATATTTTGAGAGATCTATTTCTCCGTTTTAGGGAATAAATTCGGCAATTGGTGCACAGAGAACATAATATTGAGTAAAAAATCTGGGCTAAAGGCCTTCTTAATATACTATAAATAATACTTTCTCCCATCAATAGATAATGCTATAATACTTTATAGATATTTGTTTAGTAGTTAAAAAAGATTTTTTATTGTTTTTTTTTTCTCTTTCTTTATTAAAATTATAATGACTTCTGTTTAAAATATTCATACATAAAAAAATTCAACATTAATTTAAATTTCTTTTAATAGTATTTCCTTTTTGATAATTCATTTATGAAAATAAACTGAAATGAAAAAAAAACTTATCTACTTTCAGTTCCTTTTAAATTCTAATTGTTTAAATTTGCTTTTCTGTCCTCAGAGTTATAAAAGTATGCTACCTACCAACCAATCTATCTATTTTGATTTTCAATTTGAATATGTTCTCAAAATAATAATAATAATAATTTAATAATAAAAAATGGACATGTTTAAAAAATATTTATTTCTTAACTAATTTTTTACGTATTTCATATTTTTTTTACACATTTATTACATATTTTTTACATATTTCATCACGCTTTAAAGGAGAATCACTTGCAATTGATGAGACTGAAAAAGGCATGAACCTTGCTGCCAGATTATGTCCTGAACTAATTCCAATAATTATAAATTATAAAGCTAAGTCAGCTCCATTCTCTGATTATATGTTTGATGCAGTTGCCAATCATAAATTTGCCATTGGAGAATCAAATAAAGTGGAAATAACATTTATTGTGGTGGTTAAGCCTTGAAAAACACATTGATAAAAATGCCATGAATATCATAAAACAGTTACATACAGCTGTATGTTCTACTGCTGGATTAGAAAGAGTTTTCTCTACTTTTGGTTTTGTGCAAAGCAAAACCAGAAATCGTTTGGGTGTTGATAAGGCTGTTGTAAGGGTATTGACAAACTTGTTACCATTTTTAAAGAACTGAACAATTAAATGTTTTAGTTTAGAATAAAAATAAAATTGCTAATTAATGTTTGGTATTTGTTATATAATTTTTTTCTTCCTTACTGCCGTTTGAAAATATTTTCATTCTTTATATTTAATAATTTTTGTTCACTTTAATCAAAATTGTGCTGTGTGAGAAAAAAACGTTTTAAACGTTTAAAACATGTTTTAAACAAAAAAAACATGTTTTTTTTTTTTTTTTTTTTTTTTTTTTTTTTTTTTATAAAAAACATGTTTTTTTCCAACCCTGATGAAAAATCGGTTATTAGCCCAGAAATTCGGACATAACTTTCCGAATTTCCGGGCTGATAAAACGATGTTTCACAACTTTTGGAATCGAATGCGTTAATTTATTCGAAAATTCGAAACGGAATTACTGGATTCTTGCGACAAAAAATCGCACTAAACTTGTCAATCGATCGCGGGGAAAAAAAAGGAGAAATTTGACGATCGGTTGCGAAAAAATATCATGAATTCCAACGATTTTTCGCAGTTAAAAAATCGCAAAATATGTCATTCAGTCGCACGAAAATATCGCATAATTCGCAAAAAGATCGTGGAAGTTAATCGTAGTTTCAAAATGCAAAATTTTTCTGAAAAATTGTGATTTTTTGGAGCGGGAGCCTCTTTCTGCAATATTCTTTTGGGCGGGATTTCAAAATTTCGGACGCGAATCCCGCCATCCCGCCCTGAAATTCAAGCCCTGGTTTCATAATTTATGCGTATCAGATGACTTTTCTTTCTCTTTTTTTTTAAGTTTAAAGAAACAAAATGATCTTAAGACAGATATGAACACATTTAATACAATAACCCAACATCGAGTGAAAAATTAACCGGTACCTTGATTCGAGGCTGAGTCCACAGCGTACCGTGCTGTTGCTCTATCATCTAAGCTACTCTGCCGACATGCCTGCCGGCAACTTTTTACTAACAAACCATGTTTGGTAACGTCATCACTTTATTAGTGATCTGATTTATCTGTCAGAAGTTTCCGGACTAGAATATCGGCCAGGGTGGCTTAGATGGTAGAGCAACAGCACGGTACGCTGTGAACGCTAGTAGTAGAGAAAGGAGAGTTGAGCTCCAGCAGGTGGAGGGTGGAGGAGCAACTCCTCCTCCACCTACTCCTCCACCTGTAGGAGGGAGCCCTCCTCCACCTATAGGATTGAGCCTCCTCCTCCACCTATAGGAGGGAGCCTCCTCCTCCACCTGTGGAAAATGTGTGCTATAAGATGAAGGGTCAAAAAGGAATTTTTTTAGCGTACTCTAACAAGAGGTTAATTTTGGAGATTTTTTTAAATTGAACTATAACAGGAAGTTAATTTTGAAGATTAAAATTTTTTTTAGCGAACTCTAACATGAGGTTAATTTTGGAGATTTTTATTATTATTGAACTATAACAGGAAGTTAATTTTGGAGATTTTTTTTTATTGAACTATAACAGGAAGTTAATTTTGGAGATTAAAATTTTTTAGCGAACTCTAACATGAGGTTAATTTTGGAGATTTCTTTTTATTATTGAACTATAACAGGAAGTTAATTTTGGAGATTTTTTTTATTGAACTATAACAGGAGGTTTATTTTCAAGATTAAAATTTTTTAGCGAACTCTGACATAAGATTAATTTTGAAGAATGAATTTTTTTTTCATCGAACTGTAACATGAGATTAATTTTGGAGATAGTCATGTTAAGAAAAGTAAATTTTGGTAGTGACCTCCAGCGGAGAAAAATCGAATTTTAGGTTGAGATGAAATTTTGAAGATTGAATTTTATGTTTATTATCGAACTATAAGTTGAGGTTTAAATGCATATTTTTAGAAAAAATTAAGAACATAAATTTTAGAAATTAATGAGAAAGATTCCCTTTTCTACTACTTCTCTTTCGAACGAGTTTAAATTTAGGAAAACTTTAACAAAGAGGAGGTATTTTCCAAAGAATTCAAAGTATTTTGTTCAATTTCGAATTTATCTTTTAGGGTGGTTTTCGTAAAGAGAAACAGATTTTTGAAGAGATTGAAACAAATTAAAAAAAAAGAAAAAAAAGAAAAAAAAAGAAAGAAAGATTTTTTGGGAGAATTGTCCTATTTCGCAGAGTGTGCCCTCATCTTTTATCCGGGCTTGGGTCCGGCATTCTATGCTTAAGACATTTCCTAATCATAAGCAGTGAATGGCAGATTTACACACTCACATTCACACCCACAAACATTTTTTTTCATTTTTTAAAAAGAATTTGATATCTTTATTAATTTTTAGAGATAGAATTTCATTTTACTTTTTCTTCTGTTTTTTTTTTTTTTTTTTTTTTTTTTTTTTTTTTTTTTTTTTTGAATTGTAGCATAATAATTAATAAAAATTAATTTTATGATAATTGATTTTTATTTTATTGAATTACAAAGAATATTTCTCTAATTTTTCAGCGAATCTATAAAATTAGGTGTAATTTTCAATTATGCATGACGAATTAAATTTGAAATATCTAATTTTGGAACTTATGAAAATTTTTAAATGATATATATATATATTTTTTTTTTTTTTTTTTTTTTTTTTTTTTTTTTTTTAAGGAATTGATATATTTTTGTGCGAATTAGGCCCCCTGCTCTTTTGGGAGGGAGTAAAGGGCTCATCCGCCTCCTCCATCACCTGCCGTAAGAAATGAGCTCCTCCTACTCCTACCATGACTAAAGAGGCCCCTACACCTGCGGGCAGCATTTTTTTTTTTTCTTTTTTTTTTTTTTAGAAGAAGATATAATAAAAGACATTTTAGGGGTATTGAAATTTTTTCAGAAAACATAAGTTGAAATAGAATTAAATTCTGAACCTTCACTTAGATTTATTTACATTTTTATTTTTAATTTCAAGGTAAGTGAAATACTATCGATAAGCGAGCAAGATTTTTGAAGTCAGTTTAAGAAAGAGGGTTTGATGTAATAGATTTTATTTTCAAGTAAAGGGAGGTATTGAGAATATTACACCCTACCAAATTTAAATTTTTAATTAAGTAATAACATTCATTGTTTTTTAATTAAATCTGAACACACATGATGATTTAAAAATAAATAGGTTCAAAAGAATTTGAAGTCACGTGATCTGACCCCCCCCCCCCTCCCCTTTTTTCCACTTGCATGTTATACAAATGGGATTTCATTTGCAAATCTAGAACTGCAAATAACAATAATTCTAATAAGTTTTTGATAAAGTATGGAATTAATCGGAATTAAATTTGATGGAGAAATTTTCCTTAGGTATACAGAAAATATATTTTCTTTTGACATCTAGTAAAGTTTGATAATTTTTTTATTTAATCTTTTACCCTGTTTAGTTAAAATACTCACCCCCTCTTTTTTTTTATGAGTCAATTAGTAAAGTTCGCTTATTAATAAAAATTTTCCGCTAACAATTTTTAATGTGGTTGGTGAAATTTTGAATATCTGTTGACGAACTAATGTTCACGAAAGATACATTTGTCTGATATTCTATGCCGCACCCAATAAATCCAGATAAATTAATGAAGGATTTTATGGAAAGCGCAAAAATATTTTCTTGTAACATGTAAAAATAATTTCGCATACAAGACTTCACTAATTGGAATTTAAATAGCAATAACGGATGAGCGAGTTTCATTCCTAACCGATATTGAGTACAATTCCAATCGCACCTGTCGGACTAATAGTTCAGAGTTTTCTTCGAACCTTGAATATCCTTGAGTAAATACGTTCTTTTAGAAAGACCCTCACGGAGGGCATCTCTTCCCTTTAGGGGCTATATCCCTCGTCGGTCACATAAAAATAACAAACAATTTAAATAAAATTTTCGAATTTATGTTTTAAAATTTTGTGTTTTCGTATTTTTAATTCATTTTGAGATGGTTACTTCTTAAGAAAATATAAGCATATTTTTAGACTCACTGTATATTATTTATTTAGAGAATTTCTAAACTGCCTAAATTATTTATTTAGAAAATTTCTAAACTACCCATATTATTTATATCTTTGACCGCCACTTTAGTAAAAGACCTATTATTTATTGAGAAAATGTATGCATATATTATTATTGGATAACTCCTTTCGGACTCATTTTAACACTCATTATTAATTAATTATTGACTAATTATAAAGGCTAATTTTACTTTTGATGAATTTCATGTTATGAGCTTTATTAATAGTTATTAGTATTGTATTTCTAAGATTTCTTCTTAAATAAAAAAAAATTAAACACTATAAGTTAATGATAGTTTTAGGTCATATGAAAGAATAATGGTTTACAGATTTTTGAATTAGATTTATTTTCAATGAATTAAGATTTTTTTTTGAGTTTGAAAAGAAATATCCTTTATCGTACTGTACAAATTAATTTTGTAAAAAAATATTACTCATGATTCATTTTATCCGTGATGATTTTATGTTGCAAAAATTAATAAATATTACTTTCTGATACTATATTGGAAAATAAATAATCAAAATCGGAATAACGTGCTCTCAGTTAATTATACATTTTGAAGATTATATAAATATTCCATAACACAATTTAAAACTGAACTACAAAATGACATATTTGAAATACAAATTCAACGGAAAAGAATACATACATCCTTTATTTTAGTATATATTTTTTTAATATTGAATCAAAATAAGAAAGGGAATTACAGTACCTGCTAATAATCCATGACAATTTTCGTCCACCTAACAACGTCGAAAACGCACTGCCAATACGGTTGCTTATCGTTCACATGCATTAGGTATGTTATCTAAGATACCGATTTCAATAAAGCGGTAAGATCAAAAGCCCAGCGGTCAGTTTCAATAGATAAGATAACCAGATATTTTTTGAATAAGGATTCTTTGGAGTCTGTCTTAATTACAATATATATGAATTCCTTACTTATACATTTATTTTAAATTTAGGCAAGATTGGAATTTTATTATCTTAATTATATATAGTAAAAGTAGTTTAATAACAGATTGTTTCGCCAAATAAACTAATTAAAATAGTTGTCTTATTATTGTTTTAAGTAAAACATAATGTTAGTGTTAAGCCACATTAGGCCTTTTACCCAAACTTTTAGATAAAATTACTATTAGTAGTACATTTTAAAGGATGCACTTTAACGTTAGACCTCCACTTTCTGTATATTTTTTATTCAAAAATTTGTTTTGTCAAACATGTCTACCTAAAATTTATACTAAGTTTAAGTGCCTTGCAATGGGAAAAACCTCTGAAATTTCTAATACATAGGCATGCTTTAATATAGGTCGAAATTCCCAAAGGAACAACACAAATCTCCATTTTATCATAATTATTAATAACATTTTTGTTTGGATTGATATTATCTAACATACCTGAATCGCATTTCTAATTTGTACTGTTAAAAATAAGCTTTTTCTCTTGAACGATGTATTAACATAACATGCGCAAAATAAATCCCAATAAATTATTTTCACTTTGTTAGTAGATACAATTAAAATTGTTGAAGCTTAGTTCTTTGGATGTACTCGGTACTAATATCAAATATATGCTTTTAATAATAATCATATTTCTTTATCAAAAGTATTTTAAATAATCGTAGTTCAAACTTACTTTTTAACAACACACATCTCATATCATTTTGGATTTTTATTTAAGACGTTCAGAATGAAAACATAGAAGAATTCACCATTTGGAACGAATATGTGTCATAATAATTAGGATTCTTTGGTGTCTATATTACTTAAAGAAGATTTGAGTAAGGGTAGGGATAGTGAAAATACTTATTCTGTACTTTATTATTATTTTTTATACATAAGTTTAACCAATGAATCACAGAAGAAAATTTTGTTAATTGTAATTTACTATTAGCGAAAAGAAACTTTAGCATTTGAAAAGCAATTATTATTTTTATTATTATTAGCGAAGGGGATTTTAAACACATGACTTCTTTTAAAAAGAAGTAACCCCATTTTTTATGAAAGATAAACTTTTTTCATACACGTTCTTTAGTTCGAACAGGTATGAAACGAATGATGAGAATCACTGACCACTGGGCTAAACAGACCCAATAAATTAGTCACATGTGTATGATTTGTTAAAGCTATTTTCTCACACAGACTATAGTAATTTTAGGAAACTGTTGCTATTTTTCAACTTATTATTATTATCATAAATACACTTCTTTTAGTTTCTGGATTTAAACATTTATTTTAATTAAAATAGTTTAGTTCCACTATTCAGATTTTATAAGACTGGTTAACTTTAGATAACTTCCAAACATCACATTAAGACCTAATGTTTTTAGAAATATAAGATATTTATGTTGATTCCAACTGAATTTTTAATCAAAACTGAGTGAATTACTTCTTTTGTTAGTCATGATTTTTTTTTTTTTTTTTTTTTTTTTTTTTTCATATTAAATATTTATTTCACGAAACTGTACAATTTACCTTACAAAACTTTGGTATTTTGGTAACAGAAAATGAACTTGATGTGGAACATTCTAAACACTTATAAAATAACAATAATTAAGTATAAAAATCAAAGAAGAATATTAATAAATGAATAACAAAAAGAATTTCAACTATTTAAAATAATAATAATTGTATAAGTTAGTAAAAGAAAATTATTCAGTTTACCCCCTTTTATTTTTGAAAATTATATTGATCCAATATACAAGTTCATCTATAAGCATATACTAATGGATATAATTATATACTTATGCGTATGTATACTCAATAACTGTATACCATTGAATCGTTACCAAAAATACGCAAAAATGTTTTGTAAAATGTTACTTAATAGAAATTAAAAATCACAACTCAAAGAAAAAAGTTTCTTAAACAGTTTATATTAATAATAAAAAAAGTTTTTAAAAAATCACAACATTATAAAAATGCAGATAAAGAAGAATTAAAAAATGTATATACTAAATAAAAAATAATAATAAATAAATTTTTTGAAATATTTACAACGTAAGAAAAATGTCCCAAGTTAACAAAAACAAATAAATTTTGAATAATGCAAGCACCCACATACATGATATCAAAATAAGTTTTACTATCAAATTTGGTAATGTTTTAGTGGAAGCTTGATGAAAAATTTAGATTTTTTTACTTTTGAAAATGTATGTTACCATACGCAATTTTATCCATTAAATTCATCATGACCTCAACTGAACTTCACTATTAACCCTACAAATTGACCAATCGTTAAATGATTTATACTTCATATTTTTCAAAGTTAATTTCCAAACATAGCATTTTTATGTAATACATCACTGTTGAATACATTTGTTTGTGAAAATTATATAGATGGGTTTTTTAATATGTACTAAAATATTTCAAAGTTAAAAAAATTTGTAAAAAAATAATAAAAAGTTAAAAAAATTATGAAAAAAAATAAAGGAATGATTAAAAAAGTTTGACAAAATTTCATGGTAACAAAATGTTATTTGCAGCTTAACAAAATTTTATGTGCTTACTCAGATATGTTTGTCTTCATACTTGTGAATATTTGTGCTTATGTATGTATAATTTACAAAATTTAATCAACAAAATAAAAATATGTATCTGTGCAAAATACTTTAAAAATTGACAATATATGCATGAGAATACTTATATTAATGTTTACAATAATAGTTAATTGTAATAGTTAATGTTTACAATAATAATAATAAAATATTAATTGTTTACACAATTAATATTTTCTGCATGGTTGCCAACTTCTACGCCTAATTACAGTTAAATAAACATATTAGAAACAGAAATTTTATTTAATAATTGACAATATGTACTGCAATTCATAACATATTTTGTGGTTCCAAACAAGTTTATAGGATTTAACAAGGCGTAGAAGTTGGCAGCCCTGTTTCTGTTTCACCTAACGCCAGAATACATTAACCAAATAATTGTTTACCATGGCGACCATTCGTTTACTCATCATCTAACCAACCACTCAACTGTTTACCCTAGTAACTGATCGTTTGTCTTGACAGATAAAAAATTTTATGTATGCACATACGCAGAAACTTAAGTGAAGACAATCGAAAAATCAGACTTTATCTAAGTAGGCCATTACTTATGATTTGATAGAATGAGACTTAGAGTTTGGAGGAAAATAGGCAAAGATTCTACACGATGATTCACCAGTATAGAATCGACAAGCACAGGTAAATTTAAAATTAACTAAATTCTCACATTAGTTTGCAATTTAAGTAACTTGTAATATTTCTTTATAACTAGTGGTTTTCGCACTAATTTTTGATTTAGTCAGGTGGATAGCTTACCTGACGAATCTTTTACTATTATCAAGTCATGAAAAATAACTTAAAATTTTATTTTTCTGTTAGTTTAGCATTTCAAATTCTTTAGAATTATTTGAAAAATAATTATATAGCCTCGCATAATAATTTTAAGCATTTAAATTTTAACAAATTTACAATCACTTACATTTGCAGGCTTTTTCAAAACACGTCCTTCTAACAGAATGATTTGCAGTGAAATGTCCAATTCTTATCGCGAAACCGGATATCACGTGTTTTATACTTAATCACGTGACTATTTCCTGACGTCGGATTGGATGATAGAGACTCTTTCTTAATGACGTCACTCGACGATAAGCCTACCTGGTTAAGTAACTTTCACGCCATTTTCACCACTATCTTCGAATGAATTGTCTTGTTTGCTGTTACCTCCTCGCTGGTCTAAACAACTTGTCTGAACTTGTTTCAACTTGTCTGAACTTGTTTAAACTTGTCTACAGTTCCTTTGTTATCTTGTCTAAAATGCGAGTTTATTCATAAGAATTGTTGTATATTTTTAATTTCTAAAGTTGATTAAATAATTAAAATCACCAATTGTCTATTGCAATCAGATCATTTTCGTTAATTGATTTTTATAAGATTGAAAATAAGAACTGATTTATCTATTTATTATTCATAGTAAAGATTTTCGAAATAACTTAATTTTCATATGAAAGCGAAAAAGAATATTTCATCAAATGCTTAATAGAATGTATAATTATACGTATTTAACCTATTATTTATAAATAGTTGCATAATATAATAATTCACCAATCATTTTGTACTATATACGAGCGAATAATACTATACTTATTTAATTTATTTATTTTATAATGTATGGTATGCATACTATGAGGCTGAAATATCTAGATGAATGAATGCCTGTTGTTATCGCATCAAATTTATTTTATATGTATCTATCCGTTTGTGTGCGTGCATGTGAGTGCATCTTATTGACCTGCCCCCTAAAGTCGCTCACATGTATCGGTCTGTGGGCACGTAGATAAGTGCAAATATAGTATTAAAAATAAGTGTAGTAAATAAGCATGTAGATAATTACTTTTAAGAAAATTAGAAAATTTACTTATCTAAAATTTTACACCTAAGAAAAAAAAAATGTGTGACAAATTAAAAAAAAATTTAACAAATTAAAAAAAAAGTTTTAACAAATTAAAAAAAAGTTTTAGCAAATTAAAAAAAAAAGTTTTAACAAATTAAAAATGTTTTAGCAAATTAAAAAATTTTTAACGATATATTTTTATTTTTTTAAATAAAAAAATTTAACAAATTTAAAAAAAAGTTTTAACAAATTAAAAAAAGTTTTAATTTGATAAAACATTTTTAATCTGGTAAAACATTTTTAATTTGTTAAAACTTTTTTTTTTAATTTGCTAAAACTTTTTTTTAAATTTGTTAAATTTTTTTATTTAAAAAAATAAAAATATATCGTTAAAAATTTTTTAATTTGCTAAAACATTTTTAATTTGTTAAAACTTTTTTTTTTAATTTGCTAAAACTTTTTTTTAATTTGTTAAAACTTTTTTTTTAATTTGTTAATTTTTTTTTTTTTAATTTGTCACACATTTTTTTTTTCTTAGGTGTAAAATTTTAGATAAGTAAATTTTCTAATTTTCTTAAAAGTAATTATCTACATGCTTATTTACTACACTTATTTTTAATACTATATTTGCACTTATCTACGTGCCCACAGACCGATACATGTGAGCGACTTTAGGGGGCAGGTCAATAAGATGCACTCACATGCACGCACACAAACGGATAGATACATATAAAATAAATTTGATGCGATAACAACAGGCATTCATTCATCTAGATATTTCAGCCTCATAGTATGCATACCATACATTATAAAATAAATAAATTAAATAAGTATAGTATTATTCGCTCGTATATAGTACAAAATGATTGGTGAATTATTATATTATGCAACTATTTATAAATAATAGGTTAAATACGTATAATTATACATTCTATTAAGCATTTGATGAAATATTCTTTTTCGCTTTCATATGAAAATTAAGTTATTTCGAAAATCTTTACTATGAATAATAAATAGATAAATCAGTTCTTATTTTCAATCTTATAAAAATCAATTAACGAAAATGATCTGATTGCAATAGACAATTGGTGATTTTAATTATTTAATCAACTTTAGAAATTAAAAATATACAACAATTCTTATGAATAAACTCGCATTTTAGACAAGATAACAAAGGAACTGTAGACAAGTTTAAACAAGTTCAGACAAGTTGAAACAAGTTCAGACAAGTTGTTTAGACCAGCGAGGAGGTAACAGCAAACAAGACAATTCATTCGAAGATAGTGGTGAAAATGGCGTGAAAGTTACTTAACCAGGTAGGCTTATCGTCGAGTGACGTCATTAAGAAAGAGTCTCTATCATCCAATCCGACGTCAGGAAATAGTCACGTGATTAAGTATAAAACACGTGATATCCGGTTTCGCGATAAGAATTGGACATTTCACTGCAAATCATTCTGTTAGAAGGACGTGTTTTGAAAAAGCCTGCAAATGTAAGTGATTGTAAATTTGTTAAAATTTAAATGCTTAAAATTATTATGCGAGGCTATATAATTATTTTTCAAATAATTCTAAAGAATTTGAAATGCTAAACTAACAGAAAAATAAAATTTTAAGTTATTTTTCATGACTTGATAATAGTAAAAGATTCGTCAGGTAAGCTATCCACCTGACTAAATCAAAAATTAGTGCGAAAACCACTAGTTATAAAGAAATATTACAAGTTACTTAAATTGCAAACTAATGTGAGAATTTAGTTAATTTTAAATTTACCTGTGCTTGTCGATTCTATACTGGTGAATCATCGTGTAGAATCTTTGCCTATTTTCCTCCAAACTCTAAGTCTCATTCTATCAAATCATAAGTAATGGCCTACTTAGATAAAGTCTGATTTTTCGATTGTCTTCACTTAAGTTTCTGCGTATGTGCATACATAAAATTTTTTATCTGTCAAGACAAACGATCAGTTACTAGGGTAAACAGTTGAGTGGTTGGTTAGATGATGAGTAAACGAATGGTCGCCATGGTAAACAATTATTTGGTTAATGTATTCTGGCGTTAGGTGAAACAGAAACAGGGCTGCCAACTTCTACGCCTTGTTAAATCCTATAAACTTGTTTGGAACCACAAAATATGTTATGAATTGCAGTACATATTGTCAATTATTAAATAAAATTTCTGTTTCTAATATGTTTATTTAACTGTAATTAGGCGTAGAAGTTGGCAACCATGCAGAAAATATTAATTGTGTAAACAAACGTATATAAGTATTCTCATGCATATATTGTCAATTTTTAAAGTATTTTGCACAGATACATATTTTTATTTTGTTGATTAAATTTTGTAAATTATACATACATAAGCACAAATATTCACACATATGAAGACAAACATATCTGAGTAAGCACATAAAATTTTGTTAAGCTGCAAATAACATTTTGTTACCATGAAATTTTGTCAAACTTTTTTAATCATTCCTTTATTTTTTTTCATAATTTTTTTAACTTTTTATTATTTTTTTACAAATTTTTTTAACTTTGAAATATTTTAGTACATATTAAAAAACCCATCTATATAATTTTCACAAACAAATGTATTCAACAGTGATGTATTACATAAAAATGCTATGTTTGGAAATTAACTTTGAAAAATATGAAGTATAAATCATTTAACGATTGGTCAATTTGTAGGGTTAATAGTGAAGTTCAGTTGAGGTCATGATGAATTTAATGGATAAAATTGCGTATGGTAACATACATTTTCAAAAGTAAAAAAATCTAAATTTTTCATCAAGCTTCCACTAAAACATTACCAAATTTGATAGTAAAACTTATTTTGATATCATGTATGTGGGTGCTTGCATTATTCAAAATTTATTTGTTTTTGTTAACTTGGGACATTTTTCTTACGTTGTAAATATTTCAAAAAATTTATTTATTATTATTTTTTATTTAGTATATACATTTTTTAATTCTTCTTTATCTGCATTTTTATAATGTTGTGATTTTTTAAAAACTTTTTTTATTATTAATATAAACTGTTTAAGAAACTTTTTTCTTTGAGTTGTGATTTTTAATTTCTATTAAGTAACATTTTACAAAACATTTTTGCGTATTTTTGGTAACGATTCAATGGTATACAGTTATTGAGTATACATACGCATAAGTATATAATTATATCCATTAGTATATGCTTATAGATGAACTTGTATATTGGATCAATATAATTTTCAAAAATAAAAGGGGGTAAACTGAATAATTTTCTTTTACTAACTTATACAATTATTATTATTTTAAATAGTTGAAATTCTTTTTGTTATTCATTTATTAATATTCTTCTTTGATTTTTATACTTAATTATTGTTATTTTATAAGTGTTTAGAATGTTCCACATCAAGTTCATTTTCTGTTACCAAAATACCAAAGTTTTGTAAGGTAAATTGTACAGTTTCGTGAAATAAATATTTAATATGAAAAAAAAAAAAAAAAAAAAAAAAAAAAAATCATGACTAACAAAAGAAGTAATTCACTCAGTTTTGATTAAAAATTCAGTTGGAATCAACATAAATATCTTATATTTCTAAAAACATTAGGTCTTAATGTGATGTTTGGAAGTTATCTAAAGTTAACCAGTCTTATAAAATCTGAATAGTGGAACTAAACTATTTTAATTAAAATAAATGTTTAAATCCAGAAACTAAAAGAAGTGTATTTATGATAATAATAATAAGTTGAAAAATAGCAACAGTTTCCTAAAATTACTATAGTCTGTGTGAGAAAATAGCTTTAACAAATCATACACATGTGACTAATTTATTGGGTCTGTTTAGCCCAGTGGTCAGTGATTCTCATCATTCGTTTCATACCTGTTCGAACTAAAGAACGTGTATGAAAAAAGTTTATCTTTCATAAAAAATGGGGTTACTTCTTTTTAAAAGAAGTCATGTGTTTAAAATCCCCTTCGCTAATAATAATAAAAATAATAATTGCTTTTCAAATGCTAAAGTTTCTTTTCGCTAATAGTAAATTACAATTAACAAAATTTTCTTCTGTGATTCATTGGTTAAACTTATGTATAAAAAATAATAATAAAGTACAGAATAAGTATTTTCACTATCCCTACCCTTACTCAAATCTTCTTTAAGTAATATAGACACCAAAGAATCCTAATTATTATGACACATATTCGTTCCAAATGGTGAATTCTTCTATGTTTTCATTCTGAACGTCTTAAATAAAAATCCAAAATGATATGAGATGTGTGTTGTTAAAAAGTAAGTTTGAACTACGATTATTTAAAATACTTTTGATAAAGAAATATGATTATTATTAAAAGCATATATTTGATATTAGTACCGAGTACATCCAAAGAACTAAGCTTCAACAATTTTAATTGTATCTACTAACAAAGTGAAAATAATTTATTGGGATTTATTTTGCGCATGTTATGTTAATACATCGTTCAAGAGAAAAAGCTTATTTTTAACAGTACAAATTAGAAATGCGATTCAGGTATGTTAGATAATATCAATCCAAACAAAAATGTTATTAATAATTATGATAAAATGGAGATTTGTGTTGTTCCTTTGGGAATTTCGACCTATATTAAAGCATGCCTATGTATTAGAAATTTCAGAGGTTTTTCCCATTGCAAGGCACTTAAACTTAGTATAAATTTTAGGTAGACATGTTTGACAAAACAAATTTTTGAATAAAAAATATACAGAAAGTGGAGGTCTAACGTTAAAGTGCATCCTTTAAAATGTACTACTAATAGTAATTTTATCTAAAAGTTTGGGTAAAAGGCCTAATGTGGCTTAACACTAACATTATGTTTTACTTAAAACAATAATAAGACAACTATTTTAATTAGTTTATTTGGCGAAACAATCTGTTATTAAACTACTTTTACTATATATAATTAAGATAATAAAATTCCAATCTTGCCTAAATTTAAAATAAATGTATAAGTAAGGAATTCATATATATTGTAATTAAGACAGACTCCAAAGAATCCTTATTCAAAAAATATCTGGTTATCTTATCTATTGAAACTGACCGCTGGGCTTTTGATCTTACCGCTTTATTGAAATCGGTATCTTAGATAACATACCTAATGCATGTGAACGATAAGCAACCGTATTGGCAGTGCGTTTTCGACGTTGTTAGGTGGACGAAAATTGTCATGGATTATTAGCAGGTACTGTAATTCCCTTTCTTATTTTGATTCAATATTAAAAAAATATATACTAAAATAAAGGATGTATGTATTCTTTTCCGTTGAATTTGTATTTCAAATATGTCATTTTGTAGTTCAGTTTTAAATTGTGTTATGGAATATTTATATAATCTTCAAAATGTATAATTAACTGAGAGCACGTTATTCCGATTTTGATTATTTATTTTCCAATATAGTATCAGAAAGTAATATTTATTAATTTTTGCAACATAAAATCATCACGGATAAAATGAATCATGAGTAATATTTTTTTACAAAATTAATTTGTACAGTACGATAAAGGATATTTCTTTTCAAACTCAAAAAAAAATCTTAATTCATTGAAAATAAATCTAATTCAAAAATCTGTAAACCATTATTCTTTCATATGACCTAAAACTATCATTAACTTATAGTGTTTAATTTTTTTTTATTTAAGAAGAAATCTTAGAAATACAATACTAATAACTATTAATAAAGCTCATAACATGAAATTCATCAAAAGTAAAATTAGCCTTTATAATTAGTCAATAATTAATTAATAATGAGTGTTAAAATGAGTCCGAAAGGAGTTATCCAATAATAATATATGCATACATTTTCTCAATAAATAATAGGTCTTTTACTAAAGTGGCGGTCAAAGATATAAATAATATGGGTAGTTTAGAAATTTTCTAAATAAATAATTTAGGCAGTTTAGAAATTCTCTAAATAAATAATATACAGTGAGTCTAAAAATATGCTTATATTTTCTTAAGAAGTAACCATCTCAAAATGAATTAAAAATACGAAAACACAAAATTTTAAAACATAAATTCGAAAATTTTATTTAAATTGTTTGTTATTTTTATGTGACCGACGAGGGATATAGCCCCTAAAGGGAAGAGATGCCCTCCGTGAGGGTCTTTCTAAAAGAACGTATTTACTCAAGGATATTCAAGGTTCGAAGAAAACTCTGAACTATTAGTCCGACAGGTGCGATTGGAATTGTACTCAATATCGGTTAGGAATGAAACTCGCTCATCCGTTATTGCTATTTAAATTCCAATTAGTGAAGTCTTGTATGCGAAATTATTTTTACATGTTACAAGAAAATATTTTTGCGCTTTCCATAAAATCCTTCATTAATTTATCTGGATTTATTGGGTGCGGCATAGAATATCAGACAAATGTATCTTTCGTGAACATTAGTTCGTCAACAGATATTCAAAATTTCACCAACCACATTAAAAATTGTTAGCGGAAAATTTTTATTAATAAGCGAACTTTACTAATTGACTCATAAAAAAAAAGAGGGGGTGAGTATTTTAACTAAACAGGGTAAAAGATTAAATAAAAAAATTATCAAACTTTACTAGATGTCAAAAGAAAATATATTTTCTGTATACCTAAGGAAAATTTCTCCATCAAATTTAATTCCGATTAATTCCATACTTTATCAAAAACTTATTAGAATTATTGTTATTTGCAGTTCTAGATTTGCAAATGAAATCCCATTTGTATAACATGCAAGTGGAAAAAAGGGGAGGGGGGGGGGGTCAGATCACGTGACTTCAAATTCTTTTGAACCTATTTATTTTTAAATCATCATGTGTGTTCAGATTTAATTAAAAAACAATGAATGTTATTACTTAATTAAAAATTTAAATTTGGTAGGGTGTAATATTCTCAATACCTCCCTTTACTTGAAAATAAAATCTATTACATCAAACCCTCTTTCTTAAACTGACTTCAAAAATCTTGCTCGCTTATCGATAGTATTTCACTTACCTTGAAATTAAAAATAAAAATGTAAATAAATCTAAGTGAAGGTTCAGAATTTAATTCTATTTCAACTTATGTTTTCTGAAAAAATTTCAATACCCCTAAAATGTCTTTTATTATATCTTCTTCTAAAAAAAAAAAAAAGAAAAAAAAAAAATGCTGCCCGCAGGTGTAGGGGCCTCTTTAGTCATGGTAGGAGTAGGAGGAGCTCATTTCTTACGGCAGGTGATGGAGGAGGCGGATGAGCCCTTTACTCCCTCCCAAAAGAGCAGGGGGCCTAATTCGCACAAAAATATATCAATTCCTTAAAAAAAAAAAAAAAAAAAAAAAAAAAAAAAAATATATATATATCATTTAAAAATTTTCATAAGTTCCAAAATTAGATATTTCAAATTTAATTCGTCATGCATAATTGAAAATTACACCTAATTTTATAGATTCGCTGAAAAATTAGAGAAATATTCTTTGTAATTCAATAAAATAAAAATCAATTATCATAAAATTAATTTTTATTAATTATTATGCTACAATTCAAAAAAAAAAAAAAAAAAAAAAAAAAAAAAAAAAAAACAGAAGAAAAAGTAAAATGAAATTCTATCTCTAAAAATTAATAAAGTTATCAAATTCTTTTTAAAAAATGAAAAAAAATGTTTGTGGGTGTGAATGTGAGTGTGTAAATCTGCCATTCACTGCTTATGATTAGGAAATGTCTTAAGCATAGAATGCCGGACCCAAGCCCGGATAAAAGATGAGGGCACACTCTGCGAAATAGGACAATTCTCCCAAAAAATCTTTCTTTCTTTTTTTTTCTTTTTTTTCTTTTTTTTTAATTTGTTTCAATCTCTTCAAAAATCTGTTTCTCTTTACGAAAACCACCCTAAAAGATAAATTCGAAATTGAACAAAATACTTTGAATTCTTTGGAAAATACCTCCTCTTTGTTAAAGTTTTCCTAAATTTAAACTCGTTCGAAAGAGAAGTAGTAGAAAAGGGAATCTTTCTCATTAATTTCTAAAATTTATGTTCTTAATTTTTTCTAAAAATATGCATTTAAACCTCAACTTATAGTTCGATAATAAACATAAAATTCAATCTTCAAAATTTCATCTCAACCTAAAATTCGATTTTTCTCCGCTGGAGGTCACTACCAAAATTTACTTTTCTTAACATGACTATCTCCAAAATTAATCTCATGTTACAGTTCGATGAAAAAAAAATTCATTCTTCAAAATTAATCTTATGTCAGAGTTCGCTAAAAAATTTTAATCTTGAAAATAAACCTCCTGTTATAGTTCAATAAAAAAAATCTCCAAAATTAACTTCCTGTTATAGTTCAATAATAAAAAGAAATCTCCAAAATTAACCTCATGTTAGAGTTCGCTAAAAAATTTTAATCTCCAAAATTAACTTCCTGTTATAGTTCAATAAAAAAAAAAATCTCCAAAATTAACTTCCTGTTATAGTTCAATAATAATAAAAATCTCCAAAATTAACCTCATGTTAGAGTTCGCTAAAAAAAATTTTAATCTTCAAAATTAACTTCCTGTTATAGTTCAATTTAAAAAAATCTCCAAAATTAACCTCTTGTTAGAGTACGCTAAAAAAATTCCTTTTTGACCCTTCATCTTATAGCACACATTTTCCACAGGTGGAGGAGGAGGCTCCCTCCTATAGGTGGAGGAGGAGGCTCAATCCTATAGGTGGAGGAGGGCTCCCTCCTACAGGTGGAGGAGGAGTTGCTCCTCCACCCTCCACCTGCTGGAGCTCAACTCTCCTTTCTCTACTACTAACGCTGCTGCTGTGGTCGATTCCTGCCTCCGGCTAGTTTTTCACTCCATGTTGGGTAATTATATTAATTGTGTTGATGTCTGCCTTAATAATATACGTACCTTTTAACAAATAATTAAATTCAGACGTTAATTTATGTGTTTTTTAAAACAAAATGATTATTCATTTTTGTTGACGAACTGATTGTTGTATAATTCCAATATATTAACACCCATCCCTAATTTAGTTTTGAATAGTTTTCACTATTGATACTTAATTCATTTGTTAGGCATTATTTTTTTATAATAATTAACCTTATTCGGCTAAAATATCTTTCCGACGAATGATTGCTTCGGCTATTTTTGCTTGCACATAAAAAGTTAGACACGGAAGAACCACCCTTAATTGATGAGAAAATAACATACTGTGTTGAGCTCGGACAGTAAACATAACGCAGACGACAGCTTCTAGAAATGATATTGCCCTTCAATTAGAAAAAATAATCTCAGAACTGACTATTTTTTTATGTCCCCCGTGAACTTCGATGACAATGTCGAAGCTTAGTTGCTATGGTGATCCTTTGAATACGAAGAAACACTCAATGTCCTCAAACCTCTTACTTTTTTCTCTTCACTCTTTCGGAAGCAGTTCGAAGAAATTTCTGAAATTATAGGTTGCCATCGAATCTCCATCAAGTGAAAGCTTCGTTTTTTTATTAGTAGGTAGAAAAATCGCTATTGATTCATTTCCGTCTCGTGTATAGTAGGTCATTTTCTAATGGTGCTCTAAGTAAGTGCATTTTTTGTAAAATTATTTAGCATATTATAATGAAAATGATACGTATTCTATATTATTTATACGTATATTATGCAGGACAAATTCGGACATTTGGAAGTTGGCAGCAGCAAACGATTAAATTTTGTTTTTACTGCAGTTTTTAAAAATTTTAAACATTATACACTGAAAAAAAAATGAAATACTTAAAAATGAATATATCGATGTACTGATACAAGGGTTGCCGGCCGGACGGCTTTTTTTGGTTTTATCCACTTAAAAAAGCCACTTAATTTCTATCGAATCCATATTAAATTTGGATTGATTTATTTTTAATACATTTTTCATTATTTACTACTAAAAAAGTTATAAATTTCTATTTAATTTTTCAAATAAATATGTCTTTAAAACCGCTAGAAGTCAACTGTGAAGGCATTATGTCTGAAAAAATATATAAATCTTCGAAAAAAGAAAATATACTCAAAAAATGTATTTTTAACTTCTATATTTCATAGTTCTACTTATATTACATATTCTTAAGAATTATGACAAAATGTAACACGTCGAAGCATTCATTTAAACATTCTTACAGGTCAATATGTAAAGATTAAGTCATAGAATGGACAACGTTGAAAGAGAAATTAGGAAGGATTCAGTATTTGAGGAGAGTGTAATACATAATTATATAAAATTAAACAACAAAAAATGTTTGAATAAAATTTGTTGAATTAAAATTTTCAATAGATCTTTGTTATTTAAAAGTGCATATATGCCCCCTTGCATGAATATATTCATTCATATGCTAATTGAGAATACTGAAATAAATTGTGAAATATAATATATTATGAAACATGTATAATTCAGAATACTATTTTCAATAGTGAGAAATTGTGTTTTTTTATATGTATGATTTTTAATGTTTATAGGAAATAAAACATGATATTTTAACAATTCTTAAAATTAGTTAAGTAATAAAACATAAAACTAAGTAACCATTGTCCTCTTTAATTTTATAAAGCAGTAAAAATGGAAAAACAAGGGTGGGATTGAAGGTCAATGTAAATCAGAAAAACACTTGGTATGGCCACTTAGCTGACATAATTGCAAATTGCAATTCTGACTATAAACCACAAGCAACTCCATCAATGTGTTATTCTAGTATTAATATCTTCCTTTTTGAAAATTCTCATAATGAATCATAATTAGAATCCCAATTTTTTATTTTAATAAATAAATTTATTAAACTCAAAGTAAATTAAACATGATTAAAACTAGTTAAAAGACACATAAAAATGTGTAGCTTATAATTAAAATGCTTCACTGTATAAAAGCCAATTATGACCAAAAAAGACCAATTTTGGACAAAAAAAAAGTCGGTTAAAACCAATAAAAGCCACCGGCCTGGCTTTTTTAAATTTAACAGGCTTTTTTGCAACTCTGACTGATACTGAATTGAGTGTTTGGAATAAAAATGATCATATTGCTTTCTCAGTTTTAAAACCACATGTTATCAAATCCAAACTAAAGATAATTTTGTTCCCTGTAATGGTTTATTTCATTCATGATGGCATAAAAGATGCTTATTAATGTAAATATTAAATTATACACACTATTTTAAAAAAATTTAAAAGTGCTTTTGCCATAAAAATATTCGATTTGGGTATTTTGCTATTTTTTTTAATAAACAATCAACTTTTATTGTTAATAATTTTGTGCAAGAAATAAATGCTAGTATATTTTTACTTTAATTTATAAGTCAAAGTGGCAGTTCATAGCGATTTACATTTGAACACATCCATGGAATCAAAAATGAGTACATGTGTTTCTCAGCTTTGAGTACATTTGGAATACAGTCTACTCTCGTTAATTCGAATCTTCGCTTAATTCGAACTAAACATGAGGTCCCGAAATTTTCAATGACAGAATAATGTTAAAAATTTTCATTAATTCGAACTTATCTTCTTCTCTTGACATCGTTTAATTCGAACTAACGAGAATTCCGATTTTTCATTTTTCTTTTCTTTCTTGTGGATTTCAGATCATTTGAATAACTTTCTTTCTTTTATTTTTGTGAAAATTGTTCCGAACGAGCATACAATAATCCAATGCATTTTATATCCACTTTCTTAGTGCCCCGTCTGTCTATCAGTGGCTCGTTAAAATTTTTCTTCCATTATGCTTGTTTCTAATCTTTTAATTACATAGTTTATGTATTTATACATTCTAATTTAATATTAAGTTATATTCTAATGATAACAGACGAAATAAATTAAAAAAACACTATGACATCAATTCCTTTGTAATAGTACCATATTAAGCATGTTTTCATTTAATATTTTCCATAATTCGAACTTCGGATAATTCGAACATTTATTGTGGTCCCGACGAGTTCGAATTAACGAGAGTCGACTGTATATGGATGGCCCCTTGTTGCGGATCTCCATTTCTGTTTTATCTCGCGGTTCCATTCTCTTTTATCTGATTCTGTTTCTGCTGAAAAATAAAGGTGCAGCAGTCTAAAAATTTTAGAAATTAGTCTCCCATCCTTTCGAGGGTTTTGTCCTTAAAAATGGATACCTAATTTTTATTTTACTCGCAACCAGAGTTGGAACGGTTTAAACCAATTTGTTTTAACCATGGTTTAAACCAACTGGGTTTTTTTTTTCGAAAAAATCTAATATTTTTTTTTCTCATTTTTCTTTATAATTTAAGACTTACAAATTATTGTATATAAATATTTTCTACTTTTAACACTTTTTTTCAGTAATAAGTATTAGATATAGTGGGCCTAGGTTATTTTTTTTATGTATAGGATGAAAATCACTATGCATTGGTAAACATATTCCATTGCTGTGAAAAAAAAAAAAAAAAAAAAAAAAAACTTAGAACATGTGAATTGATCAAAGATAAAATAGATTAAAAATATTCAATATTTAGTATAAAATATTTTATTTCCATTAAAAAATGCAGATTATTTAAAGCAATCTATCATAACATGCAAGCTTTTGAATATGGAGCTACATAACTTGATGATCTTTAAGATTTTGGTAAAACTATAAAAGAAATTTTTTTTTGATTGGGGAGATAATCTTTAAAAATTAAAATCAAAATATGAAGTTGCATAAGAGTATTCAAAAATTGGGTGTTAGTTATAATATTTTAACAATAACAAACTAATTTTTCGCCCTTTGTTATCTGCTAAATCTAATGACCATAAATGTTGATTTCAAATTGTCTCTCAAAAAACAAAACCCTCGAAGTATCTTTCTTTCTTTTTTAAATTGTGGAAAATAATATTTACATTCATCAAACTACGTCAGATATTTATTATAACTAATTAAAAGATTGTTTATAAAGATTTTCAAAATTCCAATGTTTCACTGTATAGAATAGTTTATTGTTTGAACATAGACTGTTTACTAATAACTGTTTAAATTAAAATATGATTTTTTTTTTAATTTTCTACATAATTCACTGTAATTATTTAATTTAAATTATTTTCAAATGAATTTATACTACTTATAATCCAACAATGTCTATTCTTATTAATAAAAATGCATGCATATGTACTAAAAAAAAATGTTTAAAAAAACCGTTTTTTTTTTCAAAAAAAATAAATAAATAAATAAATAAATAAAACTGGTTTTTTTCCAACCCTGCTCGCAACCAGAATATTTAATTAAAAATTTCCTTTCATAACATACTTTAAAAATAAACATGTTCATATAGTCTAAAAATATTGTTTTTTAATTTCTGGTGTAAGTTAATTTTTTTCAAACAGATTTACTCCGCGCCGGTAAAAATTAAACAAGTTCAAATAATTATATTTTAGTGTTGGAATAATTTTCACATCCGTCAGATTTAAGGGTAATAAGAAAAACAAACGGGTAACCTTTTGAAATTAATCATCCTGTATATATTATATCAATGAACTCTTTTATCTTGTCTTAAATGTTTCATCATTTTTAGTACAAATGTATTAATACATTTATATATGCATATTAAATATGTATTCAATATTTACGTAACGTGAACTAATAAATGTTAATGACGCATTTAATGGAAAGAAAGTCTCATTCATTTCTTGTCGCTTGCTTCGTAAATTAATGTACAAATGTATACTTAAATTATTAACATATGTAGACTAATAATAGTAATAGAACGCAACTGAATATTTCTTTCACGCAACGGTTATTTGGATAACTGTTATTATATCTGAGCAATTAGATGAAAGGTTTTTCCAACATTGAAAATTGGATCGCTGGAAACATGTCGCTGCCTTTTAATGTTTATAAGCAATATCTTAACAGGAAAGAAAAAAAATCATGCGCCCAAAATCGATTATGAAAAACATTCTAACATATTCAACACAGTTACTGTAACAAAAATTTATAATTTATTAAGGTGGAAAATGTCTAAATAAGCAATTTAGAAAAAGCTTAACGCATTAGAAAAGCCATTTTTCTGGAATTATCATCAGTAGTCTAAAAAATATATATCCGATTTTTTTTGTGCAGTCTTATATATGATCTCAGGGCTTGAAAATAAAATTTTCCTAGGAGGGGAGTCTCCCTCCAAACATTTGTAATTGGGACGGATTTTTTTTCAACGCACTGTTATTTTACATGTTATTTAAAGAATTACATTAATATAGGCGTGACAAAATACAATTGACTCAGTTTAAATCAACAATCCAGAATAATTTATGCAAGATATTCTTTTATTTAAAAAGGAAGAAAGTTAGTTCCACCTTTTTCGTCCAGTTTGGAAAATTACATCGTTAATGATTGATTATGTGTGCAAATACGTATCCGTATCCACCGTTTTTCTGGAGTTATATTACTTGCGTTTTAGGAAAATGGAAAAGCGTTTTATTTAGTTCATTTAAAATTATTTTCCATTGTTTTTCATGAATTAAATGATAAAAAATTTTTAGTAGTCATTTTCTAATAATTTCTTTCTTTCCCTTTTTTTCTAGGAACCAATTTTTGTTGACAATTTGCACAAACGAATACTTATTCACTCACTAAGACTATAGACTGACACGGGGATAAAAAAAAAATTGCCAGAAAAGCAAAAAGTATGACATTGACTATTAGAACAACACCACCAATGCACGCATCTTATGACATAAAATTCTAAGCAAGACACTATAAGTCCTTAATTTCTAATAATCATGCATGGAAATCAGTGCAATGAAGACAAAAAAGAAAACGGTGTAAACACAAGAAAAGATTAACTCCAAGTCATCTCCACTGACCAGTGGTTCGGGAACTCTCTTCTAATTGGACGCGATGCTTATGTACTATCCTCCATCAATGCATTGAAGAATTAGAAGGAGCGTTGCCACATCTAAATCGAGTGTTGGCACCTATAAACATGACCATTGGGTTTAACATCATGGAAGAAGTTAGAGACTGTACACGAGAATCTGTGTTCAAAAAGGTAGGGTCTTATTTGAATTTATAAGCTGAATAACTGGTATATTTGTAATTATGTAGGTAAACTTTGTAAGAAACACTACCTATTACATTCTACCCTACGTTGAAATTTCTGAAAAAGTTTTGCTGATCTGCGCTGATTACACTGATAAACAAGGTTTCTGTTTCTAACTAAGTATGTGGTGACTTATGTATTTTAGGTGGTGCTGTGAAAGAATATGACATTAAAAAGTTTCCATCACCCACAGATTAAAAAAAAAAAAAAATCAAAATCTTGAAAATTTGTACAGTAAACAATAGTATTGTTACTAACCCATTTACCTTCCAGGATTCCCTCCCCTTGGACCTGGCTCCCGAAATTTTCAAGTTGACCTATTCGACGCAGGGACTTAAGGGACCCTGTGCGGTCCGAAGAGATTCGGGATCACCAATCATGTCCACTGCACCAGAACCGTACAGGTTGACCTCATAGACGCAGAGACTCAAGGGACTCTGCCCGGTCTGACACCGTTCTGGTACCCCCTCCCTAGTGGACTAACGCCTCTCAGGCTTTCAAGTTGACCTCATTAACGCAGGGGCCCACGGGACCCTGTGCTGTCCGATGAGCAATGGGAAGCAACCTACCAGCCCACCCTACCCCGAACCGCACACGTTGACCACATCGACGCAGAGACTCAAGAGACTCTGTGCGGTCCGAAACGTGTTCGATTTTTTTTTTTTTTTTTTTTTTTTTTTTTTTTTTTTTCTAGTGACAGTACGCCTCTTTATTAGGTGCATTTGGACTCTGTTCGCACGAGCTACCGGATCCGTTCCAATGGAACAGCCCATGAAGCATTTTTTTCTTTTTTTTTTGGGGGGGGGGGGGGGGTGCGGTAGAAAGGCGGGATCTCGTCACCACCAGCAGCGATTCGACTGCCTTGCATTTCGGCCCGAAAATTCTCCCATCTCTGGCACTACTTAGCATTTCGGCCATTTTAGTTTTGGTTATTTATTTTTCTAAATCTCCCTCAAAATTGTCCCCCCTGTTGTCTTCTAAAGACATGCCACCGTCTCGGCTCAAAAATTTTAGCTCCAGCCCCATTTCACTTGGCACGGCAAGTGGGAGTGATGTGCGGCGCCAAACTCAGTACTTTCAAATAGGCAATAAGCTACTAAGTCCAGCAACCGTTAGCCACAATCAGCCGACCTCGGCACTTGTCTGCATCGATCGCCCCCACTCTGCCAGCTAAAATTCCATCATGTACGCTAATGGCACCTGGTGCATGTAAAATCCGTCGTGGGTGCAAAGTCCTCCAAGTTACCTATGAATTATACCTCTAGAGGTGCCTTGCCAGGTGAAGGTCTCGTCATCTGATCAAGGCTCTAAATTATGAGACCATCTTGCGGTTGCCATGTGCAGTTCATCATTTATTGCCGCTTCGCGGCAATTAGGCGGTCGTCCGCCCCGATACCAGGTATCTAACCCGTTAAGCTGAGATTATTAACTCAGCAGGTAGGGGCCTGGTCATCGGTTAGAAAGAAAGAAAGTATGTGGTAACTTATGTATTTTAGGTGGTGCTGTGAAAGAATATGCCATTAAAAAGTTTCCATCATCCACAGATTTAAAAAAAATCAAAATCTTGAAAATCTGAATTTTGTAGTATTTATTCAACACCTTATGAAATTTATCATTTGGTATTTTAGTAATGACAAACTTTTAAATAAATACTTATAAAGCTTAAAATTAATATTTAAAACACAGAAAGTATGCATTGTTTATAAAGTTTCAGAAAACTATAGAGGAATTCTTATAAAAAGAAATATTAATAAGAAATTTCATACTTTATGTTGCGGTAAATGTCTTATCTGTGGCTGCTCTCTTATAGGCCATTGTTCCGAGATATATTGACAATTTAAAGCCGACATTAAGCCACTTATATCATTACAATAGCATAAATAATCTTTTCTTGAAAAAAATGTCGAATATTTCTTATGTCAATCTCGATAAATAGATATCTTTGTATTTTTTTTTTTTTTTTTTTTTTCAGGAGATTGCAATCTTGATCCAAGTAATTCTGAGTTTTTCTTTGATAAATTTAATTCTCTCACAAAATCATTTAATTCTTTTTGAGTAATTAAGTATGGTTCTTCATTTATGCCATGAGAATAGTTCATATTAGATGTAGAGGAAGTTTCAGTTTCATCAATTTACTTTTCTACTGCTACATCGTCATATGTAAAATTCTCTGGAGGTTTCGGTATTTGTGAATAATCATTATGTAATGCTGGTCACATTGCTGAATCTAAGTTCGAGTACTTTATTTTATGTTTACTTCTTGCATTTAATTTTTGTAATACATTAGTAGCAGTCAGTTATATGATCCTTCGGCATGCGCCATATCATGAGTGTAACAAAGGATATACACATTTTGTACCTTTCATCCACGCCCGGAGGTTTGTACACATCGTGTACAACAAGAATGAGGTGCCCATTTTTTATCTTGTTCACCTACTTTATATCCGAAGTACATATGATAGGCAGTCTTTATTAACGGCGTGAAAGCGCATTGATGCTTTGTCAAAGTTAGCTCCCGGGTTAATCTAATCTTAAAGTATTAGAAGAATGTAAGTAATAATTCATTAATAGAAGTGACGGTCATTCTGCAACATTTCAACAATCGAATACCGAATTTTATTTCGGATAGAGATCCTAAAATAGGCTCATTTTATCTATTTAAACTAATAATATAAATTTCAAGCAAATTTAGATTTAGGCCAATTAAAAGATTTAAAATTCGTTTATGGTGTCAAACTTAGGTTTTAGTTATTAAAAAAAGCAGTTTGGTTTAGTTTTGATGTGTAGATAGCCTCCTAAGTAAAATTTATGTACATCATTTAAAAATGGACTTAGTTTCTAATCGTTAGATACTAGTATCTTTCTTCTACAATAATATATTGCGGAGTTAGTTGGGGGTGTTTACCTTTTTTCCCTACACACCATTTGCAGTAAGTTAATTTAGATCCATTAACGTTTTATTTAAATTCTCTTTCCTGGAATTCTGAACATTTTCTATTGTTATTGTACTAAAATTATCTCTTTTCCAGAAATAGTTTCAAAATATCAGAACATAAGATCATAGCTTTTTAAATAGAATTTCTCTTTTATCTTCTTTTTTTTCCCCGTTGATTTCAAACTGCTTGTGTCGGCAGATTATCGAGCAACTTTCAGGTACGTTTGAAATAATTTGAGAGTAAGCACGATTCATTCACCCAGAATTCAGTTACATTCTGCTGTTTCGCTGAATAATGGTTTTCAGAGGCAGGAAAAATTCGTCGATTTATCTGTGAAGCCGTTCGTTGATCGTCGATAAATGGAAAGCTGTGACTATTTCTGTTTGTTGTGTTTTAGTTTCGATTTTTAATTCACACTTTTATGAACTTTTTAACCCCTTGAGGGGCGGTGGGATATATTTTATCCTACCTAATTTAAATGAGAATCTCGCCAGAAACTTTTAACGAAATTTTATATTTCTAACTTTGGCAGCAAAATGTTGAAAATTCGCCTTTTCTTATTTGAAAACAAAATTTTTCAACTTTTCCGATGATAATTCAATATTAAACACATTATTGCTTCCAGTGTTCTCGCTGACATTTGACCAATGTTAATAATTTGGCTAATTAGAAATAAAAAACATTCACCAAATGAAAAAGTATTAACAAAATAGATTTGCCGTGTAGTACTAAAAATATATCTTTAATCCTTTAATGCATTCCCTTTTTTCAATATGTTCTAAAATAACCTAAGTTTTTATAACTGCGACAATGATTGTTATTAATTTAATTTCAAGTATTCGACACAAATATATTAAAAATATTTGTATATGCATATGTAAAATGAAAAAGAAAAGAAAGAAAAAGCAAAAATTGAGTACTAGGAATTTAGCGAATCTAAGCGCTTGTTTACTCGCCAAATGAAGAATTTAGTCGCTATTTGGCGCAATGGCGAGCGACAGCGAGAACCATGATTGCTTCCCCCTCAAGGAGTTAAAGGTAACTGAAAGGTATTTAAAAAATGCCTTCTGAACATAAAATACAAGATTCTGTAATTAATAAGGGAAGCTCTTTTGGTGTTGTTCGCATCTAGCATTCAGACTTGGAGCATTTTAAAGCCCCTATATTAGGAAGTTGTAGAATATATATGTATGTAATAAATATATGTAGAACTCGACGGAAATAAACTATGTTGCATAAATTCTAGGAATTCTCAGCAGCACGAGCAGAGTAGTCGCTCCGACAGTTGGCGAGCAGTGGAAGAATTTCATTGGGGTATTTCCCCATTATAAAAACAGACACCATCAGTCTTCAAGTTCTTTATTGATGAACTCATAAAATCGATAAACTCTTTCTCGCAATCACCTTAGCACACATCGACACTACAACTTTCGTTATCTAGTCCACATCATCAGATATTCTAATTCAGCGGAGAAATGAAACGTGCATCTTGATAGTTTAAAGGACAAATCCATTCTAACGCTCCTCAAAAACCAAATGAAAAAATACATTTTCACGACAAAACTAGCTCCCTCCTACTCCGCTTAAATCATTTTAAAAATCCTATTAGGATTAACTCGAGTCTCAACGAAAAAAAATGATCAGTTCTGATTGGTCTTAGCAGGTGTGTCCTCGGCAGGAACTATATTTTTCCTCGCAAATAACAAGCCCTTTAACACCTGTCACGTGATGTTAAATAAAAAATAAAATTAAAATCCCGGGAATATTCCAGAAAGTAAAAAGGTTATAAAATACCTCCCGCCTTTTTGAGAAGTAAGCACTAATTTATTAATAAATAAAATAAGAAAAAGAATTTTAGCTGTTACAAGTTAATACATTACGAAACTAAGATTGAAATATGTTCCACAAATTTAGAATTGAAGCTAAGAGAGAACAAAAATGGCGCAACAATTTTTTTATTTTACTACATATATATATATATATATATATTTATTTATTTATTTTGTTAAAGTTTTATTCTTGATTTTGCAAAGCATAACTTTCTAAAAATGCTATTTTCGAAGTCACTTATCTGACTATTAACATAGTTTTTTAAGTAACAAAAGCATTTTAAAATATAAATTAGTTATAAATATAAAATATTAAAAAAGTGTAAAAATTCCGTCAAAAACTACGAATTAGGTTTTGAAAATTTACGACATTATATTCACATTTTTGGCAAGGAAAATGCTGACGCATTTTCAAAAGTAGAGTTTACCGGCAATCCTAACCGAATATCATAGTTCCAAAATAAGGCAAGCGAAAAATTCGTAGCACCATATTTGACAATTTAACTCACTTTTGGCGTGTAATAAACAAATAAAAATCCAATAAGAAAAAAAAAAATGAAAGCTTAAAAATATATATTAAAGATGATTTTAAGATAGAACTTTTATCGGTTCTCTGAATTTTATGTATAGAGCTACAAAATGCATCGGGTTTCGATGCTAGGTGCGAACAACTCGAAAAAGATTCCCATGAATATTTTTTCTTGTTTGGCTAAAAACCAAATATCGAATATTTGGCCAAATTTTAGGAAATATTGAATATTTGGTAGCCGAATACTATCTTTTTTCTTTTAAAAAATTACATATTAAATGTAATTTATTTTTTAAATTTTAAAATAGACATGTTCTTTCACATAATGAATAGATACCAATCTTTGATCATGTAAATTTTATGGCAGCGAGTTTGTGTTAAAATTAAACGTGAAATGCGGTGTACAGTTTTTGCATTTTATTAATTGAAATTACATTGCTTATTTAAATGCACGATACTTAAACATGCATATCATACAGAACGATAGTGCTGTATAGTAGAGCTGAGCCGCATACAAAAATACTTGGAAATGTATAACATATTTATTTATATCTATTTCAAACTTGATATAACAATACAGATTAAATTTACATACAATTTAACTTTGAGTTATTAGTGTGAAGAGAACTTTTAATAAATATTGGAATATTATTCCGAAATATCTTAAATTAAAAGCTATTTTAAAAAGCTGTTTTTAAAATAATGAAAAACACTGCAAAGTTTTTTTCTAGTGGGATATTTGTTTAATTTTCTATAAATGTATAACAATCGAGTGTTTCCAATGCTTGTCTAATTTAAATAATAACAAGATCAGTACGGTAGTCTGGCCGGCTTAATTTTTTTAACTACCAAGCTGACCCGTTTTATTTTTTTATCGGCTCTGTCCGTTCAGATCGCTAGTCTTAAGTCTATGTAGAATATTTCTTGATTGACCAATTGTTTTAAATGCAACAAAGCGCCGATTATGAGAACGAGTCTGGACCGACCCTAGTTCTGATAAAATGGACAGACAATTTAACGGATGTTCCTAACTATATACTAAAATCTTCATATTTTTTTCCAGGCTTAGGACTGGCAGCATCAGTTAGTGCTAACATGTTTATTTATTTTTTAAATTTTGTCTTTTAAATTTATTATTTTTTTTTACTTTTTCATCATTTCATTTTTTTTCTCTTTTCATCATCTTCTGAACTCCAGAGTTTATAATTTCAGCAAAAAAGCTCTTAGTCCAAGAGCCGACCGTACAAAACCCTAAGTCATCGAGCACAAGAAAAAATCCTTTAAATTATGAAAGAGCAGTAATAGAGGAATCTAATGATTCATGTCTTCCGGAAGCAAAGTGGTGCATAGCAAAAAATTTATACCACTAGTTCTTTGAAGTGTAGGTTTAGCATTGTATTTGCCGTACAATCAAGAGTATGAAAACAAGGACAACTGGGTGCAGGAAAACACAATGCTAAGTCTACGCGTCAACCACTAGTGGTATTAATTTTTGGCTTAAGCACCACTTCGCTTCCGGCAGATATGGATCATTAGATTCTTCTATTAACTACTCTTCCATAACATAAATGATTTTTTCTTGTGCTCGGTGACTTAGGGTTTTCTGCGGTCGGCTCTTGGACTATTTCGATTGTTGTTTGCTTCAAAGAAGGCATTCTTTTCAACTTTGCCATCTGTAGAATTCTTCTTAAATACGTTAGTTCAATAGCATCAGCGCTCTTCTGTTATTCGAGCCATTTCATAGCTATTTCCAAACATTCAAAGGCTTCATTATGTGATGGACCTCTAGGTCATAGGCTCTTCTGTTTCTTCTATGATAAAAGGACCTTTCTTAACATTTGCTTTCTAAAGTCGTTTAAATGTCTTTATAACACTTTGATCCATGGGTTGAATTACAGAAGTAACAGAGCCATTCCAGGGATTCGATTTCGCATGCTAAATATGAAGAGGGAAAAATTGGAGAAATAGGATTTTCGGATAGTTGGAAATTTGGTTAAAAAACTTTTTTGAGAGAAAAAAGCTGTTCAGATAGTTGGAAGATCTGTTAAAATGTTATTTAAGAGAAATAAGCTGTTCGGGTAGTTGGAAGTTCGGTTAATTTAAGTTTCGATAATCGGCGCTCTGCTGTATGTGCTATTCGCAGATATTCTAAAAACTATTAAAACTGTAAGTGATCTTTCTACAGAATAGTTTGTTACTGGAGTATGTTTTACCCATTCGGGTAGATATCTTTAAAGCAGACATCTTGATTAGAAATGGAAGAAAGGGTTATATTTTATTTTAATTAACTTTTTATAATAGTTCTTGAGCAGGTGACATCGCAAGTGCCATTACTGCGAAATTGAATTTTTTTTAAATGTCAATCGGTAGTAAAAAGTCTTATGAATAAAATGAGCTAGGTACGAATAGATTTAACAAACTAAAAATAACTTTAATTAAATTAATTACTAAAAATATAGGTACTCATTCCCAAAAATTTTAAAGTGCCAATGTCGCCTAAACTGAAATAATACATTGGTCACATTGTGAAATAACCGAATTAAAGCGATAGCGCTTAAAGGAAGAAAAAATTATTCGGATGTGACGATCCCAAAACTTTTTTCTATCTCATTCACGTTAATACTTCCAGAAAAATGATACATAGCAGCGTCACCGGTTAGGTAATTTACACCAAAATTTAATCTGCAACAATTTATTTCAAATTCTAAATGAATCTGAAGTTTGATGAAAATCCGTATGTTAATATTTGAGAAAGAATCATTGCAGAAATAGAGAGAAAAAAAACTGGATAGAAGCGCCATCTGTTGAGAGATTTACTCCAAAAGCTAAAGAAACTAATCTATATCAGGGACTAACTGAATTTGAAGTTTGGTGAAAATTCGTGTATTCGTTCCTGAGATAGAGCTATTGCGATAATTATGCCATAATAATGCCGCATAGTAGTGCCACCTGTTGAGCTACTGCGACAACCATGAATATGAATACTGCCGTATAGCAGCATCACCTCCTGGGCGATTTATACCAAAGTGTAATCAGAGCCATAATATATCGAGGACTAACGGAATCTGAAAAATCCTTCCATTAATTCTTGAGATATAGCTATTGTGGAAATCTTGAAAAAGACAGCATAACAGCGCCACCTGTGATGCGATATACACCCAATAACTAATCAGCTCCAGTTTATATCAAGGTCTAACTGAATTTAAAGTTTTGTGGAATTCCTTGTGATTCTTGTGATAGAGCGCCCGCAAATTTTTGTCAGATACAGAATGACAGACACTCAGCGACAGACATTTTGTAAAAACCTGTTTTTTGATTTCTCTGACCCCTAAAACGTGTAAATCTGTCAAAAAACGGAATTCGAAAATTTTTACAAATCAAATATTTTCTTCTTGTAAACATAGAAGAAAGTAATAAATAATTTATACATGTATTTAAAAAAAAAAAGAAAGAAAAACTAATCATCAAATGTGTATAATAAATTACACAATTCTTTTAATTTGGATATGAATTAAGTACAGTATAAAGCTTAAGCTCTATGTAAAGTCATAGAAGACAAAGCTGAACAAGATAAATATTTAAAAATTATAAGCTTAACAACCATGGTAATGGGACCTATAAAAAAGAATTTTGAATATATGAGGGTATTTTCCACTATAAAAATCAAAATACAATTTAAACACTTGTTTTTCAAGAACACACAAGAAAAGACATCTTAAAAAATATCGCATGGGAGACAATTATAGATGTGACTCTGTTTGAATTTTCCGTAAATTTAAGGCATTCGATTTTAAATTCAGACATGAAGGAATATCGCGGAAAAATATCGACAATTTCTGCAAATGGTCAGCAAAAAAAATCTATTTTGTCAATCGTCAGCAGAAAAAATGATAAATCTTGTCAAAGGAAATTGCGACATTCGTCAAAGGATCGCAAAACACCCAGCAAATTTTGTCAGACTCGAAAAAACTTCATCGAAAAACTTCAAATTTCATGAAATATTCGCGGATTCTCACAAGAAGATGCCCAAAGAACGCGAATTTCGCCAATCTTCACACTTCGTTAAAAAACAAGGGAATAAACGCGAATTTCGTCACAATGTCCTCCCCCTCTCCCCCCAAAAAACGCAAATTTCGACAAATCGTGGAAATAATAACACTAATTTTATTAAAGGATCGCGAAAAAAGTAATTTTTTCAAAGGAATGCAAAAACGTAAGGAGTTTCGTCAAAAGTTTGCCCCCTCCCTCTCCAAAAAAAGTCGCAAATTTCTTTAACAGATTGCAGAAAAAATACAAATTTTATCAGACGATCACACAAAAAAAAAACACAAATTTCGTCAAAGCATCGCAAAAAACCTGAATTTCGTCAGAGGAACGCGAGGAAAAAGACGCGATTTTCGCCAATGGATGGCGACAAGAACACCAAAAGTGTGTCGTCAAATTAAAAAATTCAGTCTCCACGTAGCAACTGGTGACTTTGAATCTGTACCTATATTGAAAAGATGTAGTGATTTACCGTTATCACGGAAAGCCAATACTTGGCCAGCTTCCAGATGCCAAATAAAATTGCCATAATTCAAAATTCAAAGCATTATAAATATGAACTTTTATAACTGTCCAGCTCATAAAAATAGTTATGACAGACTTTTCCAGCAGAATAAAATGTATTACACCAATTTTTTCTTAAAGAGCACAATTCTTTAAAAATTATGGTCAAAAGTCCGCGATGACGGTAAAACATTTCTAAATAATACTTTAACACGTTCGCTCCACTTATGAAAATGTGATGATAGTTAATGCCGCTCTGTAGAAGTGGGATTTTCCCAGAAGCCGATTTATTTTTTATAACAAAGAATCAGTGAAAGATTTTCCCGCGCCAGCGCGTGACTGGCTGTTGGACATCACCCGCATATCACGCGCTTTACGTGTTAATTAAGCTCATTTCCGGCTTGTCAAACCTAGTAACATTTAGGTCATTTTGTTCCAATGACTTTTTACTGTTTATTTGCCTAAAAATTTCTTTCAATTCGCCGATGACGGGGTTTTCGATTTCACCGGCTCCCGGACTATTAATTCTTTCTTCATACCATAACAAGGCTGGATTTTAAAATAAATGCAATCTTTACCACAGTTGCATTTACGTCAAAGATTTTTCACAGCGTTATAAATTTGAGCAGCTTCTAAATAAAATTAAGTTTAAGAAAAATAAGATTCTGTTTTAGATGAATCGGTAAAAATTCTTTTATCAGTATTTTCTTAAGACAATTCCCGATTCCTGATCTAAGCAAGTTTTTTACTTTCTTCTATCTTAAATGGGAAAAACTTGAATCGTGAAAATTTTCGAATTCCGGTTTTCGACGGATTTACACGTTTTAGGGGTCAGAGAACCCGGAAAACATGTTCTTACAAAATGTCTGTCTGTCAGCCTGTCTGCAAATCTCTCTGTCTGTATGTGACATAAATTTTGTGGGAGCTTCATCTCAAGAACTAATGCACGGAATTTCACAAAACTTTAATTCAGTTAGACCTTGATATAAGCTAGATCTGATTAGTGTTTGGTGTATATCGTCCAACAGGTAGCGGTGGTATGTCGCCTTTTTCAGGATTTCTACATTACCTATATCTCAAGAACTAATGAACGGGTTTTCTTAAAACTTCATATTCAGTTAGTCCTTGATATAATATGGTTCTGATTACGTTTTTGCGTACGCACACTACAGGTGGCGCTGCTATGCAGCATTATTTATGATTATCGTAATAACACTACCCCAGGAACTGATGCACGAATTTTCATCTAACTTCAGATTCAGTTGGTCCCTGATATAAATTAGTATTCTATTGTTTTTGGAGTAAATCGCTCTGTAGGTGGCACTGCTGTGCGGCATAAGATTATCGCAATAGCTTTATCTCATGATCTAATTGACGAATTTTCATTAAACTTCACATTTAATTAGAACTTGAAATAAATTGTTGCAGATTAGATTTGGCTTAAGTTACCTAACCGGTGACGCTGCTATATTTCATTTTTCTGGAATATTAACGTGTTTGAGATGAGGAAAGTTTCTGGATTGCCATACCCGGCTAGTTTTCACTTGTTTGAGAAAATGTATAGGAAGAATGAAATCTGAAGCTCAGTTAAACATATTAAAAGTCAGTAGTACTTAAACAGTAGTAGATACAGGGATGTAGTGGAGGGTAAAACTTCTTCTGGATTTTTTAAGGAACACCGTATACCCTCTGTTTCTCAAAAAAAGCTATAGTATATACGATTTAGGGTATACTATAGGCCTTGAGCGTATACCCTCTGCTTCCAGCGAATAACCCTCTGCTTTTTTTACGACTACACCACTGTATAGATAAGTTTCCTAATTCGACTTGCAGTATTTAATCATTGCTGTATATCATCAACTCTTCTGTTTGAAATACCAGTACTTACAGGGTGTCCAGCAAATAATACCCTGATTTCAAAATAAAAATTCTCAAAAACAAAGATCGATAGTAATATGCGGTAAACGGTTTTTTCATTAGGTAAGCTGTAAAAATCTTATACAGAAATTTCAAACAGTGAATATTTTGAAAATATTGCGTTCTGATTGCACAGAATGCTTTGATTTGACGTTTTTTTTATTTTAGATTGCCTGCAGAGAAATAATTTCTCAGATTACAGTGCAATATTTTAAAGATTTTTCGAAGTAAATTTTTAGAATTTCGAAATTTCAAAAATTTAATTTAAAAAAACTATGAAATATGGCACTTTAAGCCGAAAACACATTCTCTGGCAGCAATCTAAAGCAAGAAAATTGTCAAATCAAAGCATTCTTTGCAATCAGAACACAATCTTTTCAAAATATTTACCATTCGAAACTTTTGTATAAGATTTTTACAGCTTACCTGATAAACAAACCGTCTTCTGCATAATTCTATTGATCTTTGTTTTTGAGAAATTTAATTTTGAAATCAGGGTGTTATTTGCTGGACACCCTGTATATGCGTACTGCGTACGACCTCGTTTTAAGTTCAGGCGTTAATGTTCTAAAAACCTAGTTTTTTTTTTTTCTTTCTTCTATCTTTACAAAAAGGAAGTATCGGATTTGTAAAAATTTTCGAATTCTAGTTTTTGACGGATTTACATGTTTTAAGGTTCAGAGAACTCTGAAACCATCTTTTTATAAAATACCTCTGTCTGTACGTATGTGAAACAAATTTATGTGGGCGTTCTATCCAGAGAACTAATGCACGGAATTTAATCAAATTTGCATTCAGTTAGTCTCTGATACAAATTAGTGCTCATTTATTTTCGGTGTAAATAGCTCAAAAGTTGGTGCTGCTTTGCAGTATTTCCTCCAATTTCTGCAATAGCTTAATTTCCAGAACTAATGCACGGATTTTCATCAAACTTGAGATTCAGTTAGTCCTTGACATGTCTATATTTTGGAGTAAATCACTTACAGATGGCGCTTTTTTCGATTTCCACAATAGCGACTTTTGAGGTATTAACATGCATTAGATAAAAGAAAGTTTTGAGATTGCCACGTCCTATTAATTTTATTTTTCTTCTATGCGAATTTGTTTATCACAATCCTTTTAGATTTTTTAGCTTCTTTATTTTATATATATTTTTTAATGCATACATACTACGGTGTGTGGAAATTTATTAATCAAGTGAAGATAAAGCTTCTTTACACAAAAACAATTCTCATTAGTATTCTACTTTCCAAGTATAGCGAATAGATTCTATTTTAAAGCCAGAGTGTTGAGACTATTATATTCTCTGACGTCAACTAGATTAAATCATGGTAGGTAGGAGGTATGTTATTAAGTCTTGGGAAATATTTTTAAGCGTGAGACATTGTTAAAAGTAGAAAGCACACGCGTAGCAAAGTGAAAAAGTTATATTGGCACATATTAAATTTATACACGCATACCCAGAATATGAAATTTTCTGGGTTATTTGCGACATTCACTGTGATCATAGAAAAGACAGGAAAGGGAAGGGATAAAAAGACAGAAGACCAGAAATTATTACTATTAAATACTCTTATTTTTATTATTATTAAATATTCTTATTCTATTAAATACTTGCTGATCTACCCGGCCGGCGTTGCCCGGGCCCGTTATGTTATTCCGATTGTACGCTTTTTGGTGTTCTGTTAAATTTTAGAGGACCCAACGACAAACTAATTTTTTCACATACAGTTCTTTATAATAATTTCATTTAGAGCTATGGATCTAATGTTAAATTCTTTTAGATCATTTGCTAGGTGCAGTGATTATCAACGATTAAAATTTTCATACTACCGACACATTTTCTTATACTACAGTTACGTATAGCGCCCAGAATATAATGCAGTCATAACAACGGCCTTGCTGTGTGTTCTTCATCCAAAAGATAATTTTGACATTTTCTGACTTCTCTAAATGATCTGAATACATTAGCACAAGATGGAGCTTCATTTCGATATATTAAATGTAAACGTTGAATACATTCGACTTGATTTAGCTCCACTTTAAAATCGTAAAAAATCATCGCAATCAAAATAATGCTCTCCGTGTAGACTTCATTTTGTCTTTTTTCCAAAATTTATTCTAGGACAGCTAATTAGCAATTGTTGCCGAAAATTATCGTCTGCCGACACAAAAGAGCTCACATTTACGTATTACTTATTAGAGATGGGCAATATCGTTCCTTTTAAGGAACCGTTCCAGCCGGAACCGTTCACCAAAAGGAACGAGTTCTTTGGACTCGTTCCTATTAGAATCGTTCCGAAAAAAAGGGACGAGTTCTTTTGACTCGTTCCTTTTGGAATCGTTCCGAAAAAAGGAACGATTCCGACAAAGGAACGATTTTGAGAAAAAGGAACGATTTTGAGAAAAAGGAACGATTTCAAGAAAAAAAGGAACGAATCCGTAAAAAAAGGAACGATTCCGACAAGGGAACGGTTTTGAGGAAAAGGAACGAATTCGAGAAAAAAGGACGATTTCAAGAAAAAAGGAACGAATCCGATAAAAATGGAACGAATCCGCGAAAAAAAGGAACGACTTCGAGATAAAAAGGAAGGAATCCGGTAAAATAGGATGGATTTTTTAAAAAAAGGTTCCAAGGGGAAAAAACGCGTCCGAAACTATTTTACGAAAAAAGGGAACGAATCCGGAAACAGGGATAACAGATCTCGGAGCGACATGCAATCCCTAATATTTATTATTTATAACTAACTTATTTCCTTACGTATTCATTTTTTTTCATATCATTTCTTATCGTTTGCTTTAATTTTTAAATGTTTTGGACAGTTCATTTTGTTTTTAAGAGTTCATTTTATTCATCTGTGTGCGCTATTAATTAGCATAGTTATTTCTAATCCCCATAATATAAGTATTCCCTGACTTTATGATTTATTGTATTAAGCATAATTCCTCTTGAAATTTTGCATTTGGTTGACCTTTCATTTATCACTATAGGTTTATCCATGAAATTTTACTGTAGCTTTGGTTTTGGTCATCAGGCTGTTGCGGCGGTCTATTAGATTTTCAATGTAATCATTGCTTTCCCCTCCAAAATCTGTCGTCAAATGACCCTCTATTTATTTTATTATTTTTGCGTAGGAAATTTCTTTATTGATCTAATATTTGATATCGGGGTCTATGATTTGTTTCCTCTTCAAAATTTACCCTAACGTAATCTTTAATTTATATATCGGCCTTCGTAACCGGCCGTTTTCCAAGTTGGTCCATTTCAGTACGATTCCTCAGGAATTGGGAATTTCGGAGTCTGCCCATTTCGAGAAAATTCCTAGAAGTCCATCTATTTAGGAATTAAGGGTGTATTTGAAAAAAATATTTTTCCACATTCAACAGCTCGAAAATATCCGATAGTTTCAGACACATTTTTAACGCTTCCCGGCACACTGTGCCCGGTCTGGGATACCTAATTTTAATTCCAAACTTGCAAACGGCACCAATAACATTTTAGTAAAATTTTGCTTTTGCAACAAAGGTTTAAATTAAGGAATTCAAAATATCTAAAAATCGTTTGTCAATTCCGGTGTCAGTCAACATTTTCTTATTTTACTAACAGATTTTGCCCATGCCGGAAAGGGTTAAAGGTAGATACGTGAAACTTGCTGAGGTGATTTTTAAAGAGATGTTAAGAAGCCGCGTGATTTCTTTTTTTTTTTCGCTCAATTCGTTAGAATTTGATTTATAAACAATTATTTTCTCAGTATGACCATTTTTTTCGTTCGCAGATCTCCCTCTTCAGGAAATTCAGTTCAAAACGCTAACTTTGACAACAGTTTTTTTTGCAATTGTAAAAAAAAAAAAAAGGGACAAGGACGGCGCATTGTGTACTTTCTAAGAAAGAGAATTGCCAGTTTGAAACGTTTGAGAGCAAAAATGAATTTAAGAATAAATCAGACAATAAGCAGTTTGGATTGGAATACACCCTTAACCCCTTCGTGACGGGAGTATTTTATGAAATTTTTAATGTATTGTCATCTTTTTTTAAAAACAGAAATTTGTGCCTTATGAAATCGAGAAAATGCTCCGATTAAATAAAGCTACTTTTGCAGTAAAATTTTACTGGTGGAAATAAACAAGGATTCTTAGGCTTTTTTGTGGCACGTATACGTGTCGCTCGTCCTCAAGGGTGAAGGCTAAATATGAATAGAATCTTTTACATAATCAAATTCAATATTTATCGATTTGGAGAGATATAATTGGTTAAATGGAGTGCATATGACAGCCTTAGTATGTATATAACAGTGTGCTTCCTAACTGAATCATCAATGCGGAGCCGAAACCGAAATGCCTACACCTAAAATTATAAAATTTTAGCTGTTACTACCTACTATAATATAAAAATCCATTAAAGAAATAGTTTCTGAAATTCAAAGCTTAGTGAGCTGAAAATGGGATTGTAAGTTTCTGAAAAAGGATACAAATGAAAATCCAGGATATTTAAATTTAGAAATTGCACATAATTAAAACTGTGGTTTTATGTAGTAAGAAAGGAAATTATAACTATTTAGTTCAATAACGTAACTAATTTTTTTCAATTATATATTTTAAGACAAATAAGTTTTGAAATACATAAAATAAGTAAAAAAATAAAAACTACAAAATACAATGTTGTTCAAAAGAATTTTATTTCAAAAATAGGAGCACACAAAATTTGCTGATTTAGTGAAATCATAAAATGATACGTTGCAATAAGAGCAAGGCTAAAATGGTAGTACAACAAACAATTCAACATTATTTTTTTTATAGTAAAGAAATTTAACATATATAATATATAGCTGTCATGAATAGTAAATTACTTCTAAAATTTTCATTTATTGACGGTAATTAAAATATTTTAGAAACAACCAAATTTCTTTAATAATTTTTGTTTATGAAGTTAGGTTATATAAGCTAAAACATTTAACAACGTTTAAACACGTAAATATGTACAGTATCATGACATGAAAAAAAAAAAAAAAAAAAAAAAAAATATATATATATATCCCACAATGGCCGTTTCGAGGATTGTGTGGATTCCCTTCCTCAGTGCGTAAAAAATAAGATAAAATAAAAGATTAAAATGGATTCAAAGAGCACCTCGGTTATAGCCCCGAGTAAAACTCTGAAAACCCCTGGTCCCGAAAAACTCAGGACTATAACAGATGTTAGGGGGCTACTTCAGTCAAATGGGTTCACTCAAAGGAAGGTCAAATGGACCCGTTTGCTAATGCTAATCCTGTGCAAGAAATTTATAAAGATATCTCAGCTGTATTTTAATATTTTTATTTTATTTTTTATTTTTTTGCATTGGATAGCTGAGATCGATCTGTATTCAAGTCGTTGTTTGCTTTTTCGATTATATTTACAGATATTTTTTATGCGGGACTTTCATTTTCAGAACCGGTTTAGAAAGGGAAAGCACCCTTATAAAAATATCTGCAATCAAAATTGAAAAAATAAAAAACGGCCTGCATTTTGATCCATCTCAGCTATCCAATGAAAAAAAAATCATTTAAAAATATTGAAATGCAACCGAGTTATCTTTATAAATTATTTCCATAGGATTAGCATTAGTAAGCGGGTCTTTTCATTTGACAGAAGTAGCCCCTTAATGGGGCTAAAAAACATCGTTCTATTTTAATCCTTTAATTTTTTTTCCATACTAAAAATGGAGTTCCAAGAATCCTCTAAATGGACGTATGTGATTTTTGTATCATGGTATTGTACTTATTTATGCGTTTAAACGTTGCTAAAAATTTTAGCTTGTGTATTGAAATTCACACAAAGTGATTGTTTTATGTGCTTGTCACGCTAAGGTTTTATCTGAGAAATTTGCTATAACCGAAATATTTTTCAAATAACTAGAAATGATCCAAAAAAATTTTGGAAACTTAAACATTTAATAATTTTAATGTTATACAATCATTTTCTGCTCTAATGATTTTGTTAATACATAATAAGTATTATTGAGACATGTGGAGAAAAAATAAGAATGTTAGGAATTATAATACGTAAAAATAAAAATATATGCTTAATTAGCAGACATTTGTAATAATAGAATTTTAATGCAATAGTGGGAAAAAAAACCTAAATTAAAGTAGTTTAAAACACAAAAATAATACAAAATGCAACTACAATAATTTTTTCCCGAAATGTTTTAGAATATGTCAGGGCTTAATTTGCGCCAGAGCTCAGGTACGTCTCTGTTTTTAAAAAATATTTAAGTATTGGTTGGAATTCACCAGATCTCATAAATGTAGGGCTCCGGAGCCCAGTTCAATAGAGCTTTTTTTGTATCATGGATACTGCCCATTTTTTAACTCTGCACATTTCACTTTCTTTTCTGTCATTTTCATTTGCAAGTGGATCTAACTGTCATGTATTATTATTCTGATAGAAAGAAATCGAGCAGTGTTTCCTCTTTTTTTTAATAAAAGCATCGAATTTTTCCGATAGCGGTGTCAATTTTTTTATTTTGTTTTTTAGTTTTTGGACTCGTTACAAAAGATTGATAAGCGGAAGGAATCGATTATAGTTTAAGATATGCACCTTTTAAAGAAAATTGAAAAATGTTGTTCCATTCTACAGCATATAAATATTAATTTCAGTGAATTTCAAGCATTTTTTATAAAAATGCATAGCTATGTGACTATTTTTTTTTTTTTTTTTTGTGTGTGTGTGTATGTGTGTGTTAATGCTATTTCTGAATCATAAATCTTACCATATTTAATACCAGAATTCTGCGATTAATTACATTAAAATTAGAAAATACTTCTATCGGAAGAAGTAATAAGTAAAAAGTGGAATAGTTGACGAATAAATATATGCTGATAAATATATTTAAAATTTTTATTTTGCTAAAAAAATAAAAAAAAAATGCTTTTGCAAATAATATATGAAATCTAAATATGGAGATTGGAGTCAATTTGGGGAGGGGGGAACGCTACAATTGTTAGTATTGCAGATTATTAGGATTCCGGTAATTTGTACTTTCTCATCATATGTGGTATATGGTAAGTCTTGCAATGGTTTTGAAAATCGAAAAAAGAAATTGACGGATAGTGAAGATTACGAAAAACATAATTTTAGAAAAAAAAACATGCCGTCTGTCTGTAAATCTTCCGAACAAATTGAGATAGAGACTTAAATTTGCTATGTACTTAATATGAAGTAACCTCGATTATCCGGAAGTGTTTCTATTGGACTCTCGAAATATTCGTTCAGATGACAGATATTATTGAGATATTCGTAATCATATTTTCCAAATTCTACGACTTTTCACGACCCTGTATTTCATTGAAATTTCAATTCAAAGATTTATTTTAATTGGAAATGAAGCACTTAATCCAATGCAGTAAATTGTTAGTATAATTGTTTATTTAATCCGTCTGTCTGTGCGCGTGTCTGTCCGTCTGTCTGTAAATACTCTATCTCTCGAACAAATTGAGATAGATACTTAAAATTTTGTGTGTATTTAATATGTAGTAATGAGAAGAAGCCTATTGAATATCGGTAAACTCCATTATCCGGAACTATTTTTTAGGACTCTTAAAATATTCGTTCTGATGAAAATTTATAGAAATTTTCGAATTTTTTTATCTTAAAGAGTGGGTTTTATACAATGAAAAACATAAATTTTGTATAAAGATTAAAGTCACTCGGATAATTATTTGCCGGAATAATTGTATTAATATTTTCCACATTCTTCGATTTTTCATGATCATTCATTTCATTCAAATTTCAATTCAGAGGCATATTTTAATTGAAAATGAGACACTTAAACCAACGCAGTAAACTGTTAGTTAACATAACTATAATTTTTGGAGTTATTAGGATGCTTCTTTTACGCAATTCGGTATTATCCCGTCGATCAGAAAACTATTTCCAAACTGTAAGATTAAATGCCAATAATGACTTCATAAATGTCACATTCATTTAACATTAAACACGTTACATGTGTTTGTTACGCCATTAAGTGATTTTTAATTTCATATTTTATGTGTGGTACTATTAATCTTTTACTAATTTATTTGTTATTTCGTTATTTAAAGTAAAAATTATGCTAATTTGCATAATTTAATAATAGTTTGTCGATTATATGTCGAAATGGGTCGACGAGATAAACAATTATAGTATCCGTAATTCCGTAATGGAGCATTACGAAGCATTGGAAAAATTAAATATACTTTAAATTTTATTTTGGAATTGTGATGCACTTGAAAAACATACATAAACGTTTTATAACTTTAAACATGCTTATAGTAAAGAAAAAAAAAACTGAGGAAAGTTATTTTTTAATTGAAGTGGATTGTGGCATTTAAATGGAGAGTGGTGTAATAAAATCACTTTAAACTGTATTTATAATACTCGAATCTTTATAAAAACTTAATCAGAATGCACTAGCGATAATAAAGCACAATTAAAACAAGAAATTATAAAATCGAAATTTTCGTTTTTTTCGCCGAATAAAGAGCCGGCGGAATCGTTTTAAATTCTCTAACGGACCGGGCTGGCAGATTTAGAATAGTTTTTTCAACGGGCCGGGCTGGCAAAAAAAATTGAACGGCCCAGACGGGCCGGGCCGATTAAAAAAATTTTCGGGCCTATCGGCCCGTTCTGAATATTTGAGCTGGAACGATAAAATATGAGCTATTTTATATGGTTTTAACGAGAATAAGTATAAATGTACGTCACGAGCCATACTAGTTTGACAGCATCAATATAAAAATGTACAATGTAGAGATCAGCATCGGAGAATTACATTGTGTGCAACTCGTTTTAATATTTTTTTAGCTGACTCATGCCGGTCCGAGATCAAGCTCGCATTATTTTTCTACATATAGACTGGCCGGACCGGAATTACACTTAATTGTTCTCAAGATCTGTAGGGCAGAAAACATGATTTGTAAAATTATTAACAGCGATAAAGAACTTATGTTAGCTTTATCTTCGGATATATATACTTCTTGATGGTTTTTAAATTAATTTCTGATTAATTTTAAATTGTAAAAGTATAAAAGTGATAAGCTTAATTATTGAAGGGATTTGGAATCGAATAGCGTTTTTTATTTTTGGTAAATATGACCTTTGTATGACCTTTTTGTATGACCTTTTGAGTCTGACTTGTATGACCTTTTTGAGATGTAATAGTTTCTCAAATGATTGCAGGTTTTTCTCCCTTCCCATGCTATCGCTTCCGGAAATTCTATTCAAATCGCAGTGACATATGATTATGACAGTATTTTATTTACTTGTAGTATTCTTAAATTGCTTGTATCAAAAAATAGATAACGCCCCTCGATTATATAGTTTTTGAATAAAGATACTTGCTAATCTTATGCATTTCTGAGAAAAAAGTGAATTTAGAAATGTATCAGAAAGAAGCTTCTTTGAATTTAAGAATGAATTGGGATTTAAAACCTTTAATAAAATGATATAGAAATATTTTTATAAATTTTCTTTTATCAAACATCTTCAAAAGTAACGACGTTTTTAGCTTTCTTTCTTTTTTCTTTTATTCTAAGCCATATTAAATTTTTAATGAATCTTTATTCGAATGTTGATAGCCTAAGAGTCTAAGTAATCATTAATGTTGTTAATGTGTATTTCCTGTAAAATGTATTGTAAAATCATTCCATAGATATGTATGCAGTATTCTTTAAAAAAATCTTAATTATATGATAAAAATCTGATTTTTTTTTTTTTAAAGAAATTGTAGAAATTGTAATGGGCCAAAACGGGCCGGGCGTATTTTCACTGATTTCTGTACTGGCCGGGCCGGGCCTAAAATATAAAAATTTAAACGGGCCGGGCCCAGGCCGAACTTTTGAGCTTTACAACGGACCGGGCCGAAATAAATTAACTACGGGCCTGAAAATTCCGGCCCGTGCAGACCTCTAGATATAATGCACAGTTGTAGTTTATTACGTTTATCCCCTCCTACAACTTTAATATCTTTTCTCTTTCTTTCGTTTTTTTCGTCTCCCTTCCTCCCCGATTTTTTTTTTCATGCACATTTGAAGGATATTTGTGCAATACACTTTGCTTTAATAAATCAAAATATATCTTATTTTAAAATAAAATCGGTCCTTTTCGGAATGGTTTCATTTCGGAACTAGTCCGAGGAATCGTTCCTTTTCGGAATGGTTTCATTCCGGAACTAGTCCGAGGAATCGTTCCTTTTCGGAACGAGTGCGAGGAATCGTCCCTTTTTGGAATGATTTCATTTCGGAACTAGTCCGAGGAATCGTTCCTTTTTGGAATGGTTTCATTTCGGAACTAGTCCGAGGAATCATTCCTTTTCGGAACGAGTCCGATCAATCGTTCCTTTTCGGAAGGGTTTCATGTCAGAACTAGTCCGAAAAATCGTTCCTTTTCGGAACGAGTGCGAGGAATCGTTCCTTTTCGGAATGGTTTCATTTCGGAACTAGTCCGAGGAACCGTTCCTTTTCGGAACTAGTCCAAGGAACCGTTCCTTTTCGAAACTAATCCGAGGAACCGTTCCTTTTCGGAACTAGTCCGAGGAACCGTTCCATTTCGGAATCGTTCCGAAAAGGAACGAATCCTTTTTACAGACAGGAACCGTTCGTTCAGATCCACCACCGGAACCGTTCCTTTGGAATCGTTCCTCAACAAATGACACATCTCTATTACTTATCCATTACGTATATATACCAATAATTTTTTATGGTGTATACACTGTGCCCTGCGTCAAAAAAAGAAAAAAAAATTATTTTCGTATATGTTGTTTATAGTATTCTTACCAAACAGTGATACTGAGTCAATTTTTCATGCAGCAGTTTTGTCATTTGAGCAGTTTCTCATTTTTATTGCTAAAATAAATTTTATAAAACAAAATGGATGCAGACACTTTAATTAGTTTTATTTTCTTAACAAAGGCAAGTTCGTATATTTTACAATTTTGTATTAACAAATTGACAATATTTGGAGAAGTATGCAATTTTCTGTTTATTGCAAATCTGAAAGGGTAACTGTTAGTAATTTTCTTACTTTTATGTTTTCAAATTTCTTTATTTTTTACATGCTTAAAATAATATATTCCATGTAATGTCATTTGAGTAAATATTTTTGAAATAGGAGTTGTTGATTCACAAAGGGTAAATATGACAAGTTTGATGAAATTTTGTGCATTGGTTTTCCAGGCATAACTGTTTACGAACATTCAACTTGTAAGTTATTTTTATTTAAGAAAATTTTTAAATAACAAAAAACTGGATGTTTATGCATCAATCAATCAATCCATCCATACATGCATACATATATAAACTAATTTGTTTCTTATAACTATATTTCATATTCATATGAGTGCTTACTGTTTTTACGATTCATTGTCTTCTGGAATACATCTCCAAATGTTTCATATTCTAATGGAGATGATGGATTTATGCAGCGATATAACTCTTTTTGTTTCAAAACAATTTCGAAGACGTTGGCACTTATTTATAAACACGAATAAAAAAAATTAAAGCGTTGAAATGTATGCTTTTCAATTTCCTCCGAGAATAAAAACTATGTATCGTTGAAAACTTTTCACGGGTAATAAATAATGAGAAAAAAACATGTTTTCGAAGTTTGAACTAGGATTCTTCCGTGTTCTGCATCTTAAAAATAGAATATTTCTTTTACCTTTCATTTTTCACTTCTCTGTCAAAAAACTCATAGATTATTCAAGTTCTCTTCATGCATATGCACTGTGGAAAAAAAAATCGACAAATGTAAAATTTCTGAAAAGAAATTGCATAGTAGGGCAAAAGAAAAACGGCTAAAAGTAAGGGCTACCTTTGTATCAAGTAAATCATTCGTGAAGTAATTGCCCGTGGTATCATGTGTACGCTCGATTATATGATACACTTAGTAAACCGACATTTCTCTTTATTATATTAATGAATGGATATCGCAAACGTGCTTCAAAAGTACTTTTAAAACTTTTGCCCCTAGACTAGTCGTCACCTGAGAATAATAAAGTTATATCGGTGTTTTCGAAAAAAAAAAAATGAATTATCGATATAGAAAGCTTCTATTTGTATCTAACAAGGCATTTTTGCATCAAAATGATGTTATATATAATTTACATATGACCATATAATCAGAATATGACATTATTTTAATCCAGAAATACCTTAATACAGCTCATATTCAAAATATTAGAATAATTCAGAAAAAGTAATAAGAAAAAATTATTTGTCATTTATTTATTTTTTATACTAAGTAAATGCAATTAAATTTCTTATAAATTAAATCTGGAATGTTTAGATAAGATTTTAACATTTATAAAATATAAAATACAGCACAATAAATTAGGTATACAGCTTCCTTAAACACACCAGAATATTAGAATAAAATTTAGATTGGTTCAAAATATTAGAATATTTTATTTTACGCAACAATATTACCTTATGAATATGAAGTAAATGGTAGTTAATATTTTGTAGCATCCCCTTTAGCTTTCATAACAGCGTACAATCTATCTTGCATACTATATACAAGGTGTTTACAAACATTTCTATCAATATTAGCCTAAATAGACTTTATACGTGCCACTAACTCAGTTTTACTTGAAGGAGGATTTTCTTGAAGTTTTTTCTTCATTATACACCATAAGTTTTCGATGGGATTAAGATCTGGTGAATTTAGTGGCCAAGGAAGTACCTTAATGTTGCGTTGGCCTATTCAATTCTTAGTTGACACCGAGGTATGCGGGGACGCTAAATCTTGTTGAAAGATGAAATCATCTTCAAATAAATCTTCTGATGATGGAATCATGTAATATTCTAAAATTTCTTGATATATCAGAGAGTTAACCTTTTCGTAGACGATGCATAACTTTCCAGGTCCTTCTGCACTCATACAACCCCAAACCATGACACTAGCAGCAAATTTTACGGAACGTTTAAGGCATTCTTTATCAAATGCTTATTGCTTCATTCTCCAAACTCGAATACCTTGATTACCATATGAAACACAAAACATACGTTCATCACTAAATAATATATTTTTCCAATCTTCACTGTTCCATAAACGTCTTGATTTACACCAATTCAATCTTATACGCTTTTGTCTTGCAGTCATGAGAGGTTTTGTTTTCGGTACACGAGATTCAAATTTAAATTTATGGAGACGTCTTAATGTTGTCGATGTAGAAACTTCAACTCCTTCTTCTTTCCATTTTCGGTGCAAGAATCGCACACTTTTAAAACGGTTTTTCTTAACTATACGCTTCAGTTTCCTATCATCTCTAGCAGATGTTTTTGGTTTTCGGCCACCATTTCGGCGATTATTTTGAAATTTTCCAATTTTTGAATATTGTTTTAGTATTTTACTAACGCTCGATTGCGAACAATGTAAATAATTCGCTATAAAACATTGATTTTTACCGTGCCGATACAAATCAACCATACGAAGTTTAGTAGATTCAGGAATATCACTCACACGGCCCATTTTAAGACGAAAAAGAAACAAACTGCAAAAAAGAATACTGATTTTAAATAAAATAGTCTGAATTTAATCAATGATGCCACCAGTTAAGAATTGGTAATAATTAAAGGAGAATTAATGTGAAATATTCTAATATTTTGAACCACTTGAATAAATATTCTAATATTTTGACTTTTCAAAATTATTTTTTTTGCAATTAATCTTTTCAAAAATGATACTAAATTTAAGATAACAAGTAAGTTTAATCAACAATAAGTTCTTAATAAAAATATCGTTTGCATATTTTTATTAAAAGACATTAAATTACCAAACGATATTTTCAATTTCTAAAAAAAGGTAATTATTCTAATATTTTGAATATGAGCTGTAGATACAAATATAACCTTTCTATATCGGTATGTCATTTTTTTCGAAAACACAGATAGAACCTTATTATTCTCAGGTGACGTAGTGATTTCCAACGTGGGACGTACAATCAATCGGGGCATGTGTGACGCTCGATTATATGGTACATTTGGCAAACCGACATTTCTCTCTTTATTATATCAGAATAGATATCACAAACATACTTCAAAAGTACTTTCAAAACTTTTGCCTCTAGATTAGTGATTTCCAACGTGGGACATACGACCCACCGGGGTGGGTGGGTGGGGGGGGGACTCTAATTCTTTTTTAGTTAACCATACACTATCACAGGTTTGGCAAACTTTTTTGTTGACGTGACCCAAATTTGATCAAAAGTATTTTACGTGACTATAACGTGCCAACTATAACACAAATTTAGTAGGTGGAAAAAAATATTTTAAAGTTACATAAAATTTTCTGTTAAGATTTTAAAAAATTAAGGAACATACTTATAGATAATTATACTATAATAACTATGGAAACAAATATATTTTAGAAAAGAAATAATTAATACGATTTTATTTATGTTTTTACATCTTTATATGAGGTTAATTTTAATGCAGACTGAACCTGATTTATCTGACAAGTGCTTCCAGTTTGAGTTCTTATATTATTCATTTGTGAAAACAATAACTATTAAGCATAAATAGGAAGAAAAACTGTTGAAATAGCAAACGTCAGTTTCTTTAAATAGCCCTGAAATAAATCCAAAGTTTCCACAACTTTACTATCGGAATTTAATAATGTTTAATAACCTATTTTTATCGATACTTTTAAAATATCGTCTTTGTTTGAAAAAATTTTGAGACCATTATTAATTAGACTGGAATGTGATATTATGCCACAATTAAAAATATTCACTTTCCAGTTGAGTCTTTGAGTGTGTGAAAAGATCTTGCAATAAAAATTTGAACTACAATATTTTTTTTTCTTTTTCTTATAAGCACATGAGGGCTTTTTCTAGTGATTTTATATTTATTTGTTGCCAGTTGCCACTATCACGCGACTGTCGAAGGAAATTTCCGCAGCAACAGTGTTAAAAAAACTCAAAGTGCGTGTTAACAAAGGATTTTTTTTTAAGCCCAAGCTACGTAAATGCGGAGTGACGTTAGTTAGGGTATCACTGTACATATCTATAAATAATCTGTAGATGTACAAAATAATTCGAGTAACTTTTCCGGCTACAGACGGTAATTGCTGAAATATAGCTTCATCGTTTTTAACGGTGAAATTCCATTTAATTATTTTGGAAATGTTATGAAATGTTTTACAATCTATACTTGACGCATGATTTTTCTTTTTTTCTTGTACCCAAATCGTATTTTTTCCCCCTCCACATGCCAAAATTTCCTATTTGATAAAATAATCTTTAGAATAATCAGAAGAAGAGTAACTATGCAATTTAAATATATTACTTCATTTTTTTTTTCAGTAAAATAAATGTGATTTGATTTATGATCAAAAGGATTGGAATGCGATTAGAATAAGTCAATCTTACCCTAATGATAGCTCCGTTGATATTTTTTTTAAATGAAAATATTTTTCTAAATTCTATTTTAATCTTATAACCAGTTTTTCTTTCCCGGTAGTTTAGTACTTTTAAGACTTTCGATTGAATATTTTATTGAATAGTTTAATTTAAAAATTCAAAGTACCGCCATAATTAAATAACGTCGATCGATAAAAAAAAAAAAAAAAATCCAAATGCAATTCAAGTATGAAAAGAATTTTCTTTTGATCTTTTCTGAGTAAAGAAAATGTGAAATAAAAAAGAATCTATTTTCTATTTTTTTTTTCTTTTTTACAATTAATGAAGCTTCTTTATTGCTTAAAGTTTGTTACCAGTTATGTATGCCTGAATTTTTCTTAAGTATTCAAATTATGAACACGTGTACTAACTCCTTCATTCAATTATTTATGCCATGACGGTACTACCACAGTTTTCTATTTCAATTAAAATACAGTAAATTCTGCCAAAGAAGGAGTCAATCGAGATTGAGAAAATTTACCGTGGAAGACAATATTTCACCTTAATACAAATTTTATTCTATGTTTATGGATTCGCGAATATTTGAAAGTCTTTTTGAGTTAGACAGATTTTCACTTTACAAAGAATTTACTGTACACTCATTGATTTACAGTAAAACTCGTTTAAGATACGAATCAAGGGACCGGGGTAATTTCGTGCTTTAAGCGGGAACGTATCTTAGCCGGGTGATTTTATACAAATTTCGTTTTCAAGGGATCTCCCATCATTCGTATCTTAAGCGGGTCATATATTAAACGGGCGTATCTAAAGCGAGTTTTATTGTAATGCATATAATGATAATTTTAGGGAACAATAGTAAATACTTCTCTTAACCATCACTAAATAGCAATTCCAATAAGTTAAAAATTGTTTACGAAGCTATTTTGGCGAGTGTTAGTGACAATTTTGCCTCCATTTTTAGGGTTTTGTTTATCTGACGAAACCCTATTCGTCTGACTCCTCAGTCTCTGCGCATCCGTCACAAAGTTTCTACACAAAAAAGTCAGACTCAAATTTTGTATACTTAAAACTAAATACCTAGTGTCACACGGAAAATCATAAAATTTTGAACATAAATTTGAGAAAAGAACCTTAATTTTAGAGCTTCATGTATAGACATCATATTTTGAAGATGAATGTATGCATGAATTTTTCTTAAGTATCCAAAATATGAACACGTGTAAAAACTCCTTCATTCAAATCTTTATGCCCCAACAGCACTTTAAAATACCGCCGTTTTCTATCCCACTTAAAATACAGTAAATTCTGTTTAGGAAGGAGTAGATCGGGACTGAGAAAATTTTCCGTAGTAGACAATATTCCATGTTAAACAAATTTTATTCTATGTCAATGGATTCGCAGAGATTTGAAAGTTTTTCTGAATTAGACAGATTTCCGCCAGACAGAGGAGTTTACTGTACACTCATTGAATGAATTCGTAATGATAATTTTAGGAAATAATCAGGGTTGGCACGGTTTAAACCAATTGGTTTTAACCATGGTTTAAACCAACTGGTTTTTTTCTCAAAAACGTTTTTTTTAAAGAAGAAATCTAATGTCATTTTCTCTTTTAACTTTATAATTGACGTGTTTCAGATTATCGGATATAAATAATTTCTATTTTTAACTTTTTTTCAGCAATAAGCATTAGATACAGTGGATTTAGGTCATTTTTTAAATGTAAAGTATTAAAATCAGTATGTGTTCATGAACATTATCTATTGTCTAAGCCAAAAAAAAAAAAAAAAAACTTCAAACATATGAATTGATCAAAATAAAATAGATTTAAAATATTCAATATTTATATAAAATATTTTAATTTTAAAAAAATGCAGATTATTTAATGCAATTAACATTAGGTGGGTCTTGTTGTGCTTAAGCCATTTGGTAAGTCCCCACCTAGCTGAAACTGAAATTGTTACTCAAAAATCAAAATTCCAAGAAGTATTTGAAATTTATTATTTGAATAACTGTGGAAAAGAATATTATATTTATCAAACTACATCCAAATATTCATTATTAGTAATCAAAAGATTGTTTATAAAGGTTGTCAGGCTATCAATGTCTCACTGTGTCGAGCAGTTTATTCTTAGAACACAAAACTGTTTCCTTTAACACTGTTCAAATTAACATATGAATTTCTTCAATTTTCTACATAAATTCATTGCAATTATTTAACTTAAATTACTTTAAAATAAAGTTACACTACTTATAATCCAACAATTTTTAATTTTATCAATAAATATGCAATTTATATGTAATAAGAATGCAGGTTTAAAAAAAACCCGGTTTAAACCAAAAAAAACCTGGTTTAAACCAAAAACCTGTTTTTTTTGTTTTTTTTTTGGGGGGGGGGGGGTCGAAAAAACCTGGTATTTTTCCAACCCTGGAAATAATAGTAAAACTTCTTTTCACCATCACTAGCAATAGCAATTCCAATGAGCTAAAAATTGTTCACGAATCTATTTTGGCGCGTGTTATGTCAATTTTGTTTCCATTTTTAGGGTTTCGTTCATCTGACGAAACCCTATTCGTTTCACTCCTCTGTCTGTCTGTCTTTCCGTCACAGAGTCCGTACACAAAAACTTATAAGTCCGAGACTTCAAATTTTGGGTATTTACAACTGAATACTTCATGTCACACGGTAAATCATAAATTTTTGAATATATGTTTTTAAAAGGAACTTTAATTTCAACGCTTTTCGGGTAGACATCTTATCTTGGAGATAAAGCGTCTTGCTTGCAAATAGAAAGTTATTGGTTCAAATCCTGGTTCTTTAAATTGAAAATTTAACATTACGATGGATTTAATTAAAAGAAATTTCGTATTTTTTGCTAATTTAAAGGTTTATTATGCTGTGATAAATAATCACTGACATTCACAGTATTTTTGGAAGTCATTTTTTGGTGCGTTCGTAATTATGTAAATACGTAGCACCTATAGTTGTCGTTCAGTCCATCCGTATATAACAACGCAAAAACTACCCAACCGCGAATCGTTTGAAATTTAAAATATATAATTATTACATAATTTTGTAGAGTCATTTCAAATTTTATGAAAATCGGATGCATAGATCAATTACAGGGACAATCAAAAGTATTACGTTATATATGGTCAACGGGGGGAAAAGTTTCAAATTCATTTTTATCGTTTGAAATTTAAAATATGTAGTTATTACATAATTTTGTCGATTCCTTTCAAATTTTATAAAAATCGGATGCATAGATCAATTACAGGGACAATCTAAAGTATTCCGTTACATTACGGTCCAAGGGGGAAAAAGTTTCAAATGCATTTTAATGGTGTTACACTCATTCGAACATAATAAAATTAATATGAATCTCTGAAGTACATATTATAATATACAGTTTGCACAAACTGTGGTGCAAAGAACATTTGTTATTCATTTACAAGGCCACAGAAAACATTCCATTACATAATGGTATAAGGAGAACATTGTTTGGTGCGCGTTTTAATTATATTAAACTATTCACATTTTATGAATGATATAAGTTGCTGAGGTGTAATAAGAGTTACTATTCCTGTATATTTACAGGGACACAAAGATTTCGACCACTACTCTGTATCCGAAGTACTGTCTATTATAACAGCAAGATCTGAATATTTTAAAATTTTCGTTATCGTAGGAACGCTCCTCATTTGCTACGCTTTATGTGCAATTTCCAACTTGTTCTTTCGATTGCGATTTATTAACGATTCATTTTAAATTTCGCATTTACACATTTTTTTTTCATTTTTAGAAATTTAAAATTTTATTTATTTCCGCTATTTTTTTTCTAATTTTCAAAAAAAAAAAAAAAAAAAAAAAAAATTGGAAATATGGATTTTATTTAAATTTGATTTGGAACTTTTTTATTTGATTAAAATAAATAATGTCCTTATTTTATAATTATGTTAAAATGAAATTTATTGGTCCTATCATCTATGTAAGAATTTAATAATTATAAACTAAAAATTTGGATTTATTGATTGAAAATAAAAAGAAAATTGCTGAGTTAAAATGATGGCCCACAAGTTATTCACACTCATAGTACATATTACAGCCTTATTTTTTCAAGCAATAATGCTCTTCGAAAAACAAATTAAGGAGGGTAGCACTCCCATTTCCTCTCTTTATATTTTATCATTGAACTCCCAAAACTGATCAGGGATACGCCTTATCATAATGAATCTATATCCAAAATTCGAAGCAGATAGGATAATTCTGCATAAAAACCCATTTATTTAATTTAAGAGGGGTTATCCCCCGTTTTCCCTTATATACTTAGCCATTAATCTCTCAAAATTATTCAGGGATTATTCGTCTTATCATAAATAATTTATATTCAAAATTTAAAGCAAATCGAATAATTCTGCATAAAAACCCACTTATCTAATTTAAGGAGGTAATCACCCGTTCCCTCCTTTATACGTAACAAAAGAACTCCAAAACTAATCAGGGAAGTGTCTTGTCAGTATAAAACTATATCTAAAATTGAAACAAATCAGTTGATTCTGCATGAAAAACTCATTTACCTAAATTAAGACGGGTAGCCGCCCGATTCCCTTTTTATACTTAACCAATGAATCTCCAAAACAAATCAGGAAAGCGTCTTATCAGAATGAATGCATATCCGAAATTTAAAGTAAATCGGTAAATTCTGTGTAAAAAAACTCATTTACCTAAATTAAGAGGGGGTTATCCTCTATCGCTACTTTTATATATAACCAACGAACAGCCAAAACTTATCATGGAGGCACTCCCTCAGAATGATCCTATATCTAAAATTTGAATGAATTATGAAAATTCATCATGTAAAACCCATTTATCTAAATTAACAGCTCCCCGTCCTCCCTCTCCCTTTTATACTCATAAAATGATCTCACAAAACTAATCAGGGAAGCGCCTTATCAGAATAAACATATATCCAAAACCGAAGCAAATCGGATATTTTTATCATGAGTTATCACTTTACATAATAAGTACATACAGAATGGATGGACATATAAGCTGTCAGGCTTTTATAGCCTGTGAGCTAAAAAGTTAATTTTCGGTTTGTTTACTTTACGATGCACTTTTCAAAGCGGTACTTTTGCGTACTGTCGAGATTCCGTTGAACAGAATTTTTGCTTAAATTTTTATCGTTTGAATGCTTTTGGTACATGAAAACGTGTATATTTACTAGGGATACATGTGTGCTAGACAGTTGGATTTTAATATAATAGGGAAAGATATTACAAGATTTATGTATAACATTTATGAATAATAAGGCAAGAAATGTGCTATTTTTACCTTAAGAAAAAACACTTTATTTATATGAAAGAAATTGAAAAATTACAAGTTAGAATTATTTATTTATAATATTCATTAATATATATATATTTAATATATTAAATACATATACATGTGTATCCTATTCGAATACTTAGTGGACTTGCATCCTTTTCTGTAAGATGAATAAGTTATTGCGAAGACGATGAGAATTATGAAAATCTAATTTTTAATGTATAAAAGAAAACCGTATTTTTCTATAAAAATAACTTATGGCAACGTTTCAAACTTAAGCTATTTGAAATTAACTATAAATATAATGAAATATCTTGGTATTGATAAAGACGTTATTTTTCCCCGTGGGGTAATTTAGAAAAGGAAAATCAATTGACCATTAATAAATTTTATCTTTTTAAGTACCGTACTTTTATTTAATGGGTTACATCACTGCCTGTCATAGTTTAAAGCATTTTATACACTTTCTATTTCTGGTCAAGCTACGGAATAAAATAATATGCATATATTTAAATTCAAATTAACCTATTGGATATTATGTATATAATGTGTATAGCATAAAAAAAATTAACATGTGGATCAAGTTCCGTACTTTTGAAAATCCTGCATTTATAACACAACTCGTTAACGCTTATAAATATTAGCTATGTCAAAATGTGTACTATATAATTTTAGATTTTTTTTTAAAATATAAACTTAATAATAATAATTAATAAACAAGATATTTAAACAATTTTGTGCAAATATTTCTACATGTCCATTTCGAGATAAGTTTCTAAGATTTGAAATCTGTCATTTTTACCTTAATTTTTTATTAAAAAAATATTTAAAGACCTGCTAATTACACATAATTAATTTTCAACATAATGTATGGCAACTGTTGCTAGTTTTAAAATTTAACAACAAACTCTAAATTCTAAAAACAAACTCTTGTGCACCGTAGCAGATTGTGACTCTGGGTTTTTGACGGTTTAAACCCTTGTGATGTCAAAAAACCCTTTTTGACGACAAAAACTCAACCCTAATTTAAACTTGCGTGCAACAATTAGAAAAAAAACTAAAGGAACTGGTGATATTAAGAAATATTTTAATTAAAAATAATAGTTTTTTTTTTTTTCAAAATTTTATGATTTATTGTCTGACAAGGTGTTCAGCTGTAAGTACCACAAAATTTGAACTCTCTCACTTATAGTTTTTGTGTACGGAATCTGTGACAGAGGACAGCAATGAATGGGGTTTCGACAGATGAACGAAACCCTAAAAAGGGGGCAATACTTGTGAAGACGCCAATTTGAATTTTCATTAGTACTTGTACAGCACGATGGTTAAATATAAGTTAACAGAAAGTGGAATAATCATTTTATGCCTATAAATCAAAGATACAGTAGCTTGAAAAGCATAGCGTATTAATGTTGATGGAGGAACAGAAGGATTCAGGGCAAACATTTTATACACTGCTCAAAACAATTAAAGGATATTTGAAGTTTTATATAAAATAAAGATATAAACGAAATTTTTTTTGCCGAAAATAGAAGAAGAGAATCACAAATGCAAATTTTTCTGGTTTTCAAACTGTGGAGTATGCAAATTTTGAGTTCGACGTCAAAAACGTCGCTTCAGTGGCAGCGAATGAAATTTGACTTTCAACTGGATAAAAGAGAATGAAGACAAGGATGATCGGCATTCAGTGATTGCTATGTTACGATGAGTACAATGTCTCAGCGAAGTCATTTGACAGATTCAGAAGTTTGGAGAATTGTTGGTAGGTTAGAAGGGGGCCAAACTCAAGCCGAAGTAGCGCAAGCCATTGGAGTGTCACAAAGTGTCATTTCCAGGATCTGGAACCGTTTTTTGGAGAGTGGATGTGCAGGCCGAAGACCAGAGCATGGTCGTAGACGGGCAACAACGCCCAATGAAGATCGTTATTTAGCGTTAACAGCTCGGAAACACCGAAACATGAACGCTACTCTTCTCCAACAACACCTTCGCTCGGCTACAGGCACCACGATTTCAACTCAGACTGTCCGAAACCGGCTCCATGCTGTAGGTCTGTATGCTCACTGACCGATGGTATGTGTTAGATTAACATCAAGGCATCGTCGCGACCGCAGGGAGTGGGCAACCGAGCATGTCAACTGGAGGAGAAATGAATGGAGCAATATTCTGTTTTCTGACGAGTCCCTTTTTTTGTGCATCCGGATAATAGGCGTATTTTCATCTGGAGGGACCGTGGCAGTAGGAATAATCCTGCGTTCGTGCACGAAAGTGTCAGAGTTGGCGGTGGAGGAGTGTTGGTGTATGGTGGCATCACCATTGACGGGCGCACTGACCTCTACATCATTCGAGATGGAGCTCTGACTGGTCGCCGATATAGGGATGAGATCCTCAGACCTATTGTAGTCCCTTACGCTGCAGCAATCGGAGATAACTTCATTTTAATGGACGATAACTGCAGGCCACATCGTGCGAACCTGGTGGAGGATTTCCTTTTCGAGGAAGGAATCGTTCGAATGGAATGGCCAGCGTGTTCTCCAGACATGAATCCAATCGAGCACGTTTGGGACGCTCTAGGAAGACGAGTTTCTGGCCGCCAACAACCCTCACAAATTCTCCAAGAACTGGGAAGAGCTCTTCATGAAGAGTGGGGCAGAATACCCCAACTCGTCATTAATAGCCTCATTGAGTCCATGCCTCAAAGGTGTTCAACGTTGCTGACCGCCCGTGGAAACCATACCTCCTACTGAAAATGATTTTCTTTGAAGAAAACACTTTTCTTATTCTTTTTTTCTCATATGCACAAATTGTGTTTTTTTTCCTTTTGTACACAAATGCGCAATAAAATGCACTTTTTTCTGCCAAACATGTGTAATTTATTTTCATATAACCTACTATGTCTGTCGACCATGTATCAATCAGCTAAAAAAGTTTCCCAGATACAAAATCCACCTAAAACTGCAATATCCTTTAACTGTTTTGAGCAGTGTAAAAAGGAACTTAAAAATAAAATAAAATAAATAAATAAATAAATAAATATACAGAACTATTTTGAACTGGTTTGTTCATGGTTTTCTCATGAATGTATTATTAAATGATATGTATGAGTAATATCAGTTTTAATGATACATCCATGGTTTAGACTAGATACCCTTTATATCATTAGTTATTCTAGATATGACCATATAAACAAATTAATTCATAGAATGAACAATAATTTAAGAGAAAAAGAGATATAACATTTGGGTAGATTTTACTACATATAAGCGTACAAAATAAAGATAACAATTTAAAAAAAAATTTTTCCTAGTAAAATGTATTTAAAATTTTGAAAAATTTGTTAATTGCCATTTAAAAGAGTTTGTATTCATGCATATGTACTATGCATAATACTGTTTTTAATAGTGAGAAATAGTATTTTTATTAAATAGTTTTATGTATGACTTTAAATGTTTGAGAAATAAAACAAGGCTTAAATATTAATAGCATACTATTTTTAATTCTGACTACAAATCATTAGCAACTCCATCTGTATGTTGTTCCAATATTAATGATTTCCTTATTGAGAAATTGGGTTATTTATTAAAATTCTATCTCAATTAAATATATTTAAAATTAATTAATACTTAAAGATGCTTAGTTTATAATTAAAATGTTTCACAGTATAAAAGTCATTTATGGCCAAAAAGAACCAGTTAAAAACCAGTAAAAGCCACCGCCGAGACTTAAAAAAAAAAAAACTTACCCGGCTTTAGTAAATTTTTGTATATGTATATTGATATTTTGGAATAAAATCAAAACTTGATTGAATTCTATGTGTGTTAGCTTGAAATTATAGTTGATACTATATCAGAGCCTATTTTCCAAACTGATGTGCTGATAACACTGCTTTCACTTCCTAGATATTTTTTTTTCTTTTTTGATAAGTAATTCGATTTATTTTTTACTTTTATCTTGAGTACCCTCACTCATCACTTAAGATACTGAAAGATAAACTATACTTTCAGTGTTTGCTGAACATATTAAACATATTTTCTTTGCTGTTGAAAAACTTAGCTTGAAAAATGTTCTATTTAAATTATTTTTGTACTTTTTTTTATATTCACAAGAAAAAAAGCATTGAATTCGCCTTCCTTTTTTCTTTAGCCCTCTAAGTGTTTGGAACGTAATATTCCGTTCACTATGCTGCAGGTTTCACTGCAATATAGCAATATTTAAGATAATATAATTCTATAGATTTAATGAATTTTCAATGCATTTTCGAATTATTAATACTTTCAAGGATTACATTCATATTTGTAATTAAGTTTTTTTTTTATAATGTTAAAAAAATTTATATTTCTTAGCATTTAAAATAAAATGCAGAGAAAACAACATTACAACTTTACCCTTTTACAATACGCTCAGAGGTTAAAATCTGTATGTTTTGGAATGTTCTGAACATGAATAGACTATAAATGGAAATTAAAATTCTGCAGCTAAATTCACCTTGAGTTAAATAATTAAAATTATATAAAAAGCACAAATAATGTATTACAATTATTTTCACTTGCATATGTATGATTTTTTTAAAAATACATTAAATATCTTAAAATATATTACAAATCATTAAAAATAACCCAAAACGTTTTCAGACATTACACGGGCTTTAGCAGTGTGGATTTAAATGTTATTATTTTTCTTTTCGCTTATTCGAGAATTGTCTAGATATTAAGCAGTTGTTACTAAAAGATAAATTCCGGTACTTTTTTATGAATGAAAATAAATATTTTGAAAAATGGTCATTTTGATCTTTTAGTTTAAAAATTTTCAGAATGCAGAAAAATTTATGGTCACATTTTGCAGATTCAAATAACATTGCAGGGCCGTAACTACCGCCGGGGCACTGCCCCGGGGCCCTCAAGCCTGAGGGGCCCCAAACTGATGGTTAAAAAACTATTGAATTTAGTTTCTAGTCTAAGTTCCTATAAAATGCCCAGCACATACCTAAAAGTTAGTAATAAAAAAAAAATTAAAGTGCTAGAATAGATGATTTTGCGTGTCCGTCAATACACTCCTTACGCTTCGCATGCAAAAGGAGTTTTACAGCAGACAGCAAAATGTCGAATGTGTCATGTCGCGCCAGCATGTTTGCTGACCCCACCGAAGCTAGTATAAAGGAAGAAAATATGGACTTCTAATCGATTGAATAATATAAAAAAGCATCTAAAAAATTCTAGAAAATCTTTCTTCTTATCTATACTAAGTTAACAAAACGCTTTGTTTGTGTATGTCTGCATATGTGTGTGTGTGTGACTGCGATGGTTAGCAAAATCTACCACACGTAGAAGTCTGAAAATTTAGGTGAAGATAGTCCAAGACAGGTCCTGATGCACCTGAGGCTCAGATTTTAAATATTTTAAGGGCCAGGGCCCTGGGCCCCTTACATTTTTTATGCGCCAAATTGTTAATAGTTTGACGCCTTTTTATCTAATCTTTTCCGTTTTGAGGTGCCTTTCTCCTTTTAGATATTTTCGCTTTTTTACTTTTCAGTTATGACCCTGGACTCTTGGGGCCCGTTTTAGAGCCCCTTTTAGTCTTTGTGATAGTAAATTGTTAATAAATTGCTTCCATTAATTTCGATCTTCATTTTGGGATACCTGTTCCATTTAGATATTTTCAAATGTTTACATTCCATATAAGACACTGGGGCCCCCTAGATAATCATAGGGCCGACCCAGGCCCCTTGATCTTTTTGTGAGCTAAACATTTTTCACTCTCTAAATTTCTCACCTTCTTAGTGCAATTTTTTAAAGCTGAATCTTGGACTCTTATGCCAGGACCAGCACCCTGATAATTTTATTCGGGCCCTGGGGTCCTTTTTTTCACGCTTACCCAAACAATTGGTGCATTTTTAAAAAATATTATTCTTGCAAATAATTCATACTCTATGCTTAATTTTGACTAATTAAAGATCTAAAGCGCTATGTACTAAAACATTTTAACATGTTTTCATGTTAGGGCCCTGATTGAATTTGTCAGTTGGTCCTTATGGGTCAGTTGGTCCCTCTATCATAGCTCCCTTAAAAATGGTCGGATTCACTAGCTTTTTTTAACAACTTTTTAGGTCCTCCAACTACGACATGAACAACAAAAAAAATTTTTTAGACTTCAGCTACCACTATTTATGAATATTAATCGCTTTCTTGGAGCCCTTGGTGTAGCTTCTATAAAAATGATTCAAATTGCTTTCAATTTTATTCAACATAGTTTTAGCGTCTTCCCATTATTTTAATAACTACACAAATATTTCTATACCCAACTACATGCGAAATAATTTCCTGGCCCTTTGGAGCCAGGTACAGGCCCCCTTGAAGTTTTTGTAATAATAAATTGTCAACAAATTGCTTCCTTTTAATCTGATCTTCATTTTTAGGATTCCTTATTCATTTAGATATTTTAATGTTTTGACATTCTATACAAGACACTGTGTTTCTCTGTGGAATTATAGGGTCCAGCCCAGGGCCCCTCAACATTTTGTGAAATATCACTTCCGATATTTCTGATCTTCTTAGTGCAAAATTTTAAAGTTGCCTGGGACTCTTCTTTCAGAACCTATCCAGAAAACCTGATGTTTTTATTCGGACCCTAGGGCCCCTTTTTAAACATTTGTCCAATCAATTGGTGCATTTAAAAAATTATATCACCCCAAAGAATAGTTTCTACTATATGCTTAATTTTAACTAACTAAAGATCTAAAGCGCTATGCACTAAAATATTTTAACATGGTTTCATATTAGGGCCCTGGTTTTAATTGTCAGTTGGTCCCTACGGGGCCCCATATTATAGCTCCCTTAAAAATGGTCCAATTCACTAGCTTTTTTTTCTTCTTTTTCTAACAACTTTGTATGTTCTCTACCTATTACATGAACGACAAAAGAATTTCCCAGACTTCAGCTACCATTAATTTTGCTTGTCAATTTCTTTCTTGAGGCCCTTAGTGCAGCTTCTTTAAACATGAACCAAATTGCTTTCAATTTTATTTAATATAGTTATAGCGTCTTTCCATCATTATAATAACTACAAAAAATATTTTTATACCCAACTACATGCAAAATAAATTCCTGGCCCCTTGGGGCCCGTTGAAGTTTTTGTAATAATAAATTGTTAATAAATTGTTTCCTTTTAATCCGATCTTCATTTTTAGGATTCTTTATTCATTTAGATATTTTAATGTTTTGACATTCCATATAAGACACTTTGGGCCTCCTGTCATAGAATCATAGGGCTCAGTCTAGGGCCCCTGAACAGTTTGTGGGGCAAACATAGTTCACTCTTTAAATTTCTCCCTTTCTCAGTGCAAATTTTTTAAATTTGAGTCTTGGACTCTTCTTTCAGGAACAAGATTCTCATATTTTCATCCGCGGGTAGGACCCTTTTTTTAAACATTTTCCGAATCAATTTGTGCATTTCGATAAAATATTATTAAAATGAATAATTCATACCCTATGATTAATTTTGACTAATTGTAGATCTAAAGAGCTAAGTACTAAGATATTTTAACATGTTTTCCTGTTAGGGGCCCTCTTTTTAACTGTCAGTTGTCCTTTTTGGGCCCTTATTATAAATCCCTTTAAAATGGTTCAATTAACTCGCTTTTTTAAAACAAATTCTTAAATCCATCAGCTACTAAGAAACCGTCATAGTCTAGCTACCACCAATTTTGAATACTAATCGCGTTCTTGGGGCCGTTGGTGCAATTTCTTTAAAAATGATCCGGATTGCTTGCAATTTTCTTTCACATTGCTTTAGCGTCATCCCATTCAGGGGTGCCCAGAGAGGGGTTTGGTGACGCAAAATGCGTCATACAATTTAGTTTTGGGGGTGAATTTGAGAAAAAGTACATTTTGGATGGGGGGGATTTTTAAATTCTCAATATTTCCTTTTTTTACTGTTAAAAATTTTTTGATTTTTTAATTTTACTTTAACATTTTTTCAACATTTAATTTCAAGAAATGTTCCCGTGTTTATTTCATTCTTTAAATTCTAGATAAGGGCAATAAGAACTCACTCCGCTATGCTCAACTGGCTATCTTTTGAATGTGCAGTAAATTATAAGTAGAATATATTTTACAATTGAAATTATATTTAGGGGGGGGGGGGGTCAATGTTAAAGTATGAAGATTTTTTGGGGGGGGTTGGGGGGGATTTGCGTCATTGGGTTTGGGGTGGGGATGGTCACCACTGCTCCCATTACTTTAATAACTACAAAAAATATTTTATACCAACTACATGCGAAATAAGTTCCTGGCCCCTTGAAGATTTTGTGCCATAAATTGCTATTAAACTGCCCTCTCTTAATCCAATCTTCATTTTTGGAACTATTTTTTCACTTAATAGGGAAGTGCACGAAGTGTGAGTCACCGATTTTGACAAAAGTGGTATCGTTGGAAAGATCTCATCGAGAGCAGCAAAACACTCAATGGAACTACCCGTCGCAAATGAGTCGTTATCGAGATATCCGACAATATATGTGACTCAACTAGCGCATACTTAATGGGGCACCGTAAAAAATTTTAGTCTCGATTTTAACTAAAGTGGTATCGTTGAAAAGATATCATCGTGAGAATTAAAAAACTCAATGGAATCACCCGTCGGAAATGAATTGTTTTCGAGATATCCGACAATATGTATCACATTTTTAATACACACTTCTAGGAAACTGCATTAACTAGGGAAGAGCAAAAAGTATAAGTCACCAATTTTGATAAAAGTAATATCGTTGGAAAGATCTCATCGAGAGCAGTAAAAAACTCAATGGAACTACACGTCGCAAATAAGCCGTTATCGAGATATCCGTCAATTTATGTCACTTAACTAGTGTACACTTAATGGGGGACCGCAAAAAAAGTTTTCTCGATTATAATGAAAATGGTGTCTTTGCAAAGATATCATTGTGAGAAGTAACAAACTCAAAGGAACAAACCATCTGAAATGAGCGATTTTCGTGATATCCGACAATTTCTGTCACTTAATGCAGTTTCCTAGAAGTGTGTATTAAAAATGTGACACAAATTGTCGGATATCTCGAAAACAATTCATTTCCGACGGGTGATTCTATTGAGTTTTTTAATCCTCACGATGATATCTTTTCAACGATACCACTTTAGTTAAAATCGAGACTAAAATTTTTTACGGTGCCCCATTAAGTATGCGCTAGTTGCGTCACATGTATTGTCGGATATCTCGATAACGACTCATTTGCGACGGGTAGTTCCTTTGAGTTTTTTGCTGCTCTCGATGAGATCTTTCCAACGATACCACTTTTGTCAAAATCGGTGACTCACACTTCGTGCCCTTCCCTAGTTAGTTATTCCCATGTTCTTACATTCCATTTAAAAGCCTGAGACTCCCTATGGTCTCGGCTCAGGCACCTTGAAATTTTTGTTCTCCATGCATATTTCACCCACCTATTATCAAACCTTCTCAATGCATAAATTTAAAGTTGAGTTTTGGACTCTCATTTCAGGACCTACACCCTGATGTTTTTATTGATGTCCAAAGGCCTTTTTTAAAGCATTTACTGATTTTTTTATGCATTTCTTTAAAATATTATTTAACGAATAATTCATATCCTATGCTTAATTTTGATTAATTGTAGATCTAAAGTGTTAATTGTTTGCTTAAGGTTATCATAATAGGTCCCGGGCAATGCCGGATGGGTCAGCCAGTCTATTAATAAATACATAAAATCGGAAAAAAATTATCACAATCCATCTTTCAAAAGGTTTTTAAACAGAAACGCATGATTAAGTTACATATACTCAAAAATGAACCTAAATAAAATGCTCTTTAAAGTATTCAACCAATCAGAAGTCCGTATTTTCTTCCCTATGCTAACTTCAGTGGCATCGGCAAAAATGGCGTCGCCGCCAAGTGCCTGTCAAGTAGAGTTGCCCAATTCTACATTTTTTAGTCAATTTTGGGCTTATCATACTATGTACATTTAAACAACGGTGTGTAAGAAAAGAAACTATGCCTGGGGCAAACTTTCAATTTGCCCTCCCTGGGGGCCCCCCTGGAGATTTTGCCCCGGGGCCCCCAAGTTTATAGTTACGGCCCTGTAACATTGACAATGACAGTCTATCTGGTCACTTTACACTATAGTCAGGTGGTCACATTATCAAACAGTTCTCATATTATTTTATGACTTAGGAAAAAATTTTGCAAAAGCGGTCACTTTAGCCAGGTGGCCACTTTATCAGGTTCCACTGTATTTTTCAATCATTGCTTATATTTTTGTTCACATTTTTATGCATTGCATTATTCAAAATTATTACAAATTAATTTTTATAAATATGTTGTATTTTGATATCTAGTGTTTAAACTAAGGATGGGACGAATAGTGATTTGGCCGAATAGCCGAATACCGAATATTCGGCCAAATTTTAGGCCGAATAGTAAAATTTTTTTCCAATAAAGAAAATAAATTTTGATTATATATAATTTAAAAAATAGGAGCTCATTAATAATTATTACTCTTAAATGTGCTTTTAAATGTATTTTTAAATTTGAAAAACTTATTTTAACACAAAAAAATTATGAAATTGCATTATATCCTTTATTCTAATGTACATCAAATTGATTTTCAGTATGTCAAGATGGGAAAATATTTCCATTAAAATATGAAGAATGTGCTGCACTTTTACTATCAATTGATACTTCTTGCATCCACAATCAGTAATATTCTTAATCTCTCTCTCTCTCTCTCAGAACTCACAAGGACATATTTTCTGAAATAACCTTTATTGAAGTAAATTTGATCATTTAGAATTTGTGTCTCTAGTGATAAGCAAATTTTTAAGAATGAGACTGTTCTGAAATCAGATGCCAAGCTTTAAATTACAAATTACGTTAAAGCAAAAGGTTATGCTTAAAGTAGAATGTATATGTTAACAAAATCTTTGACATTTGAATCGACACATACAATATTCAACTTCAATATTCCACTTATTCAACAAGCATTAAAAGGATAAACAGAAATTGATAACAACATGAAGGAAGGAAGATTAAATTAAAAATATATACATAATAATGTTACATATTTAAGTCAGTAATTATGCAAATAATTATTTAAAAGTGAAAATTATAGAATGAAAAAATTATTTTGTTGAGTATTTATAATTTATATTAAAATATTTATAAAACCATCTTCATAAAGCAAGTTGTGTCATCTAATGTGTATCGAGTTTGACACCAGTTCTGCTTTCAGACGTACTGTTGTATTTGGAATGGTGATATATTATATTTAGTTTTGAAAATGAATCTTCGTTAACATACCTAGTGAATAAATTTTTTCATTTCTTACTTTATAGAAAATAAGTTATGAATTTCATAAGAGCCTTTTTTATATGTGCATGGAATTTGCAGACATTAATAAATATTTGAGCGTTTTAGAATAAGGCAGTGTTTTTATATCTTGAATTGTAATATATCATTTCAAATGATGACATTTCCCATACAATTAAATCTCCAACTTGGGCAACATTTTCTAGAATATCACTAACTTTTATAGGAAATACAGAAAGGCTGTATATCTTTTAGTATCTGAATAACTCTATATTTTGTAAGTAAGAGTGAGAATGACTTCATAAATGAAGTAGCCAATTTGGATTAGAGAAAAAAAAAATGCAAGAATGAAATTCTTTAAATCTGAAATTTATTTGGCAAGATATCTTTCACTATTCGGCGAGATTTTAGCAATATTCGGCAAGATATCTCTAAATATTCGGCTACAGGTATTCGGCCGAAGTATTCGGTCAACAAGCCTTCAATATTCGGCCAACCGAATATTCGGCAAAAGGGCCGAATAGGCCGAATACCGAATAGTGGCCGAATATTCGTCCCATCCCCAGTTTAAACTATCATTAGAACCTTTATTTACGTTGTAATTTTCAAAATCAAAGTGGCCTTATATTTTTTAACGCACAATGTAAACGCATTACGATTGATTATCGCATCTCTTTCCCTGCCTAGCTCACAGTTTTCCTCTTAAATAATGGAGTGATTTCATTTAGGTGAGAATTTCTTTGCGTATTTTCTTGGCTTCAGATTCCGAAAGAAGATTAACTCAAATGCTTAAATAAAAATCGTTTGTGATACCTCTTCCGTCTTCGGCACGAAAGTCTATTTTTAGGAGACACGCGGATTGATGTTTGTGGAGGACAGGGGAATAAAAAGAACTAATTAGAGTTAAACTTTTGCTGACTGCATGCCATTATGACAAGGAAATGGAATTTCGCAAAAAGTAACTTTGGAAAGAAAAACGGTATTCAGAAACATAATAGTTATACATATAAGAAAAAGTCATGTATGGCAATATATGAAGGCCCCAAAAGCCATGGGATACAAGTGACAAAATTTAAATTTGGAGTAGAGTTCGAAGTTGAACATCAATAGAAAATTGACTAAATTAAAATTAGAGACTATTGTTTATAGCGATCTTTGAACACTTATTTCAATAACTTGGAAAGTAAAGTGGAATACAATCAGAGTGTCCCCCAGAGGGTTTCAGAAGGGCGCTCCGATCCTCCTGCCGTTTAGTTTAAAAAATAGCGCCCTTCTTGCCCCTCATCCAAAAACTAGCGCCCCTCTTGTCATTCATTCAAAAAAATAGCACCCTTCTTGCCCCTCATTAGAAAAAACGCAGCCCTCCAGCGATGATTCGAACGCGCTGTAGCGCGTAAAGTACGCAAAAAATCGGCGACGGAACGTCCCGTGGAATGGGTAATTTCGTCAAAAAATCGCTATAAAAACGGCAAGTTTCGTTAAAAATCGTGAAATAACGACTAATTTCTGGCGAAATTTGCAAAAAGAATGGCTAATTTCGTCACAAAATGGCAGATTTCCTCCAAAAAAAAGAAAAAAAAAAGTGGAAAAATGACGAATTTTTTCTTAAAATCGCGATAAAACGGAAAATTTTGTCAAATGAATCGCAAAAAATGGCAACTTTCGTCAAAAATAGCGATAAAACGTCAGATTTCGTCAAAAGATTTGCGAAAAAAAAGGCAACTTTCGTCCAAAAATCACAATAAAACGGAAAATTCTGTGAAAAGTTCCGTTTTTTCGCGATCTTTTATCAAAAGCTGATGTTTTTGAGATTTTTTAATAAAATTTGCTGTTTTTCACGAAATTTGCGATTTTTTTAAGCAAAATATGGCATTTTTGCGATCTTTTAACGAAATTGGCCGTTTTTTCGTGATCTTTTAGCAATATTTGCCGTTTTTTCACGATCTTTTAACATAATTTACCTTTTTTTTCAATTTTTTGATGAAATTTCTGTTTTTTCATGACTTTTTGAACTGCTTGATTCTAGATTCAATTCTATAAAAGTGCCCTGAAAAATGTAAAAAGTGCTCTGGAAAATGTAAAATGTGCCCTTTTCAGAACAGTAGCGCCCTGCCCTTTTTTAAACCTGGGGGAAACTCTGCAATATTTTTATTAAATTTAATAGAGATTAAAAGAAGTTTGGAGTTAAGTAATTTGAAGAGCTTAAGTATTTGACTTCTAAAACGCAGCATAAAATTAGAAAAAACATTTACCGTATATACTTGTAGACAATTTTGAATTCAGACACTTTTCTCCGGGAGGGATTTCTGTGGCTCTGAAGGGCGAGGGGAAAGGAAAGCTCTTTTTTGCGATTGAAAACACAAAATCTCTAATCCTACTTGGGGGGGAGGGGGGGGGGGGGGAGAATGTTTCCCATGGCGACCTCTTGAAATCGACACTGCTCGTATATGTCAAATTTTAGACAAAATTTGGAGGTTGAAAATGGGGGATCGACTTATATATGAATTAGTAAATACATAAGCAAGCGCTTACCGAATTATCGCTACTTAACCAAGACAAAAAATAATACCTATCTACGAATTGACACTGAATAGTACGCTTTTGAAGGAGCCGTTTGGATATGTTTATGTTTAAACGTATAAAATCATACACATTCGAGGAGATCGCTGTCAAAGGCATCCCTCTTCCAATATTAGGCTTGTTTAATAAGTTTTTTTTTTTTTTTTTAAATATAAAAAATAATTTAAAATTAATTTTAGATGTATTTAAGGTTATTTATTATTATGGCTCGGGTAACGCCGGTTAAATAAGATTTTATTCCATTTAAGAATGAATGAATGAGAAACAATGCATTGTAATGCTGTTTTCTTTTGATTTTGAATGAATAATTCGTATTGCGATCTCTGCAAGGTCATCACATTGTCTGTTCTAGTATATTGTTCTTCTGTGAAAGACAATGTTCTTATTTTACTATTTCATAAATAAATTTATCTGTAATAATGGCGCTTACGAGCTATTCCATATTTTTCTTAAGTCACAAGCACAGCTTACTCTCATGAATAAAATTTATTTATATTTCAAAATCTATGAAATTTTTTAATTCATAATATCATATCTATGACCCAACGAATATTAATGAATGTTAACAGTTTGAATTATTGTATTTTTTAACACTTTCTTATATAGTTTGAAAAATGTTTATGCATTCTGTTTCTCTGTCCGTATGGCCATTTTTCCATGCTCTAATTCTCGTAAATACTCTCGGATTTTTATGCAATTGATGATAAGCGTTATTTATAATCACCAAGGCAATTAATTGTCTGTTAAGTATGAGGGATTAATAGTTCATTTACAGTGGCACTCAGAAGAACTCCATTACATTAGGGCATATGGGGAAAAATCGTTTGCAGAGTATTTTACTAAGATTATGCTATTTTGAATGAATTGAAACTGGTGTAAATCCCCAAATTTCACTATTAATATGATTAGGAGAGAATAGAGCTTTGATTGTATTTGCCATTCATTTTGCTGGACAGAACTGAGCTCCTGTAACGGAAATCTTTATTTCGACTTTCGACATGTCAGCATAACCCAAATCCTAGAATGAACTATGTTAGTCACTCCTAATCATTTTAATTCAAAGTATTCATAGTGCAAACTCATGCAATGTTTTTATATCTAATACAAAAATAACAGTGATCGTTCGTTTCAATCCTGGTTAATCCCTTCGATATAAGTGAGGCAACTGCCTTCATTACCAAATTGCGTTGTGAATATTTTTGAAGATGGAATTAACTTATGGATCGTAAATAAAACATAACTCTAAATTAGATCATAATATAATTAAATAAGACTCATGGTCGAAAAGATACCAACAATTTTTTAACAATTAACATATAAATTTATTTACAACTATTTTACAAATTGTCGGTGCGTCATAAGACACATTATTCTCAATATAGACAACATAAAAAAAAAACCCTATTAATTCTACTTGAATAATTATTGTTTTTAATATTATAATCTTGAATACCAATTGGAGCGTGCAGAACCCCCTACTTGGCATTTTGCCCTAAACATTTTGGGAAACAATATAAATTAAAAGAAAACCGTACCTTCATATTATTTCGTGCCCAGCACTCAGTTGAGGCTCGCATTCGGAGACATCACAGGCGGTTACCCTTCATCACTGGTGGACATCACATTCGGATCATAGGCTATCACACATGATCAGTGGCGGACCTCATCTTCGGATCACAGGCTATCACACATCATTACTGGCGGACATCATTTTCGGATCACAGGCTATCACACATCATTACTGGCGGACATCATTTTCGGATCACAGGCTATCACACATCATTACTGGCGGACATCATTTTCGGATCACAGGCTATCACACATCATTACTGGCGTACATCATTTTCGGATCACAGGCTATCACACATCATCAGTGGCGGACTTCCCATTCGGATCATCGGCGATGTTGGTAGGTCCTCCTTGGAATTAATAACGTTTCTCTTCTAACACATCTTCGCATCTCGGAGCGAACTTGTCATCTGAACTATTCAAGAAAAAGTCTATATTCTCTTTTTTTTCTGGCGGGCGTGGCTAATACTCCCCTTCGATTCAATCTGCCCGAAAAATGACCATTCAGTCTCTCCCCCGGCCTATTCCTGACGCAGATTCGTTGGCTTCTTCTTCGAGCGTGGGGGGCTGGCCCCTCTTGTCTGCAACGCGCTCCTAGCCGGAAAAAATGACCGGTAGCCTCAACTAGAGAAACGTGTGTGGTCTCGCTTAATTGGCTTGTAAATCTACCAATAAACCATTCTTGACGTAAATGTCAAGCGATTGTTATGCGAGAGCCCAACTGGTGCCTTCTAGATGCCATCTGAGATAGGGGTCTGCCTTGCTCCTGACATGAATAGCGTTAAACATACACTAGTATTTACAACCACTATACAAAAACATCAAAGGATACAATATGTATAATATACCATTTTATATATATATCTATAAATCTCGGAAGATTGCTGGATGCTTATATTCCCAGCACATTTACAAGGACACACAAAAGAAATCTGTTACAGTACTTTCTTCGAGTATTAATTGTTGGAAGTGCGTTTTAAAGGTCGGTATGCGCTTTTAAATGTAATTAATTTTTTGCATGTTACTCGTTGAGTAAACATTCTATACCTCAAATTCTAAACTGCTAAAAAAAATTACATACTATTATTATTTTTAGCGGAAATTTATCAAGGTGAATTTTCGACTGAGTTGTATTTATTTTTTAACTGAATTAAATTTTGACATGCATCTAGTTCATAGATACAAATATATGTACCATATACAGGGCATCTCGAAGAATTCAGATAATGTTTGGATTGTAGATGGGAACAGTTAAAATTGGGTTTCTAAGTGTGTCATACGTTTCCATATGGTTGAATTAGACATAATATTTTAACTTATTAAATGGTGACGTTTTTATACATTATTTTGAATGTGTTGGAAAGTGTTCATAATATATGCTTGACCCATTATTTTTCATTTTTGTTTAATAAGAAAATACCCTAAGAGCTTGCTGCATATACTGTAGTACCAAATATTATTAGATATTTGCGAAATTTGGCTTGAAATTCACAGTTTAAATACTGAAATTTTTATGGATGAAACAAAGTACAGGGTGTCCATAATTAAAGGAGAAAAGTTTTTGCTTTATATTTAACAAATTTTATGCCAAAATAAAATTAGAATGGGCAAAACATTTACAAACTAGTTGTACAGGCCCGTGATAACACGAAACTTACCTAAAATAAAGGCTGGATTATTCTATATTTTTAAATGAAAACTTTTCCGAACAAACCTATAATGTTAAGAGACTCCTTGCATTCGACAGCGTACACTCTTGAATTTGTATGATGTTATCTTTTGAAAATTTAAGAGATGATTTCGGGTTCCCTTTTTGGAACTTGAGCTTGCCTCAGGCAGATTATATGTATCTGATCCCCGAACATCGGATGCAGAATCGGAGTACAGTTTAATTACAGGGATACTTAAAATATTCCGTTACATTACAGCTGATGGGGAAAAAATATTTCAAGTACATTTTAATTATGTTACTCTTTTTCGAACATAACAAAATTGATATGTATCTATGAAGTATATACTAGAGATGGGAATGCTCGGAAAAAAAAGAGAAAAAGTGTGTGTGTGTGTGGGGGGGGGGGGGGGAACCCAGTTTTTTTCGGTTTTTCCAAACCAGAAAAATTGAAATTTCATTTGTAAAATAATGTATCAAAAATTTTGTAACAGCTACATTTTTATACTTTTTATTTTATTTTTATTTATTTTTACATTAAATGTCCCACATGAAAATTCTAATGTGGGTAATCTAATCTCTGAACATTAATCTGTTTGAGAAGACTTGAAAGGATCCTTCATATTTTTTCTACTTTGAAACACAAGACCCTTCACAAAATTTCTCTTGAAAATAGACATTTCAGAAAAAAGTTTAATCTCCAAATTGAATCTTTTGCAAGTATATACAAAAAGTTCACAATTTCACAAAAACAGGAATACATGAAAGTAGTCGTTGGGAGCCACCGTAATACTTACCCATCATGGAAACAAAACGTATGTAAGCTATTTATAAAATGCATTGCAATTCCAAAACAAAATATAAACGTATATATAAGTATTTTTAACTCATAATCATGCTCTATTAATGAATTGCTGATGAAACAATTTCGACAAATTGTATAAAACGCCAAACTATTCAAGTAGCACTGAATTGCATAAAAGAAGCATCCTTATAACTCCAAAAATAATAATCATATTAACTAACGATTTATAGCATCGAATTAAGTGTCTCATTTCCAATTAAAATGTATCTTTGAATTGAAATTTCAGTAAAATACAGCGTCATGAAAAATCAAAAAATGTGGAAAACAGGATTAGAAATATCTCAACAACTAATAATCCGATCGACTTCGTTTTATATGAAAAATTTGTGCTATTTTATTTCTTTTACGTCCACTCCTTAAAATAAAAAAATTCGAAAAATTTTATATAGCTTTCATCAGAACGAATTTTTCGAGAGTCTGAAAAAAACAGTTCCGGATAAACGAGGTTACTGATATTCAATACGCTTCGTCCCATTCTTACATACTAAGCACATACAAAATTTCAAGTCTCTATCTCAATTTGTTCGGGAGATAGAGCGGTTACAGACAGACAGACACACAGACGGACGGACGGCAAATTTTTTTCTAAAAATATGTTTTTCGGAATCTCCAGTGTCCGAAACGTGTAAATCCGTCAAAAAAAATTTTTTTTAAATTTTCAAAACGATTGCAAGACTTACCCCATACTACGTATGATGGTATAAAAAGTATGTATAATTAAATGCAACTTCTCTTGTTAAAATGAATTCATATGCAAAATTATTTCAATAATATGCCGATTAATAAAAATGGTAAAATTAAAAATTTAACATAAAATTTGAAGCATGCATTTATTACTTTCTTCTATCTAGAGCCGTACCGAGTACTCGGTAAATACTCGGTATTCGGCCTACTCGGCCAATTTGCCGAGTACTCGGTATTCGGCCAAATTTTGGCCGAGTACTCGGCCAATACCGAGTAGTTGTAAGAATTTCATTTTTTAAGCATATGAATTGATAGCTGATCTGTAAAAATTATTCGAATATCAATGTATAATATATGTAGTAATTCATAAAACTATTTACTCTGTATTTAACAATATGTCTGCAAAATATAAAAAAAAGTTAAGAACAGAATCCCTAAAAAAATTTCACATTTATACAAATAAAAATACTTTTTTATGTATAGGAAAACAGAAATGACTTATTTTGGATGAATAAACTGAAAATACAATAAATGCAATAAAAAATTAATAATTAAATTTATTATATTTCAAATTATGGTGCAAAAACACCAAACATTCTACATTATCAGTAGACAGGGCATTTCTTTTATTACTATAAATTTGGCCGGCCTCTATTATGTTCAGAATAAAAACAGTTGTTGATGGTGCATATAAGAGTTTTTTGCAAAGTTGTACATAATCGAAAAAGTTTTTTTTTTTTTTTTTTTTCCCTCACCATGCAAATGGAGTGTCAGTTTTACAAGTCTTCTGTTAAGAAAGCCTGTAACTCTTTTTGTACCAATTCTTCATGCGGTGATTTTAAACTAGTGCTAGTGCCACAATCTTTTTGTTCATTCACAATTTCCTCAAAACATTGCCAGAAAATAGATGAACTTTTTGCTAGCATTTTCTCTTTTGGTTCGTTGACATTAGCATTCTCATATTTATTTTTAGGTGCGTTCGTAATTATGTAAATACGTGGCACCTATTGTTGTCATTCAGTCCGTCTGCCTGTCTGTCCGCATATAACAACGCAAAAACTACTCAACTGAATCGTTTGAAATTTAAAATACATAATTATTACATAATTTTGTCGAGTCTTTTCAAATTTTATGAAAATCGGATGCATAGATCAATTACAGGGACAATCAAAAGGATTCCGTTACATTACGGTCAATGGGGGAAAAAAGTTTCAAATGCATTTTAATAGTTTGAAATTTTAAACACATAATTATTACATAACTTTGTCGAGTTATTTCAAATTTTATCAAAATTGGATGCATAGTTCAACTACAGGGACAATCAAAAGTGTTCCGTTACATTACGGTTAATGGGGGGAAATGTTTCAAATGCATTTTAATGGTGTTACACTCATTCGAACGTAATAAAATTGATATACATCTATAAAGTACATATTATAATATACATTTTGCATAATCTGTGGTGAAAAGAATATTTGTTATTGATTTACAAGGCCACACAAAAGTATTCCATTACATAATGGTATAGTGAGAACATTGTTTGGTGCGCATTTTAATTGTAATTATTTACAATTTTATGAGATTGATATATGAGAGCAATATTTTTAAAACTTCGTTATCGTACGAACGCACTTCATTTGCTATGCTTCACGTGAAATTCCCAACTTGTTTGTTTCTTTGGTGCATTTTCAAGTTCTAGATTATCTAAACTCATCAATTTTAGAGCTTGCTTTTTAAGGCAATTTTAATTTACACCTTTATAATTTCCATTGAAAAAGGTTAGTTTTTTACTGAGATATTTAAAAAATAATAAATTTAAAATAACATAATATAATCTGTACACATAAAAATTAAAAGAAACTGCAAAGCCAATACATTTTTTTTTTAATCAGAAGAAAATAAGGTACAGACAGTTACAAAATAAATATGAAATGTTTGCATTATTCAATGAATTGTTACAGTAACCAATAAACATTTTTATTTTTGATAGACAGATTTCAATGGTTGGAATAAATTGGAGGGTTAAAGAATATTTATATTTTATATTAGTTAATAACTGTAGTTATTAACTAATATAAAATTGTCATGTATCAATTCTCCTTTTTTATTAGTTTTGAACTGTCAAAAATTGCCTTTAAAAGGTGCACAGATAAATTTCAAATTTAATGAGTTAATTTGTTTATACTATATATGTATATTATATTTTATATGTACACACAGGTATAGATATGTGTACACAGGTATATTTATATATATGTACATCTAAGCTCACATAATGCGCACATCAGTGTTTTATTTTCTTATTATACAACTACTCGGTACTCGGCATTCGGTACTCGGCCGAGTAGTAGTGGCCGAGTACTCGGTACTCGGCTACTCGGCCAAAGTACTACTCAGTACAGCACTACTTCTATCTTTACAAGAAGTAAGTAGGTCATTCTCATGAAAAGGTGCTTTTTACAGTCACATAGCAATATATTCCAGAAAATGTATCAAATTTCAGTTTTTTAAAAAAATATATGTATATTTAAGTTTTAAATAAGCCATCGAAATTATTTTTGACAAAATAATTTTAATAATTGACTTTGATTTTTCAATGAATATAAGTCAAATGTCTCCTCCGTGGACGTCCCAACATATGAAACACAAAATAATTTTCATTGATTTTCAACAACTTTAAATTAAAAAAATTTTTTTTTTTTACTATTAACTAGTTTAAAGTCTACAGTTAAGTTTTAACTTAATATTTTAAAAATATCTTTTTATTTTTACTAAAGAATTAGTTAGTACACATTGTCCCAAGCCAAATGAGTCTCCCTCCATGGACACAGAAAATAACTTAAAAAAAATACCATAGATGGCAGCATATGTCAAACCATCATGAGACAAGTTTGGAAGAAAGGTAGCCATTTTGATCTTTAGGAATAACTTGTCATTCTGTTGTGAATTTGCTGAATCTTTTCCAGTTTCTTGGCTACATTTAGAGTTTAGCAAAGTTCTCAGTATATACTCCGTGATCATCACAAATAAGGTAAGGAAAGCTCTTTTATAATTATAATACAAACTTTAGATAGATTTATTATTATATTTATTTAGAATATATGTACCATTTTGGTAACCACAAAACCAAAGTACTTAAAAATTCAAAACTTAATTTTTGTCTCCTCCGTGGAATTCCCCTCCGTGGACTTGGCATGTCCACGGAGAGTATTTCATAGTCCACGGAGTAGACAGTATCTTAAAAACTAGGGTATTTTTGACCAATTAATGTAATATGGATAAAAATTAATATAAGTAAATACTTTTTAATGAAATTTAATGATTTTTGTAGTTTCATTTGTATATATATATATATATATATTTAAAACAACTGCATTATTATTATAAGAAGGTAAACAATTGAAATAACAATATAGACTATTTATAATATTATAGTTTCAATAATATGTAAAAAATATTTTTATAACTAAATACATTTATTTATTTACTTTTAGGAAAAATGGGAAAATCAAAAATTAAAAAGTCAAAGCAGTCAGATGCTCAAATTCAGAAGAGAAGAGAGCAGAAAAAACTTAGTATGAGACGTGCTAGACTGAAATTAAAAGAAAACCCTTTACTGTTAGAAGAAGCTAAGAAAAAGGAGAGAGAGCGATATCAAAAAAGAAAAAATGCTGGGAAAATTAGAAGTGTTAAAGATATGACTGAACGCGAGAAGAGAATGATAAGAAAAGTCTGGAAAGAAAAAGCAAGGAAATATCGCAAAGAAAGAAAAATTGTGGAAGAAACTGAATTGCATATGAAAGCAAATACTCCTCCAAGTTCACCTTCTGAACTGAATAATGCTGGAGTTGTCCAAGAAAATAATAATAGTGGAATTATGAGAGGAAAGAAAATTGTTAGAAGAAACCAATATAAATTAAAAAAGAAAATAAAAGAATTAGAAGAGAGAAATAAATAACTGAATACTAGACTTGAAAAGTATAGAAAACGATTAAGTAGGTCAAAGAAAAATGATGAAAGTAACAATGAATCACCAAGAAGAAAAATTAGAAGTGAACTGAACAGTAAAGACAGAAATAGTAAATCTAAAGTGTTTAGAAAATTGTTATTTGCTGAAGCTATTAGCAGACAAATACATAATAACTTTAAAAGGCAAAATTCATGTAAAGTGAAAAAGACAATGTTACAAGTTTTGACTGGTAAAATTGTAAAGAAGTATCGCTTATTACATCAGCTAAAAAAAATTACTTCAAGTAATATGCTTAGTAAATGTCAAGATAAAACTTTTCAGATTGTGTCAAACAGGGATAATAAATTTGAAAGAACCAGGTTAAATGTAATGAAATTCCTAGAAAGTGACAAAGCAAGCCGTTTGTGCTCAGGAAAAAAAGAAACAATAACAAGAAAAAAATTAAAAAAACAAAAACGTTATTTGAATGACACTATGTATAATTTGCATAAAATGTTTAAAAAAGAATATTCTCAGTATCAAAAAATTAGTTATCCAACTTTTTGTCGTCTTCGACTTTTTTGGGTTCTTTATCCAAAAGCTTCTGATAGAGAAACATGCTTATGCAAAGTGCATGAAAACATGCTACTTTTAATTAAGAAGATGCATAATTGCAATATAATTAGTGAAAAATGTACATCAGAAGTTCTTAAAGCAATGTGCTGCGATTCCAAAAGTGAACCTTGCTTGAATCGAGAATGTGATCAATGCAAATTGAATAAAATTAAAATAAAAGATTTTCAAGATGAGCCTGTACTTTTTCAGAAATGGATCAGCAAAAAAGTTCCTGTGGCGATTAAAGGTGAAATAAAAATGTGCCCCAAAACTATGAAAGTGGATGTTGAGAGTACTAAAAAGGAAATAGTAAAATTATTTTTTTCTGATATTGATAAGTTTTTGAAACATGTATCAAACATTGTACACCAATACGAAGAGGTTTCGAATATAAAGAAAAATTTGAAAAGAAATGAAATACTGATGCACATTGATTTTTCAGAAAATTATGTGTGCAAATTTAATAGAGAAATCCAATCTGCCCACTTTGGTGGTTCAAAGCCACAGGTAACTATACATACCTGTGTTATGTATTGTCAAAAATATATTAAAGAAAATCCTGTCTCTTATGCAACAATCAGTGCATGTAATAGACATGATGCAGCAGCAATAGCTGCACATTTGCTTTCACTCAAAGAAGACATAAAGTCTCTTATACCTAATTTGAAAAAGATCCATTTTCTTAGTGATGGGCCAAGTGCTCAATATAGAAACAAAACCATGTTCCAGTTGATAGGTGGTTATTTATCCTCTCAGTTTAACGTGGATGAAATCCATTGGCACTACAGCGAGAGTTCACATGGAAAAGGTGCACCAGATGGAGTTGGAGCAGTAATTAAAAGAACGGCTGACAATTTAGTAGCTCAGCAAATTGATATTCCAAATTGTGAGACTCTAGTTTCAGTACTTCAACAACACTGCAAAAGCATAACAGTTAAAAAAATTGAAGAAATTTCTGTAAATAACGTGGAAAAGAACATTCCTAAATATATTTCACCATTTCCTGGAACAATGAAAATTCATGAGGTTGTGTTCAAAAGAGGTGAGAGAAATATTGAAGCAAGATCTCTGACATGTCTCAGTTGCAAAAGTGATAAGTGTGCACATTACCATTTGGGAATGATTCAACTTGAAAAAATGCCAAAGGATAAACTCTCCTATTATGATGTGTATTCAGATTCTGAGAGTGAAGAAGAAATTGAAAACCTAAGAGAGCCTAAAAGAAGTGATTATGTTGTAGTGCAATTTATAGGGAAAAAAAGCATCAAACACTATATTGGCTTGATTATATCAGAAAACAACTCTGAAGAGTGCACTATCAAATTCATGCGAAAATCATCCGGAAAAAAATAAATTTATTTCCAACTGTTGAAGATATTGCTGTTGTCGAAATTACTGATGTTGTCCACATTCTAAAACAACCTATGTTGGATGCTAGAAATCATTATATTTTTGAAATCAAAGACATTCAGCGTTTTAAAAATTTAGGCTAATGACTTGCAGTTTTGCTGCTTTACTATGTGTATTTTCTTTTGTTTAATTAATAATTAAATGACTGGTATTTTTCAAATCTAATATTATGTGACTACTTTCCTGCAAAATGTTTTCCTTTATTTGAATCATAAAGTTTAATTAAATAAAACATAGTAAGTGTTATTATTTAAAAAGTGCTATTTGTTTAAAATTGAATGTTTTGTTGCATCCATTTTTAATAGGTATTCTTATTATAAGAAATAAATGTGTACCAATACCAACTGTGGTCAGTAATTACTCATTTATGTTTTCATTCAAAATTTTAAAATATAAATGTCCCCTCCATTGACTATCATGTCTCCTCCGTGGACATATAAAATTTTAAAAATGTTAAAAACTAGTGAAAAACAAAATAGAAAACTTGACTACTGATATGAGGGTATTATTAAGCATAAATGAAAACATCCATGCAATTGAGGAAACATTTTACACACTTTTGTAAAATAACTTTTTTTTTTTTTGCTATTTGTACCTTTTTCATGAGAATGACCCAAGTATTAAATTCATGAAAAATTTGACTTCCAGTTTTTGACATATTTATGCGTTTCAGAAGGTCTTGAACACAATTTGATGGTTTTTGGAAAATATCTGTCACTCTATGAGTCTGTGACAAAAATTTTATGGATGCTCTATTTCAAGAACCGATACACTTAATTTCACAAAACTTTAGATTCAGTACAAACTCGAGATGTTTAGTTATTGCTGTATATTGTCCAACAAATGGCGCTGCTATGCTGCATTATTCATGATTTCCACAATAGCTCTATCTCAAGAACTAATGTATGGATTTTCATAAAGCTTCAGATTAAGTTACTCCGTGATATAATTTGGTGCTGATTACTTTTTGGTGTAAATCTTTCAACAGACTACGCTGTTATGATACATTATTCATGATTATTGCAATAGCAATCTCAAGAAATAGAAGGCGATTTTTCATTAAACTGCAGATTCAGTGAGTTCCTGATATATATCAATGTTGTTTAATTTTTGGTATAAATTGCCCTATAGGTGACGCTACCATGCTGCATTTTTCATGATTTCACTGTAGCTAATTAATTGAATGTTTTTCAGTGTGTTGAATCTAAAATTAACCTCCATTTCCCTCCATAACAGGGCTGTCCAACGTGGCACCCGCGAGCGCCATGGCGCCCTTTGAGGCTTTTCTTGACGCCCATATAAAAATTTCCTGTTACATGCATTTTTTTTAAAAAATTCCATTTTAAAAGATTCTTTATTTAAAATCCTTAATATTACAATGAAGATGTTTTTTAAATCACCTGCAAGTGTATTTCACGCTTCAAAAAGAAAAATGTACTTTACAGTGTTATTGAGTTTCTTCTTTATTTTATAGTTATACCTTATAAAAAAATTTATGAAAACTATGACGATGAGAATTGGTAAAAATTGGCAATAATTTTTTTTAAATTTATTAAGAAGTAAAATGTATTTTATTATAAGCGCACGACCATCAAGTACGGAAGTTAACATTATTTGTATTGATATTGTTCCAACGTTCCATTGACTGTATTATAAGATGGAAAAAGCGGTGCCTTTTTCCCTTCAGACCACTGAAATATTGGAATGCCCATTTTGTTTTTAAAAAATCTATAAAATCGTTCGAAATGATTTCCACTAATTAAAGCTCTTCCATGTTATCTCTTTGGAGTTACCCATGGATTGGTCACTATCATGAACGTCTTTGTTTCTGTACTTTTTATAACTGACAAACTTACGCCTCCAAAATAAATCAAAAAATATTTTTGAGTTTTAAAGGAAAATCCAATAATATGTCTTATTATAATTTTATTTTAATTAAAAACGAGATTTAGGTTTTCTAGATTCTTCCATTTGCAAACAGCCTCTCTCAGAAAAATGTATATAACCCGTAATTTACTACTATTAAAAGTTCCCCCCCCCCCCCCCATGGAGTTTGAGATTTACAGGATCCTTATGTCTTCTACTGTTAGATGCATTTGTATATGTGTTCGCTCCTAATATTCTGAGATAATTTTGTTGCATTTTTGAGTCATTATCATAATGGCGCCCTCCATTGTTCAATAAGAGCAGAGATGCGCCCCTGCTTAGCAAAAAGTTGGACAGGCCTGCTTCATAACATATAGTAATGTTGCAAAACATGGGCAGTTTGCATTAGATAAGTACAACTGCAATGAAAAAAAAATACATATTTTATTACAAGTAACTATAATCCTAATTATACTTCCCTCCTTAATTAAACTTTGAATTTTAGTAGTTTTCTGAAGTATAGTAGAATTTTATCTCTATGTTTAACTGCTTTTGTTAATTTTTCAAAATCTTCGCATTTTCTATTTGTAGTGTTCTGTTTTCATAACTTTTGAGTTCAACTCTTAGAAATATGAAATCACCATACGGAACCATTGAATATGGTTTCTTACTCAAGAATGTATTATCAGATTTCAGGATAAAAAGAGAAAGTTTACGTTTTTATTAAATTTTTTTTTAATATTTTCCTGATTTCTGTGAGTAAAAATCTAACAGTCAATAAATTCTATATTGTTTTTTAGTTGTAGTCCGGAGTAAGGCAAACTAAAACTTAGTTTTGTTTGAATTTAGATTATAAAACTAAATCAAAACTTTTTTGAGTTGATAATGGAAGGCCATACCAAAACTAAATATATTTTATAAATGAAATAAAATTACAATTGTATATAAAAAAAGTAATATTGTAACAGGGTTGTTTGGTTTAAACCGTGGTTAAAACCAGCGGTAAAAAAAAATCATTGATTTAAATCAATTTTTCTTTTATGTTATTTTTTAATAAATTTCAGATGAAACAAACATAATAATGTGCTTTAATATAATTTAGTTTTATATACCATATATAATCAAACAACTTTCAGAAAGATAAAGCTTAAGCTTAGTAAAAAAGTAAAATAAATGTAAAGTTTAGAAAAAAAAAAATGCTTTAAAATTTCATTTGAATCAAATTATAAAATAATCTTGCAACGATAAAGAAATCTAAATAGAAATATACTAAATATTTGAATATTTACTCATTAGTATTTAGAAAAACTTTTGCAAGTTGAGGTAAAATAAAATTGTATGACTTTATGTGCTGTACTTTGGTGAAGCCTTCTATATAAGGATTTGAGCAAAATCTGAATCAGCAATTGATTTATTTATTTAATTTAATATAATTGATCTCAGCCCTTTAGAATGGTGGAAGGTATTTTTGTTACAGTTATCAAAAAAGCTCATACTAAAAAGAGAATTAATGATGAACTAGCTTTTTACTGCAATAGATTTATCTGCTTCAATCGAACAAATGTTTTTTGCCTTTGGTCTGATATTTTCAGAAATTAGAAATCAACAGATAAAACTGTTAAACCGCTGCCATCGAAATGCTCAAAGCCAGAGGACACATTGTGAGGTATTCACTAATTGACTTACTTCTCAATTATGTTGGAATTCACACTAGAAAATTTTGAATAACAATTTACTTTTATTTTATTTGTGGAATATCAATCATCGTATAAAACACTGAACATACTGATTAACTTATGATTAATTACTTCTTAAACTTAAACATACACATGAGAATTTGGAATCCCCCAATAAAAAAATATCCAGATGCGGCAACACTGTAGCATTCCTTCTCTGGCTGAATTTTTATTTAGGGATTCCAAGTTCTTATTAGTGAGTTTAAATAGTTATTGTTTTATACGATGATAAATATTCCACAAGTAAAATAAAATTGCTATTCAAAATTTTCTTGTGTAAATTCCAACACTACTGAAAAGTCAGTCGATTAGTGATGACATCTCAATTTGTGTCCTCTGGCCTTAAGTATTTTGATGGCAGCAATTGAGCTCATTTTTCTCAGTCAACACTTCAAAAAAAAAAAAAGTTAAAAACTTCCAATTTTGTTTAAATTTTTTATGTGTTGCAGATGTTTTTTATTTTAATTAAAATATTGAAGGTTGAATTAATTTTTGACATCTTATTTGTAGTTTTTCATGCATTTTGTGTAATCAAGATTTTTTCATAGCCTAAAATTTTACCTTGAAATAATATTAATCATTTATGTAAATTGTGTAATATTAGTAATAGATAATACTTATAATATGCATGTCTATGTATGTAAACTTTATATTATTTAAATTAAGCAAAAAGTCATAAAATAATAATAATGTGTGGCAATTTTTAAAAAAATCAAAAAAATCTGATTTAAATAAAAAAAAATCCGATTTAAATAAAAAAAATCCGATTGTTTTGATTTTTATTAAAAAAATAAAAAAAAATCACGAACTCTGGACATTAATAAATTTTTAAAGTGACAAACACTTTTAATCCGCCCATCTTTTCTTACTAGCTAGCTATAAATCTACATGACAAACTATAGGGCAAAATTAGGAAATTTCTTTAGCGGCCACTGGATAATAAGACTAATTTTTCAAATGGCCACTATGTTTAAACTAGTGGCCACTTTTTTATTTAAAAGTACTAAACAGTTAAAATTTCTATAAGTATTAATGCAAGACTGAATAGCACAAATAAATATGTTAATATAAATATATTGGAACCCAAAAAAGTAGAATTGTTGATAAAATGTAAATAAAATATATTATCTCCTTGTAAAAAAGTGACCATAAGGTGGCCGCTGATAGACAATTTTTCACTGGCCACTATTTATCATTTACTGGCCCTGTGGCCGGTGGCTAGTGCTAATTTTGCCCTTTATGGCAAACTAGTTTTTTTAATGTGAGCTATGGAGGAAAAAAAGTTTTTTGTTTTGTTTCTTCTTTAAGCCTTTTATTTTTAAAAAAATAGTGAAAATGCAATTTTATTATTTAAATTGCATCATATATCAAAGCATTAATGATGACATAACATAAGTCATTCTCTCCATTGGTTACTCTTTGTTCTCTATGCTGATGAACGAATGATTGTAAATTTTCTCTGCTCTGTAGCTATTGGTTTCAATAACCTTTTGCTTTTCTTGCATTGGAGTTTTACTTTATGATTTTATTCTATTTGTACTATATTTTATTTTAAGAAAGCTACTTATTTATATTGAAGTAAAAGAATGTCTAAAACTAGAAAAAAGAAAGATATAATCTGGTTTTCATTTGAGGAAAATAGAAATACACCAAGAACAGGCTCGAGAGCCAAATGTATAAATTGCATGCAATGCAAATGCTGTCAAATTAGTTCTCCCTTATTATATTTGTTGGAATTGTTTTTCAAGATGCCTTAGATGTTTGCCTTAAAAATTACCCTACTTAAAATTTGTGATGAAAATAGGAATGTTAATGATAAAAATTTTCAAAAGTCTATGTCTAATTTTAATCTAAAAAGAAATGTTTAAGATATGTTTGAATTGTTAACGACTATTGCAGTTACCCTGGATAATATCTAAAGTAATAATTGTTCCATTGTTGACGTAGTTTATATTTGGGAAAATCCTCAAAAAATATTAAGAGAAAAAAGATAAGTAAAGAAGTCCCGCAGTGTTTTCATTCCAGGTATAAAATGGCTCTAACACCCATGCATGCTTGATATCATGGTAAGTCAAAGTGAACCAAGAAAAAAAAATGATGCATTAAATTTTGCAAAACTAGAATATCCATATAACTCTAGCTTGCACGGATAGTAAATTTTATGCCGATCTTCACCTTTTGAAAAACATTTTTTTTTAGCAGAATGCAGTAAAGGAAGTTACCCCATATAAAATGAGGAAGAGTCAGCAAATTCAAATCAAGAAATTTAATAGCTACGTCTTTACTGAAGTTGTACAACTTATAACAGCAAAAGTCTATTCAGCGAGTGTTGAAAGAATATTTCCAACATTTGGACTGGTATAGACAAAAATAAGAAATAAATTGGGATTAGAAAAGGCCTCAAAACTTGTCTTTTTATTTAAAGCTTATAATTAAAATTAAATAAATAGAATTGTTTTTATAAAGAAATTGTTTGAACCTAAATATACTTAACTAGGAAAAATAAAGTTTGTATTAAAAAAAATAAAAAAAAATAGTAATTTTTCAAAGCATATGTCTCAATATGTATAAATATTACATTCATTGATAAATCAAGTATGTCGATACACATGTGATTTATTTTAGCATTAAAAATGCATATTGATGTTTTTTTTAAAATAAATATATACAGTAGACTCTCTCAAATCCGCAAACCAGAAATTCGCAACTCTCTAAAATCCGCACATATTTTATGGATGTAAACAATGAAATTTTCAGATCGGATATTGGGACAAAATTTGATTTTTTTTTTTTTTTTTTTTTTTAGTTTTGTATCAATTCCATATATTTTTTAATTTGTAATTTTCTGAATACTCTATTCATGTTTTTTTTCATGAAGGAAGAATATTTTTTTTTTTTTTTGAAAAAATTCAAGATATTGCTGATATCATTGGTAATCACTATCTTCTTACCAAATATATTTATGCATTAATCAAGATTTTTTGGTTATTAATCCTGGCTAAACTTGAAAAAAAAAAAAATCCTTATTTTATGATTTTGATGTGAATTAGTAATGTACTTTTATGAGGCAAGTTTTGTTGAATAATTTTGGAAAAATACATTTAATATTAATAATGAATATTTAATCATACACTATTGATTATTAACTTGATCTTTGCTATTAATACTTTAATCATTTTAAAAATTATCTAAATTTTTATTGTTTTAGTTTATTACTTATTTTAATATTTTATTATATTATAAGTATTCATTATAGTCCCGAATGCACTATAAATTGCACTCAAATCACTGTTTAAAAAATGTAAACATAGCAATGACCAGAAATCCGCAAAATTCTAATATCTGCACAATATCTGGTCCCAAGCTGTGCGGATTTGAGGGAGTCTACTGCATATATATAGTAAAAGATTAATAATCATTTGTTGATGTTGATATTATTGATACAGTAAATTAGGGGTGCACAACCTTTTCAAGTGAAGGGCCACTTAGAAATATGTCTGGGTGGTCGAGGGCCACATCAATAATAAGGAGATAATTCGATTTAAAGAAGGGATCTGTGGCCTATAATCGGATAAAAAATATGATTTTAGAGGGGAGTGGCAGGGGGTGGGGGTGTTACCCCTTTAATTTTGCTTACCCAATCAAAATATCCAATTCCCATGGTAAGGATATGTCAGCAGATTTTAGTTTATATATAACAGATGTAGCAAGATTTATTTTTTAGATGTAAAAATATTCTTTGACTTTTTTCAGGAGAGTAAATTTTGTTTTATTAAAAGTGCTAAAAAAAAAGCATAAATTGCTGGTACCGAAAAAAATTTGAACTTTATGAACGAAAGAGAGAGAAGGAACCGATCAACAAGAATTTTCGTGCTGAACAACAAAATTCCCGATTTTCTGTGCCCGATCATTGAAATTTGTAATTCTTCCACGCCTGATTGACCAAAAATGCACATTTTACAAAACCTTTCGACAAAATTTGCAATTTTTATGAAGCTGATCAAGAAAGTTTGCATCATTTCCTTGCCTGATCAACAAAATTCACAATTCTTATGAAACCGATCGAGAAAATACAGGATTTTTTTTGCACCTGATCAGCAAAATTCGCTATTTTTACAAAGCTGATTGACGAAATTAATGATTTTTCCTCACATGATTAGCGAAATTCGCGATTTTTTCCGAACTTGATCAACGAAATTCGCGATTTTCCGCACCTGAACAACGAAATTCACGATTATTACTAAGCAAATCTACGAAATTCACGATTATTACTAAGCAAATCTACGAAATTCTCGATTTTTCTTCACATGATCGGCGAAATTCGCGATTTTTCCGAACCTGATCGGCAAAATTTGCGATTTTTCAACACTTGATCGACGAAATTCGCGATTTTTCCGAACCTGATCGAAGAAGTTAGCGATTTTTCTGAACCTGATCGACGAAATTCGCAATTTTTCCGAACCTCGTTGTCAAAAACACGATTTTTATGAAGCCGTTTGACGAAATTAGCTGTTTTTCAGAGCCTGATCGACGAAATTCGCGATTTTTACGAAACCGATCGATGAAATTCACGATTTTTCTTCGCATGATCGACAAAATTCGCGATTTTTCTTCGCAGGATCCTCGAAATAGGTAACTTTTCTTCGCATAATCGGCAAAATTCGCAATTTTTTCGAGCCTGATTGAAAAAATTCGCAATTTTTACGAAGCTGATCGAAAATATTTAGGATCTTTCCGCTCCTGATCTACAAAATTCGTTTTTTTACAAAGTTGATCAACGATATTTGCTATTTTTCAAAGCTGATTTTCGAAATTCGCGATTTTTCCTCGCATGATAAAAAAAATTCACATTTTTTTCGAGCCTAATCAACAAAATTCGTGAATGTCCCGCGCCTGACCAACGGAATTTAAAATTTTTATGCATTCGATCGATGAAATTCATGATTTTTACAAAGAAATTCGATGAAATTAGCGATTTTTCTCGCTTGATCGACAAATTTCGCGATTTTCAGCACCCGGTCGAGGAAATTAGCGATTTTTTCTCTCCCGATGGAGAAAATAAGATTTTATTAGAGCCTTATCGAAGTAATTAGCAATTTTTACGCGAGTGATCAACAAATTTTGCAATATTCCCGTCTCCGATTAACGAAATTCGCGATTTTTCGCAATCCGGTCTATAATACTCGCGATTTTTCGGCGTCCGATCGATGAAATGTGCACTTTTTCCACCTTTAATCCAAGAAATACTCATCTTTAGAGCCAGATCAACGAAATTCGCGATTTTTTGTACTAACTAACGAAATCTGCATTTTTTTACGCGGTAAGATGAAACTTGCGATATTTTTTTTCTGGATAAATTGATGAAATTCACGATTGCTTCGCAGCCTTAACTAAATTTTCATTTTTTCCTCGCGTCATCGATAAATTCGCGATTTTTCCGTGCTTTATCAAAGAAATTTGCATTTTTTCGCCCCTGCCTAATCAACGATATTCGCGTTTTTTTTATGCGATAAACTGGGAAAACATGCAATTTTTTTTGCAACCGATGAATTTAATTTGCAATTTGTTCGAGCATCATCTAAAAAATTGACGATTTTTTCTTGCCTGATCAACGAAATGTGCGATTTTTGCGTAAGACCGACAAAATTCACGATTTTTTTCTGCCCGATCGGGGAAATTTGCTATTTTTTCCTAACTCCATGCACAAAATTCGCGATTTTTCAATATCTGGTGAGTGAAACTTGCGATTTTCACAAGCCTCATCGACAAAATTCCCTTTTTTCCGCACTTAATCAATGAAATTCGCGATTTTTCGGTACCGATCAATGAAATTCGCGATTCTTAACTGACGAAAATTTATATTTTCCCGTAGAAAATTGACGAAATTTATTATTTTTTTCCTGTCACATTTGCACAAAAATTGCAATGTTTTCCAGTTGTACATTGACAGAGCTCGCGGGCCACACGTCAACCCATGGCGGGCCACTTTTGGCCCGCGGGCCACAGGTTGTGCATCCCTACAGTAAATGATTTCTAAACTAAGCATAGGAAAATGTTTTCTATTTCTGCTTATTTTTTGTTGTTTTAGTGAAATATGTTTGTTTACCCCTCATTATGTTCTACATTATCAACCTACATAATAATTATTTCTATAATTATTATCTAAAGGCTTATATGAGTATACTAATAAATTAGTAGTTCAACATTTTTCAAACAATAAATATTTCCCTAAAGAAAGCTAAATTTTTAGGTAATTTAATTATAATTTTTATATGCTTTAATTATTTAATTATATCAAAAAATTAAGTACCAATGTGAATGTTTAACATTAATTACAAAAAAAAAAAAAAAAAAAAAAATCATGACTTTCTAAAACTCAATTTTTTTTCTTGCAAATGCTTTTTAAGTAATGATGGGGGAAAAAAACCCGGTTTAAACCAAAAAAACCCGGGTTTTTTTTTTGAAAAAAACCAAAAAACCGGGTTTTTTTGGTTTAAAAAAAACCGGTTTTTATACCAACCCTGTATTGTAAAAATATACATTTTTTAAACAATGGAAGATTTGAATATTGATATTCATAGTAATGACAAAACTGCAATAATTTGTTTTTTTATACTAGTATCATTTACTTAAAAACAATACTTATGTAAATGGGATGTATAATTCATTTCATTCTAAACTGCAGAGATATTGGTTCAGGCTTTTACGTTAGGTCAATTTGTAATTAAACATGCAACTGAAAAATCATTTGAACAGACATATGATAACAAACAATAGTGTTAAATAAAGCCTGAATGTCAATATAAAAATTCTAAGACTGGGAAAAAAAACTAAACTTTTATAAGCAGACTTTGCTTTTTTTAATTTTTATTTTGTAATCTATACATATAATAAAACAGTAGGACCCGGTGTGTCTGTACATTGAAGATAATTGACAAAAATGGAGTCAGGGCGATAAAAGAAAACCAATGAAACACAAAAAAAAAATTTTTGAATTTTTTGTCTGTCTGTCTGTCTGTTTGTTCGAGGTTATCTTCGTAACTACTGAATGGATTTTTATGCGGTTTTCACTAATGAAGAATGCACACTCCCGGGCAGTGTATAGGCTTTGTTTCATCAAAATCGGACAACAGACAAAAAAGTAACAAAAAGAAACAAAAGAAACTATTAGGTGCGCTGCTCACGTTTTTTAGTACATAACGTTTTTTAGTACATATAAAATCCAATAGATGTCACTGTGCGATTTTAAAACGCGCTATCGTTATGTTTTCGCCAGTCTACTTAAGTATGAGAAAGTTTCAAGCTGGCTGTCGTTCCATGTGGTTTAGTCGGTAGAACGTCAGTGCGCCATACTGATGGCCCGGGTTCGATTCCCAGCATGGAATTTTTTTTCACTATGTTGGCATTAACGCCTATAAGCAATTAAAAGAATTTGAAATATTGTATTCAAGGCGAATTTTCTCTCTGGGAAAATTTCCTTGCATTAATATGTCAGTGTAATTTTTTTTTCAATTTAATTTTTTTTTTTCGAAACTTTGTTTTTCTTAAAAAATTACAGTAAATATTTGATATTTCCCAACGTTTTTTGAATGATCGACTTGCTTTTTTTTTTTATGTATGTCTGAACCTTATCTAACTACTACTTCAAGATTTCTTTAGATAAACCGACCAGCGTAGCGGGCGAAGGCCGCTAGTATAGTCATATAAAGTGAAAATAATTTTCTTTTAATACAAATAAATGAAAAAAAAAACGTTTATTATTTAATATTATCTAAGAGAATATAATTTATTTGGGAGAAACAGTTATGAAAAATCAATTTTTCCAACTTTTCCGAAAAAACCGGTTTTTTCCGCCACCTCAATTTTTACGGAAAATTTACATCTGTAGTACATTCACTAAAATATTCATTCTGTACTATCTATGGTGCTAAGAATATTTGTTATTAATTTACAGGACAGCACAAACTATAACTATTTCACATTTTATGAAATTGATATACGTTGCGGAGGTTTACTACAAGTTTCTTTTTTGTATAATAGGAAACAGATATTTACAGGGACACTGCAAGGATTTCGGCTACTATACTGTATCCGAAGCACTGCATATAGATTAGGGATGTACCGAATATTCGGTATCTATTCAGTATTCGGCCTATTCGGCCACGTTACCGAATATTCGGTTAAGCCGAATATTCAGCTTGGCCGAATATTCGGTTTAGCCGAATATCAAAGTATTCGGCAGAATCCAATCTTAATAAGGCCTTTTAAAACTTTTCACAATTTCTACTTTTAACTGTCAATTTATAAATTTATTTAAAATAATTAGAAAGAAAATCATATTTAAATAAAATAGAATGTTTTTACATTATTTATTTGCTGTTTGTAAAGTTTAACTTAAGAAAATTAACCATGAGAAGGATTAAAATGATGATTTATTAAGATTCTCCTTAGGAATAAATGATGCGAGTGGAGATGCAAGTTCCTAAATTTTATTTAACAAATACTCTGTTTATTGCTTTTCCCAAATAAAAGTCCTTAAACAAGAAAAAAAAACTTTTGAGATTAGTAATAGCTATCTAGGCAGACAATTTTTGTTCATGAAACCATAATCATAATCAACTTATTGAATCATAAGTACATTGTATTTGTATTTCATCTCACTCTAGGACAAACTTGTGTTTTTGTTTGTTGCATTAACAATAAATAAGATACCATAACTATATTTTCAACTCACATGCTTTGATTTCTGTAAAATATGAAATGATGGGAAAGATGGAAAATGCCACCATTCATAAGAAAAAAACTAGACATTTCTGAGCTAGACATTCATTTATTCAGAATTAAGTTGAAAGTATACTTTATATTGAAAAAAAAATCTGCCTTGAGTTATTTAGAAAGAACAATTATCAGACTGTACAGTATTTTTCTTCAACCATTTTTTCATTATTTCTCTTTCATTTTAAAATGTTTGTTTCAATTTGTAGAAGAAATCATGAAATGTAAAATTTTATTAATTAAAAAAGTCTCATTGTGCTTCTTAAATAAAAAAAAGGTAGATTTTTTTTCAACACTAAATATTCTTATAAAAAGCTCTTGTTTATCAAAATATAAGTTTCTCTTATTAAATATTATGTAAAATTGTTTTAAAAAGTAAGATTTTAATAACTTTAAACTTTGAAATATAAAAAGTATTTGGAAAGCCGAATATTCGGTATTCGGCCAAATAGTTATTATTCGGCAGGCCGAATATTCGGTATTCGGCCCAACAATTACTATTCGGCTTGCCGAATATTCGGTATTCGGTTCAGCTGTCGGCCGAATATTCGGCATTCGGTATTCGGCCAAAATCACTATTCGGTACATCCCTAATATAGATCTACACAAAACTTTCTGCTGTATCTTATGTTATTAAAAAAGGAATTCTTGTTTACATCTTCTTGGGGTTCTCGTAAACAGCCCCACCAATTTACATAAAAATTAGAAAATAGGACTTTTTTTTTGGCTTGGGGGGGGGCGCTTAAAAATTGATCTGTAGGATGTCATCTCAAGAAAGGTGTGGGGGGAAAAAAAGCAATTTTCATGCACAATCTAACTTTACACAGTTGAAAAACGTATAGCGTGTACAGAAATCGGCAAAAATTGAAATGAAACATGAAAATATCACAAATAGTTTATGGTAAATGAAATGAAACAGTTTATTAATTTTATGTTGCCCTGCGCGCAGGTCAAATAGCTTGTTTTCCGCAATAAGCTCTGTATTTATAATTGTTGTTTTTGGGCCAAATCGAATATATATTTTTTAGAACTTGGTAAAACCGCATCAAAATAAAAAGAATATGGAGATAAGGCATAGAAGAGGGAAATCGATATAAATTGGATAGAACCAAATACGGATATTTTTTTTTTTTTTTTTTTAATTTGCAGAATAGAAAATAAAATGTGGGACTTTAAAAAAGTTACATGCGACACGGTAAAAGTGTGCATTTTTGGCGGACTATGTATGTATATGAATTATTCGCATATGTTCAGTTACAATATTTATGTGTCAAGATGCATAATACTTTAGAAAAAATATTTCTTTGCTTACTAAACGCATATTATTCTATCTAAAGGCATTTTGTTTCTGTAACTGAAGTATTTGCCGTCAAATTGCTAAAGTTTTATAAAACAATAAAACTTGGTCCCGCTAAATAAACACTTAGTTCTAGAAAACTAATATGCCTTTGTGCAATTTTAATTTCACTATTACATATGGGTTTTATTTTTTATTTATTTATTTATTTATTTATTTTTTACTTTTCTTAGTCTTTCTGTCTTTGGGACACATCTTGTTCAATCGATTGTTTCGTAGAAAGAAATCAGTTTTGGATTCTCTTCTCCGAGCTGATTCCTTTTTAAAACATGGAGTGCAGTTCACATCTGATATCGACCTCACTCCAAGGTCACGGGGATACTCCGACCTGATGTATGTTCACTCCTTTAGTCAGGTAAAGAGAGAGATAATCTGAAATCAATTTCTTGTTTACAACTCAAGCCTTTGGTTTTAGGAAAACAGATATTGTTGATTCTGAGTATTTTTCATAATTTCCAAAAGTCATTTGTAAGGGGCTATACATACATAACATTATTTTAGGAGGAGGAGGGGGGTGCGGGTGGTTTGGAACATATCTTAAGATATCTGTAGGAGAAGAAGGTTGTCTTTTCATATGGTTATCATTTTTTTTTAATACTTTTTAGATTTGTAACTTGGTTTTTACACTAAAATAGCATATATATTTTTTTGTATGTTATCTATTATTATTAAAGTCATTAAATGATTATAAAATTACTCTATTCCAAAATATGGAACACCGCAATGTTTCACATTCTTATTCTATTATGCGTGTATGCTTATATAATCCGCTGTTTGACAAATCATTTGCGAAATATGTATGAAATGGTACATGAGTTTACTAGTAAATGAAAGAGAAAGAATATTATCCATCTGATTTTGTTGATGAGAAGTACTGTCGGTCATATCCCATGTAGGGGACAGGTGCAAAAAGACATTATTATATGTTGTAATTTTATAATACCATTTTAATTTTCGCAAATATTGAACAGTCATCTAAATCTTGGACTATTGCCTAAATTCAACACAAAAATGGAACCTTGCGTAAATACGGGTTAGGTTCCCTTAGAAAGACCCCCACGAAGGGCACTCCCCCCCTGGTCCTATATCCCTAGCGCAGATAATCGGACGTCAAAAATCAACCAACCATCAACACAAAAATGTATAACCATGCATCCAGCATAGATTATATACCAGTGGCGGATCCAAGGGGGGGTCATGGGGGTCATAACCCCCCCCCCCTGGAGCTCTTTAAAGAGTGATGCACAGTGTAAGTAAAGAGTGCTAAAACAAGAACGCAAAATAACGTCTAATCGAAAGAATTTGCGTTTTTTTCGAAACTAAGAAAATTCGGGAATTTTCCGCGCCTGATCGACATAATTCACAATTTTTCCGCACCCGATCGGTGAAATTCGCGATTTTTGCGAAGCCGATCCACGAAATTCACAATTTTTCGATGCCTAATCGACAAATTTCACGATTTTTTTATGTGTGATCGACGAAATTTGAGATTTTTTCCACGAATGGTCTGCGAAATTTGCGATTTTTCTTCACTTGGTTGAAAAATTCACGATTTTCCCGGCCTAATCCACAAAATTAGCACATTTTTCCGTTCTTGTTCGATGAAATGCGAACTTTTCCGCACATGAACTTCGTCAGTCAAATACGCTTTTCTTAATTGACTGACGAAATCTGCTTTTTTTCCCGCCGTAAATTGATGAAATCCGTGATTTTTTTTCTCGCGTTAAACTGACGGAACTCACGATTGTTCCGCAGCCACTCAGATTTTTTTTTAATTTTTCCGCGCATCATCGACAAAATTAGCGGTTTTTCCGCACCCCATCAACAAAATTCGCGAGTTTCTTGTACTCGATCGGTCGAATTCGTGTTTTTTACGAAGGCGATCGACCGTATTCGCGATAATTTCTTTCCCTATCGATGGATGTGTCAATTTTTGTTCGCCGTATCAACGTAATTCGCGATTTTTTTCATTCCCGATCGACTATATTTGCGCTTTTTATGAAACTGATCGACCATATTTGGGACTTTTTCGTTCCCGATCGACAAAATTCGCAATTTTTCCGTGCCCTACCAAAAGCGATTTTTTTCGTTCCCGATCGACTAAATTCGCGCTTTTTACGAAAGCGATCGAGATTTTTCTGTGTCCAATTGACGAGATTCGCACCTTTTTCTGTTCTTGTCCATGAAATACGCATTTTTCCGCACCGAACAATAAAATTCTCGATTCTTAACTGACTGATGAAATCCGATTTTTTTTTCTCGCGATAAACTGATGAAACTCGCTATTGTTCTTCAGCCGCTGAAAAAAAAATTTCGCTCATTTTTCCGCGCATCATCAACAAAGTCTTCGATTTTCCATGCCCTATCAACGAAATTAGCGCCTTTTTCGTTCCGAATCGACAAAATTCGCGAGTTTTTCATGCCCAATCTCCCGAATCGCTCTTTTTACGAAGAGAATCAACTTACATTCGCGATAATTTATTTCCCGATTCACGAAATTGGCAATTTTTGCGTTCCATATCAACTCGAAATTAACAATTTTTTTATTCCCAATCAATAAAATTCGCGATTTTCTCCTTCCCGATCGAATAAATTCGCGCTTTTTGCGAAGTGATCGAGAAAATTGGGGATTTTCCGTGCCCTATTAACGAAATTTCGATTTTTTTGTACCAGATATACAAAATTCGCGATTTTTTGTGCTCGATCGACAAAATTTGCGATTTTTCAGACATACATTGAGATTTTTCGAAGGCCGATGGACAAAACTGACGATTTTCCAATGTTCAGTTGACGATATTTTCGATTTTTCAGCGCCCGATCAACGAAATTCGCGTTGTTTTCGCGCGGTAAACAGGCAAAACAGGCGACTTTTCAGCAACCTGAACAAAATTTGCAATTTTTTCAAGTATTATAAAAAAAATTAGATTCTTTTTTCCTTGCCCGATAAACGAAATCTGAGATTTTTCGCGTCTGATCGACAAAGTTCGTGATTTTTCCGTGCCTAATCGACAAAATTCACAATTTTTTTTATGCCCGATCGGCGAAATTTGCTACTTTTTATCGTAATTCCGTTTTCACAAGATTTACTGTATTTTAAAATTGTTTCATTAAATCATTTGACAAAAGTTGTGACCCCCCCCTGGAGGTTGGGCTGGATCCGCCCTTGTTATATACTATGTATTTTTCAAATCTATTTTAACCGACATTCAACAAAGGTTTTACACGTTAAAAAAATCACGTAAAATCTATTTGGGCTAATATTGATATAAACATTTGTAAATACCTTGTATACGGTATTCAAGATCGATTGTATGCAGTTATGAAAGCTAAAGGGGAGCTAAAAAATATTAACTAGCATTTACTTCATAAGGTAATATTGTTGCGTAAAATAAAATATTCTAATATTTTGAACCACTCTAAATTTTATTCTAATATTTTGATGTGCTTCAGAAAACTATATAAAATCTGACACTATCATAATATGACTATAACATGATAAAATAACTGCTACATCAGAAAGCAGTATACCTAATTTATTGTACTTTTTTTATATTTTGTAAATGTTAAAATCTTATCTAATCATTGCAGTTTTAATTTATAAGTAATTTAATTGCATTTGCTTAGTATCAAAGATTAATAAATGAAAAATAATTTTTTCTTATTACTTTTTCTCAATTATTTTAATAAGGTAGAACCCGTCGAATTTCGACGAAAGAAAAGGTTTAAAAGGAACTGTTTCATTGATTTATAATAAACCTACAAAATTAGGTATAGTAAAAAATGCATTTTATATAAGTCTAACTCTTAAACAAATTATATTTAACGTCAAATTAACAAAATACTATTTCTATAAAACTCAGTTGTAGAAATAGTTAAAATTAAACTTTAATCGTACATGTAAGCAGTAAAAAATAATAAAGATCTGTTATTATGATAAAGTTATCAATTTAGGTTCTTATGCTAGTATTCCAAAATGAAAAATTGACAAAATTTATTCAACTTTAACTCAATCATAGAACTTTTTTCCGTGAAATCTAAACCCGGCATCATTTTCGTCATTTCAAAATTTACCAATGCACATTTCGTATCTATATTCACCTTTTCAGAAAAAAATGGCATTTTATTTTGATAATTTTGATTCAAAACTTGAAGTCTAAATGGTATTAGCTGAAACAGATATTAAACCGTTGATATTCTTTTACGTGTAAATCAAATTTTGTAAATGAAATCAAAATTCACTGAATTTTATAAACAGGAGATATTTAAATATCTTTTTTTTTTCTTTTAATGAGAAAATGGCAACATAAAGTTACAGTAATCAATTTCTTCCTTTTTTTCCTTTGCTTTTAATAGAAATGGAGTACTCTTGTTGCCACAATTAGAAAATCGGTATTAAAAACTACAAAAAAAATTATATTTCAAAAACAAATTAAGATACAGCTTTCAAACAAATTTCATTTAAAAGTACATTTTTTTCCTTACACGATGGTGTAAAAATTGAAAATGTGGAATATTTAGAAATTTGTAATAGGAAAAATTGCAATACCGAAATTTCATTTAAAATTTGAAAGTGTTGCCATTCGCAAAATGACGTATGCGTTACGCACAGATACGTTTGGCCTTTATAATATAGATATTTTGAATATGTGCTGTAGTTTTTTTTTTTTTTTTTTTTTCAAAATATAGTCTCTATTCGTTTAAAAATGAGAAAATTATATATTTGAATATAAATTGAGTATAAATATGGGTTTTTCTCCCTACATAAACGATAAAATTAATGCTAGAGATATACAGTCAAACCTCGTTAACATGAACACACTTAACGTGAAATACTTTTAACATGAATTGTTTTCACAGTCCCCTATAAAGACGAAAACAAAGATATGATACTGATAACATGCATTACTGTTAACATGAACAAAATTTTGAGTTCCCTTGAAGTTCATGTTAACGAGGTTCGACCATAATTAGGAAAATTTTTATTTAATTGCATTAAAATGTGTATTACTTTTCTTTCACTTCGGGTATTCGCTCTGTTTAAGATTGATTCCAAATAGAATTTTTAGTTTTGAGACTGATATAATTCAATGCGTTCAGAGTTTCTGTGGTTAACAATACACTAGCGAGCTACGCCCGCTAGCTGGGCCACTTTTTCCAAACGAACCTCGATATTAAGCAGTATATAATAAGCAAAAAAATTCATTTAATAAGCAAGTCTTGGTGTTCGAATCCTCAAGCACAAGAAAAAGTAAATTAAAGAGCTATGGTTGTTATTCGCCCATTATCCCGTTAAAAATATGTGATTTCGCACAGTGGGCGCTACGCGCCATGGTCGCTATCGTCCCGTTAAAAATATTTGATTTTGCACGGTTGGCGCTGCGCGCCCATAAGACATTTTCTCGTATTTTTTGGTTCATCAGAAGCAGACTTTTACGCAGATTCTGAATATGTAATCAGTTTTTTTGCTACTTTAAAAACTGTCTGCATGATGGTTTAAGAAAAAACGCGCAAAAAAGGGAGAAAAAGAGGTTTTCGACTGCTTCTTCATTTAGCCAAAGGGAAAAGTTCAGGTTCTTCACCACAAGGTAGCGCAGTGTTCTGCCTCAGAGCTCCGTTTGAGCGCCGTTTGGAATTGAGACATTTTTCGTTCCGATTCCCAAGGGGTTTTTAATTCATAACTTTTTTAATTTTGGTCCCACGGTCTCGAAAATGCCCGAAATGACTTCCACGGAATTTTTCCAATCGAAAGACACCTCTCGCGACTTCCAATTCGCCCGCGTTGCGAACTGTAATCGGCTTCAAGCAGACAGAGGCGCACGGATTTTATTAGTATAGACTAGCGAGCTACGCCCGCTAGCTGGGCCACTTTTTCCAAACGAACCTCGATATTAAGCAATATATAATAAACAAAAAAATTCATTTAATAAGCAAGTCTTGGTGTTCGAATCCTCAAGCACAAAAAAAGTAAATTAAAGAGCCATGGTCCCGTTAAAAATATGTGATTTCGCATGGTGGGCCACGTGCACTTGAAAAAAAAAAGATTGTGGATCGGAGCTATGGTCGCTTCGCGCCCATAGTCCCGTTAAAAATATTTGGTTTTGCACGGTGGGCACTAAGCGCCCATAAGACATTTTTTCGTATTTTTTAGTTCATCAGAAGCAGATTTTTATGCAGATTCTGAATATGTAATCAGTTTTTTCTACTTTAAAAACTGTCTGCATGATGGTTTAAGAAAAAACGCGCAAAAAAAAACGCAATTAGCGCCGGTAGAAAAAGCGATTTTCGGCTGTTTCTTCTTTTAGCCAAAGGGGAAAAGTTCAGGTTCTTCACCGCAAGGTAGCGCAGTGTTCTTCCTCGGAGCTCCGTTTGAGCGCCGTTTGGGATTTGGGATATTTTTCGTTCCGATTCCCAAGGGGTTTTTAATTCATAACTTTTTTAATTTTGGTCCCACGGTCTCGAAAATGCCCGAAATGACTTCCCCGGAATATTTCCAATCGAAAGACACCTCTCGCGACTTCCAACTCGCCCGCGTTGCGAACTGTAATCGGCTTCAAGCAGACAGACAGAGGCGCACGGATTTTATTAGTATAGATGGTTGCCAGGTTGCCACAAAAAAAGTAAGACGCAGTCGCTTGAAATATTTTATTATTATTCTCCTGTCAACTATCACGCTTTACTGCTATCACTATTTTTTATTAAAATTAATAGAGAAATTTTATGATTGAATAACACAAATTTTTCCAAAAGTAAATAGTAATACAAAAAAAATGTTCAAATTGGTAGCTGAATCATTATAATTAAATGTGATAATTTAAGGTAATATATATATTTTTTTTCATTTATATTTGCAGATGGAGCAGTTAGTATGTGAAATGCAGCATCCAGAGACGGGAGTTCCCGTACGGAGTCAAAAACTATTCCTTACCACCATTCCATGTGCTTTTCTTGGTAATTTTTATTATAGTAATTCTTTTCTTCTTTTACATATATTTTTTGTTTTATTCCAATCATTGTACAACTTGCATTTTTTCACTATAATTGCTGTACGAGCCAACAGAGGTGTAGAATATAACTAATTCGGCCATCTAGGATCGTGGGAAATTTTAACTGCCTGGGAATTTTTTTCAGAAACACATGTAATTGATTTTGATTTTAGCAATCCATTTCAATAATTTGCTGATAGAAAAACTTCACTACAAATAAAAAGATCCTTATGGCAACCTTCACAAAATCGATCTCAGAATAATATGTACCATATATCACGGGTGATTTCCGAATTTTCTGAAAATTTAAGGCATTCGGTTCCGAAAATTTAAAAATCGGTCATCAATCTGAAAATTCGGATATAAAAATACCGCGAATTTTATCCAAAAATTAATATCTCAAAATAACCGCGAATTTCGTCAAAACTTCGCGAAACGAATGCGAATTTCGTCAGAGCCTTGATAAAATGTAATGCTGGCAATAGATTTTACCCTGTTCCCCCACTTTCAGAAAATTTACTGTAATCTTTCGGAAAAATTATTGCAAATTTCAGATTTTTTTTTCACTCATAATCATCCTGCCATACTCCAACTTAAGTTGCGATAAATTGGAAAAATAAATTTTTCTATACCTTCTGTAATACCGCTTTTACCTATCACATATCGTGAAATTTTGGGGAAATTTTCATGTGGACTGGGGGAATGTTAGGAGTAGAAACATTTTCTGCACCCCTACGAGCCAAAACATATTAGAGAAGTAAGCTCGATTTCCGCGAGTTTAACTGTTGTGTTTACTTGGAACGTTTATACCGTTCCAATAATAATAATAATAATAATAATTTGCCAAGTATCATTGCGTCGTTTGTGGCCGCAAAAGACCCGTAAAAAGAACATGACAGTTTTTTTAATCTTGAATATATGCAAAGAAGAACCAGCAGATTTAAGGAAAAATAAAATAATAAAAAAGTTTACCTGCAAGGACTTGAGAGGTATAAGAACACACATAGAACAATGCAAAGAGAACTTCTTGAAAGACTTTCTTTATTTTAGGTGAAAAACAAATTGTGTTCCATTCATAACAATAAAAGAACATCACTTACCAGAGCTCTCATTTTTTAGAGCCCGGCCATGATGATAGCTTTGCTTGAAATATATAATTATGATGAGAGAAGACATATTTTGAAAAAATGCTATTTCTTCCCTTTGGGGAATCAGGGGTAAGATGTTAAGAACAAAAACGTGTTCTTTCACTACAATGCAGTAACACATCGCAAAACGGAAGAGAAATCGTCGAGCCAGCAATGAAAACATAATTATTTCAAAAACAAAATTCTCTTGGCTCCAATAGTCCCTTTCGTTAAGACTTTATTTGTGTCGCAAGTAGATTCCATTGTGGTCGATTAAATCCTTAACCTTTTTTTTAAATCGCATTCTTGATTTCATATCTTTTTTATGTTACGAATTCACCATTTATTCCGTCGTCAAAGAAAGACAAATCTTCGCTGATACCGCACACACACATTCTCCCGCAGGTTCTGTTCTGAGCCAAAGAAACGAACACAGCAGCAAAGGGAGAGGGGGGTTGCCATAATCTCGTAATCCGCCAATTGGCAGGGTTAGAGAAGTGGCGATGAAACAGATAGGCCAAACTATTAAACACTAATAGGGAAATTGAATTTTCAAGATTAAAATTTTATAGCGTACAATTTTACTTGTATACTTTATTGTATACAAAGATTCACCTATTTTAAATTGCGCATCAGCAGAAAAGAGTCCGATTGGACTGAGGGAGGAGTTATAAAAACGGAAGTACATCCCCTAGGAATATTTGAGAAAGTTCTGGAACAAACCACAGCCGGAAGTAACAAATTCGAAATAATTTTATCATTTTGAAATAAACGAAAAGTTATGTAAGAAAAGAAACTTTACAGGGACGTTTAAAAAAGGCGATAATTAAAATAAATTTTTAGAATGCGAATTTTAATAATAAATGAATAAAGATTAATAAAATACATGATAAATTAAATTGAATAAAAATATGGCAGTGGTTATGAGTAACCACAACAGAGAAGTAAGTTCGAATTCCGCCCTTAAGTTTTTGCAGTACATTTTCATATATTATAATGAACTATTGATGTATACTAAATGTTAATATGTAAATAATATTTTTTAATCTGTGTTAATAATTGTCTATTAGCTGCTTGAGTAACTGAACGAAAGTATTGGTTTCGTGGAAATTGGGATCAACATATTTTTTATATGAAATTTGTTCTAACTTTTAAAGTTGTAAAATTCTACGTACTGGGACACCTTGATTGCTAATGAATTCTTCGTAGAAAATATGTACCTATTTGTTAAATATTTGTCTGTCCATTGCACAAGTTTTACGGGCATTGTAACTCAAGAACTAGTGCACAGACAAGAAAGTACATGACAGAGTGTGCATGACAGAATTTTAATAAAGTTTAAAATGGTCTCAAGGGGTTTTAAGGAAATAACTTCATAACTTCGTCAAATCTGAAGGCATCAAATCCAATTAAATTTATTATAAATTTTCTTAACATTATCTACAACTTTTATATGACAAGGTTTCACTAGACCAGCTCTTTCAGAAAAAAAAAAAAAAATACAAACGAAAACAAAAGGCAGGGGGGAGGGGGAGGGTACGTCAATTAACAAGTTATCAAATCCATATGAATTTATTATAGATCTTCTAAATATATTATCTACAACTTTTATACTGACAAATTTTAGATATTACCAAATCTTACAGCAAAAATAAACTAAAAATACATGGTTGAAGAAAAAAAAAATTATCGTTATAAGGTTATTCTCGAATCAAAACTGCTATTTTCCGACTCATTTTTTATCCCAAACGAATCCATTTGGCAGGTTTTCTCAATTTATTTTTGAGTTATTCTTTTGTAGTTTTTAATACTTTTTTGTCATTGTGGCAACGAAAGTATTCCATTTCTGGACATTAAACCTGGACCAATCAAAAAATGAATAAAATCCGGACATCATAAGATTTTAAATATGCTACACATATCTCTACTCTCGGCCGACAGAAACAACCAGTTTCCAGTTGGTTAAAAAACTAACAAATCGAGATACAGCTCTCAAACAAATTCCATTTGAAAATTCATTTTTTTCACCTATACGACGGTGTAAGAATTGAAAATGTTCTATGTTCAAAAGTTTAAAAATTTGCAGTACCGAAGAGACTGTATTGTAAGACTGAAATTTCATTAAAAATTTGGGTACTTACGTATTAACGCCACTGCAGCAGAAGTTTCGATAATAAAGAGCAATCATGTTGTTTGCATGCGCGCGCACACACACACACACACACACAAAGAAAAAGACGTCAAAAAATGAGGTAAAAAGCACTAAAAATGGCGTCAAAAAATGAGAAAAAAAAGCACTAAAAATGACGTCAAAAATCAGCAAACAACAAGGAATCCAAAAGATAACTGTGAACAACAAAATTGCTCTTTAACCCGGGAGAACGCGCGCTAAGAACCAGGGGAGAACCAGGGTATAAATGGTTTTAACATTGTCACCAATAAAATCAAATTATAAGTGTTATTTTACATAGATGGAGACAATCCTTATAAATTCTGCAATAAAATAAGTTGAAGATTACTTTTAAAAAATTAGTGGTTACAATTGCAAAAACCATACGCATTCCGGGTCTAAAAAGGCCCTGCGCGCGTCCTTCCGGGTTAATGGCACAACTTCGCTGCGGTGGCGTTAATACGTAAGTACCAAAATTTGTTTGATTGGTCCAGGAATATTAATGTTTAATCCATGGCGTACGTAGTGTATGACTGTTTATTACGTAAGCCACGTTTTGATCGTCATAAAAATTATGTTTATTATTGTTATTATTTACGAAATTTTTTACATTTAGAAGAATTTTTATTTGAATAGGAGGTAAAAATATTGGTGTGTAACAAGATGACTGCCTTCCTTAAATTATAGAATCTATAGGTGGCGCTATTGCCACTTTCGGTAAAATATCTTGAGATATTTTGCCTTCTTTTTAAAAACATGAAGTGAAGTAATTTGGCGTTGAGAGTAGATTTGTGATCTTACCGTATCAAAGAGTCTTTTCTTGGCGGGAAGGAATTGCGCTTGGCGAAATTAAGAAGTAAAGAATTCAACGGAGATGGACGGAGAAAGAAGAAAATATTCTGCATTTCGATAGACTTTTTCTTTTCTTTTTTTGCTTGTTTAAATTAGAGGTCAATGGCAAAAGTGATTTCTACAGAAAATAGATAATTTTCAATAATTTATGAGAATTATAAGAAAGCAGGAGAACGTGGGGAGAGGGGGGATCATCTGCTTTTCGGTAGCATTTTGCCACTTTTTAAAGAATCATGAGGGAGACTATGTAAATTATTTAATATATACAGGGCCGTAGCTAGAAGTGATCTATAGGGGGGGGGGCTCAAGAGATTGTGGGGGGCTCATAATTTTTTTTTATCTTTCTTTGACCCAGAAAGATACATTAGTGCATATTAACACTGTAGGTACTAGGTTTCTTATTAAACTGTTGTCATAACTTCATTTTATATTTAGAAAAGTATAGGATGATGAAAATTTTGAGTGTGTAACTGGTGGAAAATTAAACATCATGTTAGCTTCATAGGATGAGGGATTGTTGAATTGCTTTTTTTAGATACAATTTAATAATTCTGCAAAAGTGTAAAAGGATCTCAAAACTAAATTAGACTTTTGAACAGAATTTCATTTGAATTTTTTGGAACAGAACTTCATTTAGTGACCTTGGAATCTTTACCAGGGCGGGGCTCAAAATATTTTAGGGGGGCTGAGCCGCCCATAGCGCCCCCTTAGCTACGGCCCTGAATATATATACATATGACATAGTATTTGGTGGAGAAAAGGCGGCGAAGTGAAAATTTTAGAAGAGAGGAGATTGATATGATAAGCTTACTTACTGTAACAACAAATTAGCAATATTATTAAAAAGTTTTTTAAAGAATCCAAATAATTTTGATTTTTTTTTACTTTTTAAATTTAACATATTCTTCAAATTTGCAATATTTGTTTCAGTTTTAAATTTTCTATTAATTTATAATTTATAATTTGGTATAATTATAAATTTATTTAATTAAGTTTGTAATTTTTCAAATCGATTATAAATTTTATCTATTTTTAATGATTTTAAATTTAATAATTCTTATAAATATGAAATATGTTTGTAAGATCCAAAAATTATGTGCTTGGTGAGAAGGAAATAAAATTTTCAGTAGTTGAAGAATTGTAGAATATTAATAAAATACTTAAAATACTTTAGAGATGACTTAAAAAAGAAATAATTATAGATTTTAAACTTTGCATGATTTTGTGGAAATAGAAATTTCAGAGAGCGTTAAATTTAGATAAAATCTTTTAGACCGGGGGGCAGCAGCACAGACAATCACCTCATCGAGTTTACGGATAAAATTCTAGGATTTGTTAATTCTCGATTTGCATATTAAAACGTAATCGGTCTGCCAAATCAAAACTTGATGGAAAACACTTGAAAACCCGCTGTTAGAGGTTGACTCGTAGTTTTACCATTGTGAATCCGTGAACTCGATGAGAGGATTGCCCGTGCTATTTAGAAGAAGTGGAAATCAACGATATACAAAATCTTTAAAACTTAAAAAATAAAAATAAAATAAAAAAACGCTGTGTTTTTTATTTTTCTTAAATAACAAGTAAAAAATCCGTCGTCTAAATTTCACTTGAAATTTTAATTTCGCCTGCCTATATCTCGGCATATGTGTATATAATTTTGAAATATTTATATTTTAAAAAAAAATCAATATTTGTTGAAACAATAATCAACCACCTAAATTCCTCCTGCAATTTCCAGTAAAACTTTTTTACACACAACAAAGTTCAATTTGTAAGCAGTACATCTTAGTTTATTAGCTCAAAGACTATTAAAGCCTGAGAGTTTATGTGCCCGCCCATCTTGTATGTATGTACGTGCGTGCTTAACGCGATTATTCATGATAAAAATATTCGATTTACTTGAAATTTCGAATATAGGCTTATTGTAATAAGGCGCTTCCCTGATAGTTTTAAGAGTTAATTTGGTAAGTATAGGAAGGGGAACGGGGGCTATTTATATAAAAACAAATTTATATAAATTAAAGGGAGTGGCTTCCCTTTATTTATATAAATAGATTTTTCAGCAGAATTATCAGATTTCGTTCAAATCTTAGGTATAGGATCATTCTGATGAGGTACCTCCGTGATAAGTATTGGGTGTTCATTGAGCAAGTATTAACCCATTGAGGACGAGCGACACCTATACGTGCCGCAAAAAGGCTTAAGAATCCTTGTTTATTCCCATCAGTAAAATTTTACTGAAAAATTTATCTTACTTAATCGGCGCATTTTCTCGATTTAATTAGACACAAATTTCTGTTTTTAAAAACCTGTGACAAAACATTAAAAATTTCGTAAAAGGCTCCCGTCGAGAAGGGGTTAAGAAGTGGAACGGGGACTAATGCACGTCCTCTTAGCTTATGTAAATGGGTTTTTCATTCTGAATTATCAGATTTCGTTCAAACTTTAGGTATAGGATCATTCTGATGAGGCGCCTCCGTGATAAGTATTGGAGTATTGGGTGTTCTTTGGATAAGTTTAAATAGGGGGAATGGGGGGGGGGGAATTCTGTTAATTTATGTTAATGAGTTTTTCACGCAAAATTTACCGATTTGTTTCAAATTTTGGATATAAATTCATTCTGAAAAGGCACTTCCGTGATTTGCTTTTGAAAAGTTTTGGTATTGCCACATCCCGACTAGTTATTCCTTAGTTTAATGTTTTCATTTCATTAGAATCTGTTTCAACTTTGAAACCTGTGCGTGAATGACTGGAAATTCTTGCATTAAGTGTACTAAAAATAACTTTGTTTACCAAACTTAAATTACAACTCTCAATATAGGGTCATTCCATGTCAATTCAACCAATTTTTCCCCCATTTGTAACCCGACCGACAGGGATTTGAATGAAACTTTGTGTGTACACTAATTCTATCATGAAATGATTCCATCAGAAATTTTTCCTTCCCAGACCTCATAGTTTGTGAGATATAGGGGGTTCAATTCTTGGGTTTTTCTCAAATCGCAAATTTCTGAGTCTGTATTTTGAGATTGCCGTTCCATCTTCAAAAAATTGTTTCTCTGGATCTAAAACATGAATCATCCTAAAAATATCACTGTAAGAAGATAAAAAAAATGCAGATTTTAATAAAAAATATTTAAAAAATTTACTTGTAATATTTAGTATAAAAAAAGTCAGCCAAAGTTGAGAGTTATGGTTATTTTTCCAAATTTTTGTGACTTCACGAAAAAGGCTGTACACAAAAAGGCAAATTAAATTTCCCATTTCTTTTTGTTTTAAATAAAAGTTTACACTTTGGGCTTTCTATCTATGAAATAAAAATGATGTGTTTCGCATGGCTTATGCAAAAATTTTGGGTACTTTCCAATTAGCCAGATAAGTGCTTTATTTTTACATATTACATATGCACACAAAAAAGCAAATGAAATTTCCAATTTCTTTTTGTTTTAAATAAAAGTTTACACTTTGGGCTTGCTATCTCTGAAATAAAAATGATGTCTTTCGCATGGCTTATACAAAAATTTTGGGTACTTTCCAATTAGTCGGATGCGTGTTTTATTTTTACATATGTACATATCTGTAGATCTATATAAATACAGATGTATTATACATGTACATATGTATGTATATATACAGTATATTGATATATATATATATATAACACTGGTGCCCGTCTAACCTAAAAGTACCAAATTTTGCCTTGTTTTGAAAATCTGCACCAATTAAGAGGGAAAAAAATCTGACTAAGTTTAGCTGTGGCACTTAAATAATTACTAGAGTTTCTATGAGTTATTGAATTTAATGTTATTTGATACAAAAACAAATTGGAAATTTCATTTGCCTTTTTGTGTAGAGACTTTTTCATAAAGTCACAAAATTTCGGAAAAATAATCATAACTTTCAACTTTGGTTTACTTTTTCGGCCTTATACAAATCTCTATTAACTGCCCTAATTGCTTTTTTCACTTGTTTTTATGCCGCTTAAATGGATCCCCACATTTATATTGATAAAATTCATATTTCATTAAGAGCCAAATTCTGTGATTCTCACATATATTAATAAAACGGCTTTCACTTAATTTTTGTTTTATAAATGAAATAGTCCTAACTAATAAAAGTTCTTTTTCTGAATCACAGAGATTATCAATGTAGTCTATTTCTCTGTTATTTGTATAGCTAGTTTTGTGACCTTCTAAACCAGTTAATATTACAATTCTGCAAGCCTGAAGACTAGTAGAATGTTTAATATCAAGCTCCATATTAAAACAATAAAGCAAAAAAATATTTATACGTACCACAAACTATAAAATATATAACAATCAGAATATATTTTTAGTAGCACAGTAAAAGTTAGATAATTCTTCAGTGAAAAGAAACAACATAATGACAATAATTTGATTACATTGATTTTAAAGCATCTGCTTTCACAAACAAACATTACCCTGCCTTTATCAGAACGTGTTTATACAGTGCAGGTGCAATTAAATCTTTCAGACTATAGAAACAAATTTAAGTTTTGTTAAACATTTGTGTATTTAAACTTGCCAATATAAATATTTAAACTGTTTAAAATTAACCAAGGAAAGGAAATAAAAGTTTTTGAACATTTTTTAAACACAAATAATTAATATATAAGCATTCGAAAAAAAGAATGGAAATGTGAGGAGAAAAATTATTTATTTTATACTGTACAAAAAAAAAAAAAAAAAAAAAAAAAAAATATATATATATATATATATGTTTTGAGTTTAATCATTGAAAATAAAAGTAAGAGATTCTTTAGATTAGCAGAAAATGCCCATTATTAAATAACTAAATGAAATATATGGACCATTGACTAAATTTAATGGGGAAACATATTACAGTCAGATTTTTTTTTAATCAGAAAAAACAAAGCCTAAACTTTACTTTGCAAATAAAAAAACATGCATCAAATAACATTAAATTCAACAACTCATAGAAATTCCAGTAATTATTTAAGTACCATAGCTAAATTTAGTCAGATTTTTTTCCTCTTAATTGGTCCAGATTCTCAAAATAAGGCAAAATTTGGTACTTTTAGGTTAGACAGGCACCAGTGTTATATATATCAATATACTGTATATATACATATATATGTACATGTATAATACATCTGTATTTACATAGATCTATACGTATGTACACATGTAAAAATAAAACACGCATCCGGCTAATTGGAAAGTACCCAAAATTTTTGCATAAGACATGCGAAAGACATCATTTTTATTTCACAGATAGAAAGCCCAAAATGTAAACTTTTATTTAAAACAAAAAGAAATTGGAAATTTCATTTGCTTTTTTGTGTGCATATGTAATATGTAAAAATAAAGCACTTATCCGGCTAATTGGAAAGTACCCAAAATTTTTGCATAAGCCATGCGAAACACATCATTTTTATTTCAGAGATAGCAAGCCCAAAGTGTAAACTTTTATTTAAAACAAAAAGAAATTGGAAATTTCATTTGCTTTTTTGTGTGCATATGTAATATGTAAAAATAAAGCACTTATCCGGCTAATTGGAAAGTACCCAAAATTTTTGCATAAGCCATGCGAAACACATCATTTTTATTTCATAGATAGAAAGCCCAAAGTGTAAACTTTTATTTAAAACAAAAAGAAATTGGAAATTTAATTTGCCTTTTTGTGTACAGCCTTTTTCGTGAAGTCACGAAAATTTGGAAAAATAACCATAACTCTCAACTTTGGCTGACTTTTTTTATCCTAAAAATTACAAGCAAATTTTTTAAATATTTTTTATTAAAATCTGCATCTTTTTATCTTCTTACAGTGATATTTTTAGCATGATTCATGTTTTAGATCCAGAGAAAAAAAATTTTGAAGATGGAACGGCAATCTCAAAATACAAACTCAGAAATTTGCGATTTGTGAAAAACCCAAGAATTGGACCCCCCATATCTCACAAACTATGAGGTCTGGGAAGGAAAAATTTCAGATGGAATCATTTCATGATAGAATTAGTGTGTACACAAAGTTTCATCAAAATCCCTGTGGGTCGGGTTACAAGGTCTGGTTGAATTGACATGGAATGACCCTATAGCTAGTTATTAAAAAAAACTAGTCAAATGTGGCAATTCCAAAACTTTCTTCTGTCCTATGCATGTTAATACTTCCTCAAAATACAGCATAGCAGCATCACCGGTTTGGCGATTTAATCCAAAACCTATGTCAATAAATCTATGTCAATTTATTACTGAATATGAAGTTTGATAAAAATCCTTGCATTAGTTTTTCAGATAGAACAATTGCAAAAACTTGAAGTAAATCTGCATAACAGCGCCACATGTTGGGTGATGTACACCAAACACTAAACAGGATCAATTTTTTATTTATTTATTTATTTTTTTTTAATTAGGTACTAACTTAAAATGGATTTTGACGAAAACCCTTGCATTAGTTCCTTAGATATATTTATTTCGAAATCCTGAAAAATGTACCACAGCAGAGTCATCTATAGTGCGATTTGCACCAAAAACTAAACAACACTAACTTACATTAGGGACTAACTGAATCTGAAGTTTTAGAAAATTTCATGCATTAATTCTTGAGATAGAGCTCTTGCAATAATCACAAACAATGCATCATGGCAATGTCACATGTTGAGAGATTTTCACGAAAAAGTATTCAGCTTCAGCCCCATGTTATATCAGGTAAGAACTAAATCTAAAGTTTTGTTAAAATCCATGCACTAGTTCTTAATATATGGTTACTGTGGAAATTATGAATAATGCAGCATAGCAGAGTCACCTGCTGACCGATACACACCAAAAACTAATCAGATCTAGTTTATTTCAAGGTCTCACAGAATCTAAAGTGTTATGAAATTCCGTACATTTATTCCTGAAACAGGGAGCCCACATTTTTTTTTTTTTTTTTTTGGTCGCATATAGACAGACTCACAGACAAACATTTTGTAAAAACATGTTATTGGGACATGTTTCCTGAACCCTAAAACGTGTAAATCCGTCAAAAAACTGATTTCGAAAATTTTCACGAAGCAAATCTTTCTTATTGTAAAGATAGAAAAAAGTAAAAAAAAAAAAAGGCTTCACACTTTCAATTAATTTGAAATAACGATCTAATACTCAGTGTTATAAAAATGGTCATTTTGAAACATTAAAATGAAAGTTTTTTTTAAAAGTTGTTTACTTAAAAAGGAAAAATGGAACCATTATAAAGATAGCTCGTGTATCGGCCTGATCGTCAGAATTAATTTTCTCGAAAATTATTGAATGTTGAACTTTTGAAAACACATGGATTATAAAGGCGATTAATTCTCATATTTATACATTTTAAGCTATTCACAAGTATATTTACAAAAAAGTTAGGAGGATTAATTAAAACTACTTGATAGAAAAAAATGCATATTGTGAGAAGATACGGTTTAAAGTATCGCATATAACGATTGCTGATAGTAATTTTCGAAAAAAAAATTTCGATAATTAGCTATGTTATTAATTAGAAAGCTATCTAGAAAATAGCGTTACGTACCAAGGCGATTTTGTAAGTTTGAGACCTTTTTTCGAAGCGCGCTTGATAAAATGTCATGGTTAAACATTGTACATGGTTGTATTTTGTATTACGGAATTTCTCTGTGCGAGTAAAACTTGCACTTAACCGATTGTTCTTTTTAGTGTAATTTTTAATTGTATATTATACTTTTTATAATCAATATTATAAAATATTTACGATCATTGAGATTGTTAAAGGAATCTCTGAGAAATAAACTTCGTTATTAAAAAAAAAAAAAAAAAAAAAAAAAAAAAATAGAACACCAACTTTGACAGTACTGATGAACCACGTTTGAGAGGAACCTGGACAGAACTGCGCATGGGCGAAAAGAGCGAGTCCATGTCAAAAATGGGGAAGTTAGTTTTCTCCAATTCAATTATCTGTTTCTAAACATTACATTGTAATTCAGTTACACTAAAATAAGTTAAAAAAAAAAAAAGACAAATATAATAAAAAAGATGATTTAAAGGTATGGTTATAACTTTTTCCCTCGCAATATAGCGTAACTTAATCTTTTTAGAATTAACGCCTGAATGGTGTGATTTTAAAACTTGCCAGATTAGTAATTTTTTAAAATTATTTCGCTACATTATTGTGTACATTATTTATTTATATTATTTGCATACATTGGATATGAAAATGAGAAATGACGCAGATATCATATACGCGCAAGGTTTGGTAAAAAAAAAATTTCTAACGTCAATTTGGCGAAAACCTCATTTTCGAATGCTGGTTAAATATACATTTTTAAATTATTTTTTATTATTAAAAAAAAATAACAATAAATAAAACAATTTTTAAATATAATAAATTTTAAAAACAAATAACAATAGAGCAAGAAACATTTTATATAATTAAAAAAAATTAAAGTAAATAAACAATTTATCAAAAAATAAACACTATCAAGGTTGCCATTTTAGGCAAAATAACGCCATTCTGGCTTGCCCTGAATATTTAGGTTGTTAGAATTGGCGAATTTCTTGCATAGTCGCCGAGACAGATGCCAAGCAGTCGTTAAAACTGCATTTTAGCCATAAATATAAATGTAAAAAAAAAAAAAAAAAAAAAAAAAGACATATTTTTATTAAAATTCACAAAAATGTAGGAGAAATATATATATTTTGGAAAGGTTATTCCGAGAACTACTAATAGGTCCACAATCTATTTATTTTAAAATAAAATTTCACTCGGAACAAAAAATAGAAAACAATATTTAATATCATTTCTCGGCCTGATAGGCTATTACTCCCAAAGTCCGAATGGAATCGGCTTAGCATTCTACCAAGTGAAGACCTTACAAAGCTGGTACATCAGTATTTATAAAAGATCTGCTTTTACCCCCCCCCCCCCCCAAAAAAAAAAAAAAAAAAAAAAAAAAAAAAAAAACCCCATTTAGCCAATTTCATGCTCTCCCAAATAAAATTAAATTCAAACAGCTATTTGAGAACAGCCGTATTACTTCAATTAAAAAAAAAAAAAAAAAAAAAAAACATAATCGACCGACATTCCTTTTGAAAGCTTATTTTCGGAAATTGGCCCTGATAAGGGCCGTATTTTATTAATTTCATATGACGACATAAAATTCGTGAATAATAAAAAAAAAAAAATAAAATAAAATAAAAAACTTAAGAGACAGAAAAATAAAACAAAAAAGTGTTTTTCGCCAAGCGCGATTGCCGCCAAGAAGCGTCGAATTCATGCCGAAGGCTCTGACCAATCAGATTGTGAGATTCAGTTTGGATGGCAAAACCCAGTTGGGAAAAAAAAATACGCATTTGTGATATGTGTTGGAATCTCGGTTGGAATGTCGTCTCAACCCGAGACGTTTCTGTGGTATAACAAGATTAATGAATCTATTGCGCATTTTACCGAATATGTATTAGTGTTGTAAATAATTGATGTTGTGATGTCTTCATTAAAAATGTGATTGTTTAAGAAGTGTTTAGTATTTATCCGACGAACACCTCCCACAGGTGTTAATAAACAAGAAAGTAAAAAAGTTACAAAATGGGTAGACACAAATTGTTAGATATGGAAAAAAAACGAATCCAAAGAAAAGCGTAGTTATGAAAGACAATCTTTTAAAGCAAAAAAACGAGGTCTGATAATCGATCCCATCGATTACGAAATATGCGATGATCATGAAAAAAGAAATAATGAATTGTTGTACTAATTTATTGTAAAAGACCATTTTTTTAACATAGAATTTATTTACAAGTCTTAAAATTATAGTCTTTAAAAAATTATTTTCCAAAAATGGTTGTTAGAATTTGTTAAATTGCATTTTTTAAATATTATTTTGCCAAAAATTGCCGGCTTTAAAACGTAACCAAAATTTTATCTTGCTTCGTAAGTTTAAACTTCTTTAGCATTTTGATTACAAACAAAGTATTTTCTTTTTCAAATGACCGGTTCCATATGCTTCCAAATATTTGTACACCACTGGCCGAAAAAATGCCAACTTTTATTGCACAATCTGAATAATAATAATAAAAAAATGTCTTCTATACCTTGAAAAAAAAAAAAAAATTACATATATTTCTGAAGTTTCGTCATAAACTAAAAATACTCTCTCAGATTGCAAAGTTACGACCATCAAAATCGTAAACAAATTTTATGCTGCAAATCTCAATAAGAGGGTTCCCTAAAATTGCAGTTTTATGTTTATGTTATCGTACTTTAAGATGTCTTTCATGAACCAACAAAAGATCATATCGAAGGTCAATGACAGCTTAACTGTTGTCATGGTAACTGGATGCTTATTCTTTATTGCTTGACTTTAATGGAACCGATTACAATTCAGACTTTTGATTTTCATTGTATTTTTATGTTAAAATTTTAACTTAAATTTTCACCCGTGCGATGAAATATTTTTTACTTTTAAAATTTCGTCCAATAATTGTGTTTTTAGAACAAAATGCAGTAATATAATTCGTAATCATTTGAAACGTTCTTAGACTTTGAGTCGTTGAAATTTGAAAATAAAATTGCTTCCATGCTTTCTGGAGATTATATTTTAGTTAAAAATTAACAAGTTGGAAATTGCACGTGAAGCGTAGCAAATTAGGTGCGTTCGTACGATAACGAAGTTTTAAAAATATTACTTTCATATATCAATCTCATAAAATTGTAAATAGTGAATTACAATTAAAACGCTCATCAAACAATGTTCTCCCTATACCATTACGTAATGGAATACTTTTGTGTGGCCTTGTAAATCAATAACAAATGCTCTTTGCACCACAAATTATGTAAGATGTATATTATAATATGTATTTTATAGTTACATATAAATTTTATTAAGTTCGCATGAGTGTAACACGATTAAAATGCATTTGAAACATTTTTACCCATTGACCGTAATGTAACGGAATACTTTTGATTATCCCTGTAATTGATCTATGCATCTGATTTTCATAAAATTTGACATAACTCGACAAAATTATGTAATAATTATGTATTTTAAATTTCAAACGTATAGAATATATTTGAAACTTTTTCCCCATTGACCATAATGTAATTGAATACTTTTGATTGCCCCTGTAATTGATCTATGCACACGATTATCAAAAAATTTGAAATAACTCGACAGAATTATGTAATAATTGCGCATTTAAAATTTCAAACGATTAAAATGCATTTGAAACTTTTTCCCCATTGACCGTAATGTACTGGAATACTTTTGATTGCCCCTGTAATTGATCTATGCATCCAATTTTCATAAAATTTGAAATGACTCGACAAAATTATGTAATAATTATGTATTTTAAATTTCAAACGATTCGGTTGGATAGTTTTTGCGTTGTTATATGCGGACGGACAGACGGACGGACTGAACGACCACTATAGGTGCTACGTATTATATAATTACGAACGCACCTAAAAATGAAATCTAATATATAAAATTCTCGTGTCACAGTGTTAGTTGCCATACTCCTCCGAAACGGCTTAACCGATTTTGATGAAATTTTATATCTATACTCAGTAGGTATGAGAATAGGTTGTTATCTATTTTTTATAATCCTAAGTGATAAGGGTGGCCCACACTCATCGTGAAAGCAAACCGAAAACAAATGATAACGCCTCCAATTTACACGTTATGACGTCATAAGACTTATCGTCCATGGCCATTGTTGGAGTGCTTTGCACCGGGTTTGGCGCGATTTTTTTTAATAACAATTTGGCGATAACTTAATTTTTGAATACCAGTTACACACATATTTTTTAAATTATTTTCTATTATTTGAAAGAGGAAATAATGAGTAAACGATATTTTATACAATAACTATTAGCACATATTATCTTCGTGGTTTAATATTTTTTTTTTCCCGTTCATGCAAACGAATCTCTTGCATTTGTTTTCATTATGAAGTCGGGTAGTAAGTTGTCAACTTAATTTCAATTGACGTTATCGTAAAATATAAGTTTATTAGAATGTAAATTAGAAACAGCAACGTTTGATGTCTACATAAAATATTTGGCACAGATGTCATATACGCACCGGGTTTGGCGCGATTTTTTTTAATAACAATTTGGCGATATTTCAAAAATATGCATTAAAGTATAATTTGGCGATAACTTAATTTTTGAATATTAGTTACACACATATTTTTAAATTATTTTCTAATATTTTAAAGAGAAAATGATGAGTAAACGTTATTTTTAACCGACTTCCAAAAAGGAGAGGAGGTTATCAATTCGACGCTTATGTATTTTTTTTATGTATGTTCACCGATTACTCCGAAACTATCCAACCAATTAACTTGATTTTGGTGTTAAACGAGAGAGCTTGCTCTCGGATTGGTACCACTTAAGTTTCATAGAAATTGGTTCAGTACTTTTTTAGTAATTAGGCAAAAACTAATAAAATTAGTGATTTCTCGCAAATCAGTAGTATTATGGATGTCGAATAAATTTACCGATGCCAGGATGGCCGAGCGGTCTAAGGCGCTTGATTTTAGATCTGGTTTTCGAAAGGCAGCGTGGGTTCGAACCCTACTCCTGACGTACGTGTATACAATAATCTTTTCCGTATTATAATTTTTAAATATATATTTAAAAAGTTAAATACTAATTATACTATTAGGAATATTTTGTATTTAACCGATACCACTGAGTATCAGAGATTTTTTATTAACTCAACACTTTATCAGTGAAAGAGTACTCAAAAAGGAAAATAGACTTGCAAAAAGTAACATGACATTGAATAAGTTCTTTGAAGAGAATGAAGTCCGGACAGCCGAGCGGTCTAAGGCACCAGATTTAATCTCAGATTTTGAAAGAGAGTGTCGGTTCGAACCTCACTCCTGACATATGTGTATAGTATACAAAAGAAAAAAAAAAAAAAAATCCGTGATATATATTCTTTTAAGTGACTTCAAAAAAGGAGAGGATGTTATCAATTCGGCGCGAATGTATTTTTTTTTCTATGTATGTTCACCGATTACTCCGAAACTATCCAACCGATTAATTTGTCTTTTTGTGTTAAATGAAAGAGGCTACCCTTCCATTGGCACTTCTTCCATTTCATTGAAATTGGTTCAGTACTTTTTTAGTAATTAAGTAAAAACTAATAAAATTAGTGATTTCTCGCAAACTAAAAGTAACATGGACGATGACTAACCTCGCCGAATGGAGTGCAGTCAGGTGGCTGAGCGGTGTAAGACAGCAGATTTGATTTCTAGTATTACTATAAAAATATAATTAAGCAAAATCTCAAAATTAACTAAAGGATATTGCATTTTTCTGACCAATTAAGGAATTGAATAAAATTGTTGAATGATAGATAATTAAGATAAGCGTATGAAATATTAATAAAAAAAATTACTTATTTAGAAAGAATAAAGCATATTTTTATGTCAAGTAAGCTTATATATATACTAGATATTACCCGTGACGTCGTTCACGTAGCATTAAAAATAAAGATAACCGCATTAACTAAGCAAAACGTTTCATTAATAATAATTTAAAACATTTATAATGACAAAAATTTAGCACATTTTATAGGAGGCAATATTGAAGTTCTTATTTATAGGGGACTTGAAAAACTCAGACAAATAAAAGGGAAATTTTGTGCCTGATAATATGAACAATCGCGAAAATGAAGCTGCAACCATTTATACCGTAAAACCACTGTAACACACCCCATGTTTTACAGAAATCATGTTATACTGTATTTCAGAATTTTATATCAAAGAAATAAAAACCATGCGTTAAACCTAGAAAATAAAAAATACCCAACATTTCTGTAACTTCGCCGGCCCTTCTTTTGTGCAGAAAAATTAACCTTAAAATGCATGTCATAATTGATAATTGACATGCCATAATGCCATGCAGTATTGTATCCGAAATTTTCTATGTGTTTCTATAAATGAACAATAAATGTGATGCAAATCATACTAAACTGCAGGCATATCTTATTAATAAGGTATGCTAAGGTATTATAAAGGTAAATCTTATTAATGTATATCAATTTCATCATGTTTGAAATAGTGGAATACAATTAAAATAAGCTGGGGATGCTTTTTTCCGCGTAGACGAAATTATATTACCGATCTCTTTTCTGTGACTCCTGTAAATGAATGTTAAATTTTTTGCACCCGTTTTTCTACAGAAATCCCGTTTTAGTGCATCTCTAAAATTGATATCAATTTCATTTTTTTTTTCATTTTTTTTTCTTTTTTTTTGTAATAATGTAACATTTTCGTCATAGACTTTAATTTATTGAAATACTTTTGAATTCCCTGTACATATGCTATAAGTACTACACTTAACATTATTCAGTAGTATCCATGTTCTTGTTCATTTTAACAATGTATATAAATTTCATTACCTTTAAAATTATGCTATTACTAGCAGGCTATGCCCGCTTCGCTGGTCCATATTTCCAAACAAACCTTGACTCAAAAAAAAAAAAAAAAATGGTGATTTAAAAATTTTATTTTAAAGCAGTATAGACCACCCTGGAATGATCTTCCGTATTGCTGAAAATCATGCCAACGCCATTGCGATATTGTACTATTGTAAGTCGGCGAAAATTTGGGCAATAAAGCACCATCTCTTTTATTTTATCATTTATAGTAGAGTTTCGTATGAACATGAGACCGTTATGACAACAGGAATCAAAATATTCTCGAGTCATCACACTATTACATTAGAGGGCATTGCAATGATTAGTGACATTGATTATCAAACTCTATAAACTTTCGGATTGTACATTATCATTTCTTAGTTCTTAAAATCCTGACATCTGAACTTGCACTATGTGTAGTTCTGGTAGCCTACATACAATGTCATTTCATGTTACATTTTTTAATAAACGTCCTCTGCTAGCAGGTCTACTGTAGTTTCCTATCTGCCTTAATCTGTTCCAGCAAGAATAATAGAGTAAAAAATGTAAAGAATTATTTACAGATAAAGAAGAGTTTTTGTTTGTTTGTATTTATGACGGCCATTTATCTACACGTGGGATATAGGTCCTAAGGAAAGGGTGCCCTCCGTGAAAGTGGCAGACGAAGAAGGGTGTTTCACTTATATATTTAGTAAAACAATGAAGCATAAAAAGTGTGTTTTAAAGCTTTATTATTTGAATAACATTAAAATTACATCAGTTTCACTACCTCTTCCTTTTATAAAACAGTTGCTAACATGTAGCCGTTAAATCAGAATAATCTTGATGACTAAATTTTGTAGAAAAATAAGTCTTTAGTTTGCATCTAATAAAATCTTTCTACCTTCTGTAATCGATTCCATTATGATTTTTAGTGTCAAACATTAGAAGTGCTAGAAACGATATTGTTACAAATGTACCAGACTTATTTCATGTTTGTCCTCAAATAAATGTGAAATTTACGATCATCCATTATTGGCATTTAATGTTATAATTTGACGATAGTTTTTTGTTCGACTACTTGATTATTCCGTCGATCAATTTCGCCAAATTATACAAATGGACATAATTTTTATTTTAAATAACCAAAGAATCAATAAATTACTAAAATGTTAATAGAAATACAAATAAACATCGAATTAAAATTGGTTGATGAAGTAACAATTACATATAACAAATTTAATGTGAAATGAATGTGACATTTACAATCATCCATTGACATTTAACCTTATACTTTAGCGATAGTTTTTTGGTCGATGGGATTATCAAGTATTACCAAATTATATAAACAAATTGTATAAACAATAATATTGCCAATAACATGTAGGTGCAGGTGTCATCTACGGATCCCGTTGGCGCGATTGCAGCAAATTGCGATTTTATGCCTCACGTGGTAATCCGGTAATAGTTGATTATTTTTGAGTAAATTATTTCATTATTTTTCTTTTCTCTTTTAAAATTATGTAAATTGTTTTGTTCCATAATTATTTATTGACTTAGTTTATTATTATTATTTCCTTTTTAAAAAAATAGAAAATAAAAATAAGTAATATAAATGTAATTGGTATTTGAAAACGCAGTGTTCTCCAAATTGGCATCATAAAAAAAAAAATCACGCCAAGGTGATGCGTGTATAAAAGTGGAAAAATGTTTGCAATAATATAAACAAAAAAAAAACGTAAACAAATAATTAAAAAATCGCCATTTCGATAGTTTTTTAAAATAACATCAAGGTTAATTCTCTAGTCGGGCAGCAATAGTAAATTTTCTTTTCTTCGTCTGTTTCATAATAAAAAAACATAAATTTAATAACTTCTAATTAAATAATCTGACTAATTTTCTGTAATCGGATGTATGATCTAAAAGTATCCTTAATACATAAACAAAACAGCGCAATAGTCATGTACGCGCCGAGGTCGGCAGGATAAATTTTTACACTAATTTGGCGGAAAAATCGTTTTCGAATACCAGTTTTATATATATATTTAAATTATTTCCTGTTATTTAAAAAATAATAACAATTAGTATTTAAATAATAAGTATATGACAAAACAATTTACATAATTTTAAAGAAGAGAAAGGAAATAAAAAAACATTTTATTAATAATTAAATAAACAATAGTCGGGTTGCCATGCCAGGCAAAATAACATCACTTTAGTGTCCATTAGGTTACCTCGGTGTGTATATGATATCTGTGCAAACAAAACTTCCGATAATATAACAAATGACGTCATATTTATTTTCCTTTGAAATTTTTTTTATTTTAATTTTTCACGTGGATACTGTTCAACTAAAAATTAATTGCCGAGGAGAAATTATTTTCCATATATTGATTTTTTTGGCAACTGAAAAGAAAATGGTTATTTTTTATCGGAAAAATTAATTGATTCTGTATGAAAAATAATGAAATTTTGAATTATTAAGGAAAATATTTGAATAAATCAATTAAAAATTAGCCTATGTTCACCGGAAATTGTATAGCTTTCCAACGGTGAAAGAATTTTTCAAAACCGTCAAGTAGTTTCGGAGCCTATTCAATTCAAACAAACAAACAATCAAATCTTTCCTCTTTATAATATTAGTATAGATAATACACCGCAAATGATTTTTTCTCTTAGACCATAATGTAAAGTCTCCTCTTCACCGCTCATGTAATTGGGCTATGGTTGCTACATGTTTCATTTTCAATGCCGAACATGCTATGACAAATTTCAATAACATCTATTAATTTCGTGGGAATCCGACTATATTTTTTCAAGTTAAAGCACGGATAGACTGATAGGAGGTCCGACTCTGCAGTCAGTCGTCTGCTAGCCGAATTACAACCCGGAGAAGCATAGTAGGCAAGAGAGAAAAAATAGTCCGCTTTTTCAATGTTAGACATAGGAGAAATCTCTTTATCCCAATTTATTCTTCACTAATTAAGTAAATCATAAAAACAATGAGAGTAAGTGATCTATAAGAACAGGAACTATTCGATTAGTACTTATTTAGCAGAAATATTTTTAATTAAATTGTTCATAAACCCTATCTTTCACATCCATTCGAAATCGGCAGATAATGTTGTTTTGAAATTGGCATTTAATTATCCGGCTTTTTTATTATCCGAATATGTATTTTTATTTTATCATTTCTGAACTGTTTTTATCATTATGTTTATAGTTTTAAAGAACAATTTACAAATTAATTTCAACAAAATAAAGCTTCAAATTTTAATCAAGGGGTTTTAAGTAACACAAAAATTTCAGAAGTATTAAAACATAAGGTAATTTTTAATATAATAAATGTATTTATACATATGTTTTCATAGTCTCAATGCGCATTATTATCGCCGTAAAACAAAATCTAGAGTGAAGAGGAAGCAGTTATCCTAAAAACTGAGACTGTTCCAAATATTCAATATCCCCCCCCCCCCGCGCAATATGTTAATATTTTAGCAATAATTTGGTGTCATTTTATGTAAAAGTATCTTCTTTTTGGATTTAAGTTTTTTTTCCTCACTTTTCCCTATATTTTGATGTTCTATGACATGTCTATTGTTAATCATTTGGTGCAAATATAAACATAATACCATTTTTTATAGATAAACGATAAATTTATGAACGTGAAAATATTAAATTAAAAAGTAAGCTGTACGATAATTATACACTATTTTTCAGAAAATTTTAAAATGCATCTAAAAAATTATAACAATAATTGTTACAATAAATGAATTTATAGAATTACGATGATACATTAAAATAATAATAATAATAACAATAATGGAATAATGTTTTACACCAACTATCTAACTAAATATTAATTTAAATATTTATGTATTTTTATTAAATATTTATCCAATATATATGTTAAAGCATTTTCTCAAAATATTTTCCAATAAGTATTTTAGTAATCTTTGTATTAAACACTAGACAAAAAATGATACTTGAAATTAAAATAAATCAAAACAAAAAATTATCATTCACAAAGTTTGCACATAGTCAAACCTCGTTAACAAAAACACGTTTAACGTGGTTTACATTTAGCATAAACTGTTTTTACAGTCCCCTACGAAAATGAATACAAATGTTTAATACTAATAACATGAATTACTGTCTATATGAACAAAATTTCGATACCACTTGAGATTCACATTAACGAGGTTTTACTGTATCACACTTGTGGCTGGTTAACATGTGCATAGGAGTAAAAAAAAAAGGCATTTTACCTGTGAAATTGCAAATTTCCCTCTTTTGTCCAACAGTTTTTACAGCCGTAAGCAGAACAACTGCTCACCATGATATATGGTTAATAATTATATCAAGAAAATTAAAAGAAATTAGAAAATAAATAAACTGCTCACATAGTAGGCAATGAGCGAAACAGCGCTTTCTGCCTAGTATACGAACCAAAATTCAGCTAAAAGTGCCGTCACTGTATTCATCCGCGCTGACCGCGGGAGCTAACGTTTTGAAATAGGAAGCCGGATCTCCTGTTATATGTCGAGCTCAGTGTCTTCAACCAATTTAGAAAGTGTCAAAAAGGAGAGTCTAGTAATATCATGAAAAAATCGACGGATTTATCTTCGTAAAACAAAAAAAAAAAAAAAAAAAAAAAAAAAATTATGAAAATTCTATTACAAAACTGTGTTTTAGGTGGTATTTTTGTAAAATTTATATATGTTTGCTTTGCATACTATAAAACTTTATAGAAATTTATCAATAAAAATATTTTTTAAGGTGAGAACGTATTTTTATTTTTTGAAAATTAAAAGAAATGTGGGATAAAAATCCGGTTGCAAATCATCATTTACAAACTTGTTTACAATGTTCTTCGAGCTCCCGATGCTTAATTGCGATATTGACAGAAGGAAATTATAAGTATTTTTACGAAGTCATATTAAATGTATTAATTATTTAACTTGAACTTTAATGTCACTTGTTATCTCAAAGCTTTGTACCTTTTGGTTTGAATTAGAGTTTTCAATAAATTTTACTGTTCGTGCTCGTATTGCTTTATTATTTCCAATATAAATGCTATAACCTTTTGATCTATTGTCGTAACCGACAGAAGTTCCTTCAATTGCTTTGTTATCGAGCTTGTTTCTTTGGGATTTTTCAAGGTAAGCGTAAGCTTTGCAGCCAAATGTTTTTATACTTCTCAAATCCGGGATTTTATTTGTCCGTAGCTGGTATGGTGTTAAATTGTGCGATTTTGTTGGTAGTCTATTTAGCAAATACACCGCTGTATTTAAAGCTTCGCCCCAAAATTTCTGAGGTAGATTAGCTTTCGATAATAGGCAACGTGTCATTTCAACTAATGTTCTGTTCTTCCTTTCAGAAACACCGTTTTGAGATGGAGAATATGGTACAGTTAATTGATGATGAATACCTGTTTCGGATAGAAAATCTTCTACTTCATCGCTAATGTATTCTCCGCCGTTATCTGTTCGGAGTTCTTTGATCGTGTACCCGAATTTGTTTTTAGTAAAGGCTACATATTCCTTTAATTTCTCAATTACTTCGTTTTTCTTTGATAAAAGATATATCATCGTAAATCTACTGAAGTCATCGGTAAATGTGAGAAAAATTTTCTTTCCTCCCATGCTTTCTGTTGGCATCGGCCCACAGATATCTGAATGTACCAGGTCTAGGACCTTCTGGGCTCTGTTTGTTGCTTGTTTTGGATACGGTGCAACTGTTAATTTACATTTTATGCAACTTTCGCAAATTATATCGTGTTTACACTCTTTTATTTTTATTCCTGTTGCTAAACTTTTAGATATTAGTTGCTTAATTGAATTTATGTTCCTGTGTCCAAGTCTTTTATGCCAAAGCTCAATGCAGTTTTTATTCTTGCATTGATAAGCTAGATCTGCATAGTTATCTTGTTTAGGTTTTTACAGATCTATTTCATACAAATTATTTTCAATTTTTCCTTCTAAGAATGATTTCTCATTTTGGGTTAATTTACATGTTTTGTTTTCAAATGTGAGCTTACAACCATGTTTAACAGCTTTGCTAACATACATTAGATTTGATTGTAAATCCGGCACATACAAAACATCCTTCAGAGTTATGTCGTTATTGTGTTTTTGTAATTTTATTGTCCCTGTACCTTGAGACTCGAGAGTTTTCCCGTTCGCTATCGTGACAGTATTTTTATTATTTGTGTTGATGTCAACGAATAAATTTATATCATTACACAAGTGTGAGCTGCTCCCTGAGTCAATAATCCAGGTAGATTTATAATCATTTTGTGCGAGAAAAGATCATTGTTTTTCTTCGCTATTGTTTTTCAGAGTCTGTGTATTTCTTTCTATTTTTGTTTCCGGAGTAACTTTATTTACTTCAAAACATAAAGAATTTTGTTTATTTTTCTCATTTGTTTGGTTTTTAAAATTTTTATTCTTAAGTAACCAACGATTTTGTTTCACATGGTTTTTTCTTTTACAATACGTACAAAAAAGATTTTGTTCGGGCTTTGGAAATAATTTATGATTAAATTTTATAGTTCTGTATGCATTTTCATTCGACGAATTGGAGCTATCTTGTCTCCTTTGAAATTCGTCTGTAACTTTCCCTTTAATAAAATTAGAATTTAATTCTTCCTCAGATTTAGATTCTAATGCAGTAATAAGGGTATCATAACTCGGTGGGAGAGAGCATAACAGGAGAGCTGATAGATCAGTATCTTTTATCTCTTCACCTATTGCCTTCAATTTATCAGCTGTTTCTAAGATCTTTACAATATGATCATTCATGTTGCCGTTTTCGGCAAGTTTTATGCTGTATAATTTACGCAATAAATATAATTTACTTGATAAATTAGCGCGCTCATGTATTCCTTTTAAAACTAACCATGTAGTCTTTAACTGTTGTTTCATTTTTTACGTAAATTAATTGTGAGTCTTCTAATGTTAAATTTATCGCAGCTCTACTTTATTATCCTTTCTAGTCCACTCATTATTTAATGGAGTTGGTGGATCGTCAGTTATATGACTAAATAAATCTTCCTTCATAAGAAGCATTTGGAGTTTAAAACTCCATATTGCGTAGTCATTTGAGTTAAGTTTATCAATACTGAAACTTTCTTTTGAAGAAGAAGCCATATTCCTTATTTTTGTTTCTGCCTTAATTCAACTTTTATAACTTTTACTAATTTTCAACCTTATTTTAATTATTTTCAACTATAGTTTAATTTATTTCAGTTTTGTTGTTGTTCCTTTAGAAGAGAGCAATATTGCTAAAAGTTCAGTTTTTTCAGTCTCATAATCTGTTAATTATTTAACTTGAACTTTAGTATTCTTCTTCTCATCATAAATCAACAATCAAAAATAATAATTTATTATTATTTTTGTTTGTTGATTTATGATGAGAAGCAGAATACTAAAGTTCAAATTATTATTTTTGATTGTTGATTTATGATGAGAAGCAGAATACTAAAGTTCAAGTAAGCCCGAAATTGCATTTTTGAAGTATTTTTTATTCAGATTATCTGAACTGGACAGCTTTAAGAATTAATACTTGTTAAGTTTTTTTCTTTCGATTCATCACATTAGTCTCCTTTTAGTGTTTGCTCAAAATTCACGCACTTTGTTTTTATTCGAAATGAATTATGTTCTGTATCTGTTTCCAATATGACGTCACAATGCTTTTTTTTAGCACTTTCCAATAAAGTTGAAAAGTGCTTATGCATTCGGTTTGTCTAGCCGTATGGCCGTCTGTCCGCGCTCTAACTCTCGTAAATATACTCGGATTGCCATGAAATTTTTGGACGTTATTTAGGTTTACCCTAGCACGAACCCTGTTGAAAATGAAGTTTCTAGTTTCTACTATGATTATTTTATTTACAGGGACAGTCAAATTTTTCCATTACATTGCGACCTATGGAGAAAAATCGTTCCAAATGAATTTTAACATTTATAACATTTTTCAAAAATTTGAAAAGTACTTATGCATTCGGTTTGTCTGTCCGTCCAGACACTCTATCCGTCTGTCGTATTCTAACTCCTGTAAATATACTCTAATTGCCCTAAAATTTTTGTATGTTATTGACGTTTATCCTGGCACGAACCCTACTGAAAATGAAGTTTCTACCGTGATTAGTTTATTTACAGGGACAGTCAAAAGTTTTCCATTACGTTATGGCCTTTGGGGGAAAATTGTTCAAAGGCATTTTAAAGATGTTACTCCCTGTCGAATATATTAAAATTTGCATGCATTTAAGAGGTGCACTAAAATATGCATTCTATAAAATATGCGGTGAAAATATAGATATTATTAATTTACAGGGCCACACAAAAGAATTCCATTGGATAATGGTAAAGGGGAGAATAGTGTGCGACATTTAAAAAATATATTAAACTTTTTCATGTATAACAAAATTGATATATGTCACTTAGGCTTAATATAAATTATACGATACTGTCTTGCATAATATGAAATACATTGCATTTACAGGAAAACACAAAAGATTTCAAATAGTATATTCCTTCCGACGGACTGTATATGTTTCCGATGATGGCTGATTGATAGATGTAATACATTTTAATTATAATTTACGCATTTAAGTTTCACGAAATCTTTGTACATTATAAGGGTATGTATAAATGTTATAGTTGATATACAGGGCTATCCAAAAGTGCTCGCCAACGTTACTGAGTATGAGAGTAAATTACTTAAAAGTGGTTCTTAAATAAGGTATACATTTTTACGCTGAACTGCATTCAATTTACAAAGAAATGTTTGCAGAATATAGATAAAATGATATACAGGGCCACGCAAAGAATTGGGTACATGACACCTATGAATGATAATTTATAACAATGTGATTTCAGTTGTTTTAAGAGTTTTAGTTTAAAATGAATTTTAGATTCTTACTGACGTGTAATAAAGGTACTAAGTAAACTACAGGGCTGAACAAAAGTTTTCAATTATGTTTTCCATTTATTAGTACAAATTGCTCAAAAAGAAATTTTAAGCTTTTTCTTGCTAAACTAAATTTTCCCATTATATAATATGTATATCAACTGACAGATCAAATACAGGGCTGTTCAAAAGTATTGGAATACATATTTGGCTATATACCCTTATTTTCCTAATTAACGAAGTTTAGTTAAAGATTTCATGAAGTGTTGGAAAGTGTTTCATAATCTATAATTAACGCATGATTTTTCTTACTTGTTAAATTATTTCATTTTGTTTTATCACGTGAAAATCTTTCAAATGGAAATTAATTACTGAAGAGAAATTATTATTCCGTTTTTTTTTTTATTTTTTGCAACGAAAAAAAGGAAGATGATTAAATCTGATTAAAATATTATAGAAAAATTGTTAATTGATTCTGTATGAAAAATGAGGAATTTTCGAATTATTAAGAAATATATTTGGATAAAATAAATAAAAATTAGCCTATGTTCATTTCAGGCGTATAATCATATTTATTTCATTCAAACGTACGGACATACATTCACATTTATAATATTACGAGAAAATAGCTTGAAAAGTATACATCAATCAGTTTTATTTCCCTTTTTTCAAATAAAAAACTGAGAATCATAACGTGAACTTTGAATGAAAACTTTCATTTGTATGTAAATTATATTCAAACTTGTTAATCAGTATTAGTAAAAAAAAAAAAAAAATTCTTTTATTTTAAATGTGATGCCATTATTTACCGATTTTTATCTATACTAATATTATAAAGAGGAAAGATTTGATTGTTTGTTTGTTTGAATTGAATAGGCTCCGAAACTACTTGACGGTTTTGAAAAATTATTTCACCGTTGGAAAGCTATACAATTTCCGGTGAACATAGGCTAATTTTTAATTGATTTATTCAAATATTTTCCTTAATTCAAAATTTCATTATTTTTCATACAGAATCAATTAATTTTTCCGATAAAAAATAACCATTTTCTTTTCAGTTGCCAAAAAAATCAATATATGGAAAATAATTTCTCCTCGGCAATTAATTTTTAGTTGAACAGTATCCACGTGAAAAATTAAAATAAAAAAAATTTCAAAGGAAAATAAATATGACGTCATTTGTTATATTATCGGAAGTTTTGTTTGCACAGATATCATATACACACCGAGGTAACCTAATGGACACTAAAGTGATGTTATTTTGCCTGGCATGGCAACCCGACTATTGTTTATTTAATTATTAATAAAATGTTTTTTTATTTCCTTTCTCTTCTTTAAAATTATGTAAATTGTTTTGTCATATACTTATTATTTAAATACTAATTGTTATTATCTTTAAATAACAGAAAATAATTTAAATATATATATAAAACTGGTATTCGAAAACGATTTTTCCGCCAAATTAGTGTAAAAATTTATCCTGCCGACCTCGGCGCGTACATGACTATTGCGCTGTTTTGTTTATGTATTAAGGATACTTTTAGATCATACATCCGATTACAGAAAATTAGTCAGATTATTTAATTAGAAGTTATTAAATTTATGTTTTTTTATTATGAAACAGACGAAGAAAAGAAAATTTACTATTGCTGCCCGACTAGAGAATTAACCTTGATGTTATTTTAAAAAACTATCGAAATGGCGATTTTTTAATTATTTGTTTACGTTTTTTTTTTGTTTATATTATTGCAAACATTTTTCCACTTTTATACACGCATCACCTTGGCGTGATTTTTTTTTTTTTAGATGCCAATTTGGAGAACACTGCGTTTTCAAATACCAATTACATTTATATTACTTATTTTTATTTTCTATTTTTTTAAAAAGGAAATAATAATAATAAACTAAGTCAATAAATAATTATGGAACAAAACAATTTACATAATTTTAAAAGAGAAAAGAAAAATAATGAAATAATTTACTCAAAAATAATCAACTATTACCGGATTACCACGTGAGGCATAAAATCGCAATTTGCTGCAATCGCGCCAACGGGATCCGTAGATGACACCTGCACCTACATGTTATTGGCAATATTATTGTTTATACAATTTGTTTATATAATTTGGTAATACTTGATAATCCCATCGACCAAAAAACTATCGCTAAAGTATAAGGTTAAATGTCAATGGATGATTGTAAATGTCACATTCATTTCACATTAAATTTGTTATATGTAATTGTTACTTCATCAACCAATTTTAATTCGATGTTTATTTGTATTTCTATTAACATTTTAGTAATTTATTGATTCTTTGGTTATTTAAAATAAAAATTATGTCCATTTGTATAATTTGGCGAAATTGATCGACGGAATAATCAAGTAGTCGAACAAAAAACTATCGTCAAATTATAACATTAAATGCCAATAATGGATGATCGTAAATTTCACATTTATTTGAGGACAAACATGAAATAAGTCTGGTACATTTGTAACAATATCGTTTCTAGCACTTCTAATGTTTGACACTAAAAATCATAATGGAATCGATTACAGAAGGTAGAAAGATTTTATTAGATGCAAACTAAAGACTTATTTTTCTACAAAATTTAGTCATCAAGATTATTCTGATTTAACGGCTACATGTTAGCAACTGTTTTATAAAAGGAAGAGGTAGTGAAACTGATGTAATTTTAATGTTATTCAAATAATAAAGCTTTAAAACACACTTTTTATGCTTCATTGTTCTACTAAATATATAAGTGAAACACCCTTCTTCGTCTGCCACTTTCACGGAGGGCACCCTTTCCTTAGGACCTATATCCCACGTGTAGATAAATGGCCGTCATAAATACAAACAAACAAAAACTCTTCTTTATCTGTAAATAATTCTTTACATTTTTTACTCTATTATTCTTGCTGGAACAGATTAAGGCAGATAGGAAACTACAGTAGACCTGCTAGCAGAGGACGTTTATTAAAAAATGTAACATGAAATGACATTGTATGTAGGCTACCAGAACTACACATAGTGCAAGTTCAGATGTCAGGATTTTAAGAACTAAGAAATGATAATGTACAATCCGAAAGTTTATAGAGTTTGATAATCAATGTCACTAATCATTGCAATGCCCTCTAATGTAATAGTGTGATGACTCGAGAATATTTTGATTCCTGTTGTCATAACGGTCTCATGTTCATACGAAACTCTACTATAAATGATAAAATAAAAGAGATGGTGCTTTATTGCCCAAATTTTCGCCGACTTACAATAGTACAATATCGCAATGGCGTTGGCATGATTTTCAGCAATACGGAAGATCATTCCAGGGTGGTCTATACTGCTTTAAAATAAAATTTTTAAATCACCATTTTTTTTTTTTTTGAGTCAAGGTTTGTTTGGAAATATGGACCAGCGAAGCGGGCATAGCCTGCTAGTTAGTTACATATATCTATGCCTCTTGTATTTTTAACAAATACAGTAAACCCCGATAATTCGGATTAATTGGGACCAGACCCAAACCGGATTATCGAAAATCCGGATTAACCGGAGAATTAGAAAAAAAAATAAATAAAATACAACATACTTACAGAAAATCACCTAGTAATTTTTTGCTGTGCCAGTTTTGTATACTATACCTTTTGCGAGCCGTACGGTCACGCAGCCGCTTGAGCACAAGTAGTTCGCTGGGTTTACAGAAAGCTTAAGGTATTCTTTCGAAAAGATTTCAGAAAAAAGTTTTTTTTATTTAGAATACGACGATGAAACAAGTTAATGTTATGGAAATTAGCCAAATCGCTTCTCAATTTTGAAAAATAAAATTGACCAAACCGATCCGGATTTACGGGGTCCGAATTAGCGGGGTTCTACTGTACCTCAAAATTCCTATGTTACTTAAAGTTTTCAATTTTTTTCAAGTATGACGTCATATTTATTTTCCTTTGAATTCTTCTTATTTTAATTTTTCACGTGGAAACTGTTCAACGGAAAATTATTTGCCGAGGAGAAATTATTATTCCAGATTTTGATTTTCTTGGCAACGGGAAAGAAAAATGGTTATTTCTTATCGGAAAATTTTTAATTGATTCTATATGAAAAATAATGAAATGTTGAATTATTAAGGAAAATATTTGAATAAATCAATGAAAAATTAGCCTATGTTCATTTCCGGGCTTTAACTTATCTATAATATGCAAAGATTCAAAGACATTAATCCATCCGTTTTGAAGCCAATTTCATTCCAACTTTCGGGCACACTTTTACATTTATAATATACAGGGTGATTCCGAATTTTTTTTACAATAAAAGAGGGGTGATAGTACACATCAAGACAAACAATATTAAATAGAAGACCAAGGGTCCAAAATGTTTTCCTAAGGAAATAGCCGCCATTAAAGTTTAGGGACCAAAATTTCAAATAAACATAAAAAACGGAAAAATCGGTCGATTGATTTGCGGTTTTCACTAAAATTATTCTTTATGTCGGCATTTTCTTGAAATTAAATTATAAAGATAAATTTCAAAAAATGCCGATAGAGGGCGCTTTAGACTTTGGAGTAACGAACAACTATTTTTTGCATCTCATTAAATGTTTTCGTAAGCTTAGACTCAAACTTAAATTTTGAGCTCACAATCTGTAGTTGGGAGTGGTTAAGTAACACAAACTGAGCTGTGTTCAGAGGGTTCAAATTTCAAATGATTATAAAAAACGGAAAAATTGGTCGATTGACTTGCGGTTTTCACAAAAACTATTCTTTATTTAGGTATTTTTGTGAAAATAAATTATACAGATAAATTTCAAAAAATGCCGATAGAGGGCGCTTTAGACTTTGGAGTAACGAAACACTCTTTTTTGGCGTTATTTTTTGCATCTCATTAAATGCTTTCGTAAGCTTAGACTTGAACTTAAATTTTGAGCTCAAAATCTGAATAGCTGGGAGTGGTTAAGTAGACAAACTTAGCTGTGTTCAGAGGGTTCAAATTTCAAATAATTGTAAAAAATGGAAAAATTGGTTGATTGGTTTGCGGTTTTTGCTAAAACTAATTTTTAAATCAGCAGTTTTCTTGATCAATCAGTGTTTTCTTGAAAATAATTTTTAAAGATAAATTTCACAAAATGCCGATAGATGGCGCCTTAGACTTTGGAGTAGCGTACAACTATTTTTAACTGTTATTTTTTTAATCTCATTAAATGCTTTCAAATGCATAGACTTAAATTTTGGGCTGAAATTCTGAATCGTTGGGAGTGTTTAAGTACCGAAAAATAGAATTGTGCTCGAGGAGGAAAAAGGGTAAAATTTTAACTCCTGAATACACTTCAATTTGCGCGTCTTAACTCCTCATAACGATTTAGGTTTTGAGTTCAAAATTTAAGTTTAAATCTAAGCTTCCGAGAACTTTTAAAATGCATTTGCAAGCATTTAATTAGTATCAAAGAATAATGGTTAAAATGAATTTTTGGTTACTCTGAAGTTTAAGGCGCCCTCTGACGGAATTTTTTGAGATTTATCTTTAAAAATTATTTTCAAGAAGATACTGACTTAGAGAATAGTTTTATTTTAAACCGCAAACGAATCGACCAATTTTTCCATTTTCTATAATTTAAATTTGAAGCTTCCCCTCCCCCTTTAACACAGTTCAGTTTGTGCTACTTAACTACTCCCTACTATTCAGATTTCCAGCTCAAAATTTAAGTTTAAGTCTAACCTTCCTAAACCATTTAAAGAGATGCAAACAATAACGGCAAAAAATAGTTGTTCGTTACTACAAATTCTAAAGCGCCCTCTATCGGCATTTTTTGAAATTTATCTTTATAATTTATTTTCATTAAAATACCTAAATAAAGAATAGTTTTAGTGAAAACCGCAAATTAATCGACCAATTTTTCCGTTTTTTTTTAATCACTAGGGGGGCCCCGCCCCCCTGCTCGCTATGCTCGCCAACCCCCCTCCCCCCCCCGCGTAATCGCTTCGCGATTCCAAATTATTGTCTATCCCTGCTTGCTGCGCTTGCCAATAACCCATGGTATGAATAAGCAGTTGCAGACCTTTCAAATGATGTGTCACACAATTGGTGTTGTAAAGAAATTACAAAATGCGCCCCCTCTGAGGGCAGAGGGGGGGGTTACACACAAGGTATCCATAATATGAATAAGCAGTTGCAGACCTCTCAAATGATGTGTCACACATCTGGTGTTGTAAAGAAATTAAAAATGTGCCCCCCTGGGGGGCAGAGTGGGGGATGACACACAACACATCCATAATACGAATAAGCAGTTGCAGACCTTTCAAATGATGAGTCACTCAAATGGTGTTGTAAAGAAATTAAAAATGTGACCGCCCCTCCCCCCCTGGGGAGAGCAGAGTGTGGGGTGACATACAAGACATCCATAATATGAATAAGCAGTTACAGACCTTTCAAATCTTGTGTAACACGATTGGTGTTGTAAAGAAAATAAAAATGTGTCCCCCCTGGGGAGCAGAATGGGGGATAACACACAAGTCATCTATTATATGAATAAGCAGTTGCAAACCTCTCAAATGATGTATCAAACGACTGGTGTTGTAAAGAAATTAAAAATTTGGCGAAATATTACAGTTATCGCCAAGTTGGCGTCACTTTTGACAGCTAATTTTGGTCGCCAAATTTGGCGATATATCGCCAAATTTGGCGACAAACTTGGCGATTGTTGGCGATGGTAACCTTTCTTCTCTTTATGGTAACCCATATGGCGATGCATAGACGGAACCCTTTCCTGATTGGTCTATTCGACTCATGGAAGGAGTGGACAACCCGGATTCGTTAGTTCCGGAAATCTTCCACATCAGCATCATTCCAGGAGTCATTCCTTTTAAGGCTAGTTTTTTTTTTACTATAGAAGGATTTGAAATTTGAACCATCTGAACACAGCTCAGTTTATGCTACTTAACCACTCCCAACTACAGATTTTGAGCTCAAAATTTAATTTTGAGTGTAAACTTACGAAGACATTTAATGAGATGCAAAACATACAGGCAAAAAATAGTTGTTCGTTTCTCCAAAGTCTAAAGCGCCCTCTATCGGCATTTTTTGAAATTTACCTTTATAATTTAATTTCAAGAAAATGCCGACAGAAAGAATAATTTTAGTGAAAACCGCAAATCAATCGACCGATTTTTCCGTTTTTTATGTTTATTTGAAATTTTGGTCCCTAAACTTTAATGGCGGCTATCTCCTTTGGAAAACGTTTGGGACCCTTGGTCTCCTATTTAATATTGTTTGTCTTGATGTGTACTATCACCCTTCTTTTATTATAAAAAAAATTTGGAATCACCCTGTATTTTAAATTTTAATCGACAACAGTTTTGTTTAGTTAAAAAGGGTTTTTTTTTATTGTGTAAAAGTATTTTCGACACAAATATTTGGATTTATGAATTAATGATAGATGCCAATTAATGGTTCTTCAATTTTGCTAGTTCCATGTAATTGGCACCAATTCCAATTACAAGGAATTCGCAAGGAATTCAAGATTAAATCACTTATTTTAGAAGTGCTTTTAAAGTTATAGACTAATTTTGTTTATCATTTGTTTCTATTTGAAAATATGAAATATTATCAGTAATTGGAATCCATTAAAGATTCATATGACAATTACTGGGGACAGCATGACAATTACTGGGTATTAATGTAAGTATATTGTATTGTTTTAAAATGTTCACATTTCAGACTAACATACTGATTTCTTACTCTCAAAAACCTGAAATTGGCATCTTCATCTACAGTAAATTCATTTAAAGCGATTAAAGTCAATGCAAAATGTAAAGTTTTTTTTTAAAATATAAACTTGTGCCAATTACTGGATCACAAGGTGTCATACATTGGTGTTCTAGGTGCCAGTTACTGGTGATTTCAGCAACTTTTTATAAATATATTTTTATAAAAATACTTTTTGAAATTTTTTTTCTTTTAGTGGGCAAAATAGATGCACAAATATGCATTCTTTGATTTAAAAAAAATTCCAAGTAAATATCTTATTTCTTTGTAATGAAAATTGAAGTTAGTTTAAAGACAAATTCTTAAAGTGCCAATTACTGGGGATGTTACCCTATATTTTTCTATTATGTCTATCACAAATACTTGAAGGTTTGGGTGCAAATAATGTAATGCGAGGGATTGGTCTGCAGACTGTTTAAGTTTTTATATGTGTTGCAGACTGCAGAAAAAAATTCTGCTGCATGGCTGAATTTGTCTCTCCTTTGCAGGGGGAAAAATTCTAAATTTTGTCACTCTATCGTGGAAAAATGGTTATGAAATTAGTATATCGTTCGCGGGCAAGAATCGCAAAACTTTTCTGTCGGACACTGAAAAGAAAGTGAATTTGGTCAATCTGTGGCAAGTTAAAAACTCGAAATTCAATAATCATTCGAGGGGTAAAAATCATAAATTTCATCATTCGGTTGCGGGAAGAATATCACGATTTTGTCATTTTCGCGAGAAAAAAAGCGTATAATCCGTCAATCAGTGGCAAAATCATTGCAAAATTTGTCAGTCGATCTTGTGAAAAACAATTGAGAAATTCGTCAGAGATTGCAGGAAGGAATCTCAAAATCCTTATTTCGGTCGTTACATATACAGGCATAGAGATGTAAATTTTCCGGAAAAATAAAAGTGGCGGGAAAAAACTGGTTTTTTACCGGTTTTTTTTCTGGAAAAATTGATTTTTTATCACTGTTTCTCCCAAATAAAATATATTTTCTTAGAGAATATTCAATAATAAACATTTTTTCTCATTTATATGTATTAAATGAAAATTATTTTCATTTTATATTGCAAAATAAAAAGAAAGTAGCAAAGCCTGCTTTTAAAAGTTTAATTTTTTTTCCACAGCCTAAGAATTTTTATTAAATGCTATTATTTGTTATATCATATCTCTGTTGAAATGATTTTTCAGTTACATGTTTAACTACCAATTGACCTAATGTAAAAACCTGAACCAATATGTCTGCAGTTTGGAATGAAATAAATTATGCATTCCATTTACATAAGTATAGTTTTTAAGTAAATGATACTACTATTATTAAATGATACTAGTTTAAAGAAATTATTGCAGTTTTGTCATTATTATGAATATCAGTATTCAAAAATTCCATTGTTTATTTAAAAAATGTATATTTTTACATTATTACTTTTTTTTTCTTAGAATTATAATTTTATTTCCTTTATAAAATATGTTATATTTTGGTATAGCTTTCCAATCTCAACTCAAAAAAAGTTTTGATTTAGTTTTATAATCTTAAATTCAAACAAAACTAAGTTTTACTTTGGCTTACTCAGGTCTGCAACTAAAAAATAGCATAGGATTTATTGACTGTTAGATTTTTACTCACTGAAACCAGAAAAATATTTTTTAAGTTTAATTAAATGTAATGTTTTTGTTTTTACCCTGAAATCTGATATTCTATTCTTGAATAAGAAACCATATTCAATAATGTTTCCACATGGTAATTTTATATTTCTAAGAGTGGAACTCAAAAGTTATGAAAACAGAACACTACAAATAGAAAATGCTCACTATTTGAGGAATTAACAAAAGAAGCTACATACAGAGATAAACTTCTACTGTGCTTTAGAAAACTACAAAAATTCAAAGTCTAATCAAGAGGGAAATTATAATTTGGAACAGTTACTTGTAATAAAATATGAGGGGTTTTTTTCATCGCAGTTGTACTTATGCACTTTGTGTTGTACTTTTGTTTTACTAATGCAAACTGCCCATGTTTTTGCAACATAACTGTACATTATGGAGGTTAAATGGAGGTCAATTTTAGATTCAACACCTTGAAAAAACATTCAATTAATCAGCTATAACGAAATCTTGAAAAATGCAGTATAGTAGTGCCATCTATAGGACAATTTACACCAAAAACTAAACAACATTAATATATATCAGAAACTGTCTAAAGCTGTAGTTAAAAAAAAAAAAGTCCTTGATGTAAAGCTATTGTGATAATCATGAATAGAGATGGGAATGCTCGGAAAAAACCCGGAAAAATTGGGAAAAAAAACGGGTTTTTTTCGGTTTTTTTCTGAAGGCTTATTTTTCAATTTTTCCGAACTGGAAAAATTGAAATTTCATTTATGAAATAAAATAGTGAAAATCTTGTAATAGCTGCATTCTCATACTTTTTATTTTATTTATTTTTATGTTGAGTGTCTCACATGAAAATTTTAATGTGGATAATCTGATCTTTGAGCAGAAATCTGTTTGAGAAGACTTGAAAGGATCCTTCACATTTTTTTCTTGTTTGAAACACAAGACCCTTTGCAAAATTTCTCTTGAAAATAAACATTTCAGAAAAAGTTTAATCAACAAATTGAATCTTTCGCAAGTGCAGTGATTGTAGAAAAAAAAATCTCATGCCATACAGCAGCTGAATCTTATTAAGTTGCATATATCTATGCAAATAACCTTATTAAAAATGTCTAAATAGGAACCTAAATATAGTAATAATTTCTTATTCAAAAATTCTGAATATATTTTGTACAAGTATATACAAAAAGTTCACAATTTCACAAAAACTTAATTACATGAAAAAAATCTAGATATGTAATTAAATGCAACTTCTCCTTTTAAAAATTAATTCATGTGTAAAATTATTGCAATATGCCGATTAATGGAAATGATAAAATTAAAAATTCAACATAAAATTTTGAAGTATGCATTTAATACTTTAATCTATCTTTTCAAGAAGTAAGTAATGAATTCGTGAAAAATTTGACTTCCAGTTTTTGGTGTATTTAAACGTTTTAGAAGGTCCTGAACACGTTTTGATGGTTTTTGGAAAATATCTGTCACTCTGTGACTCTGTATGTGACAAATTTTATGGGCACTCTATCTCAAGAACTGATGTACATAATTTCATAAAACTTTAGATTCAGTTACACCTAGATATAAACTCGAGATGTTAAGTTATTAGTGTATATCGCCAAACCGATGATGGTGCTATGCTGCATTATTCATAATTTCCACGATAGTTCTATTTCAAACTAATGTATGTATTTTTATAAAATTTCAGATTAAGTTAATCTTTGACATAACTTTGTGCTCATTACTTTTTGGTGTAAATTGCTCAACAGATGACACTGCTATGCTGCATTATTCATAATTATCGCAATAGCTTTACCTCAAGGACGATTTTTTTCTTTTTTTTAATCAAACTACAGCTTCAGACAGTTTCTGATACATATTAATGTTGTTTAGTTTTTGGTGTAAATTGCCCTATAAATGGCACTACTATGCTGCATTTTTCAAGATTTCGTTATAGCTGATTAATTGAATGTTTTTTCAAGGTGTTGGATCTAAAATTGACCTCCATTTTACCTCCATAATGTACAGTAATGTTGCAAAAACATGGGCATTTTGCATTAGAAAAGTACAACTGCGATGCAAAAAAACCCATATTTTATTACAAGTAACTATGTTCCAAATTATACTTTCCCTCTTGACTAAACTTTAAATTTTTGTAGTTTTCTAAAGCACAAAGAAGTTTATCTCTGTATGTAACTGCTTTTGTTAATTCTTCAAATAGTGAGCATTTTCTATTTGTAGTGTTCTGTTTTCATAACTTTTGAGTTCCACTCTTAGAAATATAAAATTACCATGTGGAAACATTATTGAATATGGTTACTTACTCAAGAATGGAATACCAGATTTCAGGGTAAAAATAAAAAAATTACATTTAATTAAACTTAAAAATTTCTGGTTTCAGTGAGTAAAAATCTAACAGTCAATAAATCCTATGCTATTTTTTAGTTGCAGACCTGAGTAAGCCAAAGTAAAACTTAGTTTTGTTTGAATTTAGATTATAAAACTAAATCAAAACTTTTTTGAGTTGAGATTGGAAAGCTATGCCAAAACTAAACATATTTTATAAAGGAAATAAAATTATAATTCTAAGAAAAAAAGTAATAATGTAAAAAAATACATTTTTTTAAAGCAAACAATGGAATTTTTGAATACTGACATTCATAATAATGACAAAACTGCAATAATTTCTTTAAACTAGTATCATTTATTTAAAAACTATACTTATGTAAATGGAATGCATAATTTATTTCATTCCAAACTGCAGACATATTGGCTCAGGTTTTTACATTGGGTCAATTGGTAGTTAAACATGTAACTGAAAAATCATTTCAACAGAGATATGATGTAACAAACAATAGCGTTTAATAAAAATTCTTAGGCTGTGGAAAAAAAAAAAAAAAACTAAACTTTTAAAAGCAGGCTTTGCTACTTTCTTCTTATTTTGTAATATAAAGTGAAAATAATTTTCATTTAATACATATAAATGGGAAAAAATGTTTAATATTTAATATTCTCTAAGAAAATATAATTTATTTGGGAGAAACAGTCATGTAAAATCAATTTTTCCAATTTTTCCGTTTTTTTCCGAAAAAAACCAGTTTTTTTCTGTCATTTATATTTTTCAGGAAAATTTACATCTCCAATCATGAATAATGCAGCATAGCAGCAGCATCTGTTGAGCAATTTACACCAAAAAGTAATGAGCATGAAGTTATGTCAAAGATTAACTTAATATGAAATTTTATAAAAATACATACATTAGTTTGAGATAGAACTATTGTGGAAATTATGAATAATGCAGATATAACTCACAAATGTATGTGATGACTCACAAATGACTCACAAATCTAAAGTTTTGTGAAATTATGTGCACCAGTTCTTGAGATAGAGTGCCCATAAAATTTGTCACATACAGATTCACAGAGTGACAGATATTTTCCAAAAACCATCAAAACGTGTTCAGGACCTTCTAAAACGTTTAAATACACCAAAAACTGGAAGTCAAATTTTTGACGAATTCAATACTTGCCTCTTGAAAAGATAGATTAAAGTAATAAATGCATACTTCAAAATTTTATGTTGAATTTTTAATTTTATCATTTCCATTAATCGGCATATTATTGCAGTAATTTTACACATGAATTAACTTTTAAAAAGAGAAGTTGCATTTAATTACATATCTAGATTTTTTTTCATGTAATCAAGTTTTTGTGAAATTGTGAACTTTTTGTATATACTTGTACAAAATATATTCAGAATTTTTGAATAAGAAATTATAATTGTATTTAGGTTCCTATTTAGACAGTTTTAATAAAGTTATTTACGTACATATAAGCAACTTAATCAGATTCAGCTGCTGTATGGCATGAGATTTTTTTTTTCTTCAATCACTGCACTTGCGAAAGATTCCATTTGTTGATTAAACTTTTTCTGAAATGTCTATTTTCAAGAGAAATTTTGCAAAGGGTCTTGTGTTTCAAACAAGAAAAAAATGTGAAGGATCCTTTCAAGTCTTCTCAAACAGATTTCTGCTCAGAGATCAGATTACCCACATTAAAATTTTCATGTGAGACACTCAACATAAAAATAAATAAAATATAAAGTATGAGAATGTAGCTATTTCAAAATTTTCACCATGTTATTTCATAAATGAAATTTCAATTTTTCCAGTTCGGAAAAATTGAAAAATAAGCCTTCGGAAAAAAACCGGTTTTTTTCCCCAATTTTTCCGTTTTTTTTTCCAAGCATTCCCATCTCTATACAGGCATCACTTTTTCGGCAAACGGCAGAATTTCACGTTTTTTAATTTTTAAGAATCTGCGATTTTCATAAAATTATCACTGGCAAAACTGCAATTCGAATTAATTGATCACCGGAAAAAAGACGATTTTCATAAAACAAATACGAAATCAAGCCGCGATTTTCACCAGACGATCCCGAATTAAAAATTTTTGTTATTTCCAAACAATCCCAGAAGAAATGATTTCCGCCATACGATTGCGGGGGGGGGGGGGGGATTCCGAGATTTACGTCAAACGATCCCGAAATAAGACCGAGCTTTCGTCAAATGATCGTAAAATCGAAAAGGATATTCATAGATGCCAACTTGTACGCTATGGCCAGTAGTACAATGTACGGATTTTGTTCGAAGTGTACGGTTATACTAATGAACAATACGATTGTATGATTTTGCGCGCGGAAAAAATAATCACAGAGAAATGCAAATTTCGTGAAAGGATCGTCGAAAAAATTTGCGATTTCTTTGCGCGATCGGTCGTCAAAATTTGCGATTTTTTTCCGCGATCGTTTACCAAAATACAGTAAATGATAATTTTTTGGGCCATTGTTTTAGAAATTTGCTTTTTTCTGCGTTTATATGACAAAATTTGTCATATTTTCTGCGATCATTTGCCGAAATTTGCGATTTTTTGGCGATCGATTGGCGAAATTCAAAATTCTTTCGCTTTATCTTTATTATCGCGCTCTTTCGCGTTTAATCGCGTATATTTATAGTTGGGGAATCGCTAATTTCGTCAAATGGTCGTGGAAGGAAATGTAGTATGTCAGTTAAATGTGTCCTAAAATATCCAAAAAAGTTTGTGTGAAATATTACTGGCACCAGTACAACCCCTGATTTTACTTTTTTCACCAACACCATTTGATAAATTTCGCCATTCTTTTCCTGGGATAATTTGACAAACTTCACTGTTTTATACTGTAACTGATTTTCGCACATTTTAATGTAACCCATTGACAGGCAGCCTTGATTTTTTTTTATGGCTTTATTCTACGAAATTCGTTATTTTTCTGGCGACTAGTTGATAAATTTCACTATTTATTTCCGTGACCTTTGACAAAATTAGCAATTATTTGTATGATGGCTCTTGGAATTTCGCAATCATTTAATCAATTTTGTGATTCATCCCTCTCTTCAAGACCCACTTGATGAATTTTACGGTGTTTAACACAAGATCTATTTGACTAATATCGTGATTTTTTTTCAAGGCCATCTGATAATTTTTGATTTTTTTTTTTTTATCCTAAGAACATTTGACTAATTTCGAGAATTTTTTTCCCGAGATCATGCGACAAATTTTGTGATTTGATTTTTGAGACAGTTTGTTCACTATTTTTCCTGGAATTTCATGATTTTGTCCCCATGGTCATTTGGTGAATTTCTGATTTTCTTTCATGATGAATTGTTGCGATTTGAGATATTTTTTTGCAATGAATCAACAATATTTGCAATTATTTCAAAACCGACTGAAATGCACTGAAAATGTATTCTGCAGATTGTGTTAAATCTTATAGTGCTTGCCTGTATACCAAAAACATTTAAGTGAAGAGAAATTTTTTTTTTGGTCTCCTTTTAGTCTGTTTTTTTAAATTTTGGTCTCTTTTAGTCTCTTTTTCTTGCGATTTAGTCTTTTTTCTCTCTTTTTTAAGAGCGACTCAGCGGTCCTAGGCCTGACCGTGTACTCTTTTTTATGGATGTCTCTTTCTTTCTTAGATTTGAAATTTTTAAAAAGTAAGCCTTAAAGTTACAATAAGTTTGAAAATTTCTTTTAATATGCTATTTATACTTATGGTGAAATGTATATTTGCACAAAATTTCAAATCTCTAATGTGAAAATTAAAAGAAATTTTTTTAAACGTCTACCGTCCCCTTAACATGTGTTAATAAAAATAGTAAAAAATATTATATATATATATATATATATATATATATATATATATATATATATATTACCATTAATGAATTTTTTTGTTATTAAAAACGTGTATTATTTTTGTGTTTGACAATTTATCTACCGACGCACAGTGGGGCAGGAAGCCTCCAAAGTTGGCAAAAAATAAAATTTACTTTGAACAAAGAAAGCACATCACGGATTCTTTTGTAGAAGAAAAGTAGTAAAATTTTAAACTTTTACATAAGCTAAATAGTAATTTATTAATTAATTTACAAACCTTTTTCAATATTTTTTGTAGAAAAATGAGTTAAAAACAAGAATTTAAGATAGTTTTATACTAATTAGATATTTATAAATCATCCATAATATCGCATTAAAAAATGTAAACATAATTAGTAATTTTAATTATTCTCAAGCAAACCTTATAATGAATATTAGCGACTCGTTTTGAAGGATTGGATCAACCTTTCTCAGGCAAAATGTACGTATTACTATAAAGACAGCAGAAGAAAAACTGTTTCTGTTGTTTTAGTGCTAACACACACTTTTTGTTTTCCTGTTTTTCAGATCTTAAACTCATACATGTCACGTACACTAACGAATATGTAGAACTAGAATTGTATAACCGTTTTACTCTTGATATTTTTGATCGTCCAGAACAAATTCAGACGGAATATGAAGATGGGCACGTTTGCTTTTCATTGACGCTTCTGTTTGTTTTTCAAATCGAGGAAATGAAAGCGATTTGCCAAGCCACTCTTTGTTAATTCTAAAGCATTTCCCTTGTTTCGCCAGGCTTTTGCTCATCGGAATTTATATTAAACTTTAAAACATTTAATCTTCTTTTCATTTAAACTACTTGTTCGTAGTTTCTCCGATTATGGAGCTCTTATACCATAAAATCGCATTACTTTTCAAAAGTTTTTTGTTAAAACGTTCCATGTTAGTTAGTTTCATTTAAATACATTGTTTTGTGATAAACAATGCATTAAAATTCGTATTTAACAAAGAAAATATTTATAATCATGTTTGGCACACCCGTACACTAACAAAAATTTAAGGATGATTAGCTATAAAAATGACCATACAATTAAAAAAGTGGCAAAAAGGAGCAAGATTTTTTGGCATATTTGTCCTTTTAAAACTCATACTTAGTAGAAAAAATTATAATTAACACTTAATTCGCCTTAATTCATAACTAAAACCTACAATGTTTGTAGACAGTGTTAATTTTTTTTATAAATTTCACCACTATATATTCTAAGCGTCTGTATATCTATAAAAATCGTATTAAAACAAATTGAATGTTAATGAATTATTGTTACATACTTGTAGTTAAAGGTTCCATAGTCAAAAAAAATTATTTTTTAATTATTATAGCGAAATTAACAAACGAATATTGAAACAAAATTATTGTTTTTTTTTCACTTATTATCAAAGCACAATATGCAGTTTAACTTCTTTCTCTAGTGACGATCAAAATAACTGCGCAAATTTTAGTACTAGGAAGATGTATACTGACATCTGCTCTATTAAAGTGACGTATGTCGGTAGTTCAAAATAAAATTTCATTTTTTCGATTTTTTGCCAGTTTTGAAGGCTTTTTGCCCCACTGTGCGACGGTATTTATAAGTACCATAAAAATTACTAATTATAAAATTCTTTTAATGCGTCAATTAGTTGCAATACTGTTTAGAATGAATTACAGATACATTACTTTATTTTGTTTCAAAAGCATTATTGTAACACAAAATAAATATAAATTAAATAAATAAATTAAAAATAAATTAAAAATACTTTTAAAAGAAGGATTTCTTTAGCCTTTGTATCTTTTCAGCTCTCTTTGCACTGAGGGAGGAGGATGGGGATTTTTTAATTCGCAAATATTTCTATATCTTATACTATAATGCGAGCAAAAATTGTGTGTGTGTGTGGGGGGGGGGGGGGGGTAAATTTTATCTAAAAAACGGCTCTAACGATTTTCGCAAAAATTTGGATTTTACCATTTTCGGGCACGAGAAGACCATTGGGCTGGGTCACATGTTCGAGAAAATTCGATTATTGGGTCATTTTGGGTCATAATGGTCAGGATCAAGCTATTTATATGTAGAGAACGGCTGGATCGATTTTAAGGAAATTTTGTATCCAATCGTTTTTTGGCACGAGAAAACAATTGAGCTGGGTCACATGTTCGAAAAATTTTGATTAGTGGGTCATTTTTGGGTCATTGTGGGTCAAGCCATTTTTATTTAAAAAACGGCTCTAACGATTTCGACCAAATTTTATATTTTATCGTTTTGGATTACAAGAAGACCATTGGATTAGGTAACATGTTCGAGAAAATACGATTAGTGGGTCATTTTTGGGTCATTGTGGGTCATGCTATTTTTATCTAGAGATTTTCTCACGCAATTTTGACTAAAAATTGCATTTTATGGTTTTCGAGCACGAGAAAAACATTGGGCTAGGTTACATGCTCGAAAAAAAATTTTAATGGGTCATATTGGGTCATTAAGGATCTGGGTCAAGCTATTTATATTTAAAGAACGGCGTGACGGATTATAACGAAATTTTGTATGTAGCAGTTTTTTGACATGAGAAAACTAATGGGCTAAATCACATGTTTGAGAGATTTCGACTATGAGGGTCATTTGTGGGTCATAATGAGTCATAATGGGTCATGGTCAAGCTATATCTAAATAACAGGTGGATCGATTTTAACGAAATTTTGTATGCAACATTTTTTTGGCACGATAAAATCATTGGACTAGGTTACATGTTCGGAAAATTTCGATTAATGGGTCATTTTGGGTCATTAAGAGTCTGGGTCAAGCTATTTATATTTAAAGAACGGCGTGATGGATTATAACGAAATTTTGTATGTAACAGTTTTTTGACATGAGAAAACTAATGGGCTAAATTACATGTTTGAGAGATTTCGACTATGAGGGTCATTTCTGGGTCATAATGGGTCATGGTGAAGCTATATCTAAAGAACAGGTGGATCGATTTTAATGAAATTTTTGTGTTGCAACATTTTTTTGGCACGATAAAATCATTGGACTAGGTTACATGTTCGAAAAATTTCGATTAATGGGTCATTTTGGATCATAAAGGGTCTGGGTCAAGCTATATATAATTAAAGAACGGCAGGATCAATTTTAACGAAATTCTGTACATAACAATTTTTAGAAACGAGAAAACTAATGGACTAAGTCACATATTCGAGAGCTTTCGATTATAAGGGTCATTTGTGGGTCTTAATGGGTCAAGGTCAAGCTATATCTAAAGAATGGTTGGGTCGATTTTAACGAAATTTTGTATACAACATATTTTTGGCATGAGAAAATCATTGGGGTAGGTCACATGTTAGAGAAATTTCGATTAGTGGGCCACTTTTGGGTCATTCTAATTTTATCTAGACAACGTTTCGCGCAATTTTGACTAAAGTTTGTATTTTATCGTTTTCGGGCACAAGAAAATCATTAGGTTATGACAGATTTTTGTGAAAATTCGATCAATGGGTCATTTTGGATCATAAGGAGTCAGGGTCAAACTAACTATATCTAAAAAGCGGCTCAATCGATTTTATCTACATTTTGTATCTAATGTTTTTCGGCATGCTAAAACTAATGAGCTAGGCCACACGTTCGAGAGATTTCGATTATAAAGGTCATTTGTTGGTCATGATGGGTCATGCTAATTTTATATAGAAAACAGTACTCACCATTTTGACTATACTTTGTATTATATCGTTTTTGAGCAAGAGAAAACCATTTGGCTTGGACACATGCTCGCGAAAATTCGATTTGTGGGTCATTTTGGGTCTTAATGAGCTAGGGTCATTCTAATTATATATAACAACGACTCAATCAATTTTACCTAAATTTTGAAACAAAACGTTTTTTGTCACGAGAAGACTATTGAGCTGAGTCGCATGTTAAACAAAATTATATTAGTGGGTCATTTCGCTTTATTGCTGAATGCTGCCAACATAATTTTACCTAAAAAATGGCTTAAACCTACTGTTTTTGATTACCTGAAGACGATTGAGCTATGTCACATGCTTGATCAAATTTGATTAGTGGCTCATTTTGGGTAATACTGGTCAGTGTCACGATAATATAGCAAAAGCCAATAACTTGGTGATATTTGAGAAAATATTGGCGACATATGGCCAAAAAATCGACTATAAAAATTACGAAAACCAAAACACGTATTTGGAGCCAAATGAAAGAATACCTCCAAATTTGGCTACATCTAGCAAAAAATATTGTCTTTCAGAATGTAAAGAATTTTTTTATACATTCTCAGAGCTGCCAAGTCTCCGGCTTTTTGGATACCAGTATAATTATACAGAAAATGATGTTTTAAGTAATTGGAACATTGAGACGATTTAAAAACAGGTGATTTTCTCTAAAATAATACTGGTGTGCAAAAAGCCGGAGACTTGGCAGCTCTGCATTCTTAAGAGGATTCGAGATGTATGGTTAAACCAATCAGAGTCGAGCTAAAAAAGTGATTTAGATCGATGTCCTTTCGTTGTAAATTTTAAAATAAAGTAAAATTTATAAACATGCGCATAAAAACATAGTTTTCTTATTGATTGTTTTTCTAAATAATACTATTATAAACATGTTTTACAGTAATAATACACACTGTAAAAAATTTTTGGAACGTTATTCAAATTAGCAGGAACCTTCCCGATATTATCTGATATGTCAGAGCTGTTTTCACTTTCCGATAGAATCAGGAAATTTTCGGTTTACTTTCCGAAGTGAACGAAATCCTAGCTAACGCATGCGCAGTCCAACTATTTCTCAATTCGATTGTTTCTGCAACCGCGAGAATCGGAAGTGATATGTTCCCGCCTAATCAACACTTCGATGTTCTAAAGCATTTTACTTACATAAATAAAGTAAGTTTGTGTTATATTATTATTTACTTTTGAGTTTAAAGTTATAATTCAATTCTATTAATATTTATTTTTAACTTGTTTACCAGTTTAATTCAGGTGATTAATTTAGTATTGCATATTTCACTGATGTCCACGAAATTCAGTTTGAAAGGTAATAGAAGTAATACCTATTTTAAAAAAAATGATGATAATACTTTAACATTTACTAAGAAAAAGGATAAATTTCTTACTTGTAAATACATTAAAATATATACATTTCTAGTTTATTTATTTATGATTCCACAGTATTGCGTACATGACATTTACAAAGTTCATTGAATTATTTGTTTATAAGATACTGAGCTGAATGAATAATTTGAATTGTTGCTATAAAAGATAAGTTCTTCAAAATACATTTATATGTTACTGAGAAAAGAATTTAAATTCGAAACAAATCACAAATTATAGACGTTGCATGCAGACATGATGTACGCAGTTTCTATTTTGAAAGTTTTTATACTTTTTAGAAAATGTCAATTTTATTTAAAAAAATATTTTTGATAAGAATTGAATGTATATATAAATTAATATTAGCAATATTTTATTTTTTTATAGTTTTTTTAAATGTAGAATTAGTCATTCAAGTTTATGAGTTGCAGACAGGACATAAATGCTTTTCATATTAAACGTAACAAAATTTAGATACAAATATCTTTATAATAATAATGCAGTTTTAATATAAATGTAAATATACACAATTGTATGTATTTTAATGATATAATACATACACATTTGTATGTATTTTAATGATATAATACATAAATGATCCTTATTTTATATTTCTATCTATTTAAATTAAAAAACAAAAAGAAAAATTTAACAAGAAAGCTGGGAGCTCTGCCGTTTGCCAATTAAGATTAGCAAGTATTATCAATAATGCCATATATATATATATATATGTATTAGGGATGTACCGAATATTCAGTATCTATTCGGTATTCGGCCATTTTACCGAATATTCGGTTAGGCCGAATATCAAACTACTCGGTTAAGCCAAATATTCGGCTTGGCCGAATATGAAACTATTCGGCCTGCCGAATATTCAGTTTGGCCGAATATCAAAGTATTTGGCCGAATCGAATGCTTAATAAAGCCTTTTAAAACACATTTTAAAAAACTTTTCACGATTTCTGCTTTTAACTGTCAATTTATAAATATATTTAAAATAGTTAGAAATAAAATCATATTTAAATAAAATAGAATGTTTTTACATTATTTATTTGCTATATGTAAAATTTAACTCAAGAAAACTTGTGTTTTCGTTTGTTGCATTAACAATAAAGAAGATACTATAACTATATTTTCAACTCACATGCTTTGATTTCTGTAAAATATGATATGATGAGAAGGATGGAAAATGCCACCATTCATAAGTAAAGAACTATGATTTAGGCATTCCTTTATTCAGAATTAAGTTGAAAGTATTTATACTTCATATTGAAAAAAATCTGCCTTGAGTTATTTAAAAAGAACAAATATGAGACTGTATAGTTTTTCTTCAACTATTTTTTTTTCATTATTTCTCTTTGATTTCAAAATATTTGTTTTAATTCGTTGAAGAAATCATGATATTTAAGATGATTTTATTAATTGAAAAAGTCTCATAATTATGCTTCTTAAAAAAAAGGGCAGATTTTTTTCAATACTGAATGTTCTTATAAAAAGTTCGTTTATTAAAATATAAGTCTCTTTTATTAAATATCATGTAAAACTGTTTTAAAAAGTAACATTTTAATACCTTTAAACTTTGAAATATAAAAAGTATTTGGAAAGCCGAATATTCGGTATTCGGCCAAATAGTTACTATTCGGCTAGCCGAATATTCGGTATTCGGTTCAGCTGTTGGCCGAATATTCGGTATTCGGCCAAAATCACTATTCGGTGCATCCCTAATATATATATGTTTAGAGCTATTGTTGAATCAGGGGGAGGGGGTGCTGTTTGAACCAGTGTTGGATAACAAGTTAACAGACCAAAACTAATGGGGGGGCAGAGGGGGCACATGCCCTAGGCGCCAGGCGAAGGGAGACCATGTGAACCTGTTGTATTTTGATATTTCTCACGTTTATGTTTAACACGGTATTGTTAAACACGTCCTGTCTGGGTTATGCCAAAATATAGAAGAATTTAAGGATATGGCATAAAGATCCTGTATAAACCGGAATCTTTTTAGATTATTTCCGATTCCACTTACAAGATTAATGAATCAATATTTTACAAAAGAGAATACATAGTTCAGTATTACATATTTTATTATTATTAATTTTAAATGAAGTAAGATATTAGAAAATTAGTAAAATTATATTTGTAAATATGCTTTACTGAGGAAAGGGGGGGGGGCACCAAAATATGTTTGCCCTGGGTTTAGCATACTAACTAAACGATCCAAAGGCGATTCTGCTATGTATTTTTCAAAAATCAAAGGTTTTCGGTTCCGGAAAAAAAAAATTGTCCTCAATCCGGAAATTTAGACAAAAAACATACTGCAAATTTCGTTAAAGCGCCTCCCAAAAAAATCAATGTCGTAAATCATTCGCAGAAAAATCGTAAATATCGTTAGAGTTTTGCACAAAAAACACAAATTTCTGTAGATAATCGTGAAAAAACTCAAATTTCGTCTGAAGATCGTGAAAAAAATGTGAATTTCATCAAACAATAGTGAAAGAACAGAAATTTCATCAAAGATTTGGGGAAAAAGAGCAAATTTCGGATGGAGATCACAATTGAAACGAAAATATCATCAAAATACCTGCAAAAAAACACAAATCGCAAAAAAACCACAACTTTCGCCAAACGATCTCAAAAATTCTGCAATTTTTTCAAAGAATCACGAAAATTCCACAAATTTCGTCAAAAAACCGTGAAAAATCCGCAAATTCCCTCAAAAAACCGTGAAAAATTTGCAAATTTCATAAAAAAAAAACTAAGTCCGATAGTTTCGTTCAAAGATCGCGAAAAATCCACAAATTTCGTCAAAAGGTCGCAGAAAAAACACAGAACCAAAAGTAATTTCCCTTCCCCCCCCCCCCCCTTCCATTTCTCGCACAATCTGCTGTAACTTTTCAGAAAATTTGTTGCGAATTTCAAGGAAGTTTTTGCTTAGAATTAAGTTTGAAGATCCCGTTGACAAAATTGGCATTTTCCCGCAATCCTTTAAAGAATTTAGCATTTTTTTCCTCGATTATCAACAAAATTGCCGTTTTTTTATGATCTTTTAATGAAAACTTCGAGATTCTTTCATAAAATTCGTGTTTTTTAAGTGGCATTTTGATAAATTTGGGTTTATATGCAGGGGCATGCAAAGAGAAAACTGTACTCAATGCAAAATTTCAATTTAGTATTCTTTTTCTTCTTACAGGCCAAAAATGATGTTGGTAGTAGAAAATCGGCACCCGTACTTTTCTGCACCGAGGGCGACTCTCCCTCCCCTTCCCAGGTCGCTGTTTATATGGCGATCCTTTCAGGAAATTCGCAATTATTCCCCAGTCATTTTACAAAATTCGTGTTTATTCCGCAATCATTTTATGAAATTCGCGTTTACTCCACAATGATTTTACGAAATTCGCGTTTATTCCACAACCATTTCACAAAATTAGTGTTTATTTCTCGACTTTTTAAAGAAATTTATGTTTTATAGCGATCATTTAAGAAAAAGCGAGTTTTTATTTCGCGATTCTTTGAGAAAATTGACGTTTCTATCGAGATAATCTAACAAAATTTTCTGCAAATGATTGATGAAATTGATTGTGAAAATATACATTTAGTCCTCCGTTCAAAAGCTATGAAAAATCGGTTATTAGTATGGAAATTCGGAGATAACTATCCGAATTTCTGAGCTGATAAATGATTATTCATAACTTTTGAAATCGAATGTGTTAACTTTTTGGAAAATTTGAAACGGAATTACTCCGTTCTCGCGACAGAAAATTGCACGAAACTTGTCAATCGATTGCAGAAAAAATGCGAAATTTGACGATCCATTGCGAAAAATATTGTGAATTCGATCAATTTGTCGCTGTAAAAAACTCGCAAAATATGTCATTCATTCACACGAAAATATCAGAAAATTTGTGATTTTCTTGTAGCGGGAGCCTCCCGCATACGATATTCTTTTGGGTGGGATTTCAAAATTTCAGGCTCGAATCCTGCCATCCCGCCCTGAAATTCAAGTCTTGAATGTGAATTTATTTAAAATATCTCAGAAAGAATATGTGAATTTTATCAGAGTATAGCGAAAAGATTATGTGAATTTCGCCAGAAGATCACAAAAATAAAATGCAAATTTCAAGGAAAAATCAGTAAGAAAATGCTACAAAACTAGAACAATCTCTTAAGTTGTATAATTATTTTCAGAGGAAAAAATTTATTGAATTGAAAGACTGAAACCTTTCCCTTTTACAAATGTCAAAAATAGTCGCGAAACAAACATTCACACACACATATGCAAAAAAAAGTCCTCCAGATTAATTTTAAGTGTGTGTGCAATGATTTTTCATTTTCAAAGGCTGCCAGAACATAAAATGTTTCTGTCCTATCAGAAAATCGCCATTTTCACATTCAGTTCATGCACTTGGCACACCATGTTAAAGAAGGCCAAATCATGCTTACAATAAATAGATAAAAAAAATATTTTTTTTTTTCTAGAAATCATGGTTGAATGTAGCAGAAAATAAAGTTGAAGTCCCAGTTTTTTGGCCATAAAATGAGGCATGAAGTACCTGAGCATTTAAAAAAGGTAATCCTTAAAGCTTTATTTTTGTTATATTTTAATTAAAATAAATATTTCAGACGAGTCAAGTCTCCAGATTTCAACAGAAAACTCTAATTTTCACATGTTTTTCTATACTCCTGATTTTCGACATATTTCTCCTGATTTTATGCATATTTTTAAATATTCTATTACAGTAGACTCCCTAAAATCCCCACATAATTTACGAATGTAAACTATGAAATATTTAGTTCAGATATAATTACAAAATTTGACTGTTTTAGTCTTATATCGATTCCAAACATATTTCAATTTGTAATTTTTGTTATTACTGAATTCCTGTTTTTTCATCAAGGAAAAATAAATTTAATTTATTTCTGAAAAATTTAAGATGTTGCTGATATCACTGGTAATCACAATCTTACCAAATATATTTATGTACTAGTCAAGTTTTTTTTTGGTTATTAAGTCTGACCGTAAAATTTCCATATTTTATTATTTTGATATGAATTAGTAATGTGCCTTTATGAAGGCACAATGATTAATTTCGGAAAAGTACATTTCATCTGCATAATGGACATGTAATCATACCTTAATAATTATTAACTTGAACTGCTTTTAATACTTTAATCATTTTGAAAATTATGTAATTTTTTATTATTTTAGTATATTAGTTATTTTATTTTTTATTATATTGTAAGCATTCATTATAGTTTTGACTGCATTATTAATTACATTTAAATTGCTGTTTTAAAATATATAAACAAGGCAATGACCAGAAATTTGCAAAATTCTAAAATCCGCACAACCTCTGGTCCCAAGCTGTGTGGCTTTGACGGAGTCTACTGTATTTTACAATCAATTGTATTGTGATTCAGAAATGCAAAATTCCAGTACTACTATAGGTGTAATTCTTTACTGTGATTGATCATAATACAGTCCACTCCCTCTAATCTGCAACCCTATAATGCGCTCTATATTTCAGATGTAAACAAACAGTTAAATTCTCCTTTTTTTTAACCAAGATGCACACTTTGACTATAATAAAGGTTTTACTGTACTGATGAATTTAGAAATTTTTAATGCATTTCTGCATTTATTAAAAGAAAATGTTTTATGTATCTTATAAATAACTATTAAGACTGCTATCTTCTGAGCACATTTGCTGACTATGCAAAAGATAGATAGCTCTTGAGGATAAATATCTTATTTTTTTAGAATAAACAAACTTATGTTACTAATCAAGAAATTCTGACTCTTAAGGGCATCAAGATTAAACTGCATAGCATAAATAAAAAATGATAAAGCAAACAACCATCACTGTGATGTTTGATAGATTTAAAAATAAAAAAAATGTTTTCAATTAATTTTATATTATTATATCATTTAAATGTGTTCCTATTGACTATAGCTTTTTATGCATGAAAAAGTATTTTCTTTCATTTCTGTGTTATTTATTTGCTGCATATTTAACATTTGTTGATAAATTCCAAATATTAGAATGTAAACAAAGAAATGACCTATAATCTGCGAAATTCTATAATCCGCAAAACCCTTGGTCCCAACCTGTGCGGATTAGAGGGAGTGTACTGTAGTATTTTACGAGATAAACTACAATCAGATTCTTAAAAAACTATGATGGATTTTTAAGATTTACTGTTTTTGCATGTTTTGGATTATTAATAATAATCCATTTAATAATAATTCATTTAAGGCTTATTTACGATTTTTACTATAGTTTGATACATGTTAACAAACTGCCACCTTCCCTGTAATATGTAGTCAATTTAAAATATGTTAAAACATCATATCGATCAACTACAAGAAAAGTGATAAATCTCGCAAAAGTTCATGCTGTGTTTTATTCAGCTAATCATTTTATTCCATCATATGTGTGTCTTGCTACACAAACAGTTTCATAAGTGAAGTTATATGGAAATTTACTTTTTTAATGATATATCCATTTGTGACTTCTGACCACAGAAGTGAGGTGGATTGTGTAAGGAGGTATTCAACTCTCGATACCTCATTCTGCATCCTCATTCTTGAAGATTTTGTGTTTTTATGCATGTTTCCATTTCTGCATGCAGAACTAACTGCTATACAGTATAATTATGCAAATTGTCTTTTGCCTCTCATTTAAAATTTACTTTTGTTGAGATGTGTCACTATTCTTGCGAGTGAACAATATGTTTAAACGCATTATACTTGCAAGGAATACATATTTTCCTTATTTAAGTAAGAGTGACATATTTCTTTTTAATCAGTGGGAGAATTAAGCATCGCCCCCCCCTTCTTGTGATGAAGAAAGAAACTATATGAGTGGTGTATTGTTATTAAGAAATATATCCTCATATCAATATTAAAATATTAATAACGATATTTAAAAAAATTAACCTAAACCTTACATAATTTAAAGTTGAAATTTTGAAAAAAAAAAACAGTTGAATTTTTGAGTTGGGCAAAATCATAACAACCCTGCTTTAAGTTAAATATGCTAAATTTATATAGTTTCTTTCATTAATTGCAAATAAGAGATCAATTAAAAACTTTTTCTTTTCTTTCTTTACAGCTAATTTTTTTTTTTTTTTGAGGGGGGGGAGGGGCATTTTATTAATGCTTAGAAATTCCTTTTAAATCTGGTTCTTTTGAAATATATTTAAATTCGCATTTATTTTTGCATTGATAACTTAGATTAAATATTGGTACAATTGTAAAATCATGAAAATTTTTGAAAAACCCATAATGGGTTTTTTCAAGTGGGCCCGGGCGGGTTTTTTCAGGCTGGGCCCCCATGGCAATGCTGGTCATCATCCTAGTCATTAATAAAAGTATTTGTTATGAGAACTGTTGTAATATTTTAAGTCTTCCACAAATATGCTGCAACCAGTGATGTAAAATACCCGGGTATTTATTTTTAAGGGTAAATACCCAGGGTAAATACCCGGGTAAATACCCAATTTGGGTATTTACCTGGGTATTTATTTTCAATTATATATATTTGGGAAATTACATTAATTTTACTTTTAGTTATGATAAAAGAGTATAAAAGAAAGAAAATTATAGAACTTTAGACTTCTTACAATCCTTTAATTAAAAAAAAATCAACTTTTTACACTTAAGTATTGAATTTAAATGTAATTTTTAAAAATGAAGCATATAAAAAAGTTAATGTGTTTATAGAGAATTGTTTTTTTAATAAATTTAAGGGATAATATTGATATAAAAATAATATACAAATATATAATACACAAATTAAGCACATATTAAATATAAAAGTGAAAAATATAAATAAAAAATATACAAATTATGCAAAGATATAATATAAAAGTGAAAAATATAATTTTCTTAATTCAATATTCGTATGTTGAAGAGAACCATTTAGCATCAGCAATAGCTTGACTTTAAGGAAATAAAACTCAGTAATTTTGGATTGAGAAAGCAGCCTAATATTAAACACAATTTAACATTTATATATAAATAATATGCAAAACTATAGATATAGATAATAAAATAGAAAATGAAAAATATAATTTTATCATATCGACACAATTTTTCTCTCAGTTTAAAATCAGACTTCAGACACAACAACTTCGGAATCTGAATTTTCAAAGTCCTCAATTTCTAAGCTGTCGTCACTTGAAAGTAATTCTTCTATACGATTTATTGTTCCTGAAACATTTTCATTTGTTTCCTGTTTCTTTATTTTGGGTGTATTCTATTTATTTACTTCATTGTGTAGCAGTTTCCAATTATACGATAGGTAGGTTAGCTTAACTGCTCTTTCTGATGTCAAGCGGTTTCTTTTTTACTGTGAATCCAGCTAAAGGTGTTAAAGGTTCTTTCCGTCGCGGCAGACGTAATAGGTGCACTTAATATGCGCAAAGCTACTTCAGCTAATATATTAGTGTCCCGTAAGCTTTTCCACCATAGTAGAGGAGGCATATTCTCTAGCCCTTCCCACAAGATTTTTCTTTCCCAGAGACCTTCTTTTTCTCTGCAATGAACAAGATCCATTTTAAGTTGTGTGCTCCCTAATTTCATGTGATGGCCAACATCATAAATGAATGTTAAACCATCAAGCAAATCTGAAGGTTCTAAGGTACTTCCTTGCATTATAGGATTTAAAATGTCTGCTGCAAGATGGAGAGGACCAACACCACATTCTTTTCTTTTTCTAAATTGCTCCATAATATGCTTTTCTTCATTTTTTTTCCAATAAAGATACAGGAAGTAATTCTAGCAATACTTTTTCTAAGTTGTTTATTTTGTTATACACCAAATGAATCTGAGGTTCATTTGATTCAAAAGATTCTATAAGTTCTACAATCGGAGTAAAGATATCAATCATATTTTCAATACGAATCCAAAAAGTATCATCTTAAAGTTTTTTTTTTTAACTGAGAAGACAATTGAGCTTCTTCACAAACTGCCATAGTTTGCAGCGTAAACTTGTTATTTTTTAAGCTTTTACCTGGCAATTTCAAGGAAATATTTTTCTTGCTTTCTTGATCTTGAATCCGGTTAAACAATGCACTTAAACGGTTGCTACGTTTGATAGTTTTCACTATATCAATTACATTTGTAAAAAATTGTTTAACTGACTTGCATCCTGAAATATCAGAACACAATAAGTGTAAAAGATACGCAAGGCAACCTAATGGAACAACATGCGGTTATTTTTCTTTTACTAATCTAAACGCTGCTATCATATTTTTAGCAATGTCACCTATAATCACAAAAATTTTTTCAGGATCATGAACATGATCTTTCATAACTTTTTCAATTTCCTCAGCCAAATAACAAGCATCATGCTTGTTTTCCTTTGACATGATAAAATCAACAAATAGAGGTTGTGGTTTTGAAATCACAAAATTTATTATTGACTCATTTCTTATGTTACTCCAACCATCACATTGCAAATGGAGGTGTTTTGATTCAGTTAGTTGTCTCTTAACTTCACATTGCATTTCAGAATATTAAGAATCTAAGTAAGTTGAGGCAAGACGAAAACGTGAAGGTAAATTGTAAGAAGGTCGAACTTTCTTAAAAAATTCAATCCACAAAGGATGTTCAACCAATGACAATGGACTTCCACTGATGAAAATGGCCTTAGCCAAATGTTGATTGAATGTTTCCTAAAACAAAAAAGAAGCATTTGTAGTTTTATTTTTATAAAATAAAAATATACAAGGCATAGAATTTTTACATTTTTAATCCAGACTTCTATAGCATCTGTAATCTTGTAATTCAGATATTCCAAAACCTTTTATTATTATTTTATTATTTCTTTTCCTTCATGAAATGATAATACTAGATGCCACCACTAGCATACAAGAATACATTTCAGAAAACACTATTTTATGCAGCTATATATATTTTCCTTTTTCAAAATTTTGAATTTATCCTTGAAATTGATATTTTTAAGTATTAATTACTTAGTTTCTCCTAATTCCTTCCGCCTTGCGTGTTTAACCATTGTTCAGTATGGTAAAGTAATAATAATTTTTTTTATTTATTAATGGCAAGTCCTATTTTAATTATTTAACTGTAAACCTTATTTAAATGTTTTATATTGTTTTATTTTTTAAATTTATATTTATCAGTTTCGTGATTTGTGTTATTTATTATTCAATAATATAAAATTCCAAGTTAAAAAGAAAAAAATCTTATTGTTTCCCACAACTAACAACAGATGGCGACACCATACAAAATATACATATTTTTGAATTTTGAGATATTTTTAAGTGGAACTCCTTAGTATTATTTATTTATAAATTGCCTTAGTGTTTTGTATTATCATAATAATGCCTGATGTTATTATCATTTACCTAAATGCATTCTAGTTTCAAATTTTCTCTAATTCGCTATTGCCGTGGTTCAAAGGATTCCGGATTAAAGATATAGGATTCAGCATATGATATTTTGTCAGGTATATGATATTTAATTACATTATTTAATTGTTTTGAATTGCAATACTGCAAACCAACCGATTTATACTTTAAAAACTTCGGCAGCTAAGGATAAAGTTAAAAAATGGGGGAGAACCTTATATGGATTTACATAAGGGAAGGGGATTTTAGAAGGTATTAACAATATTTATCATACTTATTATTTGTAAGTTAAATTAATTTATCAGGAATTTATGTGTCTATAACTATCTTTTAGAATAAACAATATTTTCAATTAATTTCCTTTTTAAGTCAAATTTACATTTAATTAAAATGTAATATTTGACTTTTATCCAAAATGTTCTTTAAATAATAAATGCATATATCCTGTAACGTTATTTTTTATATGGAATGTTTTTTGAAAGCCTATAGAAACTATGAATCTTGAAAGCAGACTGTTTTCATTACAAATAAATTTATAAACTTGTGGCTTTAAGCAATCTATTTTTGCTTTGCTATTCTATATAAAAATAGGATTACATTGAAACAGCCAAAAATATTTGTCTTATAAAATTGTATAATGGCAAGGGAATGGTTTCCTTGGGGATATGGAGATTTTCCCCAACTGCCCCCCCCCCCCCCTGAACACATACACTCATTCCATGCCACTGCTTCTAGCTCTGTATTATTTCAATCACAAAGTGAATTCTTGCTTTTAAATTATATATTTTTCACATCAGTGTTTAACAGTGTTTCTTTATCTACACTTCAAAACAAATTAAATGATTTTTTTTTTATTAAAAGAAAAAATATATTAAAATGCAAAGGCTTGTTTCAATGAATCTTTTAAATTTTAAAATAAACAATTTATTAATTTATTCAAAATTGTAATATTAAAAATCAGAGACATATACTAGAGAAAAGCTTCAAATAATTTATTTCAATTAATATCAGTTCTAATTTAAGTATTTACTTTTAAAAGAACAAAATTGTATTTATTTTTGTTTATTAATATGTAAATGTACTTACATTTGTTATTTCATCCATCTGATCCAAAAATGCTGTCATAGATATCTGTGACTTCGAAATTTTTTTTATTTGTCAAAAAACTAGATGTTCCATCTCCAGCATTTTTTAGAAGCGAAGGTACACTTGTTATCGGTATCGATGAAGTGTTAGAAGATGTACTGGACATTTGACCAGTATTAGGTTCATATGTATCACTAATTGTTATACAGGGTGATTCAGCTCGTCGGTGACAAACTTTAAGGATCGATAGAGCACACCTAGACGAACATTTTTGAATAGGGAATGTAGGGTCCCTGACGCGATGGTAAGGCGCTAGGCGCTTTCGAAAATTTGGGTGCCGAAATTCGAAACGTCATAAAAACTAGGGAAATGGTTAGATTTTCTTGCTTGTTGCGTCGAAATGATTCTGTTTGTTTAGACTTTCTTCAGTACCAATTTGATAAGCGTATCTCTTAAATCATGGATAGGGGGCGCTGCAGACTTTGGAGAGCTAGACAACAACTTTAAGCACGTTATTTTGATAATTTAACACATGCTCGCCAAAGTTTATACTCTAACTTAAAGTTTGAACCCAAAAGTAGAGCCCTGCAAAAAGCGTAAGAGCCGGAATAAAATGTCAAAGTACAGGGTGGTCGAAACTCGAAGGCTCCTAAGAGATAAACAAACAGATTTCTTGACTTATGGCATGCATTTTCATGATTCTGTTTGCTGGGGCTCTCTGAAACTCAGTTGAACGGTACAAAAAGAAACATCGATAGGGGGCGCTTTGGGCAAAAAACATAATTCGTTGACATTTCGGACGCTAACTGGAAACGGGGCGCTACGATCAGTTAGAAACAAAACAAGAGAGTAATTTACTTATCATAAGAAGCTATTAAAACTGCAGTTTTTTTTTTTTTAACAAACATAGCTGGTTTCAATCATGCACAATGCGCGCAATAAAATTTACATAAGGTGCTTTTTGCTGATTTATGCAAAAGATATCGTACCATATCGATATGCAAAAGATACGTAATGCGTAGACGACAACGCGAGATGACGTAGTTGTATGCGCAGACACGTCTTTTGAACGTGCGGTACCTACTTAAGCTTCGGGTTACTTGTCTGCAGATCGGTAGTAGGATGGAACGGTACACAAACTCTGAATTGGCTGACATGCATTTGGCGTATGGCGCTGCTGGTTGTAATGGACGAGCCGCTCAGCGGTTGTACGCCGAGCGTTACCCCAACAGGCAAATCCCCTGCCATGCCTTCTTCGCTCGAGTACACCAGAGGTTGTCCACAACGGGATCTTTCGACGGAGGCAGGCCTGAACGGGAGCGATCAGTGAGCACCCCCGACAACGAAGAGGCTGTGCTTAACCTGGTTGAGGACAACCCAGGTCTTAGCACGAGAGATATCGCCAGACATGTTGGCATTTCGCAAGCAACTGCGTGGCGCATCTTACGTTCCCGGAATCTGCACCCCTACCACATCCAGCGGGTGCAGTTGCTCTGAGAGCAGGATTTTGGCCCTCGAGTGGAATTCTCAAGATGGTACTTGGCGATGAGATCCAGGGATCCCCGTTTTGTAAACAGCATTTTGTTTACGGACGAGTCCACCTTCAGCCGGGAGGGAATGTGGAACGCCCACAACAGTCATGTGTGGTGTGATGAAAATCCACATGAAACCAGAAGCCGAGCAGCCCAGGAGCGTTTCTCAGTAAATGTGTGGGCCGGCATTCTGGGGGATTGCCTCATTGGCCCTTATTTGTTACCTGAACGGCTGACAGGTGGAAATTACCTGATTTTCCTGGATCAAGTGCTGCCGCAGCTTCTGGAGGAGGCGCACGTACCCGAAGGTTCGCGTCGCCAGATGTGGTTCCAGCACGATGGAGCTCCGGCCCATTACACGAACGACGTGCGTCTCCATCTAAACGCAAGGTATGGCCAGCGGTGGATCGGGCGTGGGGGTCCAGTTCACTGGCCTGCCCGATCACCAGACCTCACCTGCTTGGATTTCTTCCTTTGGGGTTACCTGAAGGCCGAGGTATACCATACACCTGTCAGCAGTGCTGAAGAACTTGTGGCGCGCATTGTGGCAGCTGCAGGGCAGATCAGAGATACTCCTGGCATTGTTGGAAACACACACTCCTCAATGCGACGGAGGTGCGAAGCCTGCATCATGGCCCAAGGTCGAAATTTCGAGCATCTTCTGTAGTGTTATTTTTTGTAAATAAATTTCCAGTATCATTGATGTTTTTGGTCTAAATTTATTCAGAAGGGTTGAGCAGAGGTAGAAAATGTGTTTTCATTATTACTAACTGATCGTAGCGCCCCGTTTCCAGTTAGCGTCCGAAATGTCAACGAATTATGTTTTTTGCCCAAAGCGCCCCCTATCGATGTTTCTTTTTGTACCGTTCAACTGAGTTTCAGAGAGCCCCAGCAAACAGAATCATGAAAATGCATGCCATAAGTCAAGAAATCTGTTTGTTTATCTCTTAGGAGCCTTCGAGTTTCTACCACCCTGTACTTTGACATTTTATTCCGGCTCTTACGCTTTTTGCAGGGCTCTACTTTTGGGTTCAAACTTTAAGTTAGAGTATAAACTTTGGCGAGCATGTGTTAAATTATCAAAATAACGGGCTTAAAGTTGTTGTCTAGCTCTCCAAAGTCTGCAGCGCCCCCTATCCATGTTTTAAGAGATACGCTTATCAAATTGGTACTGAAGAAAGTCTAAACAAACAGAATCATTTCGACGCAACAAGCAAGAAAATCTAACCATTTCCCTAGTTTTTATGACGTTTCGAATTTCGGCACCCAAATTTTCGAAAGCGCCTAGCGCCTTACCATCGCGTCAGGGACCCTACATTCCCTATTCAAAAATGTTCGTCTAGGTGTGCTCTATCGATCCTTAAAGTTTGTCACCGACGAGCTGAATCACCCTGTATTTTCTTCTACATTTGAAGTTGAAGGCATAGTAGAAATAGATTCCTTATGATATTTTTTGCATTTAGAATCAATGTCAAAAACCTTTTTCAAACCTGCAGGACATTTGAAACATTTCTTAATATGATATTCCATTTTGTTTACATTAGCATGCTTGTAATCCTTATTACAATATTTGCACTGCACACTTTTTCCTTTCACATTAAAAAAATTCCATGCAAGTCCTTTTTTTCCTCCCATTTTTTCTTCTAACTCTTTCAAACGCACACCATAGACATCTAAAAGCAAGTGAAGAACAGTTTATAGAATCAAAATCCAAACCAAAACTAGCATGGTTTTGGTTTGTAAAATCTAGCATAGTTTAACTTTGTAAAATCTAGTTTAGTTTTGGTTCAAACTTATGCAATGATTGGGCGCCATCTATTGCTTCTGGTGGAAATTTCTAATTGAAATTTAAAGGAATTGCAGATTATAAACAAAGCAAGAAAAGAGTGTGTATTACTAAATTTTTAGAAAATGGGAATGATATTTTAAAACTTAAAAGATGATTCATAGAGGTTTATAATTAAGTTGATGATCAAACACATAATATTTGAATAGTGTTTTGCATTGAAGCAAAATATTTTAAATTTTTGGGCAGCTTTTTAATTCAGCAAGAAATAATCACAACTCATAAAATTGGAAATGAAAATATTTATATAGAAAGTGAATACTTTGAAATTGCAATTCTTTTAAACTACTGTTAATATTTAGAGAAAATCAGTAAATTCCTATTTAATCTTTATACATGTCTGCAATATTAGGAAAAGATAATTAAATTTCTAAAACCAAAATTTTGTAGTTCAGCTGACAATTGTGAATATTTATAGACTGTAAAATAATAAAAATTGTTTAATAAACATAAATCAATAAATTGTTTGTTAAATTATTTATTTAAATGCTTGATTGTGTAATTTATCGCTTTTTTTTATTATTAGCAATCTAAATTTCTCTTAAGTATGTTTTCTTAATAAATAGATGTGACATGAAATCTGTATAATGCTCTGCAATAAACTGTGCAGATAGGTAGTCTTATATTTTCTTTTTAAAAAATGTAATAGAGCTTCACATTATTTACTTTGAAAATTTCCTACAAATTCAATTCACTTACTTTGCAGCTTACTTCACTTACTAGCAGAAAAATTAAGCAATTTTGCGATGTAAGTTTCGACTTCTCTTTAATTGTGGCTGAAGCCATACAACTTTCATAATTTGAATATCTCATTCTATGATTTTGGACTTCATAAATATTTAAGTTTCAAATAAAAATAAATTTTACTTTAAATATGCTTTTTCAAGCTGAAATATGAAAATACCCAGTTTTTGGGTATTTACCCGAGGCTTGGGTAAATACCCAGGTAAATACCCAAAAAATATTTACCTACCCACTGGGTATTTACCCGCCCCACATCACTGGCTGCAACACTCTGCTCGGTCCATTAAATGGCCGACAGTCCTAATAATTCAAATTCTATTTAACCAAGTTATCAAAATTTTTGCTATGTCAAAGAAAAACTAAAAAAAAGTAAATAAAACTCCATGAAATAATACATTGGTTGATCACAGGCAAAAAATGCTGCGCAGTTTTGGATAGTTGATACATAGAAGGAAAATATCACAATTTGCAATCAGCTGCAGGTAAATATAGCCAAATTTGCCATTGGATTGACTATAAAAACTGTGAAATTCATTGCTCAAAAGCAGAAAAAATATCAATAAATTTTGCCAGTCGCAGGAAAAAGCCACAAAGTTTGTCTCACTACTAAGGTTTTGTCAACTGGTCCTTGGGGGGGGGGGGGGGGATTTATCAATGGGTAGTTGGTCAATCGCAGAAAAAGCTCTGCCCTTTTGGCAGTTGCTTGCAGAAAAGCTGCAAAATCCACCAAACGGTTGAGGATTAAAATTATTGTAGAAGATTTAAGTTTACCCATGATTTTCTCCAACCAGTCTCAAGAAAGGTCTCAAAATTTACCTATCAGTACAGGGAAAATATTGTAAATTTTTATAAAAGATGAAATTGCACTCCTACACATACAAATTTTTTTTTTTTTTTTAATTCCCACAAAACATTTTTGATCAGCTGAAGGTTTGTTGCAAAATATTTTACTTTGAGGTATAGTTTATGTTTTAACAACTTATAAGTCAATAGATAAAGGTTTTTAAGTTAAGTTTTCGCATGCAGGACATTTTGTCCTTTTTCCATGGAATGCCCTAATATGTTTCTAAGTTAGTCTTAATTTTATGTGCCGTCTTCTGGTATTTATTTTCTTCTTTTGAATATAGTTTTTTTTTTCAGGAAAACTTGTATTTTATATAATTTAGTTTATAAATTAATCCATTAAAATTTGTAAAAGGCTACTTTGCTTCATTGTATCCAAATTATGTGAAATGTAATGCAAAAAAAAAAAAAAAAAAAAAAAAAAAAAATACTACTTGATTATGCCATTGACTAATTTCACCAAATTATGCAAATATCCAAACTAATCACTAAATTATACAAATTGGCATAATTTTTATTTTTAATAATGAAAAAGCGAGTAAATTAGTATAATATTGATAAAAGTATAAATTAAAAATCACTGATGATGTAACGTTCTTGTTAAGTGTCAAGTGACATTTACAATTATTCATTTTTGGTATTTTATCATAGGCGATAGATTTTGGTTGAAAAAATAATCAAGTAGTACAAAAGAAAAAAATATTTATGCAAAAATTGCTTGTGTTTTTGGATAGAATGAAGCAAAAGATATTTATTAAAATAAAATTAGTTTAATAAAATAAATGCATTTAATACACGCTATAAGCTCAGTGAAAGTGTGATATATTTGAATGTGTATATGGAAAGTAAAAAAAATCTTTTTGAATGTTTAAATATTTTTCAGAAGACAAAAGAAAAAAGTTGTAATGTAATTTTAAAGCAAATCCTTTTTAAAGTCCCACCACAGGATCACTTAAATTTTAATATAAAAAAAAAATCCATCTTTTGAATTTATGAAAGAAGTTAATAAAAAACACCAGTGGGTAAATTTTATCTCTTTTTACATCCAAAATAATGTTTGTACTGTTTATATAATTATGCAAATAGAATATGAAATTTCTTTTTCATTTATATTAATAGCAGAGTATCACACAGAATTTGATATATTTAACAATTTAAAACCTAAATGTAATATCTTAAAGCTCCCATAAGGTAATGCTGTATCCAGGGTTGGCATAGTTTAAACCAATTGGTTTTTTTCGAAAAAATCTAATGATATTTTCTCATTTTTCTTTATAATTTAAGACTTACAAATTATTGGATATAAATATTTTCTCTTTTAACACTTTTTTTCAGCAATAAGTATTAGATATAGTGGGCCTAGGTTTTTTTTTTATGTATAGGATGAAAATCACTATGCATTGGTGAACATATTCCATTGCTGTAAAGAAAAATCTTAGAACATGTGAATTGATCAAAGATAAAATAGATTAAAAATATTCAATATTTAGTATGAAATATTTTCATTAAAAAAATACAGATTATTTAAAGCAATCTATCATAACATGCACAAGCTTTTGAATATGGAGCTACAAAACTTGATGATCTTTAACATTTTGATAAAATTATAAAAGAAATTTTTTTTTCTTGGGGAGATAATCTTTAAAAATCAAAATATGAAGTTGTATAAGAGAGTATTCAAAAATTGGGTGCTAGTTATAGTATTTTAACAATAACAAACTAATTTTTCCCCCTTTGTTATCCAGGGTTGTTAAATACCTGTGTTTTTTCAGGAAAAAACCAATCCACTGTGTTTTTTCAGGGGTTTTATCAGGGTTTTTGGGATTTTATCAGGGTTTTTCAGGGTTTTTCAGGTTTTGGGTTGTTTATTGGAGGTGATTGAGAATGCTTGAAAAAAAAATTTCTTATTACTAAATTTAATGTAGCTAATTGATTATTACAATTATATGACCTATATCAATGACAGTAATCAAAATTGTGATAAATTGATTATTAGTAATAATTTATAAAGTATTTTTTATTATTACTAAATAATAGAATAAGCCAAGTAATTCTACATGTCTACATAATTAAATTAGGATTCTAAGCATATATGGTATTTTGTTATGAGTTTCTATTGTATGACATAGAACGGATTACACATCAAAGTATTTTTTTTAATGGGAAAAAATTTGTTTGTTACTTACACGTGCTACAGAGATTAACTAACAATTATTTCTTTTAAAAATTGTGATGGTATAAATAGGACATTTCTTTTCTTTGGGGTGGGGGGTGATGGTTATAAACTCTGAGTGGTGTACTGATATTAAGAAATATATTACAATATATTATATATGTAATATAAATACATTATATATGTAATTTAAAGTTAAAATTTTGAAAAAACCCACTCGGGTTTTTTCACAAAAAACCCACCTGGGTTTTTTGGGCTGGGCAAAATCATAACAACCCTGTTGTTATCTGCTAAATCTAATGACTATAAAGGTTGACTTCAAATTGTCTCTCAAAAAACAAAACCCCCAAGAAGTATCTCTTTTTTTTTTTCTATTATGGAAAATAATATTTACATTCATCAAACTACATCAGACGTTTATTATAAGTAATCAAAAGGTTGTTTATAAAGTTTTTCAAAGTTTCACTGTGTAGAGTAGTTTATTGTTTGGACATAAGACTGTTTACTAATAACTGTTTAAATTAAAATATGATTTTTTTTCAATTTTCTACATAATTCACTCTAATTATTTAATTTAAATTATTTTAAAATGAATTTATACTACATATAATCCAACAATGTCTATTTTTATTAATAAATATGCATGTATATGTACTAAAAAAGGATGTTCTTAAAAAACCTGGTTTAAACCAAAAAAACCGGTTTTTTTGGTTTTTTTTCTAACCCTGGCTGTAGCCCACTTTTAACTCATTTAGGGTTTTTATTTTTATATTGATACATGTACATTTATTTTAATAATTTAGTTTATCAGTCTCAGCAGAAAATAAAATGTATCTCTGTTTCAGAAATGATTATACTAAATACATTTTCTTTCCAGGCATAAAACTACTTCCTTGGCCTGCCACATTTCTAATTCCAAAAGAGAATTTTTCAACAGATTGATCACAATGATTGATGAGTTGCTGTGGTTGACAAAAAGTCAATTGTTCAGACATCTTTCAAACGAAATTAAGGAATATACATTATTCCCCAATATGAAACAGCCGGACATCATAGTTCGTTTACTAATATATGAATATCCTTCCCTAAAATCTTACATTGGGAAAGGTCATGAAAGTTGGAACATCAAGGTATATGATATAGTGAGAGAGGATGTCAGGAAAAATAAAGATTTAGTGCCTACTCCAAGAAGAAAGGTTTACACCGACAAGTTATTGCTGGCACCAAAGAGACAAAGAAATTTGTCTTTGGAGTGCATTCCATCACAAGTCAACATCAACAGTGAAACATTTCAGTCTTTTCTTGTTATCGGGAACATTTTTAACTATATTGGAGTAAATATGGTTTCAGAAAAAAGTATTATTATCGAATGTAATGGATTTTTGGAGGCAGTATCTATAGCAGTAGGAATGTATTTTGTGTGTAATATTGAATACCCTAAACGAGCAACAACCACATATTTGTTTTATGAAAGTTGCATTCTGAAATTAATCCCCGAAACATTTCCAACTAAATTAATTACTTTTTGTAATATTTTGTCGAAGTTTTAAGTCTTATTAAAATCTTTCTGACTGATATTTTTAATTTTTGAATAAAATATTAGTTCAATAAATCATTTTGAATAATTTTTTTTGTTTTTGTTGATGATTCATAAGTATCTAGCTTTTATATACTTTTAAATTTGAGTCTAATTTGAGATCAATAGCTCATAGCTGTTTTTTTTTAATAATATGTTATCTTTGAGCTAGAAACAACGTGTTTCTTTGTGTACCGTCTATTTAAAAGAAAGCAGACGTTTTTTACATGCATAAAACTGGTATGTATTTAATAATATTAACATTAATACTTAGTCATATGCATAAACTTACATGAATTACTGATGTTACAAATATTGCCATTTAAACCATGAAAACTAAAGCATTTTTAATTACATATTTTACTAAGAACAATTACTGACATAATATAGCATGGTCGTTTCATTATCTGCACTTCTCTACAAATTTGCGTTTTTTATGTGCTGGTTATATAAGATATCATCTTTTTATTAATATAATAAGTATTTTAATTAAAAAAATTATGTGTATATTTTGAAATATTTGCTTAGTGTGTCAAAGTATTTTTGCTGTTAAAAATTATATCGGTATTGTTGACAATAGTTATTTCAATAAGAGAAGTAGAATGTTAAATATGTTTAGTGTTATCACTTTTATAATTTATATTCATAAACATCATAATGGGATAACTGAGTTCAAAATTGGACAAATTATTGAATTAAAAAATTATTTTTTATTCAATGTTCAATAAGTATAATTCTTAACAATTTGTCATAAATACCTTGTTAAAATAAATAAATAAAATAAGTAAAATAATTATTTTAGGTACTGTTTATATAAAAAAAAAATGCCTTTCTAAAATAGTTAAATATATTAATGTTTTATATGACCTCTGAATCCCATTAGCTATATTTTGTGAAAGTCTTCATGCACTGATATGCAAAATAATCTAAAATAATCAGTCTTAAGGGTCCTGTCCCTGCCTGCATAGACACTTGTGAGCTAATTCTATTCCTGTAGGGTGGCATTTTTCTAATAAATCTTTCTCATTTTGACATTTTTAAATAATTTTCTTTGCATTGTATAGTTGATGTCCTTCACAAGAACACTCCTTGCTTACTTTTACAATTTTTGGTCTCAAGTATTTTTTATAAAGTTACTTTCACTTTCTGATGGGTTCTGAAAGTGAAAATAACTTTATAAAAAATAATTGTGACCAAAATCAAAAAGTAATCAAGGAGCCATCTTATGAAGGACATCAATTTTATACATGTCTGAATTGACATGCAATACATATACCAAACACAAATAAGGAAAGACTAAATAGGGTTTGCAACTGGAATATCTTGATAAGCCCTGGATTTTTGTTTTTATTTTCCAGTACTGTATTTTTTCCATCATTTTGTTCAAGAAAGAAATTGAATCAAAATATTGGGAGGGGGGGGGGAATCTATGATGTAAAATAGTGACTAAATACAGCAAAATGGGCCTGAATATTTTGGGGAGACTTGAAGTGGAAACTCTGGTCATAAAAGACAATATGTAGTCATCTAGGTTAGGTAACAATGTGGACTCAAAAACTATTGTACAATTTTTTTAATGTTTAAAGTCATAAAAGAAAAGAAATGATGCATGCAACTCAAAGAAAAATTGAAAGTAAGCATATATGTTTATTAAATTTCAATATTTGCATAGATAATGCACAAATAGAACAATAGTAATAAAATGTTCCTTTTTTTCAATATATACTAAAGAACAAAAATATTTATTATGCATTCATAACAAAAATGTATGTCATAATATTCATAAAGAAGTGTATTACAGAATTATGTAATCTGACAAGCTTTTGAAGGAACGGTTTTTAGGTGAGTTATGTAAGAAATCCTGTATATTGCAATGCTTTCGTTTATATAAATATATATACTTCATTTTCTTGTCCGCACGATAACTGCGATAATTTTGTATGGATCATTTTGAAATTAACACAAAAAATTAAGAAGCCTTAAGGTTTATGTTCCTGCAAGCAGAGACGCTCTCAACTAATGCTCCTCTTAGAAAGAGATTATTTTCTAATAACAGTTTTGCATTTAGAGATTTTTAAGTATTTTATTTATTTATTATTATTTTGGCATTGGATAGCTAAGGTCCCTCAAAGTTGCTTTTGCTTTCAAAACCGGTTCTGAAAATAAAAGTGTCATTCTAAAAGATATCTGCAACCAAAATAAAAAAAAAAGCACCAATGTAAAGAACCTCAGCTATCCAATACAGAAAAAGAAAGAAAAATAGAAACGAGTTATTAAGAAATAACCTCATAGAGAAAACACTAGCTCGCAAGTGTCTTGGTTTTCAGGAAAAAAGAGCCTTAAATTCGTTAATGGACTTGATCAAACCATGAAGGTAAAAGTTAGGGCTAAGGGACATTTTTTGAGAAACAGAAAAATCATTAGCATTTCCTTACTATGAAAAATTGTGAGTTCCATATTGTACTATTAACGCATCAAAGATTGGTGGCTCACAACATGCGTTTGAAAAGCATTTCATATTGCTAATAATTTGCAGTGAAAAAAGATCTCCAATCATTACAGATATCATAACCTAGTTGATTTTTTCTGAATGATTTAATATTTACATTTATCATTTTTCAATCTGACACCCCCCCCCCCCCCACACACACACACACAAAAAAGTTATTTAAATGACTCATAATTTGTGTTATCTCACCTGAAAAATTGGATTGAAATTAACTGGATTATGATTCTGCGTTCATTTAATTTTTATGTACAGTTAGCTTATGATTTTTTACACAATCTACTTCTACTTTTAAGCTTTGCTGAATGGAATTTTCTAAATAATGAATTTGCATTGCAAACCCAGAAGACAGTGTTTGTGGGAAGAAGTTACAGATGCCGTTTAGATTTATCATGTGTATCTCATGCTTAAGTTGTAAAAAAAGTAATAAAAAGTTGTAAGTTTAAGTTGTAAAAAAAAAAAAAAAAAAAAAAAAAAAAAAAAAAAAATCCTAATTATAAGAATTTCTTAAAGTTTTGCTAGAGGAATTTTTGGGGGGTAGTTTGTTTCCTCCAGTGCATAAGACTTAGCAGCAATGTCGGTAATAAAATACATTCATGTTGCACACACAAAAATATGAAGAAAAACCTCTAAAAAATAATGTTCATGTGTGTTTTTGCGAAAAAAGGGGGGGGGGGATCAATTCTCGAAGTTATTTTTTTTTATTAATAATATTACTACCTTTTTTCTTTTTGAAAATACAGGCCACAGCTAAATTTCTTTCAGATATAAATTTCTTTTTCTTCTGATTCCCTAAATCTGATGTTAACAGTGCAGTTACAGTATTTTTTATTATAAAGTTAGTATGCTATTTTCAATTGTTTCAGTCTTTCATAAGTCCAATAATGCATATTTTTATTGCTGACTTCAAATTAAGGATGAACGTGAAATTTTCAGTTGTGCCACTATCAAAGCAAAACAGAATATTAAAAAATGCGTGTAAATATTTTTCCGCGATGTTTTCGAATATATACGGAAACATCGCCGAAAAGTATTTGAGCACATCTGCACTACAGTGACAGTCGATTTCAACCGAAAAACATTTAGCTAAAACAGGAAACCTTTTTGATATATAATAAAAACTTTTATACATATTCAGGAACATTCTCGATCCCAAATGAAATGTTCCATATATATTCCGAAACCTTTCCGTTCCGCAATGAAAGATTGGCTACACAATCTGAAAACTTTCTTATCCTTAATGGAAGCTTTACTATGTTTTCAGATATATTCAGAAAGGCTTCTGATATATTCAGAAACTTTTCCGACCTGTAATGAAATATTTCCGATATATTCAGAAACTTTTCCGATCCATAATGAAAGGTTTAAGATTATTCAGAAAGGTTTCGGATGTATACAAAAAGCTTTCAGATATATTCAGGAAGGTTTCGGATACATTCAGAAACTTTTCATTACGGATCAGAAAGGTTCCATGTTTTAACTGAAACACTTTCCTGTTCGAATCAGAAACCTTTCCGTTAGTATCGTGCAGCACAGGTCTTCGTTATTTTCAGAAATGTTTCTGAAAATTTTTTACAGTGCAGAGTTAATGATACAGTGAAAATACTATATCGAGTTGAACATAAAGTTAATTTTGACCGAGCTAAGCTCGGTCTCCCCTGCTAGTTTATATTGTAAGAACATCAAATTTGTACATTTTATAATTCTACAAAATACTACGAAAACAATTTAAAATAAAATATTTGAGTGGGATTATAAATATTGCACAAAATCCCTGTAAATTTAAATTAAATTAATCCTTCTAAATCCTTCAATCTTACTAAAATTCTACAAAAATTTATTAAATGATTATGTAAATCTTTTAATTTAGTTTAAACAACTTACGTAAAATGATTTAGAATGTAAAATTTTCATGAATTCATAATGCGGTAGATAAAGGGTTAAATACTAAATTCTTTATATCTTGGTAACTTCTCCAAGAATTATTTTAATTTTCTTAATTATCTGTTAATGTGCATAAGACATCTAAAATGCAACGAAGAAACTTTAAGAAAAATATAGTAGTGTTGTAATGTAATGTTTTCAAAGCTTGCTTTTAATGTGAATGGTTTAATTAAAAAGGTTGATTAAAAATTAAATTGTTCATTTTGTGTCATTTTTTAGGTGCGTTCGTAATTATGTAAATACGTAGCACCTATTGTTGTCGCTCAGTCCGTCCGTCTGTCTGTCCGTTCGCATATAACAACGCAAAAACTACCCTACCGAATCGTTTGAAATTTAAAATACATAATTATAACATAAATTTGTCGAGTCTTTTCAAATTTTATGAAAATCGGGTGGATAGATCAGTTACAGGGACAATCAAAAGGATTCCGTTACATTACGGTCAATGGGGAAAAAAGTTTCAAATGCATTTTAATCGTTTGAAATTTAAAACATATAATTATTACGTAATTTTGTCGAGTTATTTCGAATGTTATGAAAGTCGGATGCATAGATCATTTACAGGGACAATAAAAAGTATTCCATTACATTACGGTCAATGGGAAAAAAGTTTCGAATGCATTTTAATGATGTTACACTCATTCGAACATAATAGAATTGCCATGAATCTATGAAATATATGCATTCCGCACAATCTGTGATGCAAATAATTTTTATTATTAAATTACAGGGCCACACAAAAGTATTCCACTACATAATGCTATACGGGGAAACATTGTTTGGGGCGTGTTTTAATTATATTCAACTGTTTCACATTTTATGAATAAGATATACGTTGCTGAGGTGTAATAAAAATTACTTCCTGCATATTTACAGAAACACAAAGATTTTGACTACTATACTGTATCCGAAGTACGCTCTACTATATCAGCAAGATCTGAATATTTTAAAAACTTAGTTATCGGACGAACGCACCTCATTTGCTACGTTCACGTGCAATTTCCAACTTGTTACAAATTGTAATAATTTCATAAAGAAATTAGCAATTGTATGTAGTTAAACATTTGTATTTCTGTAGCCTTAATTCTTTTTAAAATACGCTTAAAAAAATGGGGGAAGAGATACTTAAAAATTATAATTGCGCATGTAACATTAAAATAATCCTTGTTTCAAAGTTAAAAATAATTATTAACTTTTTGTTAATAAAAGTTACATGGAAGCAGGCATGCATAATTATTCCAAGTATTTTAAATTTAATAGAAAATTTGTGCATCAAAATTCTTCGAGGCCGACACATTTAAGAACTATTTTTGTATATATTTTACTAAGATTTTTATTTTTAAAATAGATCATGTATTTTTCCAAAACCCTTTCTGACTTCTAGTCCAAATTCATGCCTCCAACATTGTCGACTGCTTTCTACTACTATTTCGATGAACCCATTTTCCATTTGGCACTTATACAAAGAAGCAATCATGCTTAACTATAATAGTCGTTTCCATGGAAATAGTTAAAAAATTAGTAAAATGTCAGTTATTGCCTTCTATTTATAGAGCTAAAGGAAAAGGGGTTATTCCGTCGATTACAATGCAAAGGAATTATCGAGATAATAAATAATATGTAACAAATTTGGAAAGAGCAAGAATCGATAGTCTTTAAATAGAAACGGTGTGACGTTGTAGGTTCGAGATAACACGTGACTGTTCATTTGGCATGGACTGATTATCTTAATAATAGGTACAAAAATGAAAAATCGACCTATATCATTAATGACTGTGTGGGGTATGGCTTAGACACATATGAAGTATTGTTTGATTCATTAAAAATAAAAAAATTGGTCGAAAAATCATGCGTTAAGCATAGATTATGAAACACTTTCCAACACTTCCTGAAATCTTTAATTAAACTTCGTTATTTAGGGAAATGATTTGTTACTGTCCTTAGCCAAATATATATTTCTTTATTTTTGAACAGCCCTGTATTTGATCATAGAACTAATATATTACTATATAATAAGTAAACTTAGTTTAGTACGAAAACGCCCAACAGGGTGAAATTTTTCTTTCAGCAATTTATACTAAAATATGGAAACATACTTGAACACATTTGTTCAACCCTGTAGTTTACTTATTACATTTATTAAGCGCCAGTATTTAACTAAAATTTAATTCAAACTAAAACGCTCTTGCAACTACTGAAATAACATTTCCAGAAATTATCATCTATGGGCGATCATGTATACTATTCTTTGCCTGGCTTTGTATATCATTTTATCTGTATTCTACAAATTTTTTTTAGTAAACTGAATGCAGTTCAACGTAAAAATGCATATCTTATTTAAAAACCTCCTTTAATTAACTTATGCTCTTTTTCAGTTACCTTTACCAGCTCTTTTCTTATTGCCTTGTATATAAACTATAGCATTTGTACACACAGTAAAATATGCATAAGTTTAGTGAAACTTAAAAGCGCATATCAAGATTAAAAATTCATTTCATCCATCCATCAGCCATCATCGATAATGTACAGGGACCATTTTCACAATTCGCTTACATTTCATGGGACTTGTCAAGTAACGTATTTGACATTTCAAATAAAATAGTAAAAAATGGCAAGTAGTAGTTGCGTGAATAGTTTAACTATATCGCCGAATATTTGCTGCTAACTTTAAGATGCATTCGAAACTTATTTTGACTAAAATAATCACAAGGTAACGGACTTGACAAAAAGTGAGGGACAAAAGATTTCTGGTAATTTCTTAAAGAAAATATCTTTTGTAATATTTTTTTTTCATTAATATATAACGCTAACAGTTCATATTTGAAATAATTAAACTTTTTTATTTAAAAAAGTTAACTCAAATTTAAAAAAAAAGAACAGTTAAAAATATAAAACTCTGAATGGGACAGGCATTTTTGCTTAGAATCAAAATTTTAAAGATTTATATCTCAAAATTTTTATTGATTTTTTTAATTTTTCATGTTAGAAATGTTCAATGTAATCTTCTTTAGCTAATGCATAGCTCAAATCAAACTTTAAATATTAATTTTTGTTTGAATTTCCTTCTTTTTACTCTGGGACACCATATGTAAGCGAAATTTGAAAATGGCCCACAGTATTTCGCCTAGAATGTACTAAGGTAAAGTGCCCTATTATTGTCCCCCAGTTACAGGCCCTTGGAAGTTTTAATTTTCAGTGAAAACCTACCAAATTTGGATTTTGTATTGACTAACTATTCACACATATGGAAACAGGTTGCACAAAAAAACTTTAACAATTCGAAAAATTGTTTTTCAAAAGTATCTCAACATTGAAAAAAAAAGTCCCAACTGTCGCAACTATCGCCAAGTATTGCACTGATACATCTATAATAGCTACCGTATATACTCGCGTATATGTCGTGAAATTTTAGACAAAGAAAGAACTTGAAAGTGGGGGGTTGACTTATACGTGAGACCTCCCCCCCCCCCCCCAAAAAAAAAAAATTCTATAAATAAAATATCAGAAAATAATTTGCTAGCGAATCGGTGCTACAGCACCCCATTGTGTTTGTTCCAAAATCCTAAATCCGGAACCCTTCCAACCTCGACGATTCTGAATTTAAGATAATTTAATATTTAGTTTATTTTTCAAAAAAAAAATCTACCCTACCCTGTTGCAAAGAACAAAAAAAAAGTGCGTGATTTATGTCATTTCGGAACGATTCAGAGCAATCGTTCTTTTTCGAAACGAATCCAAGGAATCGTTCCTTTACAGAGTAGTTTCATTTCGGACGAGTTCAAGGAATCGAATTTTTCCGGAGTCGTTTCATTTCAGATAGAGTCCGAGGAATCGTTCCTTTTCGGAGTCTGTACCCTACCCTGTTGCAAAGAACAAAAAAAAAGTGAGTGATTTATGTCATTTCGGAACGATTCAGAGCAGTCGGATTTTTTCAAAACGATTCCGAGGAATCGTTCCTTTACAGAGTCGTTTCATTTCAGAACGACTTCAAGGGATCGAATTTTTTAGGAGTCGTGTCATTTCAGATAGAGTCCGAGGAATCGTTTCTTTTCGGTGTTGATACCCTACCCTATTGCAAAGAACAAGAAAAAGTGCGTGATTTATGTCATTTCTGAACGATTCAGAGCAGTCAGTCTTTTTCGAAACGATTCCGAGGAATCGCTTCTTAACTGAATCGCTGCATTTCGGAACGAGTTCAAGGAATCGAACTTTTTCGGAGTAGTTTCATTTCAGATAGAGTCCCACGAATCGTTCCTTTTTGGAGTTGGTACCTTACCCTGTTGCAAAGAATAAAAAAAAGGGCGTGATTTTGCCATTTCGGAACGATTCAGAGCAGTCGGTCTTTTTCGAAACGATTCCGAGGAATCGTTCCTTTACAGAGTCGTTTCATTTCGGAACGAGCTCAAGGAATCGAACTTTTCCGGAGTCGTTTCACTTCAGATAGAGTACGAGGAATCGTTCCTTTTCGGAGTTGGTGCATTTCGGACCGATTCCGAGGATTCGATCCTTTTGGGAACCAATGATGTAAGATACGTATACATTTTATGTCTAATATTTTGAATTTATCACCGATTTTTTTTTTTTAATTTTCGGAAAAATTCAAAGAAATGTCACGCTTGTTTGAAAAAAAAAATGCCCGCAAACGCCGCATCGCTTGAAATTTTATCTTAAAACACGTAAACGCCGCGGCGTTTCTTCCGAAAATTACGGTAGAATTACAGATAATCTTATTTTTTTAGCCGAATTATTGTAGGTATTATGCATCACGAAAAAATTTGGTAAATTTGTGTTAAAAATTATGACTAATGGCTTTTAATTTCGAACCCTGATCGAAATATACGTTCGTAAATGGTGTATAGCCCGCGGACTATACACCGATGCATCTCCGCGGGTTATACACGAACTTTTTTTACTGCACTGCTCGATTTAGGGGTGCGGGCTATACACCCGAAAATACGGTATATTAATATTACATAAACTCTTAATTAGAAATTCTCACTGCCATCCATCATTCATTCTCTACTCGAAGTCTGAAAATGTATTTTCAACTTGTTTTTGGCCTGATGTGCTTGTTTAGACTTTCTTTACTGAAATTCATTTAATGATTCATTCATTTGCATATCAAATTTATGGTGCGCGTTATATACGAGATTTTAAAAAATCGCCATTTTTTCTTGTAAAGTAGGGGGTGCGCATTATACATGCATGCGCGGTGTGCACGAGTAAATACGGTAATTAACTAATTTACCTTAACTTAAGGTGCAAAGAAATGTACTATTAATCCTAATAATAAATAATAGCATCAATAATACCATAAAAAACTTTATCCATCCAAGCACGAGGAACATGTAAATTGTGTATTTTTTGGGCTCCCGATCATGTTTCGTGTGACCATGTACAGCACTGAAGTAGTGATGGGCAATTCTGGAAATTTTGAAAATCGATTAAAATCGATATCGAATAATACAGCTTCGATCATAAAAAGATTCGATTTATGACATTCACAGATTCTCACAGATAAGCTCAAAATTGGTAATTCCAAAACTTAGACAATCAGCTGGACCGTAATTACCGCCTTCCACCACCGGGCAGGCGGTAGGAGGGGGGGAGGGGATCAGGACGGATGGACGTGGAAAAAAAATAGTGGCAGTCCGGGAGTGTCGACAGAAGTGAAAACTTGAACAATTACGTATGTATTTTTTGAATCATTATATCACTAATTTTTTAATCGTTAGGAAATATTTTATTGTGCAGGAAACACTTTTAAATAAATAAAAAAATGTTATATTAAAGAACATATCAATATCTATTAAAAAAACTTTTGCGATACCATATGTCCAGCTATTGTATTTACCTCACTATAATTACTGTCTTACATTTTAAAACGCCGACAAAAATTGGACTTTGCTATCGATACCTTTGTATTAATCCTTTTCCAAGTAAATCATTTTGTATTCATTACTTTTTGAACTATTCAAATCGGACATTCCATTCAAAAGATATTACGAATTTAAAAATGACAATCTAAAGAAATAATAGCGCTGCTGAGCGCTATTTGGCCAATAAGCTTAGGGATTGATCAAACGGTTGTGAGTTCGAACCCCAATTTTGCTCACATATATACCAATGTTTTTGTTTTTTTTTTCCCTGAAGAAGTTTGAGAAATTTAAATTTTAACTCATTATGGGTCCGTAACGTGACCCAGAATGATGGGAGAAATTTTTTAATGCTAGACTTGTAATTTATGAAGCATAAGCTTTCAATAGACATATTACATCAAAAAATTAGAAACGCCCCCCCCCCCTGTCCACCCCCAAATGGTCCTATGGGGACTGGAAAAACTGGAATAGCAAAAAGAACGGCGAGAAAAAGTAAGCTATACTAGAATTTTTCTCCCCACTGTAGCTCCCTTAGAAGCAAAGTTATAGCCTTTTATGGATTGAAATGAAGTGAAGAAATGAGCAAAATTAGGTAAATAACCGATAGGGGGGGGTCCACAGGCCCGGGGGTGTCATGTAGCTTAAACTTTTAAATTAAAAATGGTAGAAAATTAAATGAGCGAAATTTTAAGGTGCATGGGGTGCAAGTCCCCCCCCCCCCTAACATTTTTTTGTTTCTTTTGAAGAAATAAAAAATATGCTTCCCGGTGCGGTGCAGGTAAACCTCAAATGGGCGGAAGGGCGACCTAATATGTATCTTTTGTCAAGGATTCAAAATGTGGATCTATAATAAAAAAGAACGAGAAATGGACATTTTTAAAACTTCATACATATTTCGAACGGTCCTGTAAGTTAAGATTGGCGCGGAAGGGGGGGGGGTCATTAAAAGGGACGAGCGTGAAAAATAAAACATAATAAATTAATAAATAAGTAACTGGGCTTCTAAATAAAAATATAACGATTGTACCTAGTGTCAATTTCATGGGGTGGCCCGCAGGGGTCATCCCCCACCCCCCAGAAGTTTTGAGATTTTGTTTTTTAACGCGCAAATTGCGATTTCCCCTCTTTTACAGAGGTGTAAAAGATGCCTTCCTTCGGAATCGCAGATAGCCCTCACGGTGAAAAATAGACCCCTTGCACGTGACGTCACATGCTTCATCTGGCGCCCAAACAAAAGGCAAATGTGGTGTTTTTACATTTATAAAAATAGTAATTTGCGCTTTATTTTTTAAGTACTTAGAAAAATAATGCAAGAATAAGAAAAATTAAAATTAAACAATAAGACCACATGTGCTTTAAACGGCAAACGGGGAGTTATGATGTTTTGTTTGGGCTCCAGATGTGCACCAGATTAGAGGAACAGCCGTTGTTGCGACGTCAATGCAAGGGGTCTATACTGCATTCAACACTCATTTAGGCTAGAAAGAAAAGAAAATCCTTCCTTATACGTAATTTTACATTATTAAAACAATAAAATTAAAAAATGATTCAATCTGAAACGTGGATCGATTTAAAATAGTAAATAAAAAAAATAACAATTCTAATGCGATTTCAATTTAAATCCAAATGAAATCGAAATCTACAGTGAATCGATTTGCCATTTCTGTGCTATGCCGATCTCACGAGCAGAATCGATTTTACGTTTTTACTTTCTTTTGTATCATTACAAATAGAAAGTATTACATTCGTGAAAAATTTGGACTTACGGTTTTCGATGGATTTGTATATTTTAGAAAATCTTTAACACGATTTGATGGTGTTTAGAAAATATCTCTCTATGAGTCTGTCTGACACTCTGTGAGTCTGTATGTGACAGAAGTTTCTGACCGCTCTATCTCAAGAACAAAAGTACGGAATTTCACAAAACTTTAGATTTAGTTTGACCTTGATATAAACTGAATTAATTGAATCTGATTAATTTTTGGTGTATATCGACTAACAGGTGGCGCTGCTATGCTACATTTTTTGCGATTTATGCAATAGCTATACCTGAAAAAATAATGAAGGGATTTTCATCGAATTTCAGATTCAGTTAATTTTTCATATAAATTGATGTTGTGCACATTTTGGTGTATATCTCGCTTCTCAGATGGCGCTGCTACGTTGCATTTTTGTTGGGAGATAGTTTCAAAACGCAGTGTTTAAGGTCTGTGGTATGACGTGAAGAATATGGCACATTTATCAAACAGTTCAAATTAGAAATAACATATCCGTTTATTTCATTCATCTCGAATGTTAAACTTAAATAAAATTATTTGGATAAAACTCCAGCATTTGCTGATGGGTACTTCGTCATCGTTTAACCTATACTAGCAGGAATGACCGAGCTTAACTCGGTCAAAATTAACTTTGTGTTCAACGCGATATAGTATTTTCACTTTATCAGTCTCTCTGTATTATTACTATAAAACATGTTGTTTATAAGAGTATTATTTACAAAAACAATCAATAAGACAAGTATGTATGTATGCACATTTTTACATTTTTTAGCTCACAGGCTATCATAGCCTGAGAGCTTATGTGCCCGTCCGTTCTGTATGTATGTTCGTATGTACGTAACGCGATAACTCATGATAAAAATATCGGATCCACTTGAAATTTTGTATATAGGTATATCCTGATAAGGCGCTTCCCTGATTAGTTTTTGGAGTTCATTCGATATGTATAACAGGGGGAACGGGGGGCTCATGCCCCTCCCCTTAATTGATTTAATGGGTTTTTGACATAAATGGGATTTTCATGCAGAATTAAGTTTTCGTTCAAAATTTAGATTAGGATCATTCTGATGAGGCGATTCCGTGACTGTTATTAGGTGTTCATTGAATAAGTATAAATAGGGGGAACAGGGGTTCTAATGCCCCCCCCCCGTTAGTTGATATAAATGGGATTTTCATGCAGAATTAAGTTTTCGTTCAAAATTTAGATTAGGATCATTCTGATGAGGCGATTCCGTGACAGTTATTAGGTGTTCATTGAATAAGTATAAGTAGGGGGAACAGGGGTTCTAATGCCCCCCCCCCCCGTTAGTTGATATAAATGGGATTTTCATGCAGAATTAAGTTTTCGTTCAAAATTTAGATTAGGATCATTCTGATGAGGCGATTCCGTGACAGTTATTAGGTGTTCATTGAATAAGTATAAATAGGGGGAACAGGGGTCCTATTGCCCCCCCCCCCCCGTTAGTTGATATAAATGGGATTTTCATGCAGAATTAAGTTTTCGTTCAAAATTTAGATTAGGATCATTCTGATGAGGCGATTCCATGACAGTTATTAGGTGTTCATTGAATAAGTATAAATAGGGGGAACAGGGGTTCTAATGCCCCCCCCCCCCGTTATTTGATATAAATGGGATTTTCATGCAGAATTAAGTTTTCGTTCAAAATTTAGATTAGGATCATTCTGATGAGGCGATTCCGTGACTGTTATTAGGTGTTCATTGAATAAGTATAAATAGGGAGAACAGGGGTTCTAATGCCCCCCCCCCCTTAATTTATATAAATGGGTTTTTCAAGCAGAATTTTCAGATTTCGTTCAAATCTCTGAATAGTTTTGGAAGTTTAATGGTTAAGTATAAAAGAGGGGGATAACTCTTTTTAAATTATATAAATGCTAAATGGGTTTTTATTAAGAATTATCTAATTTGCTCTGAATTTTGGATATAGATTTTTTATATGATAAAGCATGTCTTTGATAGTATAGGAGGTTCAATGATTAAGTATAAAAAAAGAGGAAAGGGGAGAGCTGTTTCCCCTTCTTAATTTTTTTTTCGAACGGAATTAACCCTTGAAAATATAAGGCTTTAATGTACAATTAGTATTTGTAGCCTGTGAGCTCAATGCCATCAGTTTAACTGGGCAGTATTCTTTTTTATTTAAAATTTACAACGAAAGGACATCGATCCAAATTACTTTTTTAGCTCGACTCTGATTGGTTTAATAGGGTTTGCGTCACGTGGACTCGCACGTGGTCCAATAAAATGGTTCAGGGTTTGAAGCTGAATCCAGCTTCACTTTTTCGGCGGTTTTTCGTGAAATGGCTCGGATGGTAGTATATATAGTCGGCGTTGGTAGAATTTAAGATTTTTTTTTTAATTTGATTTATTATTATTTTTAAAGCTTAACTGTAAATTTAAACTGTTACTGCTCGGTTACTGCAAAACGAGGAGACCCCCATTGACGTCTGATAACATCTGTTGTTATTTCTGATCTATGGAGATCCAATGACCTAAGATACTTAGACACCACAATGGCAACCTTTTCCTAGGTCGACACGACATCTTTGCCTTCCGTCACGTGACGGAGGGCAAGTTTAGCGCGCCAAACTGGTTTTTTTCCCGACCGCATTCCCGCCGCTTGTAGTTTCGCTTCTATGTTTACATATATCTTACTGCGAGAATGAAATCTGAAAGTTGCCAATAAAGCGATCACCGCCAAACAAAGTTAGAATTCCTAAAAAAAAGTCACTGGTCCCAAGGACCAGTAAGCATGAGAATTTACTGGTCCGCAGACATCATCACTGGTCCGCTACATAAAATTCTATTAAATAATTTTAACATTTAGAGTGGCCTCCTCCCTCCTTGGAAAATAAACCAAAAAATTTTCAGCATAATAAAATGTAAAATTGTAATTTCCTAAAAATTAAATAAACAGTACGTAAAGAAAAACTATCAAATTTTAATTAGATATTTTAATTGCCACTACTTATTTCAACTGACACTAAGGTTTAATGCAATTTTTTTTTCCAGATTGTAGCTAGAGTGGTAAAATTGTAGATAGTATCAGTGATGCAGTTGGACTTGAAAAATCCTGGGTTCTCGGGACCCAGGACTTCTAAAATTCTGGGCCCCTTTTCTACAAAAGCGGGTCCCCACTAATAATAAGTCATATTTTTCGACGCAAAAATTGAACTTGTTCATTTGCACAAGAAAAATAAAATGCAATAATTGTTTTAATAATAATAAATAATTAAAACCAATATTAATTTAAGAAAAATTTTCTGTACTTTTTAAAGAATAAATGTGCAAGATACAAATTTAATTATAAAATAATGCTTATTTAAGTGTAGAAGATAACAAGTATCACTATTGTTTGCATTTCTTTTAAAATGGGGCAAGATAGGTTTATTGAAAAAGACATTCTTGCTGAAAAGAGGGATATTTTTGTTGAGTAAATGGGTACTTTGCTTATTGAAATGGCGCTTTCAGGAGTCACATTCACTCAGAAAGATTTGGAGCAATAAAAAGCCGATTGGGAAGCAGGAAAATCAGTTTTTGGAGCAGCAAAAACAATTTTGAAGCAGGAAAATTAGTTTTTAAAACAGAAAAATTCTCTCCCGGTATTAATTTATTTATATTTTTTTCGTGCTTTTTTGTCGAAATTTCCGTTTTTTCACGTTATTTTGACGAAATCTTTTGTTTGTTTGGGATTTATTGACGAAATATACAGTTTTTCGCTACATTTTTTGACAAAATTTACCATTTTATCGCGATTTTGTGGACGAAATTTGCCGTTTTTCGCGATCTTTTGATAAAATCTGCTGTTTTTGGAGGGTTTTAGGATAAAACTAGCCATTTTTGCGATTTTTTGGAAATTAGTCATTATTTAGCGCTTTTTAAACAAAATTTGTCGTTTTTTCGCAATCTTTTGAGGAAATTTATCATTTTTCGCGATTTTTTTGACAAATTTTGCCGTTTTATCGCGATTTTCGGACAAAATTTGTCGTTTTTTCGCGATTTTTTGAAGAAATTAACTTTTTTTTGCAATTTTTTTGAAGAAATCTGCCTTGTTTTCGCAATTTTTGAAGAAATGTGCCATTTTTCTGCAATTTTTTGAAAAATGTGCCGTTTTTCGCGATTTTTTGACAAAATTTGCCGTTTTATCGCAATTTTGGGCGAAATTTGCCGTTTTTTCATGATCTTTTGAAGAAATCTGCCTTTTGTTTCGGGTTTTAGGATAAAATTAGCCATTTTTTTTCTAGAATTGTTTGACAAAATTTGCCGGAAATTAGTACAGCAAAACCCCGATAATTCGGATTAATTGGGACCAGACCCAATCCGGATTATCGAAAATCCGGAGACTTAGAAAAAAATGAAATAAAATTAAGCATACTTACGGGAAATCACTTTTACGTTAAACTTATTGAAAATTTACAGACAGAAAAATGTTTACTTTGTAATAAAAAAGTCGAAAAGATTTCAGAAAAAGTTTTTTTTTTATTCAAAATATGACGATGAAATAAGTTAGTGTTATAGAAATCAGCAAAAATGTTTCTCAAGCTTGGAAAAAAAATGGCAAATCGATCCGGATTATCCGGAGATCCGGATTATCGGGGTCCGGATTTGCGGGGTTCTACTGTAGTTGTTTCGCGATTTTTTATCGAAATTTACCGTTTTTTTCGCGTTTTGTTAACGAAATTATGCGTCTCGTGGGATGCGTAAGAGCTATTTTTTTTTTTTTTTTTGCTTCCCATCTCCGATTTTTTGCGTAATTTACGCGTTATAGCGCGTCCACGGCATTGCTGAAATAAAAAAAAACTTATATGATATTGGTTGCGGTTTACTCAGGCCCTGGAAAAAGGCAATGGTCCTGCGGACCACTAAATTTTTCAAATTAGTGGTCCGATTGAATTATCGGTGGTCTCAGACCAGCGGACCAGCTAGGATTTCGAACGCTGTCGCCAAAAAACAGCATCTTTTCGCCAAAGATGTTGTATTCGAAACCATGCCGAGATAACAATGGGATGTGGCGTCTACGTATATTAGAAAGTCAATGTGGAGACCCCTCGCTGCAAAAGGCAAAAAGTTTACGGCACGGAGTAACCGTGGTTAGCAGTGAATTTCGCTGTTTACATTAAAAATTACGTTAAAGAATGTTTTGCGCATTTGCATATACCTAGTATATTTTATCTTTTGATTCTGAAGGATATTTTAATTTTTAATAGAAACCACATATAATATTTCAATTATGCTTGACTTTGATAAAAACAAAAAAAGGGTTAAGTTAATATAATTAGACAATGTTTGCTAATATATTTTAAAATATGATAACATTCGTAAAACTTAATGCTAACAGAAGTTTTCTGTGCTGCTTAATGATAATGATAAGGAGTTTACATGGATGTCCAAAATGTTTATGAAGTTTAGCTTGGAATATTTTTGTACGTGAGCTAACGGTCTTGGAATTTCTTTGTCTATGACGAAAGGGAAAAATGTACATCTTATCTTCCTTCTTCCTATCTTTATTGATCAAAGCCACGGGAAAGATATTAGCAATTAAATTCTTTAACTGAATGTAAAATCTTATTTAAAAAAAAATAATAAATAATAATCTTTGTTTACATAGTGTAGCATATTCCCACTTTTCCCTACATCAAGATTCATGCATGTTGGGATTTTTTAATCTAATTTATAAACATAAATAGCAAAATTGAAATTCATTTTATTTTCTTGTTTTTTATATTTATGTGATTATTTCCGCTTACTTAAAGAAAAAGAAAAAAAACGAAGTGCTGCCATCTATTTTTATGTTAAGTAAATAAAAAAATATATATATTTTTAAAATACTGGTTTCCTTTTTTGCTGGGAGAAGAAAATTAGCTATTAAATCACCGTCGGTCATATAATTTTTTTTTTCACAATTCTTTCTGAAAACTTTCGTTTTCTTTATTAAATTTAAATGGGAATATGATTGCTTCTTTACAGGAGAAATCGAAGATTTGAGGTATAATCAAAAATAGCATGTCTGAACCGTTCATCATAACACATTTTCATATTTTTAAAATATGCAAAAAAGTATTTTTTTTAAAATTATTATTCTTTAAAACCAATCTTTCTTTGTCATATAAATCTCAAATTTTGAAAATAAAAATTAGATTTTCAGTTATGTAATTTTATTCTGATCTTGTTGGCTTCTATAAAATCTTCACGTAACAACAACAAAAAAGTTTAATACCTATCTTAAAAGTATTTTATAGTTTATGTAGCAAAATAAACATAGTAAAGTATTATACAGAAAAAAATAAAAAAAACTCAATTCCGTCAATTTCATTTTATTTTTCAACTTGAAATGCAACATCACCCTAGTTTTTAAAATATTTAATATGTGAATAATACTAAACTTGCACATATGTAAATTTAGTATGATGTTATGAGTGCTCCATATTAATAGAAAAATCATTAAATATTATATTAAATTATTGATATTGATTAAATCTGCCTGATATTTTGCATAACTCATTTAACCACTCTTCAAAATAAAAGAATTAGGGTACTACTCTGTTATCCCGTCGACCAATTTTGCCAAATTATACATATTGACATAATTTTTATTTTAAATAACAAAAAAACAAATAATTAGTAGAATATTAATAAAAAATATAAATAAAAAGTCGAAATAAAAATCACTTAATGACATTTTAAACACGTGAATCGTATTTAATGTCATTGAATGTGACATTCATGATCACCCATTATTGGCATTTAATCTTATAGTTTGGCGATAATTTTTTGATCGATGGGATAACCTAGTAGTACCAGAATTAGTAACATATCGATCCAGAATTATTTTAAAACAATCGAACCACTGTAGAAAAAAAAATTTTTGGTGCTTATTTTTATCTTGACCAGCTAAATAGGCTACCAAAAATGGTTTTAATCATCAGATTTGTTTATCATTGTCAATTGCCAATTGTGTTCAAAATGGTAATTTAATGGTCATTTAACATAACTTGATTAAGAATGATAAGTAATATAAAAGCAAACTAAAATGGTTCGAAACAGAGTAATTTAATATCATTTATTAAATAAATAAATCATGTTGATTGCTTTTAACAGTAAACAATATTAATGATTTTAATTTTATCTTCAGCGATTTTGTTATGCCTATCAGAATGGATATAAATTTCATGTAATATAAATGTGCTGTATCAGTGAATATTATATCTATATTTATGCTGTGTCATATTATATAGTTACACATATATAAATACTTTCGTCTCTGCTTTAACCCTTTAACTGATTTGCCCGTACGCCGTTCGGGCAAGATGAATTTTTTTAGTTCATAATTTAAAGGCAGAAATGTTTAGACTAAATGTTATGAATATTTTATTTAAAAAATAGTAATGTGAATCCGTTATTTTCAATTTATTGAACGAAAAAGAAAGAACCAGTTAAGGGGTTAACATGGCAATATTAAGTATATAAGTATGACAATATTAAGTATATAATATTGAGTATTAGACCAAGAGGCACCAGCATAGACAATCATCTCATCAAATTCACGACAGAAATTATGGGATCAATTAAAACTGGATTTGCATATTAAAACACAGTTTGCAAAGTCATATCTTGGTGGAAAACGCCTGAAAATCAGATTTTATTGCTTGTCTCGTAGGTTTAATAAATTGTGTTATCTTGCTCTCAGTCCTTTGTTTCCTTATCTTTGGGTACACGAAAACACAATGATTATCCTTTATTCAACCACTAAAATTGTGTTTGAAAGGGAATTTTACCAAAACATGACTTGGCACATCAATTCCATTTTACTGTGTTAATTGAGTCTTAACTAATCCTAAAATTTCAGCCATGAACTAAATGAGTTAATTTTCTGTGTAGTCGCCACCCAATCTATATACAATTGAAATGAAGAGAGCAAAAAATATAGAAGGTGGGTTACTGTAATTAAAACTTTCAACACTATTGTTGGTGCGTTAAATATGACCTGATATGATTAATATGTAAGTATTACATTTCCTAACCCAAAATTTAATGCTTATGTATTCAACTTCTTTCAAAATGTATTGTTTGTTTGTTTTTCCGATGTTTTATCTAACTTTTGTTTATTAATTTCAGGCTATGATTTGGTAGAATGGTTAATGGACAGATTAAATATAGAGGAAATGGGTAAGTATCAAATAAATATTATAAATTATGATTGTAAAGGACAGAATCTATATTTAATTTTGCTTTAAACACTTAAGTTTTATTGTTTTTTCCCATTTGCATATTTTTACTCCCTTATTCTATAAGCTCTCTTAAAATTAGGTTTATTTTTCTTTTTTTTTTTTTAATATTGTAGATAGATTTGCTTCAGTAGAGATGCTAGTGGCTATTTGTACCATTTTTATTCCTAAAAAGCCAATATATTTATTCCTTTAAAGTCTCTTTGTGTCCTTTGGCAGAAGCAGTTCATTTGGCCAACTTGTTGTGCCAACATGGTTATTTTTTCCCAGTGGGCGATACTAGGTCTCTAGCCATCAGAGATGACAGTACTCTATATAGGTTTCAAGTAGGTTTTGGTACATTTATTAAATATATATACTCTTGAAATAAATAACTTACAAAGTAGATTAGGCATAACTTTGATATACAGTCATTTTTCTCCACCATTACTCTAACATATAATTTTTGGAAACAAAATGTAATGACTTTGTTGGAGTTTTTGCATAAGAAATATTTGGTAGTACTACAAAGATACCATATCTTAGAAATGATATATTTTATTATATGATGGTTTAATAATGTTACTGAGGTGCCTCTTCGATCCAGAACATTTACAAACTGTCAACAGATGGCGCCACATGCGCATCTCACAAGGACTCTAGGCAAGCTGTAATAGACTGCTGGTTCGGTGAGTCAGTTACTGTACTGCCGCCGCTTATGTAGCACGCAAGGAAAATCACCTTGTTCCGAGAGACAAAACGTGTCTCAAGTTATTTAGAAATGTATTCTATTTCTTTATAAGTTTAATTAAATTTATGTTTGTTTAAGTACGTGCTATTAATATTTATCCATATACACCGTACTTTTGTAAAAAACATCGACAAGATGAAAGATTAATTCAGATTGAGCAGCCGTGATATCCCATAACCACATGGTTGCTTCAAGTGTTGACCGGACAATTTTGAAAGACGCCTTCTGATATATCGTTCCTGGACAACTACAGCGATGAAAAAAAACGGTATGTGCCATTTTCTATGTTTCTTTGTGGTATTCTCTGGCCCAATTGTTATATTTACCAGTTATTTTAATTAAAAAATTTTCGAGCCCAAGCGTTCTTATTCAAAATTTTACTAAATTGTATATTTATTTATTTATTGCTCTATCAATATATGTATTTTTAATTCTGCGCTCACAATGCCTGATGATATTCCTGCCGATAATCCGACAGAAACGCTTGCTAGGGTAGCTGTTAAAATTCCTCCCTTATGGAAAAGTAATATTTCTGTTTGGTTTGTACAAGTTGAGGCAAATTTTGCCGTGGCGCAAGTAACGAACGACACTACTAAGTACAATTATTTATTATCTGCTATAGACACAGATACATTAAGTGCGGTATCTGATTTAATTCTTACGCCGCCTCCAAATGACAAATATAATGCTTTGAAACAGAGACTAATTCAGGAGTTTTCAGATTCGCAATCGCAGCAGATACGTAAATTACTCTCTGAACTTGTGCTAGGTGATAAAAAACCTTCCGTTTTACTGCGGCAAATGAAAGAATTAGCGCAAAGTTCCGTTACAGAAGAATTTTTGAAAGCTATTTGGTTAGAACGTTTGCCGACGCATACGCAAGCAATTTTGTCGGTTTCAAGCTCCGGATTACAGGAATTAGCAACCCTAGCTGACAAAATTAACGAAATTAAATCTGAATCGGCAGTGTATGCAGTTTCCAAACCCACCGAATCGCCTCGGAACGACCATAACGCGATCTTAAATCTTCAAACACAAATTGAGCAATTGACACTGCAGGTTTCAGAGTTAGCCAAAAATGTGTTTAGGCGATCGATGTCTCGCGGCCGATCGCATTACAGGGAAAGACGATACAGTAAAAATAGAGATTCCCAAAAATCGAGTCGTAAACAAAACGAATCAGACTTATGTTATTACCATCAGAAATTTGGTAGTGATGCTCGAAAGTGCCGCGAACCTTGTTCTTTTGATGAAATTAAAAAAAACTAGTGGCTGCTGCTAGGTCAACAAGCGAAAATACAGTTGGCGTAGCAGCATTAGAACAATGTAGGTTGCATGTGTTTGATAAAAATTCAGGGTTCAAATTTTTAATAGATAGTGGTAGTGATATTTCTTGTATCCCTGTACCAAAACAAGTAAACAAAAAGAGTCCTTCTAATTATCTTTATGCTGCAAATAATTCCAAAATTCCTGTTTATGGTAACAAACTGCTTGACCTAAATATCGGCTTGAGAAGGAGTTTTCGCTGGTCATTTGTTATTGCAAATGTCTCTTGCCCTATAATTGGAGCAGACTTTTTAAGAAATTTTGCTTTGCTTGTAGATTTGCACAAATTTCGATTAATTGACTCTGTAACTGGATTGTCCACTAAGGGTGAGCTTACTTGCTCAAAACAGTCCCAAATTAAACTAATTTCTGAAGACATGTCTTTTAAAACTATATTTGAGGAATTCCCAGAGCTCTTAAATCCCATACCAAATTTTAAAAAACCAACTTGCCATGATACAGTTCATCATATCGAAACTACAGGACCACCACTTTATTCCAAACCTCGCCGATTACATCCAAAAATTTTAAAGGAAGTTCAAAAAGAATTCCAATATCTTATGGATGAAGGTATATGTCGTCCTTCCAAATCCCCTTGGGCATCCCCTATTCACGTTGTACCAAAACCGGATGGTTCTTACAGAGTTTGCGGTGATTATCGACGTCTAAATTCAGTAACTCTTCCTGACCGTTATCCAATACCCCACATCCATGACCTTACCAATATTCTACATGGAAAGAAAATTTTTACAAAATTAGATATAGTCCGCGCTTATTTTCATATTCCAGTGCATGAAAAAGATATTCCTAAAACAGCGGTAATAACCCCTTTTGGAAGCTTCGAATTTCTATATTTAAATTTTGGACTTAAATGTGCAGCAAACACTTTCCAAAGATTTATTAATGAGGTTCTCTATGGTCTTCCATTTGCTATAGCTTATTTGGATGACATTCTAATTTTTTCCGAAACGGAATCGGAACATATAGACCATGTACGAGCTGTTCTAAGCAGACTCTCTAAATACGGACTTAACATAAATATATCCAAAAGTGTTTTTAAACAAGACAGCGTATCATTTTTAGGACACGAAATTTCTCTTGCTGGAATTCGACCATTACAAACTAAAGTTGAAATTATTAAGCAATATCCACGGCCAAAAACTCTTTCTGAACTTCGTACATATATTGGCTTATTCAATTATTTTCGACGTTTTTGTCGCAATGCTGCAACTATCCTTGCACCCTTAACAGATTTGTTGCGTGGAGCTAAAAAGAAAGATTCAACTCCTATCGATTGGTCTGAAAATGCAATAAATTCTTTTGAAGCTTCAAGAAAGGCATTAACGGATGCAACTCTTGCATTTCCTAGCCATGACGGTCAATTAGCACTTCATTCTGATGCTAGTGATTTTGCTATTGGTGCTACACTAAGCTTAGAAACAGAGGAGGGTCTCAAACCACTCTCATTTTTTTCCAAACGTCTAAATGAAACACAATTAAAGTATTCTACCTTTGACAGAGAATTGTTAGCAATTTATGAGTCCGTTAAGCATTTTAGACACTTTTTGGAAGCCCGTCAATGTACAATCTTTACCGATCACAAGCCAATTGTTTTTGCCTTTAAAAAAAGAACAGATAATTACACTAACAGACAAAGTCGGTGGTTATCTTTTATATCTGAATTCACCACTGATATGGTATTTTTAAAAGGAAACCAAAATGATGCAGCCGATGCACTTTCCCGAATTAACGTAATACAAATGCCTACTCCATTAGATTACGATAAATTAAGTATGGAGCAAAAAGAGGATTCAGAACTTAGAGAAATTATGCAAAGCGGTCGATCCAGCTTAGAACTCAAATTAATTACCCTTCCAAATTCCACAACAGAAATTTATTGTGACATTTCTAGTGGCAAAGCACGTCCATATTTAACTCCAACTTTTAGAAAACAGGCATTTTGGAATTTACATGCACTTGCTCATCCTGGAACTAAAGGTAGTGTGAATTTATTGCGACAACGATTTATCTGGCCTTCCCTAGCTAAAGATTGTCGAACTTGGGCTCGTGAGTGTTTGGATTGTCAGCGTTCCAAAATTGTTAGACACACAAAAACAGAGTTAGGAAAATTTGATCTTCCAACAGATAGATTTGCACACATACATTTAGATTTAATTGGACCTTTACCGGAATCAAATGGTAAAAGGTATTGTTTAACCGTAATTGATAGAGCAACGCGTTGGCCAGAGGCATACCCACTTAGTGACATCACAGCAGAATCAGTGGCACGTGCACTACTTTCCGAATGGATTGCAAGATTTGGATGTCCTGAGAAAATTACCACGGACCAAGGACGCCAGTTCGAATCTGAACTTTTCCAGCAGTTAGCCAGATTGTTAGGTGCTAGAAAGTACCGATCGTCTCCGTACCACCCTCAAAGTAATGGGATTATCGAGAATTGGCACAGACCTCTAAAATGTGCACTAAAAGCCAGACGAACTGAAAAATGGACTGAAATACTTCCAACAGTGTTATTAGGGTTTCGTGCTGCACTAAAAACCGATATAAATGTTTCGCCAGCTGAACTTGTTTTTGGGTCTACTCTCAGACTACCAGGTGATTTCTTCGATGACAAATCCACCATTAAAAGTCCTGAAGAATTAGTGCAGCGATTAAGAAATACCTTCAACGAATTCAAACCACAACCAACTAAGTCCCATAATAGCAAAAAAACATTTGTGTCTCAGGAGTTTAAAACATGTACGCATGTATTTGTGCGTCAAGAAGGTATTCGGCAAGCTTTACAACCGCCGTATGATGGACCTTTTGAAGTTGTTGAGCGCAACGATAAACTTTTTAAAGTGGCCATAAAAGGCAAAATAGTAAATATATCGCTGGACAGACTGAAGCCAGCCTTTTTGGTGAATGATTCACTATCTTCTACTCCTGAAACAACCTCAACCCTGGAAACAACTGCTTCGACTCCCGGGACTGCCTCGAATTCTGGAAAAACAAAACCACCTCACGTCACACGATCCGGCAGAACTGTCAGATTTCCAGAACGTTTGGTGGAAAATTAAGTGTATCGTTTGCACTAGGAAGGGGGTACTGAGGTGCCTCTTCGATCCAGAACATTTACAAACTGTCAACAGATGGCGCCACATGCGCATCTCACAAGGACTCTAGGCAAGCTGTAATAGACTGCTGGTTCGGTGAGTCAGTTACTGTACTGCCGCCGCTTATGTAGCACGCAAGGAAAATCACCTTGTTCCGAGAGACAAAACGTGTCTCAAGTTATTTAGAAATGTATTCTATTTCTTTATAAGTTTAATTAAATTTATGTTTGTTTAAGTACGTGCTATTAATATTTATCCATATACACCGTACTTTTGTAAAAAACATCGACAAGATGAAAGATTAATTCAGATTGAGCAGCCGTGATATCCCATAACCACATGGTTGCTTCAGTTACTATTGTTTAATTTAATGCTAATTTTCTTGATACTTTTTTGATCAATTTATTTGTGCTTTAACAGGGAAGAAAAAAAGATTAATATTTTATTAAATTTACTAATTTGTTAAAAAAGCAGTTTCTCCTCCTCTCCCCCTCAAAAAAAAAAAAAAAAAAAAAAAAAAAAGTATAATTATATAATCTGCTACTTATTGTTCTTTTAATATAATAAATACACCATTATTTTTGTTAGTCACTTTGTGCTTTGATATAATTAAGTTTGTTTTCAAATTCCAAGTTAAGCAAGATTTCAGTTTTGATAAAAATGTTAACTATAAATTTATATTGTATAAGAAATTTAAATTGTTGCAGTTTAACTACAGATATGCAATGGAATAAATTATAGAACAAAATGTATTGTATCCAGAAAATGACTGTATATTAAAGTTGATGTGTAGATTTATTTTATCTTATTGCATTAGTTATATTATGATGTTCTATATCTAATTCATGTCTGTTCTTAAGAAGAAAAGGCTATTTTGTGCCCATTATCACTCATATGAAGTTTATTGATACATGTGCATTAAATGTTTTATATACTATACTAGCTTGAACCCATGGCTTCACTCATATAGAATGTAAGTTTTTCCGGTACTATTTAATTTTTCTGTCAACCAATTTCACCAAATTATAGAGATTTTCAAACTATTCACCAAGTTTTGCAAAGTTACAATTAAATAATATTTCTTAAACTTAAAGAATAGATTACCCTTCAATAAATAGAGAATCATAATGTTTGGTGTGATTTTTAATAAAAATACTCTGTACCTTCAGGATTGCAATAAATAACGCATTCGCATACATTTTAGCAGGATGTTGGTATAATGGGAAAATATCATAAGATAGCCAAAAAAACTTTGTTCAAAATTACCCCAATTCGCTGTAGACTCAAGTATGGAATAGGATTTCTTTGAAGACATAAAATTAATCCTTTTTTAAATTAAGTATTTGCTAAACCACAGTTGGTTAAATAAACCTATTATATAATATGCATGATAAAAAAATGCACCAATTTTCTAATCAAGATCAGTGGTTACAGCTAGATGTAAATACATCTCTCATTGTCACAGTATTTTAGTTTAAGCATCTACGAAATACTACATTATATTAAAAAATTCTGTCATTATTTTCAGTTCTCGAAACGGTCCTTTTCTGGGGAGGGGGCACCAATAAATTTTATAAATTATTTTAGTGATAGTTTGCTATAATAGTTGCAAGGTAAAGCGATATTTTATGTTATTCGTGCGCATGTGATGAATCACCAAATATCATTCTGATCGCCACGATTCTTGTCACATTCATTTCATTTAGAATATAAACATACTCATTTTATTTAAAATACATCCATACAAAAATACACATATTGTGAACATCTAATATACATAAATTTCACATATTTCATTAAAATGACGAAAGAATGAAAATCAGAAATATCACCATAAAGCAAACATTCTATTTCATCATCAAAGTAATTTTTCTAATTTTTCTGTGCGAAAAATAAGTCTGATATTTCTGGGAACAGAATACTGTTAGCAAGAAATGTGCCGGGCTAACATAAATGAATGGAAAAACGTTTCCACATAGTGGGTTTCTAAGATATTTGTAAGAGAAATTGGGACATATGGTATATACACACCACATTGGTGCGGTTTTCTCCCCGCCAATTTGGCAGACTTTGTTTTTGGATATTGCTTAAAGTACTAATATTTAGGATTTATTGTTATTTTTGTGTTTATTACTATGTTTACTATTTAGGCTTGTTTTTTTATTGGTTCAACTGTTGTTTCTTTTTTTTAATAATTTATTGAAACAAAATAACCGGTCTACTATATGAGACATAATATCGCCACTTTGTTGCAATCGCACTATTATAGTGCGCATATGACGCCTGTATCAATAAATCTTAAATGAAAAATTTTGCAAGGATGTAGTGATGGTCTAAATAGATATCACCCTATCGCCTATACTATTAAATAACAGCCAAGTTTGGCATCAATCATGAGTCTGGGATATGCTTTATTAGTAAACAGTGCAGAACAATATATTATATACTAAAAGCTATTTTTGAAAATTAACAAATTAATAATGCAATTCTTTTCAAAAACGTTTATTAGAATTATTTAAAAAGATTAAAATTTGATAAAATGGGTCATCTATTTGCAGAATTCCCCCCTCCTCTTATCTATGACTCTATAACCAAGCAATGCAGAACAATGTAATAAAGTCTTCCGGGGAAAAAATATATCTAACAGTATAAGTTCCATCGAAATCTATTTCACAATCTTTTAAAAAGGTTAAATTTTCATAATCGAGTTCATCTGATTATGGAAATTTTTACCTGAATTCAATAAATAATCAATGCATAATGCTATGTTACATACTGAAACCTTCCATGAAAAATTAGCTACAAGTACAAAATCGTTAAAATCCATTGAACCAAACTCGAGTTATAACAGCCAAAATTAAATTTTCATTACAATCACATTACAATAGAATTTAAATATGTTACTCTATTTTCCTAGTATTACCTGTTATTTATATAATTTATATTTGAAATTAACAAATTACTTTAAAAAGTTGTAGTACGCTTAAAAGTTTTCCATTATTATGAGTATCATTCAGATCAATGTCATAATCATGCCTTTTTGGCTTAAAATTAAATTATTTTTTGACAAAAATGACAAAAGTAAAATCAAAATCCTAATATCTTCGTATATATCCTATTATATAATATCCTAAAATATTGAAAAAAATCTTGATATACTTAACGACATTTTTCTAAAATAAATTTTTTAATAGGTTTTCTCTTATCCAGGTGTCAAATATGTCAACAAATAAGATAAATCGTCAGTTCATGTCCAATGGATTGACTTTGAAAACGAATATTTCTTTTAGACCATACAAACATTTCTTTCATATTTATATTAAATATATTTTTTAAAAATATTATTTATTATTAAAACTGGTTTTTTTAAAATTTCAAATAAAATCATTAATAATTTTTTCATTTTATTTTTCAAGCTAATTGTATCTTTTAGCTTCTAATTTACATAAACTTCAGTTTTTGACAAAATGATTGAATAATATGCCATCGCCAAAATCGTAATCGTATACCAATGGTAGCCTTTTTTGTCCAAAATAACAGATTTTTTCATCATAATATTACAACCAATCTACGTAGAAAATGTACTATATACAAAAACCTTCCTTAAAAAAATATCTATAACAGTATAGGTTCCATCAAAATATCTGCAGTAGAAGTGGAGAAAAGTAAGCGGAAAACACAAAATTTCCGTTTGTATTTTATATATATAAGTAGATTTTAAAAACTCATCTAAAACCATTAGGTAGTTTTATAGGCAGTAATGCATTTCATAAAACATACTCCTGTTTTAATTTTCAAACTGTAAAAAAGCAATAAGAGCAGTTGATTACATACACACATTTGACTGCACTGAAACATATTTAATCAAAAACTCAAAATAATAATAATAAAATAAAATAAAAAGATAAAAGAATTGATTTCTTTTGAACTTGAATTATTTAATCAGGAATTTTTATTGTAGCTCTGAGTTTTAAGTGATTTAATTACCTTAAACTTCTTAAGAATGAAAAAGAAAAAGAAAGTATGGAACCAGTTGTCTCGAATGATATTTCCAATTCATTGATTTTATAATCTTTTTACAAAAAAGTGCCATACAGCTCCATTGTGACATGAGCATTACTTGAAATAATGCAACATGCATAGCAGGGCCCGATTAACCTCTAAAGCTATGGTAAGCACAGTCTCATTTTAGGGCCCTCTTTCATTTAAGAAAAGTGTTCTGAATTCGACAGACCCAGAAACTCACAAATTATATAATAGATTCAAATTGCTAGAAATATTATGCTGGTGGACTTTCTTGATCTTGATTGGTTGGACAATATTGGATAATATTGCCTGATAAACTGATGACTTCAGTTTGTTGGACAAACTGTGGTCATGTGGTTGATACTGGTCTATTGCATGGAAAAAATTAATTTGTTATGAAAGGTAATTTTACTAAACACTTTTGAGGCATATAATATATAAAAGAATTAATAATAATAAAAAAAAAATATGGAATTTTGGAATGGAGCGAAGTTACTATAGACTTTAGGGCTCCCTGTTTTCTCAATTTTGGACCCTTTCAAAATTAGATAAAGGAAGAACATACTTTTTGTGCCTATTTCGTAATCAGAGCCTGATGCATAGTATACTTGATGTCAATATCTGGTATTTGAAATAAATGCATTTTTTATATATTTCACATTTTGATTTTTATGCAAAGAAAACATAAGGATTTTTCATTCCTTTAAATTATCTTCTTTCAAACTCCAAATACTTTTTAATCTTATTTGGATGTGAATCTTAATTTGTGTAATCCAGAAATCAGAATGAATACTGCAGTCATGTAATATTCTATCAATTTCATGTAATGGATGTTGCTTTAATGTCCAACTAGTTATTAGAAAATCAGTTGCCCCGAACTACAAGCCTCGTCTCAAGCATTTTCGAATCAGTGGTTCTGTATTGTAATTGTAACTTACTTTTTTTTTTATATTATTTAAATAATTTTCAAATTATAAATATAACACATAAATTACTAGTTGTGTGTTACATATGCTGTATAATTTTGTAAAAAAAGGTGTATTGATAAAGATGACTTACTCTATAATGTTAAAATTATGTGAAGCTTTTTTCCAATTTTACAAAAGTAATTATACTTAATTTTTTACTACTTTTAAAAATAATTCTTATTATGACAAATTTTTGTTTTAAAACTTTTATGTCTAGTTGTTCATCCTTTACGATGTAATGATCTTAAAGCATTTGCAATGTAAAATAAACCTGAACATTTTATTTATTTATTTTTGGTAACTTGTGCTTTGAATTATTATATTTGGTTTAGTAGATATATTTTCATTTATGTACTTTTTTGTAATGTGATTTTGTCGATTTTTAAAAATATTACTGCAACTGTTTTAGTGTACATTCATTGCTAATATTTTAGAGACAACTTTCTTCAAGCGCTCCGCAAATTAAACAAGTGAAAATGCTTTAAAATACATTAAAATTAAATGTTTTTAAATAATGGTAATAAAACAACTTTTGAAATTCTGTTAGCTTTGTCAATTTTTTCCTTAATTCTAAAAAGAACAAATTCAATTTAGGTATGAATAAAATCAAATGCTGTTAATTTCTTAATTGAAGCTTGTGTATTCTTATTATGTAGGTAATACAATACATGGGTTTAAAATTAGTTTTCATATTTCAGGCACCTTACTTTTGGCCGTCACATCATCAGCCAGATAATACAGACTATGGTAAATAAATTAATTCATACAATTTTAACAGTTTAAAATTTAACTGTTGACCTTTAACTTAATTCATATCTTATTTTATAGCCATTTATCTCCTAAAGAGATCAATGAAGAACAAACAGAAGCATAGTTTGGAAGAATATGAACAAGTAATGTTTTCTATAAATTTCTAATTTTTAAAATAATGTCAAAGAATGTTTAAGTGCTTTCTCCATTACATACTATATCATTACTACCATAACATGTTTAATTAATCTTTGAAATTTTTTTTTTTTTTTTTTTTTTTTTTTTTTTTTTTATTTGTGCACTTTAACTTATCTATTATTAATGCCATTTCTAAAGCACCCAATTAAGTTTTATATGTATTAAAAACACACATTTTAATAAATTAGCTTTAGGGGGTGGGTACATATTTAGTAGAAAGTTATAGTAAACCTTGGCATGAAATATTGTGCAGATTATATTTTTGCATCTTATAGGTAATTTTGCTTTTTTCTATACATATCTTGTAAACATGCCCAAGCATATCTGTAGTAAATCATTACATTAATACTTCAATTTAAAATGTATTTTGGAATATAAAAATATGCAATTTAATTGAATTTATTAATTAATAAAATATCTAAAGTTGCCATAAACATTACATTGTAAAAAAAAATATATATATATATATATATATATATTTATTTATTGATCTATTAAAAGGTTTATTAACATTTAATATAACCTTTTCTGAGTTATCAACAGTTCTGAAAAACATGCCTTCATCTCCAGGTTTAGAAACATTATTATTTCTGAGGTTTAATGCTGCCATAATTTTTGAAAGCATTTCCGAGAAGTTTTTACAATACATTAATCAGTTTTCTCAGCCCAGTATCATGGGCCGTAACCAGATGCAAGCAAACTCCCTTCAACTCTAATAATATTTTAATAATGATGACACATATTATTGCTGTAAGGATTTCAAATTTTTTAATTTCAATACACACAGTTGAAATATGGAAATATATAAGAAAGACACATTTTAGGTATGGTGTTTCATTGTTATTCATGATGAAAAAATCTGATGAAAAGTCAGTCATCATCATATCATGATTAAAAGTCTAGCAATCAAAACCAGTGACATTTTCTACCCTCAAAAATTATTTACCATTGAAGTACAAGCTAGCTAAATCTTATAAAAGGAGATGAAATATCTGAATTATATTATTTTAATTACGTGTTATTTACCAGCCTACCCAGACCTTAACTGGATACATGCACGTGTTTTAATGTATAAATAAATGTAGAAGAAAAAATGCTGATCATAATAAAGACAAAGACTTTCAAAGAATTATAAATTTTATGTGAACTTTTTCTACTTCTCGTGTTTGTGGAATTTTGCATTTGAACTTCCTATATAAATTTTAAAAGTAAAATATAAAAAAATGATGTTGGAAAAAAATTTTAATACGCTTAATTTTTTTTCTTGTTAAAATTATTGGAAAAATAGAATGCAAAAATCTACTAACACAGGGACATAAAATGTTCACATACAATCTATTGCTTTTTTGCCTTGTTTTACTCTTTTTAATACTACCTTAGTTCTCTTATAATGGTTTTATATCTATCTGTCTCCTATCTATGAAGATTAAAATCATGTTTCATATTTTTCAACTGTAGGAGGCCTTGGCTCGCCTAAAAAAGTTACTGTGTCATAAATGGGATTTTATTACATTACAAGCAGAAGAGCAAGTTAAGTGAGTGTATTTTATATCTTAAAACATCAAATGAAATTTTTATTATTTTTCCCCCCAGTTGTATAATACTTTCTAACTTTTAATTTTATGGGGAAAAAATGTGCAGTTTTATATTTAGTTCATTTTTAATGTTATCTAAAATTATTGATATTAATTAGGTTCACATATTTATGTTGATCAAATTAAAAAGATTTCATCATTTTATTTCTGCCTGTTGTGATATAGTAATTTAATTTGTGATATTTCATTTTTTAAATTGTCTAGTAAAGATATTCATCTTAATTTCTGGCATATTATCCATGGATTATCTTTTTTGAAATTCTTAAAAAGTTAGAGTTGATTAGATGTCTTTGTGTATCACTTGCCAATATTTTTCCTTCAAACCCAAATAATTTTGCTTTTGCCAACTTGAATTGAAAAATCATTTATTTTAGATTAACAGAAACAGATAGATACTGTTTTTTCATCCAAGCATTATTTATTCTATTGCAAAGCATGTTTGTAAAAGAGAAGGCCAGCAGAGAGGGCACATATCCAGGGCACCAAATTAAGGTTTTATGTACTGATTTTTCTCACGTCTATGTTTAACACGGTATTGTCAAAGTCCTCTGACCATTTAATACAATTTGGTGTGTGAATAAAACAATTTTCCCTGTATAACAATCCCAAGATGTTTATTATTCAATTAAAAAAAAAAAAAAAAAAAAAAAAAAAAGGCATAAAAATAAGATAACAGTATCTTCATTCAGAATTAAACATAGCTGATAATTTCTATGAATTTTTGTTGTCACTCTTTTTGAATAGTATTCTTCATTTTAAGTGTAATTTTTACAATTAAATAAAGTGAGTCTGAAAATCATGATGACAAAAAAGTCATTCAAGTTCATAGCTATACACACGATCTACTATATAGATCAAATAAACTTTAGTAGGTGAAGTTTTATATATTTATTGGTAAGCAAAAGTAGAGAAATATTGAAAAGCATATTGTTATATAATAAATAATAAGAGTTAAGCCATTAAAATGATAATTACATAATGTCACAATATAAGATATTCCTTTAGAAAGTTTAAAAAGTTTCTTTCAAATCATAATAAGTTTACTGTTAAAAAATAGATTCAAATGCTTGTGGAATGATAAATTTTAATTCATAATTAGAAATACATACAATACTCACACATTTTTAAGAAAGTGGTTTCAAATTGTGTTTTAGAATTATCTAATATATGCTCCATTTTGTTCAGTTTTGTGATAAGATTATAATGGATTAGATTATAAAGTATCTTGGTTTATAAATTTTTGGTATATTTAAAAAAAAATTTCTTTTTTGCATAGTTTAGCCAAAGATAAGAAAAAGGGTGACAAGATTGTTCTAGATAGTCAAGAGAAGGCTTATTGGCGAGTTCATAAGCCTCCAGTAAGTTTTCTCTCTCACTCTTCTTTTTAAATGTATGGATAAATATCTAGGTTTATATGTAATGTGTTTTAAGTTCTAGTTCAGTTAACATTTTGAGAAAGTGGGCAGCAGAATAGTAGGTTGAAAATCTATATCAAGTTTGAGATCATCAAGGCAAAATTGGTGCACAGTTCATTTCTTATCTGCTCTCCTTACGTTTTAAATGAATAAAGTAGAATATTCAACGACAACAACTTAAGCCCACAATTGGTTTCAGGGATCATATCTCCATAGTTGAACTATAGTGCTGTAAAAGTAACAACTAAATGAACACCCATATGTATTTGTTATTTTAAAAATCACTACCTGTCAGAAAGTATTTGTTACTCATTACTCTTTAGTAAACGGATATTAAAAACAGTCTAAATACTAGTACACATATATTTGGTTATTTTCTAATTTTTAAAGTGTTGTTTTGTTAGTTTTAATTGTTTCTTAAAACAAAGATGAAATCTAAGTACTTTGCTGTGGTTTAAAATTTCATAAAGTATAAAGCTGGACATTTATAACACTATGTATGAAATATATGGTCACAAGACTGCAGCAAATCTAGTTATATACTGTACACCAGGTCTCTGCAAGAATTTGTTACTGTTAACTAGATTCATAATGGTATTTTGCATAGAACCTTTCTATAATGAAAATTTGCATAAAAAAATGTAAACAATCATAATATAATAAATTCTTCCTGTGAAAGTGGAATTCTATTTTAAATGGAAATATTCCAAGGCAAACTTCCATTAAAATAATGTAATGCAATTTCATTTGCTATGATGAAAATCTGTCTATCACGATTCCATTTGTATAAGTATATTACTGTATATATTAGAGAGAAAAATAGTAATTGAGTTTCTTAATTGAGATGTCTACTGCAAAATAGTAAAACATGTGAGGATGGAATCTGTCGATAACAGAAACTAGCATTAAGGGGGCTCTTCACTTACTTGAAAACATCCACGTTGTTTAATACGTAAGGAGATTGTTTTCGAGTTTCTCATAATTCAGTAAATTTGAATATTTTTAAAGGATGTTTTTTTTTTTGGGGGGGGCATAGGATTTTTGAGATTGATCTTTAATGTCACTATTTTTTACTTTTTCAATTTTGGGTAGCGATTTTTTTTTCTTTTTTTTAAGATACTTTGTTTCAAAACTGGTTCTGAAAGTAGAAAGTACTATCATTAAAAAAATCTGCAACGAAAATCAAAAAAGTAAAAAATTCTCATATTAAAGATCCACCACAGCTATCCTATGCTTAAAAATTGTTTAGAACTATTCAAATTTAAATAAGAACAAAAGAACAAAAGTTAAGAACAAAAACAACCTTCTCCATTGGTTTAACATTACAGATGGAGTGTTTCCAAGTGAGTGACAAGTCTCTTTAAGCCATTTGTCAAAAACATATTTTCTCCTGCTCAAAATCACAAACTTTCTAACACATTCATAGTCAGTGTAATACACAAAACTCGCAATGATGGCAGTAGCAAGGATTTAAAATCTAATAGCATTTTTCATTTTTCGATAAGTATATTGAAGTTCAAGTTATAATTGTTTTTATATGAAGACTCTTGGAATAGAAATCTTGCTAGAAATACTTTAACATTCCTTAAATACAGCTATAATGAATATTTTATTCTACTATAAGCCTCCATTCTTTTTATTGTAAAATTAAGAGAAATTTTAATACATTAAATTCATAATTAATACAATATTAGCCTGTCTAATTAAAATCTTAAATGATAAGCACATGTTGTCCCTTTATTGTTTAGATCAATACTTCCTTTTTAAAAATATACTAGATGGTACCTGTCAAGATTTGACGATAAACATGTTAAAACATTAATTAGAACCTGCAAATAAAGTTTTGAAAACTTGATTTATTTGAATGTTATCTATGTGATTCTTTCAGGTTCAAAGTGTTTCGTGGTTCTGTCAGTTTAACCTACTCAAGTAATCATCTTAAAGAATTTAAGAAGAATTTTAAGAATTTTAACAGCACTTGCTTTTTAGCAGAAGGATTACTAAAATTAATTGAACTGATATTTATTTTGGTGAATTTTCTCAGTGTTTAAAAAAAATAACAATGTTTAGTATTTTCTAATTTTAAAATCGTGAATTTTTCATAATGTTTCATACATTATTTAATTATTAATCTGTGAGTATCACAAAGTAGTTCAATTTTAAGTCTTTTTTTTCTTTCCCCCTGTTTTCTCTTCTTAATTTTAATTTTTTCCCCCAGAAAATAATTAATACTTTTCCTTTTATGCACACAAACATGTATCTTCCTTGTAATGCTCATATGAAATATAACAAAAATTGTAGATTAGTTTAATATATTTAAAAGATAATTCAATAAAAAATACTTTACCTTAAATATTTTTAGTTAAAATTGTTAAACTATTTCTAAAATATTTTAACATACTTCACAATATTAATGATTCAGATATTACTTCATAACGGCACTCGGGGTTTTAGTTAAAAATCATTTAATATATGGTCTAAATGATGTATAACATTTATTTATTTATATAATTCACATATATTACAGTTTACAAATGAATTACTTTTTCTAAGCTTCCACACACATGACAGGAAAGTGGAAAATTGCTGCTACTACCTACCGACAAAATAATGTTTAAATATTTACATTTTTTAGAAAATTGGAATACATTTTTTTTTTAAATATTGCTAGATGTTAAGTTAAATTTTATGACACTTTAAAAATTTTTATTTGTGTGTGTTGTATTTATTTTATTATTATTTTTTAAGAATGCAATTTGTTAAGATTTTCAATAATTTTATTCTTACAAATGTATCTCTAAAGCCCTGAATTGGAAATTGGCTGTTTATATCTAATAATTACTAAGTTTTAATTACTTGAAATATTTTAAAAATAAAATTGTTACTTAACTAGGCGTTGGGGGGGCCAACGTAATACTTACCCATCATGGATATGTATATGAAAATAAAACATGTGAAACTATTTATACAATGCATTGCAATTCATAAACAATATTTAAATATTGTTAATATACATAGTAATGCTATATTAAAGAACTGCTGATGTACCAATTTCGACATATTATATAAAACGCCAAACTACTCAAGTAGTACCAAACTGCATAAAAGAAACATCCTAACTCCAAAAATAATAATTCTATTAACTAACAATTAATTGCGTCAGATTAAGCGTCTCATTTCCTATTAAAATATACTTCTGAATTGAAATTTGAATGAAATACAGGGTCATGAAAAATCGTAGAATGTGGAAAACAAGATTACAAATATCTCGGCAACTAATAATCCGATCGACTTCGTTCTATATGCAAAATGTGTGTTATTTTATTGCCTTTTACGTCCATTCCTTAGAACAAAAAAAATTCGAAAATTTTTATATACCTTTCATCAGAACGAATTTTTCGAGAGTCCGAAAAAAATAGTTCCGGATAATCGAGGTTACTGATATTAAATAGGCTTTGTTCCATTCTTACATACTAAGCACATACAAAATTTCAAATCTCTATCTCAATTTGTTCGGGAGATAAAGCGGTGACAGACAGACAGACACACAGACGGCAAATTTTTTTTCCTAAAAATATGTTTTTCGGAATCTCCAGTGTCCGAAACGTGTAAATCCGCCAAAAAATTTTTTTCAATTTTCAAAACGATTGCAAGACTTACCCTCTACTACGTATGATGGGTAAGTAAAAAATCATTGTTGAGTGTTAAATTTTATTCAATTATAAAGCATCAAAATAATAATAACAAAAGAATAAAAATCATATAACTTCCCCTCATAGTAAAATGTATGATTATTTAAAAAAAATAAATTTTGCCGAGCGTTGGGATCAAATTCTAGTCCTCTACAAAAGCTCAGATTGATAAATCTGTGCCTTAAATCACTGAGCTAACCAGACTTGCTTCAACTTTCCTCTAACTGGAAGGGCTAATAAGTTCAACTTCATGCATGCACAGACTTGAATTTGAGTTGATCTTAAAGAAGTAGCCTACTGTTTTAATATATTTGATATGTATGGAAATGCTAATAATATCTTGGTTAAAAAAAGGCTATTTTGTCCAAGTTTTAAAAAGGCATGTAATATTTCATATTTGTAAGATAAAAAGTACAATCCTTGAAAGAATAAATGATTTTTGGTAAATGAACGAATGCTGAAGTAATGAAATGACTAAATGAAAAACCCATGTGTGATACTAATACAAGAACAACTGATTCTGAGTCTAAAGTTGGAACACACACTCTCATCTTTTTGTATCAGACTAAATGGCTCCATTCATGTATGACAAAATGAAGATAATGTTTGAAGTTTATTTCATTTAGTTTTGTAGTACATTTATGTAGTAATAAATAATGATTTAAATTCCAAAGTAACAATTTAGTATTTCCTATTACAAAGAATATATTCATTACTTAGTAATGTTGCAACAGCTCTATAAGGCAATATACATTTTTTTTTTTTTTTTTTTAATATGAATTTACGAAAATGTTATTTTTGAAAATAAGTCATCAAAATCTCATTTTTATATTAGTTCAAAGGAAAAAGAAAAATGGTAAAGTATTTATATGTTAAAAAATTTAATGTTCATACATCCCTATTTTATTCTAAACTATAAAAAAAAAAAAAAAAAAAAAAAAAAAAATTCCTTACATGAAAGAAAATTAAATAACTGTTGAATAACCTGATACTAATGACTAGAAATAAAATCTTGTTTTACATTTTATATTAAATTTGAAACAAAACTTAGATTATAATTAGCTTAAACATATTTTTCAAACTTTTTAATAACCAGCTATACTCAATGAATGACTCTTTTATTAACATAATTGAAAATGTGCTACAATATTTTATTAAAGTTATAGTAGCTCTATACACATATATTCAAGATACATTTGTGACTTATAATGATAGTTATAAGATCCTTATAATCAGAACTGAATGGTATTTACCATTAAATGCTTTTACAAGATAGTGGAAGCTCATAATTTTTCTGTTTTTCTTTCACATTTATGAAAATTTATATACATTTTTCTGTTTTTCTTTCACATTTATGAAAATTTATATGCAAGTTTTATATGTTTATAAAAAATTTAAAACATTTAAATGCATTATTAAGTTTTTAAAATTATTCAGTGAACTGTCACTTAGAAATATGTGTCATCTTAAACAAATATTTTTTCCAAATTTTACATATATTGTTTTTAAACTTTACAATATTTATTTTATATATATATTGTCAGTGGCGTAGCTAAGGTGGAACAAGGGGGGCGTCCGCCCCGGGCGCCAAATTGAGAGAAATTGTTATATATCTATATTGGGGTGGGGGCGCAAAATTTCTTGCTGGCCCCGGGCGCCAAAAAACATAGCTATGCTACTGTATATTGTCAGATATTTTTGTAATTTGTTGAGATTGATACTCTATATATATTTAAAAAAAAAAAAAGTATTGCAAAAATATTTATACTTTTTTTTAAAACCATTTGGAAAATGGTTGTTGTTCTTGGTTGAGAATAGGGATATCTGAGACA